>JAZHAC010000023.1:13707500-14907500 GCA_039707435.1 Actias luna | reverse complement strand
TCGTCCGGATTGAGACTTGAGCCCATTTTGAGGTCTACTATCGGAACATCTGGGACAAGACAGATTTTTGTTTAAAGACACTGACATATTAGCTATTCCGAATGGGTTAATAATTAATACTAATTTATTTTTTTATGTTAATAAATAGTGATTACTTTTTATTTAATTCTCCGATGTATTTTTTATAGATAGAGCAAACACGCAAGCGTGTCACCTGATGGTAAGTGATCACAACCGCCCATGGCCACCCACAACACCAGAGGAATCGCAGGTGCGTTACCGGCCTCTATAGGAGAGACTGATTCTACACCTAATAGTATTTGGTTGCAGATTTTCAACTTAGGGGTGAGTGCTAGACAGGCATCAGAAAAAGCCCTACCACCATGCTATGGTTTTCTCACGATGTTTTCCTTCACCGGAAGCTCAAGCTCATTGTAACTGTTTGGATTCGAACTCACGTCCCTTGACGCAAAGTCGTACACACTATCACTAAGCTTTATAATAATTTTTAATAGCGATTTATTACACCCTCAAACTCTCACTTTGTATTACTATTGGTTTAATTGGTTTAGCGATCAATTATTCAGTTACCAAGAGACTTACAGACTCTCTTATCAGGTTTCTCATAACTCGAGGATCTTCGACATTTTAACACTGTACCTGACTCACTATCGGGTGCAGTGCGACGACTTGCAAAACGAAATTACAACAATATAAAAGCCATCGCTTCGTGTTACTGCAAACTTATCCAATTATAACTTGTGTTATTAAAATAACGATCGAACAACGCGATTGTCAGTTAAAATTGACAATTTATCTTCGGCAGACGACAAGTTCCCAATACTTTACCCTTAATCTGAAAATATTATAGCTGATCGGGCTGCTTTTTTTTTTTTTTTTTTATGCTTAAGCCCGAAATATTTTACTATTCGAGTCTTTTTTCTTGAGCTTCAGTATAATTAGGAATAGAACCCTATTACTATTCACGGTCTGATTCGATGTGATTTAATTGTTATTAAATAAACAAACAAAAAATGAGATTATGAGGCGTGCACTTTTGGATTTTCCAAATTTTTTTAATATTTTTTTTATACTGAATGTTTAGCGTTATGGCCATAATCTCACCTGAACTTAAGTGACGATACGGCCCAAGTTGGTAGACACGCTAAACCTGCGGAGGAACTGGCTCTTAAGTGCATCTGCCGGAACATACCTATTGGTATTTGGCGGCAGGTTTACAACTTGAGAGTGGTAGCTAGCCAGGCGGACTTTAGAAAAAGCCCTACTACCGTGCTATGGTTTAAATTAAATAAATATAATAAATCTGTAAATGAGCCAAATCTTGTTTCGTTAGTTATCGATATTGAGAGCACAAATATTGATATTTTTTTAGTTCTGCTAATTCTGCTTTCAGCGCATAATTTTAAACTACCCGCCAAATTTTTATTGACTTTGACAGAGTGGCTACTAATATCGTGGATCCACATACAAGATACATTTTATGGTGGTAAACAACTGGGTACACCCAGGATGGAGTTAAAATGTTAAACTCGAACAATGTTTAATCGATTACCGTGAAAATTGGCACATTATGTAATTTTCATCGTGATGGTATTTCTGTTTTTCTTTTTTTTATGTTGATTACGACTGATTTGTAAAGGACTGGCTCTTAAACGTAACTACCCGAACACACCTATAGGTAATTGGCCGCAAAGTGTCGACTTGAGGCTGGTAGCTAGCCAGGCGGGCAGTAGAAAAAGCCCTTTCACCATACTATGATTTCATCACGATGATTTCCGTTGCCGAAAGCTCAAGCTCATTGTAGATGGATACGAACTCACGTCCCTTGACACGGCGTCCCTGCACACTACCAACTGAGCTATCACTTGAAGGTGATAGGACTCAAGCTATTGAGCAAGGCAACACTTACTAAATTCAGTATTAAGTTCTAAGGCCAGGTTAAACTTCCAAACTAAGTTATCTAACTTACAGTGAACATTCAGCCTCCATTTATCTTCTATCGCGGAGTCAGGTATGTGTTTATTCTCTGCTCTGCAGGTGAGATATTTTCCATCGTCCTCCACCGCTGGCACCAGGCTTAAGACGCTAAGAGTTTCGTTGTTCTCGGAAAACTAATGAAAATATTATCGATATGTTAACTTCATACCGCAAATGATTAATAGTAACGTTGAATGTATATACAACACACCACAATTTACAGTAGAATATATTGCCCGGTGTTTACTATCACGAGTACAACCTAACCTAACCCAGCAACACCTCTACCTCGACAACCAACTCACCGCTAAATACCCCGCCTACAAATGATTTCTTTATTACCTATCACTGTTTAGTAGGCTAGGCAGTTAATCGAATGCATAGTGAAGCTAATTGGCTGCGACATCTGCACCAAAAGAGGCTGTCAACTAATGATAAATGAATGAAAAACAGGTGAATGGATACTTTGTTGCACGTAAGTAAGTATCCAATGGTACGACATTTGCTGTCTGCTAACCAGCAGTGGTATAGTGAGAAATATTTAACGTATCATTGTAACAGAATTCTCTTTCAAAAATAAAGGTCGCCGAAGTGGGAGGTGCCCAAGGTACGTTGCACAGATTTTTGCTGAAAGTTCAGCGTTATAAGAAGGTGTTTGGAGACAGATTTTCATCTTGAAGCCAGTAGCTAACCAAGCGAACATTATAAGAAACCCTACCACCATACTATGGTCTCCTCGCGATGTTTTCCCTCAGCGAAAGCTTCGCCACATTTTCGCTTTGAACTCACTCAAAACTGCAAACTGATACATAATCGTTTAAGTATACTCAAAAGAGGTATAGGTATTTACACTAAAACAAACTTGATCAACATATGTGGAGGTAGAACAATCCCGAATCACAGGTTAATCAGAACAATAGACACACGAATACCGACAATGACCACTCCGGTAATGAAAAATAAAACAACAGAACCGTTTACCAGGGGGACCGAAAAAACTCGAAAAGAATCTATTAATTAAAACACAATAGGGAAGAACATGAATAGAACAAGAGTCTGTGAAAATAGTAAAGCGGTGTGCTTAGTGCTGCAGTTGTAGCGAAATTTCATCCGCTATTTATATACAAGTGCCAACTCAGAGACTGAAATTCGGTTATATGTAGATTTATCTTGGTATGTAATAGCGGGCAAAGGAGCAAGCGTGGAACCTGATGGTAAGCGTTCGTCGCTGCCCGTGGACACCCACAATACCGGGGGAATCGCAGATCCGTTGCCGGCCTTTATTTTGGAGGGAATGGTTCTCAAGTGCAACTGCTGAAAACACCTATTGGTATTTGGCGGCAGGTTTTCAACTTGAGGGTGGTAGCTAACCTGGCGGGTATTAGATAAAGCCCTACTTCATACTTTCCTCATGAAGTTTTCCTTCACCGAAAGCTTAAGTATTGTAGGTGGTTGGATTCGAACTCACGTCCCATGATTACGACTATACTTTAAACCACACCACAGACTTGAAACATCACAGTATCTCCCTCACCTTAAGCGGACTTTACCCAAACGACGAATAAGAAGATTTACTTCAAAAATATATTTTTATTGATATTCTAATCAGGATATTATTTTGCATCTTTTTGCCTGCCCTTCTGACCACGTAACACTATGAAATTACTTGACATATTTTGATTAAATATGCCACGATGGTGTCTAAAGGTTTCTTGAGAGTAAAGAATAAAATTACTAAATCTATAAAAGTTAGCCAAGTTAGTCAAGAATTTCTTGCAAATATGTTTGTGATACAAATTACTTCATGAAATCCGTTTGATATACAAAGACATGTGGAAACTGAAGAAGATATGGACGAACCGTGTAAAGAATCATAAAAATGAGGAATAGTACAAATGATAAGAAGAAGTAGACATTTATCATTCGGAATTAGAATACTTTAAATATGTTTGTTACATCTGAAGAGCTTTTCATTGCAGACGCTGACTCGAAAAATAGGGTCTAAAGTAATTTTTTTTATAACTAAGGTTTAGCGTTATGGCCATACTCTCACCTGATCTTAAGTGACGATATGGCCCAAGTTGGTAGACACGCTAAATCCGTGGAGAAACTGGCTCTCAAGTGCAGCTGCCGGAACACACCTATTGGTATTTGGCGGCAGGTTTACAACTTGAGGGTGGTAGCTACCCAGGCGGGCAATAGCAATTCTTCACGATGTTTTCCTTCACCGAAAGCTCAAGCTCATTGTACGTGCATGGATTCGAACTCACGTCCCTTGACGCGAAGTCGTACACACGACCGCTGAGCTATCATCGCTTCTACTAAGTTACTAAGGTGACAATTAAATGAACGGATTACATAATCGCTACCGCTTATCACTAAAGACCATAACCGTTAAGCATAGAGTGTGCTCACATTTTTTGCCATCCGCTTCAACTGTCTATTGTTCTTCCACCAAGTGACATACGCCTCCGGACGGGATCCGGCCGTCTTGCATTCCACCTCGTACCTCTTGTCGGCGGACACTTGCTTCTCTTTAGTCACGATGTTCACTGATATCGGTTTCACTGCGGAGCAAATTGGTTTTGTTATTACGAGTTTGTTGTTTTTTTTTTTTTTTATTATTATTTCCTCCACTCTTCAGTGTAGGAGTTTTTTAATGAGAACTCCGTAGGCGTGAAAAATTATATTGTCGTCGGCTTTGAATGATTCTGTTCGTGTGTTTTGACTTCTGAGAATAATTACGCCTTGAAATGTTTTTTTTTTTATGTTCCTTCTAAGATTTCTTTATTTTATTTCTCCTCGAATAGAATTATTTAATCGAACAAAAGTGGAATTATTATATGATCGACGCGCTATTTCGGTTTGTTCGATATTCACATAAAATAAATTAAATTTACATATCTGGGTGATTATACGTTTTGAATTATATATATATTTTTAATGTCGGTTCTAAGATTTCTTTATTGTTTTTCTTTGAATACATTTATCATTAAGTGGTCGACGCTATTTTGGTGTACTCAAAGGTTTCAAGACATAAATTAAATCTGTATAATTGATCTCAGTAGTAGGCAGTAAGTAGTAAGTAAACTAAGTAGTAACTTCCATACGTATAGTGATAGATTCATTACAAATACTTTTTCTTAGTTGCCTTTTAGGATAATTTAGTTTAGTTAAGTTAAGGCGTTCAAGGTAATAAAACTGTAGCGACTAGTGGTTTGTTTATCACTCGACGGTCGCCGTTGATTTTGGATCATAACACTGCTTTTCGACATATCGTCGGTCAAAGCGTAGACATTATACCGTGGTATGACAATCAAATGCAAAAATTTCAGGCATAAATGCAACAATCCAATTTGCCTCTTAATAAAAGCTGACGTACAGAAAAAAAAATGTAGTTAAATAAACATTTTATAACTTGATCACGCCAGAATGTTATGACGCGAATGCGTTTACGCGAAACAGAACGCGTCCGCGCCGTTGGCACGTAATGTGTGATTTTTAAATAACCTGTGACAGAGTGAGTGTGTAAGTCCAACGGTGACACAGACGTGAAAATAAAAACAAAAAAATTTAATAAGCCGGCATCCGCTGTGCAAATTAAAGAGTACGAAGAAAAATTAACAATTGAGCTTAAAGATCAACCAGCACCGATCAGCTCATCGAACACATCAGCAAAGTAGGTCTCATTGCAATATATTATTAGCTTTCTAGAAGTTTTTGTGTGAATTACGTACCAAAAATAAACATGACATAGTATTGAGGTGTGATTACTTACAGTTGATGTCGAGAATAAGGACTTTGGTCTCCGGCGGCGCGAGGTTGGTGTTCGACGCCTGGCAGACGAGCCTCGCGTTGAGATGCTGCCTCCCGACGCTGGGGAATGTTAGCGTATTCACCGTCACACCGTCGGGTTGGACTTCGAACGAATCGTCGATAACCGTGTTTTCTAAATACCACGTTACACGTGGCCTCGGTTTACCTGGTATAAACATATTTATCATATTATTATACAGAGAATAAGTAATCATTATGGAGCAACGGACGTGAGTAAGAATACCTGAATTTAACTTGTCCTTTCGGTGAAGGAAAATATCATGATGAAACCTTAGAATGGTGGTAGTGCTTTTTCTAAGGTTCGCCTGAATATCTACCACCTTCAAATTAATAAACTGCCACACAACACCTCTAGGTATGCTGCGACAGTTGTAGTTCAGAGGCAGGCCCTACTAGGCGTTGCGTGTCCACCATCTTGCGTCTTATCGTCACATCAGGTGATATGTGGTCAAATGCGAAACCTATAAACAATACACGCATATAACCTATATACGTTTGTTTCTATATACGCATTAGTATTGATATTTCTTGAAGTTATATAATCATTTTTAATGGAACAAATAAATTATACACAAAAGTGGTAAAATGCGAAACCTATAAAAAATACACGCATATATCCTATATACGCTCGTGTCTGTGTATATACGTATTAGTATTGTTATTTCTTGAAGTTATATAATCATTTTTAATGAATCAAATAAATTATACAAAAAAATGGTAAAAAAAACTATAAAAAATACACGCATATATCCTATATACGCTCATGCCTGTCTGTATACGTATTAGTATTGATATTTATTGAAGTTATATAATCATTTTTAATGAAACAAATAAATTATTCATAAAAGTGGTCAAAAGCGAAAACTACATATAAACAATACACGAATATATTCTACATACGCTCGTGTCCGTGTATATACGTATTAGTAATGATATTTCTTGAAGTTATATAATGATTTTTAATTAAACAAATAAATTATTCATAAAAGTGGTCAAAAGCGAAAACTATAAACAATACACGAATATATCCGATATACGCTCGTGTCTGTATATATACGTATTAGTATTGATATCTCTTGAAGTTATATAATCATTTTTAATTAAACAAATAAATTATTCATAAAAGTGGTCAAAAACGAAAACTATAAACAATACACGAATATATCCTATATACGTTCGTGTCTGTGTATATACGTATTAGTAATGATATTTCTTGAAGTTATATATTCATTTTAAATGAAACAAATAACTTATACACAAAACTTTCCATATCCGTGATTTCTTTTGCGTGCAACAAAAATTTATTCCTCGGGAATAGGCAGTGAGTTCAAATATTGTCCAAAATTTTCATAAAATCACTTTATGTTTTTAGGGAACGTTCATGCATACAGAACTTTTATATACAAGACTAGTGTATACGGTTGTGACTTCGTTCGTGTATAACTAAAAATAATCATACATTTTTGCCCGTTCTTTGCTACACTTCTCAATACAGCACTTAGTCGTGCCAATAGACGTTTTACATCAAAAACCAATCTCCAAACACGATCATCGACCTGAGCCACAAAGGCTGTATTAATCCGTAGTTTCCGACCAAATTAAGAGGCGTCCAATAAAGATCAATAGGCAAACCATTATAATAATTATCGACCATAATAATTAAGAGGGTCCCGGACGAGGTAACAATAAAACACTCGTGTTATGATCCGTATATCAAATAATCCGACGGGACAATGGACGTTTTGATAGTGTTAAAAGTGAATGTATAAAATTCAACATAACAATATAATTGAAGGTAGAGTTTTTATAATAGTTTATTGATGTTTCTAAAGAAAATATTATTACTTTTAATCATCAAGCAGTATTACTTTGCTTGCGGTTGGATGGGTATTTTTATTTGTATTTATTAATGTAAAATATATAAATATTATAAAGGGGATTAGTTTGTTTATTTAAATGCACCTTAGGCACTACCACCACTACTTTTTTGTTGGTATATTTGATAGAGGTGAGGAAGGAAGGCTTTCAGGAATTCATTCTTTCATCGAGGAAGGCTTTAGACATTACGATGTCACACACAGTAGCATGACTGTATTATTGAATAATGTTTTTTTTTAATAATTTAATGTAATTTTTGGATCCGCGCGGCCGAAGCTGGTATATAGCTGGTAAGCTGGTAGATATTACAAACTCTACTATTAACCCAAATGTTTGAAATCTATCCGGCATCGTTTCCGGTAACATATTATATAGCGCTACTTAAAAACAATCTAAAAACAAGGACAGATCTAAAAGCAAGACGCGTCAATCCATTAGTGATCGTCACTGTCAAGGTTCTCGACGGCTGGAGACAATACTGCGTGATCCCGCAATACGGAACCATAAGAGACTAACTCAAAGGGTTTATCATGTGCACAATTTTAGTGTCTCTGTCGAATGAAGACCTCTACCACTCTGTAGAAGACGAATGTGGATTATACAGTGATTTCGATTGCATCGATTGCATAGTATGAGTTATTGTCTCGTTTGTTCTACGATGAAGTAAAAGCTTTGAATATTGGCAAGGGTGGTAGTGGACACAATTTGCTGTGACACAGTTATTATATTATATAAATTCTTCATTATGCTCATATTTACTTTGATTTCTGCTCTAGCTGTTAGTTCCAATGCACTAGTTAAATATGTAGAGACGTTGCGAAATTTTTGTTTAATTAATATAGAAATTAAAAGTAATTTTAGATGTACAAAGCGTACAATAATATGAAACTTTGAATGCAATTAATAATATATAATCTTTTAACGTGTTAAGCTAAAGGTACGATTAAGTAGGCTCAGCTGCCTGATGCAATATGATTAAATACTTTTCGGTATATTTCGACTTATAAATGATCGCTTGCGAATTATATATTTAAAAAAGCCCTACCAGGCAATGATTACATCAAAATGCCATTTCAGATATTTGAACTTAGGTCAATGTAATAAATTTGTATTATTTGACCTTATGTTGGCATTGTTATTATTATGATCTGGTTATTGTATATAAATGCAGTCGATTGCAAATAATCACCCGTTACTTTTAGATGGCGCAAAAATTCTATTTACAATTCTAACAAGAAACCAGTATTTTACGAGAATACTAAAGGAAAGATAAATCTCTTGGTCGATGAAATAATTATCCATAACCATGAAATATAAGAATTGGTCGTCAAGTTAGAAAGAAAGTAAGCGATGCCTCTACTTAAAAGTAAAGATGCAGAACATTGCATTTAATTTTGAGGGTCAACTTACCGCCATCGACTTCGCATATCAACAGTACATTCGACCCTTCATTATAAGGTTCCACCAGTTTCGTTCTGTCCCTTCGTTTTGCGTCGTATATCGTCGGTCGGCCTGGCGGTACTGGAACAAATTTCGCGAGTTAATGCAAGAACTAAGTATGGTTACTATGAGATAAAATTACGTTTCAATAAATAACTAATGGTGTACGTCAAGCTTGCGGGCATTTGGGAACAGCCATCGGATTTGATGAGTAGGTTGCAAGCGCTTAAAAATCTGTCATCTCTATGACAGGAATTCTTCCCTTTAGCCAGGCATGCTCGTTTATCCAGCACACCGAATGTTCTAGGCCTTGGCAGTCAGGTTTGATGAAACGGATTAATTAACGTGCGCAGCGTTTAGCGGACACACATATAAACACGGCAAATCCCTTGTTTGAATTATATATGTATTGAAATAGTTTATGTTGAAGTTATATTGTTATATAGTTACTGAAGCGATGATAGTACTGTGGTAGTCTGTACGACTTAGCGTCAAGGGATGTGAGTTCGAATGTGATATAGCATGGTGGTAGGGCTTTTTCTGATGCCCGCCTGGCTAACTACCACCCTCAAGTTGAAAATCTGCCGCCAAATACCAATAGGTGTGTTCCGGCAGTTGAACTTGAGAGCCAGTTCCTCCAAAGGTTTAGCGTGTCGTCCTACTTGGGCCGTATCGTCACTTAAGACCAGGTGAGGTTATGGCCATAACATAACTATAAAAAAAACTATAAAAAAAAGTGTCACCATGTCGAGACGTTGTGATTGGACGGGAACGTATGAGCTCTTCACAACGCTCTGCTATTTGTTAGAATCTCATCATAATAAGCGACAGATTCATAGAAGGATTTCAACGATATTCGATACAGATTAGTGCACTAATTTGAAATGAATACAGGCTTATTAACTGAATAACAGAAGAACCAAAAATTAGTCTTATATCTGTCGTATTGTGGAATTCCGAAACCGTCTTCCTGTCAGCGTATTACCTCCTTCCTACAATATTGGGTCCTTCAGAAGTTACCTAAATATAACAGCATTATAGCGTTGACTGGAAGTACATATTCGTTCATAGTCAGTCACTATAGATTTGGATTGTATTGTATTTAATATCTGGTGTGAGAAAGTTACTTTGGTGCGCTACAGTAATTATAATTCGGAGGAAAATAACATACAGCTTTATGTGGGTTTTACTTTTCTTTTATGCTAACGTTTGCTCTCAAAGCAATGTTTCTAGAATAATCTTGAAGATAATCGTACAGTTGGTAGTCGATGATGTAAAAATCAAATTGTATTGCATAAAATCGACTGCGAAAACATAACCTGTTTCTGAATGGGACGGTATAACAGTACAAATATGATAATAATGTAAATATTTTGTTGAAAAAGATATCTTGAGGATCATTTTCCTATTCCAATATATCGGTAACGATCACAAACTCTTTGATGTCTATATCTATACTAATATCATTAAATTGGATGGTTTGTACTTATGATCTCGTTGACCTCAAGATCTACCGCGGTCTTTTTTTTACTCGTTTTATATTAATTAAAAACCAATTAACAAATTTACGTAAATTGTACTTAACGTACGTTACGTTACGTATTTTAGCAGTAATATTTCTCAACGTTCCTAGTAAATTTACTTTTCAAAATTCTCTATCACATGTTCCATTTATTGCACCTAACTATAAGCAAAATTTAAGAGTTTCAATGACTTCTGTCAGCAGAATAACTTTGATCCTTTTGTAAGGAATGTGGGTTTGGTCGGAAGTTGCTTAAGCCTTCATTTCCTTGATAAATACTTTTTGTAATGCCTTTTAATTGTTTGTTCCTGCAGTACCAATAATTGTGTTTATTGGAAATGTACTATTTTTAAAAGTAATGACTTTTTATTAGTTAACAGTAATTTGCTGTCTGTACATTGTCATTGAACTTTTCAGGTCTACTACTTTATTGTATAATGTATTATAAAAAATATTACTGAAATACATTTCCGTCTCTGTATTAGCAATGTTTTTTAGCTTAAACGAAAAAAGAAAACGGAAAATTATGTTGAAAATATTAATTATAATTTTCTTACTTATAACAGTGAAGTTAACTTTCAAGTTCCTCGTCGGTGAATTTCTAAAATCGACGCGGCATCTGTAGACTCCCGCATCGGAACCTATGACTTTGTCCAGCATCAGCACCGCTGGGGTCGCGCTGCCGCGAAAAAACGCCCTGTTCCCGAAGACAGTAGGCGAGGACCACAGCTTGGGCTGATTTATCGACCGGCCTCGGATATCGTAGCTGGTGATAAACAGATATGAAATTACAATCACATTATACTAATAGGAAATGATGATAAAACTAAAAAAAAAAAAACATAATCTATCATGTTCTTATAACGGACTAAAACGTGGATTTTTGTTTTTATAGTTAAGGTTTTAGCGTTATGGCCATATCTCACCTGATCTTAATAGACGATACGGCCCAAGTTGGTAGACACGCTGAGCCTGTGGAGGAACTGGCTCTCAAGTGCAGCTGCCGGAACACACCTGTTAGGATTTGGCGGCAGATTTTCAACTACAGGGAGGTTGCTAGCCAGGCGTGCATTAGAAAAAAACTCACCTATATTTCCAATCTTTTATTTTCTCTTTTTAGTTCGTTATAAATATTTTCTGCTTTTTAGGGTAATGTAAATTAAATTTTATTACATTCCGTTCATATATCGGTTACATTTGAACTATATTCAAGTACAAAGCTGATCTAGAACTTAGGTATAATAAGACTAAACAATTTTAGCCGAAAAAACAAGCAACTGTTTTTCTTTTCTTCATATTTTCATGTCTTCACTTCCCAACTATGGTCCAAATATCAAGTATCTAACTCATTAGGATGTTATTTTAAAATCGACTACATAATTGTACCTAGGCAGTATTTATTACAAGAAAGCGAATTAATAAAACATTGTACAATTGTACAGATTGGCCTTATGCGCATCAAAATTGGCACACTGATTATGTGCCAGTTGGCACAGTCAAACCTCAGTATCACGTCAGCGTTGAAGGAAGTATGTCGTGTATCGATTGATATACAGATAACGCCCTCGTGTGTAAATAAAATCATTACACACATGCCTACAGCTATATTGGAATAATTTCTCGATATACCACCGATCTTTTCTTGTGTTTTTTTTTTTTTTTTGAACTGACATACCCTTTCAGCCTTAAGGGCTTTGACAGCTTCACCGAAATTTTTGGGGCGAGTGCTGAGGGCACTTAGCTCCGAGGCAGCGAGCGCAAGGGTGCCAGAATGGCCGAACCTCGGTTTAGGCTGCTGCCGGAAAAATAAACAAGGATTCGCGAGGCTAACTAATCAACAGGTCCTAACTTACTAATTTAGTGATGGTAGCACGACCTTATCGATAGTGAGGGTGTGCATGGATGGTATGCGGTGTGATGATGCACTTTCAGTAATGTAGAGTGTCACTGTACACTGTACACTCAAGGGCTCCTACCTGGAGGATCGAACCTAACCACCGGTCCTCAGTATATATAAGTGTCTGGAATATATCTACTGGGGAATTAAAAATATAGATCAAAAGTCATGCAGATATACCTGTATAATGGTTGATCGCCATCCGACTCCTTGAACCATAGCACCATGACGACGTTGTCATCGGAGTGCAGGGGCTGGATGTCGCAAGGAAGCGATGCCTTCTTACCTAACACTCCTTGGACATCGGACGTAGGAACTGCGAAAGGGAAATAATTATTCTTAACATACTTTTATTCACTTAAAGAGTTGCAAGCAGATACCAAGTTTATTAGTTATTTGTCCAACATTCGCAGTGTACGGTACCGCTTTACGGGACCAGATAATATATTTCAATCGAACTTAAAGTTATTATGGCTTTTTCTAATGCCTGCCTGGCTAGCTACTACCTCGATGTTGAAAATCTCCCATCAAATACCAATAGATGTGTACCGGCATTGCCACTTGAGAGCCAGTTACTCCAATGGTTTAGTGGATCTACCAACTTGGACCGTTTGATCACTTAAAATGAGGTGAGATTGTGGCCATAACCTCACCTGATCTTAAGTGACGATACGGCCCAAGATGGTAGACACGCTTGACCTGTGAAGGAACCGGCTCTCAAGTGCAACTGCCGGAACACACCTATTGGTATTTGGCGGCAGATTATCAACTTGAAGGTGGTAGCTAGCCAGTCGGGCATCAGAAAAAGCCCTACCACCATGCTATGGTTGCCTCACGATGTTTTACACACTACCACTGAGCTGTCATCGCTTCAAAATGCGTGTTTGAAAGCGCAAATCTTAGGAACTTTCGGTACCGGATTTCAAAAAAATATTTTTTGTTTGACAGAACGTTCTTAGACAAAGGCTTTGTTGCTTATTATAAGCTGTATTGAAAAATCTTACAAAAATGGGCAAAAATGGTTCGATTCCTTCAGTTCTACACAAACGAAGTCAGGGGCACAGTTAGTCTATAAATTAAAAAAAAAAAACAAGCAACAGTAGAAATATCAATCATGACCAATGACTCATACAAAACACCCGAAGCCGGAAGAACCGCCACAAAAGGAGCGAATAATCGAACGATACATTCGATATATCCAATATACGAAACAATACAAAATACACGTTCATTATTTAATAATAATGAAAACGTTATAATAATAAAAAAAATACATGATATTTTATGTCTTATACCGTACGATATAACTTTCGGTTCTAAATATCGAAATATTAAAGCTTATAATTGCATGGCGTTCGAATTATACAAGGAACATAAAACTTCAAGCGCTCGAACACAAATTAGTGACATGAAAAAGGCCTCGATGTGGGTTGAACATGATTTTGGTTGTTTCTAGACAATCCTTACATTTTGTTTTTCATTTTTAGAATTATGGTTATATGACTGCAATATACCTGAATGTCTAAAAACAAGGACAAAGATTGAGAGGTAAGTAATCAGTCAGTGACCCCGCGCCAAATTACCTTTCAACATTTGCAAACGTAAGTGCTAAACAAAAAAAAGTATGGAATGACACATGTCATAGTGACATTGACATTCATGTCGAATGTCATCCGTTTCGTGTTTTCTTTTTTTATGTTGACTGGCTACGGGCACAAGGTTCTCACTGTTAAAAAATTCACTTTACCGTGATATGATAGAGAACGATTCTGTTATTCTATGACGATATTATTTCATTATTATCGTTCACTGATAATTATAGGCGGTTTTTTTTTATATTGTGATTCTGACGTAACTGTGTTACTTTACGTCAAGGGACATGAGTTCGTATCCAACCATCTACAATGATCTTGAGCTTTCGGTGAAGGAAAACATCGTGAGGAAACTATGGCATGGTATTAGGGCTTTTCTGATGCCTGCCTGGCTAGCTACCACCCTCAAGTTGAAAGTCTGCCGTCAAATACCAGTAGGTGTGTTTCGGCAGTTACACTTGAGAGCCAGTCCCTCCAAAGGTTTAGCGTGTCCAACTTGGGTCATATTGTCACTTAAGATCAGGTGAGATTATGGCCATAACACTAAGCCTTAACTATAAAAAAAACTGAACTATCATTATTTCTGTGCAATCGTTCAATCGCATAACATTTAACAATTTGAAGCATTAATAGCTAAGTTATTAGTTTAATCCACATACAGTAAGCTTGAGCTTTCGACGAAAGAAAACATCATGATGAAACCATACCACTCTCAACTTGAAAATCTGCCGCTGAATACCCATAACTATGTTTTGGCAGGTGCACTAGAGAACCAGTCCCTACACTATACTTAGCATCTCCACTATCTCGGGCTTCATCGTAATTTAACACCAGGTGAGATTATGGCCATAACGCTAAACCTCAACTATAAAAAACCCATTCAATACGATTACGAGAAAATTAATTATAACGTTTCTTCCGAAGGTGTTCAAATTATGGTTGCCCTAAAAATCACATATCGCGACACGATAGAATTCCTTGTTACTTCAACGTAATGATCCCGGTCACGTACACGTTTTATATGTAAAGTTAATATGATGTGTATATGATATATGTTATATGGCAATTGTGTTTCTACATTTAGTTTTGATCGTGACACTTAACCATGTCATCCAGTGTTATGTTAGAAGACGTATAGGCGGTCAGAGGGGCCAGTATGCCCGCGCTCTTCCGCCGCGCCGTAAACCGGAAAGAGAGGGGCGGGTCGGGGGACCCACCTCCCATTGCACCAGCCCGGCTGACTGCAAGGGCAGCTTGCCAGTCCGCCCGGATGGGGCCCGGCTCACCACCAGGGCGGGCCGGTCGCTGGGGTGACGCGGTGATTGCATGCACGGATGTGGGGTTTCAGAGGGTATTCCCCGCGCTTAGCGCAGGGTGAGTCCCACATAGTCTCAGTCAAAGGTTTATTGTCCGACTGGTAACTACACTCGGGTTCATCCGGCCGCGAAATAAAGGTTCAGTATGACTTTTTTTGTTCCGGTGTGGTGAACGCCGCATTTACGCCGAGATTAGCAGCACGGTTGTAAGACGTAAGTAAGTAAGACGGTTGTAAGTGTACGGGCTGTTATAGAGGCGGCGGTAACCATTGAAGCGATGATAGCTCAGTGGTAGTGTGCACGACTTCGCGTCAAGGGACGTGGGTTCGAATCCAAGCACCTACAATGAGTTTGAGCTTTCGGTGAAGGAAAACATCGTGAGGAAACCATAGCTTGGTGGTAGGGCTTTTTCTGATGCCCGTCTGGCTAGCTACCACCCTCAAGTTACTGCCGCCAAATACCGATAGGTGTGTTCCGGCAGTTACACTTGAGAGCCAGTTCCTCCAAAGGTTTTTAGCGTGTCTACCAACTTGGGCCGTGTCGTCACTTAAGAGCAGGTAAGTTTATGGCCATAACGCTAAGCCTTATCTATATAAAAAAAAAAAAAAAACCATCAGACGGACAGTCTGTTTGTTTGCTGATCGCGAGCATGAAAAATCATACATTTTAGCAGCGCCTGAATCTTCGTTCGCTTGGAACTAAAATTGTATTTAGTTGACCCGACAGACGTTATCCTGCCCTGACTGTGAATGTTGTATTAGGTTTGGTATAATTATTAAAAAAAAATATTATTCATTAACATACTGATTATTATTCTAATGTTCTATGACAACTGACAGTTATGTGAAATTATTATTATCGTTAAGTTTTTTCTTATCTACTTAATTTTTTAATGTTCATCTTAACTTCCTTATTTTTTTTTTGTAAAAACCTTCTCCTGATGATAATTAATACAACAAACAAAAGAATCAGCGAAATTTTTCCATCCGTTCACGCGTGATGCGATGACCAAAGGAAATAGAGATTTAGTTACATATATATATATATATATAATGCTTGTTTCATCACTTTTTTTAATACAGCTTTAATCTTATTGGTGGTAGCGTGATGTTAAATAAACCAAAGTCTTCCTTAATGATTTGATCTAATTAATACAAAAAAAAAAATGAAATTCAGACCAATACTTGCTAAGATACCGAATTCAAGCAAGCATACAAACTTTTCCGTTTTCTAATATTAATTCAGATATAAATAGATTATATAATAATAATCAGATTTCTTTAAAACACTTATGGTGCTATGTTAATCCGTCATATTGTGAGTTTCGCACACAATTTCAATCAAGGCAAGAGACTGGCTCTCAATTGCAACTGTCAGGACATACCTGTAGATTTACAGACATTTAACTTGAGGGCAGTAGCTAGCTAAGCTAAGCTAACACCAAATCAAATCAAATCAAAAATCTTGAATCAATTTATTTTGCTTTTATTTTGATAACAATTAATTTTGATTTGATTGAAACATAGCTTCAATTTTTGGACATAAACTCACTTGACGTTAAGAGACTACGTGGCCAAAGATGATGTTACAGTATTTTAGAAATAGTGTTAAGACATTAGTTCTGTAACCACCAATACTCTATATTGTTCTGTGACGTATTGATGAAAATGGTAAGGGAAGACATAATGCCAACTAGTTCATGACTGCATGTTAATATACGTAGTGCCTGTATACATATTAATGTGGAAACAAAGCGAGATTTTACTGACCCAAATCGAGTAAGGTTTATTTATTAGCCTCGTTACACACTATACGCCTTTTTACGTGAATTAATATTGTTTATTGATTTTATTTGATTGGAATTGGAAAATATATATTTAGGATAACATTTAATTAAAAACTATGGTTATGTTTTTTTATTTGTGTGTTTGTTTGTTTGAACGCGCTAATTTTAGGATCTAGAAGTAGAATTGCAAAAATTCTTTACGTATTTGGTAGAGCTAATATAGAGGAAGATTTTAGGGGGACTAAATACGAGCCAATCGAAATAAATACAAGGTACAAAAATGGACAAAAAATATTCAATTATTTTTAGTTACACGCGAACGAAGTCGCATGGACAGCAAATTAATACATATAAATATATAGAATACTTTGGTGTAATAATTGTTGTAAAGTTCGACATCGACATACAGGTCGAAAATATTTAATTGTGACCTTTCGTCCGTTTCTCTTATACAATTATCACTATTAAACACCTGAACAGATTTTGATGAAATTTGATTCGATAACCAATATTATAAGTTAACATATACGTGTAATGTTTGTATGTCATAAAACAAAACTGTATATTATACAAAATTCTTTGTCTATTACAAAAATGTGATAGAGCTTGAAAGGCGTATAATGTCTATATTTCTTTTTTATGGAATGGGGGGTAATTGAGAAGGCGTGTTTCCTGATGGTGAGTGATCACCGCCGCCCATGGACACCCACAACTTCAGGGGAATCTCAGGTGCGTTGCCGGCCTTTTCAGGAGGGACTGGCTCTCAAATACCACTGCCAGAACACGTGTAATGGTATTTGGCGGCAGATTTTCAACTTAAGCACCAGTGCTAGCTGCCAAGCGTCTTCTTTATTGAAATTTGAATGTTTTTTTAATTTGAATAGTCTCTCGAATCATCCTAGGTAGGAATCGTTGTTCTTTGGCAAAGATTTGTGGTTTGTCGAATCTAAGATAATGTTTGAAGCCTTCTTCTGAATGTTCAGCAACTGTAGACTTCGTAGAGCGTCGGTGTTTAACGTCAGCTATATGTTCTTTTTCGTGGGTCCCTATATTTCTTTTTGTTTGGCCGATATGGGAGAGGCCACAGTCACATTCGATTTTGTATACGCCCTATTATTTTACTGGCTGCTTTCGAAACGTCAGGATCAAAATAAAAAAATGACCGCGATAAAATCTGTTTAAATTAGTTTTATTTCGATCCTAGAGTATAATATGATCTATAATCGAAAAGAAATAGTTTGTGTGTCCAACCTGTAACAGTTTTCCTTTCATTTAATGAGTTGTCAATAATTTAAATAGACAACCGATTTAGGAATAGAAAAAGTACCATACAGCCATATAAACGTACAGACGCACGGACATAACTATCTTTTATATAAGACCATTCTATAGGTCAGGGGTCAATAAGTTCAAATATTGTCTGAGCTTTTTTTTTATATGCGGTAAACCACAACACCCGGTGATCGCAGTCAGGGGTGTGACGTATGAGTGACCACTCAGTTACTAAATATATTTACGTGGATTAAGCGATGATAGCTCAGTGGTAGTGTGTAGGACCTCGCGTCCAAGGACGTGAGTTGGAATTCTACCACCTACAGTAAACTTGAGCTTTCGGTGAAGGAAAACATCGCAAGGAAACCATAGCATGGTGGTAGAGTTTTTTCTAATGCCCGCCTGGGTAGCTACCACCCTCAAGTAGTAAACTTGCCGCCAAATACCAATAGGTGTGTTCCGGCAGTTGCATTTGAGAGTCAGTTCCTCCACAGGCTTAGTGTGTCTACCAACGTGGGCCGTATCGTCACCTAAGATCAGGTGAGATTATGGCTATAACGCTAAACCGTAACTATAAAAAGAAAACTTTACTAATACTTGCCAATATTACAAAAGCGAAAGTCAGTTTGTTTGTTACGCTTACACGTCTAAACCGATGAATTGATTATGATGAATTTTGGTGTATACATAGATGAGACCTTGAAGACGGTGATAGGCTAATTTTTTTTTAAATAACAAACCTTATAGTAAGTGGGTAAAAAGAAGGAAAAATTGTGTATTAAACTTTTTTCTGCGTCATCCGAATTGCTTCAAATGTTCGAGTGTGATATCTTAAATTTCGAATTTTGAAGTTATTTTTTGATTTTCCGCCCCGTGACCACAAAGACTAAAACTTTCGAAACGTCGGGATCAAAATCAATAAATAACCGCGATAAAATGAATGAAATGAATAAAATGAATGAAATGATTGAAACGAATGAAACGAATGAAATGAATGAAATGAATGAAATGAATGAAATGAATGAAATGAATGAAATGAATGAAATGTATGAAATGAATGAAATGAATGAAATTCATGAAATGAATGAAATGAATGAAATGAATGAAATGAATGAAATAAACGAAGCGAATGAAATGAACGAAGTGAATGAAATGAACGAAGTGAATGAAATGATCGAAGTGAATGAAATGAACGAAGTGAATGAAATGAATGAAACGAATGAATGAATATTAAAAAAAAACATTAGAAAATTAAAAAAAATAAAAAGAATGAAATGAATCCATATTAATCCTGTCTTATATTCATTATCATTGTCATCGCGCACCAGACACGTGGAAAAGGCTTATCAAAATTTTGGTCTTAGATTCGACTAAAAACCTAACGCATTTAATTTTGAAACAGATTTGTACTAATATTTTAAGTTATATTTTTTAACATATTTAAGATTTAGGTTTACCTCTACAACCTCATCTGATATTAAGTGATCTTATGGCCCAAGATGACGGACACACTAAGCCTAGTGAAGGAACTGGCTCTGAAGTGCAACTGCTAGAACACACCACTAACCATTTGACGGTAGGTTAATCATCATTAGCTCCCGGTAATATTGATTTTGTCAAACAAACCGGATGTCGCAATAAAAAGTTTCACACAAAATTCATCCCTTTCTTTACCCCACTTCTAATAAGTTTTTCGCGAAAAAAGCAGTCCATCGCCGTCTCTAGGTTTCTGTCTATCTCTATGCCAGAATTCATCACAACCGATTCATTTCCGCGTGCAATACATTACTAAATATAAGATAATATTGATTACCTATATCAAACATAAGAGTAAATCGATTTGTCTGTAAACTGAAAAAAAAAATTGCATTATCAAATCTCACGCTTCGGTGATGTAAAAAACAGAAAGGAAGCGAGAAAATTTGTGAAACATGACGTGAACCGCAATAATGAAAACGCTAACCGCAATCAATGCGGTTCCGGACGCCGGTCACGTAACGCCGATAGTCGATCGTTAGTAATTTTTTTATCTCTATACAGAAAGGCTCATTTCATCCCTGAAACCGTTTTACGGGTGTGTTTTCTCTATTCTCCGTAATTTTCGACACGTTTCCCTAGTCTATACATATATGGACGCCAGTTGTCAACTGGGGTTGAGTTTTGAAATTTTATGTTCCTATAATATACATATATCTTGATTAATTGAAGCGATGATAGCTAAGTGGTATTGTGTACTACTTTGCGTCGAGGGACGTGAGTTCAATGCAACCGCCGTCATGAGCTTGAGCTTTCGGTGAAGGAAAACATCGTGAGAAAACGATAGCACGGGGGTAAGACTTTGTCTGATGCCCGCACTGGCTAGCTACCACGCTCAAGTTGAAAATCTGCCGCCAATAGGTATGTTCCGGGAGTTGTACTTGAGAATTCCTCCAAAGGTTTAGCGTGTCTACCAACTTGGGCCGTATCGTCACTTAAGATCACGGGAGATTATGGTCATAACGCTAAGCCTTAACTAAAAAATTAAAAAAAAATTACGAATCATGAAGTTTTCCATGAACGATGTTAGAGGTAGAATAAAAAAATCGAAAGTAAATTTCATAGGAAAACTATTTCCGAGGGATAGATAGTTAAATTGACTTAAGAGATTTTTTCAGTTTCATAAGCTAATTTCATAATAACAATTTTTATATTCAATTCAATTCGAAAAATGCAATTTTCCTCCCTTACGCATGCATTATTACCGCTTAGAAAATAGATTTTTCTAATACAAAAGAAGGGTTTTTTTTATGTCTCTTTTTATTATTTATTTTACAGTGTTATTTCTACCATTGATCAAGTTTATAAAAATCTATCATTTTTAAGTTCTTTTCGAGGTATAAAGAAAATAATAATTCATGTTTAATTATGATTTTTTTATCGAAAAAGATTTACAAAAAAAAACTAGTTTACAAAATGGTCTTAACACCTTTATTATGTTTACGATGATTTATAAACATATATAATAATAACAGTCATCACGTAGACTATACATTAGACACTGTATAGCCATCATACATAGACTATACATAAAAATCTTACGCTAACGTTACAGACGTTTTTTGCCCTCGTACCCCTCCGCGAGGCCCCATAAGGAACTTTGTTCCAAAAAATTAAAGTTTACATACATCCCTCCTGGTTTCAGCATTGTTTTAGGTTGTTTGGATCGTTACATAATCATTTATCCTTTGTTTTAGAAGCACATTCTACAAGTAGATGGTACACAGTTAAATCTTGTCCACACTTGCATTTTTTTTTTATATACATAAGGTTAGCGTTATGGCCATAATCTCACCTGATCTTAAGTGTCGATACGGCCCAAGTTGGTAGACACGCTAAACCTGTGGAGGAACTGGCTCTCAAGTGCAGCTGCCGGAACACACCTATTGGTATTTGGCGACAGGTTTACTTTGTTCCTATTAGTTTAAGTAATTAAGTTTATATATATGTGTCATCTTCGTATGTCCAATACGTGACCTGGTGATGATCACTCGATCTTTTCAGCCGATAAAAAATGTAGGTGATCTTTCAAATGTTGATTAACCGAAAGTATTTATAAGCAGGTAAACTTTACTAAGAAAGGAAATGCTGTGACGGAAGATGTGTTCTAAGAAATATATTACTAATAATTTTCATGCCTTAACAGTTTTCCTTTTACCGTCATCGGCAAGAACTCATCGGGATATTAGTAGATAGTTATATATTGTTTGATTTGTATCTGAAAATCACAAATTTCTTATCGTAAGTGAACTCCATAGAAAATTCTGAAAAGGTAGGCCAACGCTTGGCTATGGCACTAGAGTCATCCAAGACAACTTTACTCAGTTAACAATGGCGGTGATAATCTTAAACAACAGACCTAAGTAGAGAGTAGTAGAAGAGACAAAAAGAGAGATGAAGTAATAAATAAAATTTGTTATAAAAAAATCGTACCGTGTACGACCGGCCCCAACACGCCTCAAGGAAATGAGCAGTGAACAAAATTACCCACCGACCGATATTTTTCGTTACCCGTGTAATTCGACATAGCCCACGATTCTGGGTTGTAATTTATCGCACCAACTAACCGGTGTGTTCAGGTTTTCATATATTTGTTTTTTTTTTTTTTTTTTAACTTACTATCGCATTATATATACATACTAATAAAATATTTAAATAACTTTTTTTTATTCTTACGTTGGTATCATTGTTCATAACTGCTTTAACTGATAAAGCGATAAAAAAATTATAAAAAATAGTCAAAAACATTTTTTAATTTTCTTAAATATCTTAACGTTTCACTCGACTTCCTTAATATTTACTTTCATAATTAGCGAAATCGTTCCATTCGTTCGTGCGTGATGCGATGACCAAGAGAAATAGAGATTCATTTATATATATACGAATTTATAAACAGTTACCGAATATGTTTATTTATAAATTATATATTTATAAACAATAACTGTCAATTAATTAAGGTAACAATACCTCAAAGCATTTTACACTCGACCTTCCCACGTGATGCCTGATTTAAAATTACATATGATGCGTGCGTTCATCCCAGAACGTTACGTAGGCGGTTAATCTCTTGTTGACCTGCCTATCGAAAATGTTACCCAGAATTACTTTCACTATTGCCACATTTTGAAGCGATGATAGCTCAGTGGTAGTGTGTACGACTTTGCGTCAAGGGACGTGAGTTCGAATCCAACTACCTACAATGCGGAAGGAGGGGGAAGTCATAGCATGGTGGTAGGGCTTTTTCTGATGCCCGACTGGCAAGCTACCACCATAAAGTTTACAAACTGCCGCCAAATACCAATAGGTGTGTTCCGGCAGTTGCACTTGAGAGCCAGTTCCTTCACAGGCTTAGCGTGTCTACCATCTTGGGCCGTATCGTCACTTAAGATCAGATAAGATTATGGCCATAATGTTAAACCTTAACTATAAAAAAAACCTTACTATATTATAAATGTGAAAGTTTGTTTGTCTGTTTGTTACGCTTTTATGCCTAAACCGCTGACCCGATTATGATGCATGATTTTCGTTAGTGATATTTGGGAACCTGGAGACGATGAAAGGCTACTTTTTTTTACAATAAACTTATTGAAAGTGAGGTAAAGAGAGGAATAAACTCTGCATGAAACTTTTGATTTATTCAATCGATTTGTTCGACTAAAATTAATATTAGTGCGAAAGAAACCGCAGGTAATAGCTAGTATAAACATACGTTCAACAAATTTGTAACAAAATCATTCGAAACGATTACTGAGGCCGCGACAAAGGATGTGAGTTTGAATCCCTGCGATCAGGTTGAGTTTCCGGTGACAGAAAACATCGTGATGAAACCATAGCGTGGTGTTAGGGCTTTTCCTAATGTCCACCTGGCTTGCTACTACCCTCAAGTTGACAATCTGCCACAAATACCTATAGCAGTGTTGCGGAAGTTGCACTTGAGAGCCAATCACTCGACACGTTTAGCGTGTTCGTTGCTTGGGCCATATCGTCACTTCACATCAGGTGAGATTGTAGCTGTAACGTTAAATCTATAAAACTAAAAATAACAGTGCGTCAATGTTTAACGTAACGGCCATAATCTCGCCTGATCTTAAGTGACGATACGACCCAAGTTGGTAGACGCGCTAAACGTGTGTAGGAACTGACTCTCAAGTGCAACTGCCGGAACACACCTATATGTATTTAGCGGTAGATCTTCAACTTGAAGGTGGTAGCTAGCCAGGCGGGCATCAGAAAAAGCCCTGCCACCATGCTATGGTTTCCTCACGATGTTTTCCTTCACCGAAAGGTCAATCTCATTGTAGGCGGTGGGATTCGGACTTACGTCCCTTGACTACTTGTAACTATATTCAACACAACTTTTCTCCTATTGACGACAGCGTGATGTTGAATTGCCTAAATCCGCCTTCAATATTTCTTATAGTAAATATATATATATATATATTTAAATTCGTCAGGTAGTTCATAAGATACAAACAAACAAATTCACTTTACCATGTCATAACATTAATATAGATAAGATTCCAGTATCAGTAACTTAGATGATTCAGCCTCGTGGAAAACCAATTATAAAACCGATGCTATTTCCTAAAACAACTCCCGGAGCAAATTTCTATGTAAATCGGACCAATTCGAAAGTTACTTATTTCAGTTTTTTTTTTTTTTTTTTCGTAAAATCTATATTATTTGAATATTGTAATCTGCGAATGAATTCGCTGAAACGTACTCACTGGCCGGTAACTTTCCGGGGCCCGGTCTTAACTTCGCTGAAATTGAGTTACACAGTCCCTGGCCTCCGGGGTGAATCTTAATGGTAGTAATTAGAAATGTCTATTCTATTCAAATATAACCCGGGAATTGATTGAGCGGGGTTCGCTGAACGTATTTCTGTTACAATATTTATATAGCTTGTAGATTTTATCTCTATATATGAAACTTGTGTGCTCTTCAATTATGTTGTACGTCTCATATCACGAAGGGGATGAGGTAGTGCTCTACTCTCGGCACGTCAAGATCAAGCAATTTTCTGCTCTTAAACTGCCTATACCGTAATATGAGTAGACACTTTTCAAGAAAACACATGAAATAATTTATTTCATATTAGGTAAAAAACAAATTTTCATCTCAATAGACAAGATTTTATTATGTAAGGCATAACTGTTATTATCTAATCTATATAGATACCAGCTTTTACGTGCGGCTTCGCTCGCATTTATATCTCATCAAACAAATCGGATGTCGCAATAAAAAGTTTCATACAAAGTTTATCCCTTTGTTTACTCCATTTCCAATAAGATTTTTGCCAGGAAAAGTAGCCTATCACCATATCCAGGTTCCTATCTATGTTTATATCGAAATTTATCATAACCGATTCAGCTGTTTAGGCGTGAAAGCGTAACATGCAAACAAGGACTTAATTTTGACCCACTTCAAACGGTCAGATTTCATTTAAATTTCGCAGAGTTATCGAGGACCGATGACAATACACTAATTTGATAAGATTATTCCATTATTTAATATGCGGAATAAGATTTGTTAGTTTATATATTTTTCATCTGCAGTCGATAAGGCAGGAATTGATGTTAATTATAATCTCCAATCATTATCTTTAACCGATATATCTAATATTAATACATTTTCGGATACCAAATATAATTTTAATTCAACATAATAAGCAAGAATTTAAATTTACAATTTTAGAGTATAGAGCCTTGTTCGCTATTGTAATGAATGATGATTCTGCTACCGGTTAATTTGGCACTAATAAAAAGGCAAGCTTGAAATAAAAAAACAAAAAACATGCTTTTATAAATAAACCGAATTAAAACGTAGACTATAAATAATAGTGAAAAAAAAAAACTAAAAAACACGCTTTTATTGAAAACCAAACTAAAATAAAATGTTTTTTTTTTATAGTTATAATTAGGAATACTGTAACTTTTCTAATAAATATAAATTAATAACAGTGTAAATAAGATGAATATAAAATAAAAGCGTGGGGTGCTTTTTGAAATATTATCGAAATGATAATCCTTCTACTCATATCTGTCAATAAAATATTTATAACTATTGACATCGTGCACCCCTCGCTTTTTTTAAATAAATTACATTTTTATTATATTTATTTATTATTATTTTTTAAAATAATTTATATTTATATAAAAAAATTACACTATTCTTAATTCAAATTCATTAAAATTTATTTTCCGTGTTTTTAGTTTGGTTTTTTATAAAGGCGTATTTTTTTTAACTATTATTTATTACAGTTATGGATTAGCGCTATGATCACAATCTCACGTGGTGTTAAGTGACGATGTGGCCAAAGATGTTGGAAGCGTGGCTGGACTGGCTCTCAAGCGCAGCTGCCGGAATCCATCTATAGATATTTGGCGGCAGATTTTCAATTTGAAGGTGGTAGCTAGTTAGGCGGGCATTAGAAGAACCCTTATCACCATGCTATGGTTTCATCACGATGTTTTTCTTCACCGAAAGCTCGAACTCATTGAAGGCGTAATCGAACCCACGACCAACTGAGCTATCGTCGCTTCACTTAACATTAAACTCCGTACAACATCGAAATAACTTGACTTAGGTGTATCTTTTTGTCCATACAAAAATACTTCTCTCAATAAGAGCATACAATTTGCCGTATCTTAAATGTCAATATGCAAGGTTTCTACACTGTGTTTTAAAAAGTAAACGTAAGATACTCCCATTTAAAACGATAATAAATTCGAATGAAAATATCTTATATTATCTAAATAATTACGTTGTCAGATTATTTGTGTTGTTAACAAGTTTCTTTTATCCAATTAAGGCCCGAGTATAGATGATATTAAACCGCGGGTCAAGTATATTTGACCCGACTTTTTAACAGAACCGTGGGTTTATCTCGACCTTTTAGTGTCAGTTTGAATATGATTCTTGACGTCATTCGGATAACTTGTTAATATAAAAAAAAAAAAACATTTAAATATAACTAGGTAAAGTTAAAATAATTCAATCAATTTCTACTACATTTGGATTTATATTTGCTATATTAATGTTATCAATAATAAAAAAATTGGACAAGATATTTCTTCTTTAGAAGATTTTTCTCAATTTGGCACTAATGTTTGAGCTTTCAGTGAAGGAAAAACATCATTACGAAACTATGGCATGATGTAAAGTCTTTTTCTAATGCTCTAATGGTTAGCTATCATCTTTAAGTTAAAAATGTGTCACCAAATACAAATGTTCAACTGTATTATGCATTCGACGACAGATTTTTAACTTGACTTTGGTGAGCGTAACTTACAAAATACCCTACTACTATGGTACAGTTTGAGGACAATGTTTTCTTCCATTTTGAAGGGATGATAGCTCAGTTGTAGTGTTTAGGACCGCCGCGTCAAAGGACGTGAATTCGAATTCAACCAACTACAATGAGCTTGAGCTTTCGATGGAGCAAAACATCGTGAGGAAACCATAGCATGGTGGTAGGGTTTCGTCGGATGCTCATCTGGCTAGCTACCACCCTCAAGTTGAAAATCTGCCGCCAAACACCAATACGTGAGTTCGGGCAGTTGCCCTTGCGAGCCAGAACCAGAGCGGTTACTCTGGTATTTTGGGTATTCAAAAAAGCTCAAGGTCATTACAGGGACTTGATACCACGTAAATGGACGTGATATCCGCACACGCTAGCCTTAGCCATCATTGGTCGACGTTTGTGTTCGGATGGAGTACGCTTTGTTATACATACATTATATGTCTGGGCCGCGCCGCGCTCTGGAGGCGGCAGTGGGGACAGACCTCTCGCTGTCGGGTGTGGTACGAGCCATGCTCGGCAGCGAGAGTATTTGGAAAGAAGTGGCCTCCTTCTGTGAATATGTTATGTTACAGAAGGAGGCCGCGGAGAGAGCCCGTATGCCCGTACTTTTCCATCGCCTTAAGCCCAACTGAGGGAGGCGGGTCGGGGGACCAGCCTCCTATTGCACCAGTTGGTTGACTGCATGGGCAGCTAGCCAGGCTGCCCAGATGGGGTCCGGCTTACCACCAGGCCGGGCCGGTCGCTGGGGTGACGCGGTGATTGCATGCACGGACCCGCGTCGCCCTAGGAAGGCGACAGATGGCCGTGGGGTTTTAGTGGGTATTCCCGGCGCTTAGCGCTGGGTGAGTCCCACATACCCCTCTCAGTCCCCCCGTGCTAGGAGGGGATGCATAAATGCATTTCCCCACGATAAAAAAAAATACATACATTATATAATAGGCGTCTCTCTTTAGAACATAGAATTCATGATGGCAACGCTCGGAAGCGTGACGCTACGTCGAAAAGACCACCCCCGGATCAGTTCGTATTCAGAAAACGGAAAGAAACCCCTGCAGAGGGCCGAGCCCTGACCAGTTTCCTCACAGCCCCCGCAGGGGTTTGTAGAGATGCTTACGCGGTAACATATAATTTATCACTTTATATTAAGCTAACTGATCCGGTGAATTTTGTATCACCTATATTGTCCGATTTGTATTATTTTTTTTACATTTTGATAAGCTTTTGTCGATTATAATCAACCAATCAAATCAATTTCAATAGAGAAGATGGTTGGATGCTAGCACAAGCCTGGGACCCGATTATACATTTAATTAAATCGGAGCCCAAAAGACCAATTGCCAGACCTCAAGACACTGTGAGCTCTTTCAGCGTAGATTGGAAAACTATGAGTAACAATAATTAAATTGAAGGTAGACACAGTAACATAAACTTTTCTGGACAACCTACACCTCAGTCCGCCCCGTGACCGCGAAGGCTGAAAAGCTTTCGAAACGTCAGGATCAAAATTTAATAAATAACCACGATAAAATCCGTTTAAATTAGTTTTATCTCGATGAATAATATTCGCGTAAACATAAGAAATCAATTATAATCAACCTTCCAACTTCAATTCGTTAAGATCAATAGAACTGGCTATATCTAATATCGGTTCCGTGTTACCTTTGGCTATTGAACGAAACTTATTTATCACACTCAAATGAATTAAATGCCTTTTAATTATATGAATTTTTAACATATGTGGATCCGAACCCACGTCCCTTAACGCGGCGTACGTACACATTACCAACTGAGGTATCATAGCTTCATTAGTTTTCATATTATGAGATTTATAAATAAAAAAAAAAAAAATTCTTTTTTATATGCAAACCTTGTCCTGAGAATAACGAATATAATAAAAAAAAATTCAATTCAGTACAATTATTGGGAAGTTATGCACGTACATGCATTTCGGTGACACGTTTTTATGTATATATATATAAGATAGATACGACGCAGAAATTTATATTAATGAAAGATTTACACTATTTACTTAAAGTAACAGAATGTCTATCGATCATTTCTCCTAATTGGATAACACAGGCAGCCGATCTCTAACACGGTTCGGCATAATTTCTCAAGATTCTACAATCCGGATGTTTGAGAACTCGTTAACTGTTGATTGTATATTCAGATGATTGTATTAATTGTAGGCAAAAGTGTTTGGGGATTGTTGAATTTTCTGAGAGCCAGTTCCTCCACAGGCTTAGCGCGTCTACCAACTTGGGTCGTTTCGTCAGGTGAGATTATGGCGATAACGCTAAGCCTTAACTATAAAGAAAATGAATTTGACTTGTCGATTATGAATTCGCTTTCGTTTCTATTAATAGGCACATGATGGAGATGCCCAATAATGTAGTTTATTATTAGCAATTAATGTCTAGTTTCCAGTCTATGGTAAATCTGACCAATATTGAAAACCACTAGACGATACGATAAATAATAAACGATAAAAATATAAAAATACTGTCTGATCTCAACAATGATACGTAAGTTAATTTAATTTAAAAGCTCTAAAGTTAATCGGAGAACCGAGTTCTTAAAAAAAGCTTTTCATTGATGACTTAAGTTATGCAGTAACACGCTAACCTGTCAAAAAGCACACTCTGATCTAAAGCTCTGTAGATATTCAATAATTATGCCAATGTTAAAGGGAAGTCTTTAACCTAACAATTTGTAGTGAAGCTTTTTGAACTGCATATTCTTCGGTGGATTGATTTTTATGATGATTTAACCAGAACTGAAGAGTAAAATTAAAGTTATTTTTAAACTATTTTTTTTCTCTCCATATTTATGCACATTTCGTTCCATGAAACAGAAACAGAATGCTGACCTTCTAGTTAGAGAAGGATCTTCCGACGGTGTCTCTGTTAATTAATTTTTTTATAGTTAAGGTGTTAGCGCTATGGCCATAATCTCACCTGATCTTGAGTGACGATGCGGTCCACGTTGATAAACACGCTAAGCCTGTGGCGGAACTGGCTCTCAAGTGCAACTGCCGGAACACACCTATTGGTATTTGGCTGCAGATTTTCAACTTGAGGGAGGTAGCTAGCCAGGCGGGTATAAGAAAAAGCCCTACCACCATGCTATGGTTTCTTCACGATGTTTTCCTTCACCGAAAGCTCAAGCTCATTGTAGGTGTTCGGATTCGAACTCACGTCCCTTGACGCGAAGTCGTACACATTAACACTGAGCTATCACCGCTGTATGAGAAAAGTTAGGCATCTCATCAATTGGAAACTACTTATGGAACATTGAAAGCAATAAAAAATTTCGAACGCTGGATCCTGGACTAATAATGAATGTAGATTTTAATCAACAGCATAAATTTAATATTGTTAATACCTAATTCAATTAGTTGTTATTACAGAATTCGCTATTAAATCTCATTAGGCATAGAACAGATGGTCTAGCTCCGATATCTGTTATCCATTCAGCTCAAACCAGGCGTCCTTAGTTAAACTGATTAAATTCATGATTAATTAACATGTCAGTCAACCATTTTAATACAATAATTAATGTTATAATAATTTTACCCTAACGAGGTAGGTATTAATTGTCAAAACTTTATTTCACGCCTCATATGCGAAGCGTCACTGTCACTTAACGCGATACAACTGATTTTTCAAACTTAAAATGTCTGTATTTATCATACATTGCACTTGTAAAATAATATATACACACACATATATCAAGATAAAACACGATATTAAACACTCACGATACTTTTGATGCCGTTTTTGTTATTCAAACTAGTTAAAAAACCGTTTAAAAACGTCCCGTCTCGGACGTCCGTGTGTCTGTATGTGCGGATCCTGTATGTTATCACGATAACGACCGAAATAATTTACTAATCGAGTCTAATAAGTAATCTCTTTACCCCACTTCCGATACGTTTTGCGCGAGAATAAGTTAACCTATCACCGTCTCCAAGGTCCCGTCCATCCCTACATCAAAATTCATCATAATCGATTCAGCGGTTTAGGCGTGAAAGCGTTCCAGACAAACTAATTTTTTTTTTTTTCGACTGCACATACGCTGTTAGCCGGAGGGGCTTTTACAGCTTGGCAGGACTTTTTGGGGCGAATGCTGAGGGCACTCAGCCCAGAGGCAGCGAGCACAAGGGTGCCATTGTGGCTGGCCCTTGGCATGGACTGCTGCCGGAAGAGAATAAATTATATAAATGGACCTTTAAATAAAATAATGATTGTTTGTAGAGGCAAGGAAATCGGTGGAGTGGATCGTACTGTACTGATCAAGTTTGAATTGTCGGAGTTGGATTTTGTTAGTAGAAGGACGTTGTCTTCGCATTAAAACGACCATGAACTGTATGAGTCTGAGCTGTACTCATAAAGAAAAAGTGTTAAAAGGCAAACAACAGGCAGGGCCGCAGGTTTTTGGTCCCTTACAGAACCGTGTACTTAGCGTGTGGGTGATCACGGGTGGTATGCAGTGTGATGTTGTACTCTCAGTGTTATAGAGTGTCACTGTATTAAAACTCACTGTCGCATTTATAATATAAGTAAGAATGAATGCTATGGCTCTTACGACTTCATTCGCATGGAACTAAAACTTTATTGAATAATTTCTACCCCCTTTTTATGACTATTTTCAATACGTCTTTGCCCCTATTGGTGGTATCGTGATGTTACATAGCATTCGCATCAAGGGACGTGAGTTCGAATCCAAGCACCTACAATGAGCTTGAGCTTCCGGTGAAGGAAAACATCGTGAGGAAACCATAGCATGGTGGTAGGGCTTTTTCTAATGCCCGCCTGGGTGTTACTACCCTCAAGTTATAAACCTGCCGCCAAATACCAATAGGTGTGTTCCGGCAGTTGCACTTAAGAGCCAGATCCTTCCAGGTTTAGCGCGTCTTCCATCGTGGGCCGTCTCGTCACTTAAGATCAGGTGAGATTATGGTCATAACGCCAAACCTAAACTATAAAAAAAATTACAAAGACATGATGTTTTTCTTTCACCGAAAGCTGACGTTTCTGCAGGGTTCGAACACCACTGATCTATCGTAGCACTCTCCCATAATCGTGTATCTCATATCCCAGGTATAGGGCACTTATCAATGATGGATATAGAAATGTGCTGCCTATAGACTGAATGAAACTGTCGCCTATGCTGCGTTTACTAGATAATTCAAAGTTGATACTTATTTTTACATACACGTCTATCTATCGCAGTGTTGCTCAAACTTTATGGTTTATCGCCCACTTTAGGGAAAATTTGTAGGGAAACTCAACACCCACCGATTTCTTTAAGAATTCTCCAATATCACTATCTATATGTAAATATAATATCTACTGGAGCGCGGTACCGCCTACTTTGAGAACCTGTGATCTAACCGAAGCCTGTGACGACTTCTGTTTTAAAACCAGACCATATTTTCTCCCTGCGTACCTGGAAAACTTAATTTAAAAATTTCTATTCAGAAACATCAAACCGGTCTGTTACTCCCAAATAGTTATGTTAAAAGTTTACAGACTGTGTACAGTTTTGTTTATTTTTCATTCGAAAATTTTACAAATTAGAAATTTCGTGAATTCGAATAAGACTAACTGAACCTATCGAGATACTGATATTTTAATCCAATCTACGAGTCTTTTCAACATCAAATCAGTCGTTTCATTCGAGAACTTATTAAAATATAAAACTAAAACAGGTTTAGTACGAAACCTTTGGATAATGATCACATTTTTTTTATGGAGTAGGGGAACAACGAGCTATCGTATCCCCTGATGGTAAGTGATCACCGCGGCCCATGGACACACAAAACACCAGAGGAATCGCAAGTGCGCTGCAGGCTTTTATAAGTGGGGCTGGTTCTCAAGTGCAACTGCCGGAACACACCTACGTGTATTGACGGAAGATTTTTAACTTGAGGGTGGTAGCTAGCCAAGCGGGCATTAGAAAAAGCTCTACCATCATTCTAAATCACGTCTCATGACGCGGCGTTCCTACGCAAAACCACTGAGCTATCATCGCTTCAAAATCATTGAAGAATCACTGAAGATCATTAAAGAAAGTACTTGCTGCAGCATAGCCTTATAGCTCAGTGGTAGTGTATACGACTTCGCATCAAGGGACGTGAGTTCGAATCCAAGCACCTACAATGAGCTTGAGCTTCCGGTGACGGAAAACATCGTGAGGAAACCATAGCATGGTGGTAGGGCTTTTTCTAATACCCGCCTGGCTAGCTACCACCCTCGACTTGTAAAACTGCTGCCAAAATGCCTATAAGTGCGTTCCGGCAGTTGCACTTGAGAGCCAGTTCCTTCACAGGTTTAGCGTGTCTACCATCTTGGGCCGTATCGTCACTTAAGATCAGGTGAGATTATGGCCATAACGCTAAGCCTTAAGTATACAAATAAAAAAAAAGAAAATTATAATGGAATTCTATGTAACGTTGTTCGATATGATAAAATAGAGTATTACCATTTTTTTAACCCTTAGCCAAAGTGACCTCGACTCAATAATAAAGGTCGAAAAATGTATATAAGCGCTCGAAGTTTTAACCTCGAATACCTAACTAGTGTAAATTACTTTAACGAAGTTACAAACAAGATTTCTTACAACTTCGGTTTGTGTCTTCTCAGAGTGTTTTTCTTTTTTCGTCTTTAATATAATTTATTTTAACTTTTTTTTCGTTTAACTCCCTTTCGTTTATCTTAATATTCAACTGAATCGAAGGAAAACTAACTTTTTTGTATATGTATACACATTTTACACAGTTTCGACACAGAACATTTCGACAGTTCGAATATCTCCAATGAGCTTGAGCTTTCGGTGAAGGCAAACATAGTGAGAAAACCATACCACGGTGGGAGGGTTATTCTAAAGCCCGCTTGGCTAGCAACCACTCTCAAGTTGAAAATCTGCCGCCAAATACCAATAGGTGTGTTCTGGAAATTACATTTGAGAGCTAGTTCCTCCACAAGTTTAGCGTGTCTACCAACTTAGGCCGTATCATCAACTAAGATCAAGATAGGATCAACATTGGTATTTGGCGGCAGGCTTTCAAGTTGAGGGTAGTTGCTAGCCAGGCGGGCATTAGAAAAAGCCCTACCACCATACTATGGTTTATGGTACACCATAATATGGTGGAAAGCTCAGGCTAATTTTAGGTGATTGGATTCGAACTCGCGTTCCTTGACGCGAAATCGTACACACTCTTAAATGATGCTTGATTGTGTCATGATTTCTACTTTAGTAATTTTATACAGTTATTATAATATTCTTATAACTAAAATGATATTCGAATGATTTAACTGACTTCCTGTTATCACTTTTGTATTTGTTAAGTCTCTCAATATGTCTGTCACCGGAAATGCATTGCCTTCCCTTTCGAATATCGTCTATGTAATAATCAGTTCTTGTTCAACAGTCGAGGAATGAGGTCGTCAAATTGGTTACAGTAACAGCTGTGAAGTGAAAGAAATGTATCAAAGGTGTTTAATATACGAGTGCTGCAAGAAAGAGCGCACTGTTGGCATTTATTTTGTAAATAAATAAACGGTACGCTCTAATTTATTTTGAGTTTCTAAAATAAACAGTCGAGATTCCCACGGGAAGACTTATGGGCGTGAACCCTGTGCCATAAAAATGTTAAAATCCTCCACCTCAAATCACCGGATATTATAAAACAATAATGCCCCATTATAAATTTAACGATAGACATCATAATTGTACTGTTAATTCCATCGCGCACGGATTCACACCGTAATGTTGTTGGAAAATCGTTTATCATGGCCGTCTGTCGCCCACGCCGAAATACGGGTGTCGTACTGCCTCTAACCTGTTCCCGTTTAGATACACATTTCATTAGCATAAGAATAGCGATTAATTCGCACTCTATATTGCCGTTGTCAGACTAATCTTTGTTACGTGCAAAAGGTTTAACAAAGTTTCTTATCCTTACTAATGTTATAAAGCCGAAAGTGAGTTAGTTTGTTTGTTTGTTATGCTTACACGCCTAAACCGCCGAATCGATTACAATGAATTTTGATATAGAGATAGACGGGAACTTGGAAACGGTGGAACTTATTGCAAATGGGGTTAAGAGAGATATAAACTTTGTATGAAATTTTTTATTGTGTTCTCCAAATTGTTAAACACGAGCGAAACCGCAGGTAAAATGTAGTACTGTAATAGTACCGTAGTAAATGTAGTATAGATACCGGTTTTTTTAATAAAAGTTTATATTCGTGCTTGTAGTTACGCATTTTTCACCGTATCACAAAATTATCATTACATCACCGGAAGTGAACAGAAGAATAGCAAAGCGCTGCAAATCTAAAGTGGATAGAGCGGAAGTCACTATGATTTTAGCGCAGCATCGTGTAGGTAAGTGGTACCTTCTTGGATACCGGGAAGACGCAGTTTTAACTCGTGAGCAATCGAAAACGACTATGGACAAGCTTAATCCTTTAAAACCTTTCCCTTATCTTAAACTTTCTTCGCTAAACTATCGCGTCGAACAAATACGCGCGATTCACGCGACACTCGCGCCGCCTTCAATATAACTCTTTCTGTTCGAAAACTATCTCCGAACGGAATCGGCCGCGCGAGTGCCACAAACAAATTCTTTGATATTGTGATCTGTGTCGTGAATAAATCAAAAGAACACCATCAGCTGGAGGAACTGTAAGTCCTAGCTTATATCCTTACCCTAAACTTAATCTTTAACAGTAATTATCTATGACCCCAGGACAAGCTCGAACGATTGCACCAACACGGCCCTCGAGTAGTTTCACATTTATTAGTTATACATAATATTTGTAATTATGAATCTTCAATAAATATTAAGACAATTTGAATCACTACAAAATAGTATAAAATAATATTTGCTAGTTCTTAAACGTGGACAATAAAATTAAACGAACGTAAAATATGTCTGTAACTTTATTCCTCAGAACACGAAATTGTTGAAAGAAACACCAATTTATAAATTATGGATACGCTTTTCATCAATTCGTGATCTTTATTGGAAATAATGCCGTTAGTTAGTGAGGCCCAGATAATTAAAATGCTTTATAGGTTTAGTGTTAAAGACACACTCTCATCTGATATTAAGTGAGATAAACTTAGTGGAAGCTCTGGCTCTCAAGTGTTTCGCAGTGGCTTTTCAATGAGGTGGTAGCTAGCCAAGTGGACATTATAAAAAGTGCTACCACTTTGTAGTGGTATTATTACGAAGTTTTCTTTCACCAAAAAACTCAGGTTTAATGCTGGGTTTCCAACTCACTTCCATTGACGAGGCGCCCGTACGCACTACTAAGTAAAATGAGCTTTCATGGCTTTGTTATCGTAACGCGACTTTGAGTTTTTACTTAAAAAAAATGCTCAAAAATCCATTCAGAGCCTTCAAAAACAACGTTAAATAGCTCCTTCCATTGTCGCTATCTCGTCTACTAAAACCTAACCCTTTAGACGATTTCGTAACGAGCAAAACAATTACGCTTATAAATATTCTTAGCACTGCAAAAAAATACTATTATAATCTCCATATAGATTGATAGGCGTGTCAAAATATCTGACGACAGACAGACCTCATTCGGTCGTTTCTGTGATTTTGCTGATGTCATCAATATTTATTAGGCGATCCGTTAAGATCGGGATTTCGATTGTAGCTTTACTTGTTAGCATACATTTTAGTGAAAGTATTTTTATCAAATTATTAGCTGTAAGCGCGACTTCATTCGCGTGAGATTGAATTATCTCTCTTATAATACTAGCACTCGTTTTTTAACTTAACAGACACTGTATTATTGTACAACGGTTGAAATTACATCGTCTTGTCATAAGGTAAAAAGAAATTCATTTGGCAAAAAAAAAAAAAAAACCTCGAACCTGGGGGAATTCTTATCCATTTTAGACTTTGGAAATTAGGTGTTTCAGCCTAATCTCATCTGATATTGTGTGACGATGTTACCAAAGATGGCGGGCTTGCTACCATGCTATCTAGTCAAGGTACTGGCGTTCAATTACAACTAACGGAATATATTTCAATAGCCCAACAACTCAATCTCGTTGCAGAGTTTGACTCACATTATTAAGCTAAGTCAAAGAGTTTGTCTCTTTACGTAATAAAAGGAATTTGATTTATAAATCAACAGTAAAAGTTACGGCCATGTCAAATTTTATTAACAGTTTATAAGAGTGATGCGCAGAAATGAATGGTCGAACAAAAATTAAAAAATCGCAATTTGAAGCGATGATAGCTCAGTGGTAGTGTGTACGACTTCGCGTCAAGGGGCGTGAGTTCGAATCCAAGCACCTACAATGAGCTTGAGCTTTCGGTGAAGGAAAACATCGTGAGGAAACCATAGCATGGTGGTAGGGCTTTTTCTAATGCCCGCCAGGGTAGCTACCACCCTCAAGTTGTAAACCTGCCGCCAAATACCATGAGGTGTGTTCCGGCAGCTGCACTTGAGAACTAGTTCCGCCACAGGTTTAGCGTATCTGCCAACTTGGGCCGTATCGACACTTAAGATCAGGTGAGATTATGGCCATAACGCTAAACATTAAGTATATAAAAAAAAAAACATTTCTTGCCTTTATATAAATGACAATGTACACTTCTGTGTCGATCTGGTTCTGTTGCAATTTTGCTAGATGTAGGTACATCTGTAGAGAGATTAACCATAGACTAAGTATAAAATCTAATCCGGAAAAACAACCGCTTTCCATTCAGTAAGAGAACGATTAGGACTTTAATGCGGATTGTGGTCGATATCTAGGTTGTTTTAATTAACCATTTGACGATAGTGTTCACGCGCACGAATGACCTTTGGGCTGCTATGCGGTTGACGGGGTGGTCGCGGCACAAAGTATATAAGTACGCATGCAGCGCTGTCTCTTTCTCTTAGTACAGTACAATCCACTCCACCGATTTCCTTGCCTCCTCAAATGATTAGTATTTTAACTAAAGGCCTACTCAAGCAGGCCAGTCCTTACGATTCTATATTTTTCTTCCGGCAGCAGTCCATGCCAAGGGCCGGCCACTACGGCACCCTTGCGCCCGCTGCCTTGGGGCTGAGTGCCCTCAGCATTCGCCCCAAAAAGTCCTGCCGAGCTGTGAAAGCCTCTCCAGCTAACAGTATATGTCCAATCGAAAAAAAAAACAAACAAAAACTGTCTCTTTCTTTTCCATATACACTTACTACCTATACAGTTAGTATACATGTATACTATCTAATTCAGTATACTAGGTGCTTTAATCTTTTAAATCGCAAATATCCGCTGAGATAAGTAGAATACTAGCAAATCCTTTTATTGTCTTCCTATTGAAAAATACTGCAAAGTGGACTGATATTTCATAACCAAGGAAGGCCTTGCGAGTGCCGAAAGTATTTAAACATAAAACATTTAGCAGTACTGTAACAATAAAACGTTAAACGGATGCTCTAAATCCTTCAAAGAAATCAAGATAAATCGCGCTACCTACAGACTGACCAGTGAAACTGTATTATAACTAATTGCAAATAATCATGTTGTTGCAGTGAAATGCACCGGCGATCAATTACACGCCAGCTTCCCGTTCCCGACGATATTATCCGAAGCCTAGTGTTGTTGCATAGCTAATATCGATATATTTGCAAAATTTACATATAAACTCATTATACTAACAGAACTTATTCTGCCCGTTTCCGTAATCAACGACTTTTTTATACAGTCAAGGCTTAGCGTTATGGCCATAATCTCACCGCATCTTAAGTGACGATACGGGCCAAGATGGTAGACACGCTAAACCTTTGGAGAAACTGGCTCTCAAGTGCAACTGCCGGAACACATCTATTGGTATTCGACGGCAGATTTTCGACTTGAGGATGGTTGCTAGGCAGGCGGGCATCAGAAAAAGCCCTACCACCATGCTATGGTTTCATCACGATATTTTCCTCCACCGAAAGCTCAAGCTCATTGTAGGTGGTTGGATTCGAACTCACGTTCCTTGACGCAAAGTCGTACACACTACCGCTGAGCTATCATCGCTTAGCCATATCGTAGGATAATTATATTTATGAATGTATCGTGAAAACTGGGTACGTGTTAGAAATTCCAAAACACAGTTGATTCTAAAGTTATTTACCTTTTTTTGGAACGAAGTTCCTTATTGGGCAACGTGGAATGGTACCCTAGCCGGCAAAAAACGTACGTAACGTTAGCGTAAGATTTTCTGTATAGTCTGTGTATGATGGCTATACAGTGTCTAATGTATAGTCTACGTGATGACTGTTATTATTATATATGTTTATAAATCATCCTAAACAAAATAAAGGTATTAAGATAATTCTATAATGTAGTTTATAATTTATTTTTATCGTTAAAAATGCAAATACATTATCTGAAACTCAGGTAGGTGCTTTGTTATTTTTCGATTGTCCTCAAAGTTTTTGGATTAAACTACGCGTACCATGCGATACAGCACAATGTGTTTGCCGTATTATCATAAAAAAATGCAGTCCAAATCACTGTATGAACTTGATCTACTAAACGGATACAACAACTGTGCCCACTTATATGTGGCGCTCGGAAAACATGTCATCAAAATATAAATTCCTCTTACAATTTCGAGGCAAATTACCAACGACCCGTAAACGTAATGTGGGGGAAATTTAATACATTTTACGAGTTATTGTGTATATTGTACCCGCAAAACAAGGTGCTAACTTTAAATTTGATGGTAACACAATTATAACTTGGGGAAATTTGAAAGGGTCCTTCGAATGATCGTTGTATTCCGCGTTACATTGTCCTATACCGTTGACCTATTTATGCATTGGACCAGTAAACTATTTGAAACTACTCGATTATACTTTATAATTATTTGCGTTTTGTCGTTGTCTCACTGCAGGGTTAATCAAGCACTTAAAGCGATATGCTTACCGCTACAGCCACGCTAAATACTACTAATTCATAACCCACTCAGAATATATTTGATACACAATGAATTATTCTGCGTCTGTTCTTCCATTTTTTAAATAGTTTATGAGTTTAGCGTTATGACATCAATATGAACTGATTTAAGCGCCGATGTGGCCCAAAATGATGAACACGCTTACTAGAAGAACTGGTCCTCAAATGCAACAGCCGGAACACCTCTATAGCTATTTGGAAGCAAATTTTCAACATGAGGATGGTAGCTAACCAGGCGGGTATCTGACAGAGCCCTAACTATGGCAATATTGGTTCCATCATGATGTTTTCCTTTGCGGAAAACTCAAGCTCATTGCACGCATTCGGATACACGTACATTGAAAAGCATCCGTACAGCTACCAGTTGAGCTATGATTGATTTAAATTTGATTTAATATTCAGGTAATGTTAGTGAATTCACAACAAGTAAATCAACCAGTATTACTTTTGAAAAAAACAATACATTCACTGTGGATACACTAGCGTTTTGCGGAGACTTTACAAACTATACAACTAACGGAAACAAAATCACTCTTAGAATCAGCAGGATTATACAAGTAATTGTCCCATCTACGATTTAAACCTATGGCAATCAGCGAAGCAATTTGATGAAATACTTGGTCAACCGTGTCATAAAACAAATTTAATGTCAAAAATTTGTAACCTGTTTCTTAATGATTTGTTATATTTACGCGAATATTATTCATCAAAATAAAACTAATTTAAACGGATTTTATCGCAGTTATTTATTAGTTTTGATCCCGACGTTTCGAAAGCTTTTCAGCGTTCGTGATCACCTGTTTCTTCTAAGTGTCGTTAATAAATTTTAACATTTCGACTAAGTAAAGAAAGCGTGACATTAGAATTACTACTCGTTTTTAAATAAATTCCATTATTTACCAAAAGTTTATGGCTATTGAAAAGCGTGGGCAGCCGTTTGGTGATTCGATATTCACAAATTACTGACATCCCGACGACTCGAATTCCCCACCGCGTCGCCGAATGTCGAACAGGGGACGGGCTAATTCGAGTAAATATTTAAAATAGGCTCCCACTGACACGAATCGTAAACATCTGTGTGATACAAATTAAAAACAATTCGTTTTTATATAAAATTTAATTTATTTTCACCATCAGATTCTGCGATACTCGTCGGACGGCTCTGTCGCTTGGGGTGATTGATTTTTATTAAAAAGTTAATTTCGCACATTTATTTCTCCGTTTTGTAGGAGAACGTACATGTATTTTTGTGATTGTTTATTGGGTGATATTAGATTTACGTTTTCATCAGATTATTTTCATACGACGAGAAAATGGTTTATCTCCAATTATGTTTTTTTTTTTTGTAGCACCTATTATGTATTGTTTGTGTGTGTGTGTTTGTTAACTTAAAGCTTAGTAAGCAATTATTGCTCAGTCATTTAGTATACCAACATGAGTTCGAATCCCTGCAATGACCCTGAAAATTCAGTGAAGGGAAACATCGTGATGAAGCCATTGTATGGCGATAGGGTATTTTGGCTAACTACCAACCCCAAGTTGAAAATCTACCGTCAAATATCTATAGACAAGTTCCGGTAGTGACACTTGAGAGCCAGTCCCTCTACTAGGCGTAGCGTGTCCACCATTTTTAACATCAGACGAAAATGTTGACATAACTATAAAGTATTTTAATTAAAAAGACAGTTGTATTTACCGGATGCCTTTTGACATCAAAATCCGCTTGACACAGTGTTTGATTTTTCTATGTAGCGAATCGGATGATCTCGTTTGGGCATTTTATCTAGCATGCGATCTTTGCAATCGATTTATTAAATATATCCTGATATAAACTTACATCGACAAAACCGAATCCCTAGTAAGCGCTCCTTATATTATTACCGCGTGAGTGTCCATAATAACTCAACAAGATCACTATATGTTTGCGAAACGGACGAAGGAACTAAGGAATAATTTATAATCTATGCATAGAATAATTCTGTTTTTTTTTTTCTTATTTCCGGCCCGAATTGGTAGAGACGCTAAATCTGAGGAGGAACTGGCTCTCAAGTGCAGCTGCGCGAACACACCTATTGGTATTTGGCAGCAGATTTTGAACTTGCAGGGTGGTTGCTAGCTAGGCGGGCATTAGAAAAAGCACTACCACCATGCTATGGTTTCCTCACGATGTTTTCCTCATTCTAGGTGGTTAGATTCCAACTCACGTCCCTTGAGACGAAGTCGTACACACTACCACTGAGCTATCATCGCTTCAATATTATTGTTAGTCTTAAGGGCTTTGACAGCTTCGCCGAACTTTTTGGGGCGAGTGCTGAAGGCAATCAGCTCCGAGGCAGCGGGCGCAAGGGTGCCAGAATGGCCGAACCTCGGCTTAGACTGTTACCAAATAAAACTATAGCAGACTATAGTAACTATTTTGAAGCGATGATAGCTCAGTGGTAGTGTGTACGACTTTGCGTCAAGGGGCGTGAATTCGAATCCAAACACCTACAATGAGCTTGAGCTTGGTGTCTATGGTGTCCTCACGATCTTTTCCCTCACCAAAAGCTCAAGCTCATTGTACGTGCTTAGATTCGAACTCACGTCCGTTAACTCGAAGTCGTACACACTACCACTGAGCTATCATCGCTTCAATGTTATTCTATATGGGGAATAATAGAATGTTTCAACCTCAGTTAGCCACATCATTCATACTATTCCTAAAGCCGATTCGGGGATAATAAATAACGTGGGCACGATATGATACGGCATAAGTTCACACCGACGGGGAGAGGTTAATCAAGAAGCCGATATCTGGTTCGACGTAATAGAAATTAATTACACCGTAGATATTTATAGGAAGCGATTCTTCTTGGTCAGTGACATTCATTAGTCTGGTGCACACGGTACAAGCCACGAGCGACAGCGATTATATGTGCATAAAGCGATGATAACTCAGTGGTAGTATGTACAATGGGCTTGAGCTTCCGGTGAAGGAAAACATCGTGGGGAAACCATAGCTTGGTGTTAGGGCTTTTGCTAATGCCTGCCTGGCTAGCTACCACCCTCAAGTTGTTTAGCTGCCGCCAAATAACAATAGGTGTGTTCCGGCAGCTGCAATTGAGAGCCAGTTCTACCACAGGTTTAGCGTGTCTACCAACTTGGGCCGTATTGTCATTTAAGATCAGGTGTAATTATGGCCATAACGCTAAACCTTAAGTATAAAAAAAAGAAATATATAAGTGTGCGCTTAGGTTACTGTAATAAAATATAAACGTATTTATTTTTACAATATTTGGAACACGTACAGCTAACATGGAATAAAATAAAAAAATAAAACACTTAAATTATAATGACAATTACATGTTTCCGCAAATATAATTTCATAAATGTAGACATTAAAAGGAGAGTCAGCAATGATGTACGAGAATTAACTCTTATAAAAATCTCTACATAAACTCTGTCTGAGACAAGAGACACTTGTACTGGACAAGTCAAAACTACAATGTAGGGAATTGAAATGCGTGCACGCCCTGATTATGTATGTTTATTGTGTATAAGTTGTGTTCATTTGTGGGATAAATAAAAGTTTAGGCTTTCTTATTTTTTTTATATAGTTTAGGTATTTTTTTAATATAGTTTTAGGTATAGCGTTATGGCCATAATCTCACCTGATCTTAAGTGACGATACGGCCCAAGATAGTAGACACGCTAAATCTGTGAAGGTATTGGCTCTCAAGTGCAACTGCCGGAACACACCTATTGGTATTTGGCGGCAGATTTTCAACTTGAGGGTGGTAGTTAGCCAGGCGGGCATTAAAAAAAGCCCACCATGCTATAGTTACCTCACGATGTTCTCCTTCACCGAAAGCTCAAGCTCATTGTAGGCGGTTGGATTCGAACTCACGTCCCTTGACGCAAAGTCGTACACACTACCACTGAGCTGTATGTTTTTAAATTATTTCGGTCAGTAATCGTCTGCGTATGACAGCAAAATTTCTGATTATAAAAAATATATTTTATCTCTTATCGTATTCAAATGTTTCTATAATTTGAACATTACAAACGTCTTGGCATTAATAATTTGACTATGCCGCTGATTTTCGTGTCTTGCCCCATCCATGATACCGGATACACAACCTTATGTCAGCGTGTTACGATAAAGAGTGAAAAATAATAGGTGCGATGAACGAGCGCTCGTCGGATATGAAACCAAATCGGAAACTACGTATGAAGGGTTTAAAAGTTGATTGTTTAGTGAGATTTGTATGACAGTACAACGCCTTAGTACTGTTAAACCGGCTTCATGTGTTTCGAATAGTTTATTTTTCTCTGTAACATTATAGGTTTCCCCGCCTTAATAATCTGATGCGATGGTAGATCAGTGGTACTGTGTACGAGTTCACGGCAAGGAACGTGAGTTCGAATCCAACCACCTACAATGAGCTTGAGCTTTCGGTGAAGGGAAACATCGTGAAGTAACTATAGCATGGTGGGCTTTTTCTAATGCCCGTCTGGCTAGCTACCACCCTCAAGTTGAAAATCTGCCGCCAAATACCAATAGGTGTGTATCGGCAGTTGAACTTGAGAGCCAGTCCCTCCACAGGTTTAGCGTTTCTTTACATTTGGGCCGGTTATGGCCACAACGCTAAACCTTAAAAATTAAAAAAAAAAAACACTTTCTATGTTGAACTAAACACTTTTTCAGTAAAAACTCGCGCGATACAGTGACATTCTGCATCACTGAAAGTTAGTAAATTAACTAAATTAGTAAGTTAGGACCTGTTAGTCAGTTAGGATCGCGATTCCTTGTTCGTTTTCGGGCAGCAGCCCAAGCCGAGGTTCGGCCATCCTGGCACCTATGCGCTCGCTGCCCCTGGGCTGAGTGCCCTCAGCACTCGCCCCAAAACGTTCGGCGAAACTGTCAAAGCCCCTAAGGCTAACAGCGTATGGCATGTAAAAAAAAACCTTTTCACTAAAGTATATAATGCAGATTCTACTGGTAGTTATCTGATATTTTTTTTAATGAGTGGCTTTTGATAAAAGTCATAGCAACCCCGATTCAATGATACTCAAAACAAACCCTTTCAAACGACCTCTTTTATAAAAAAACCTTTTTGGTTCATTTCAAACAACATTCTAGGGATCACATCGAAAGGTTTAGCTAAAATTCTATAGAACAATACCTACGTGTAGTTTATTTAAAATAATTCCCGTAATCAACTTTATCCTACTATAACTTTTACCTGCGGCTTCGCTCGCATTATCAAATCGGATGACGCAATTAAAATTTTCATAGAAAGTTTTTTGCAGCAAAAAGTACCTTATCACCATCTCCAGGTTCCCTGCTACGTCTACATTAAAATTAAATCATAATCGATACAGCGGTTTAAGTGTGAAAGCGTAACAAACAAACAAACTCACTTTCGTATTTACAATATTAGTATGACATGATGTGATTATTATTCATGATAAATTACAACAGGAAATGACTCCGCACACATTACAGAGCGGAAATAGACATTACTGCATCCAATGTCCAAACTATTCTGCTGAAATATGTCCATAACGTAACCTATCATCTTAGATAACGTTTCAAAATAAGTTAAACACAAACGAACTTAAAAATAAATCAATTCTAAAAGCTCTGGATCGGGTCCGCAATGCAGTGTACCCAAAATGATAGCAGTACTTATTGCTACATTGTATGGCAATGCTGGCATTTTGATCAAATTAATATTGGCACTTTCGTGTAACGTGGTCTCAAAATGTATAGCATAAGTAATAAAGTATTCAATATACAAACACAGAAGCAAAATGCTCGATAACGCTGACTTCGATTACTTATACAAATACTGATCTTACAGTAAGAACTTGAGTGTCCTATGTCACAGCTTTTCTTCAATCTTGTCTACAAATATTGGAAAGGTCGTAGCCCGATAGCCCGGGACAAGCTACGTGACAGGCGGTGGGCAGGCAGACTAGACCGACGTAGTTGATAAATTGAATCTAAACGATTAACAGGTTGTCACCGAGCGACCTACATAATCACTTAAGACTGATTTATTGGTGACATTAAATCCATCGTTGCCTAACTATTTTTTTTTCGTAAGTGACGATACGGCCCAAGATGGTAGACACGCTAAACCGAAGAACTGGCTCTCAAATGCAACTGCCGGAACATACCTATTGGCATTTGGCGGCAGATTTTCAAACTTGAGGGTGGTTGCTAGCCAGGTGGGCGTTAGAAAAAGCGGTACCATCATGCTATTGTTTCCTCACGATGTTGTCCTCCACCGAAAGCTCATGCTCCAGATCCAGCTCAAAACCAGTGCTATAGCAGTTTTACATAGCATATGCTGAGCTTGGGTCCTTTGTGATGTTATATGATTATTTTAGTTTGTAAGACTGTACTTGTGTAGTAACGCTGTGTGCATTGAATAAGCATCTAAACAAATATTCTTTCTTTCTTTCTCATTGTAGATGGTTGGATTCGAACTCACGTCCCTTGACGCGCAGTCGTACACATTACCACTGAGCAATCTTCGCCTCATATATATATATACTTAAGGTAGAATAACAAAGTTACTTTTCAAAATATAAACTCAACAATAGAAAATAATTACAAAAAGGAACGGTGCACATGAGAACCTCTGTTATTCTAAATAAAATCAAAAAGCATTTGTATACACTCGGAACTCGCTCAAAACCTTCGACATATTGATTCAGATGTAAATAAGCCCGTACCACGATTTGTCAATTTTCAACTCGAAACAGTTCCCACATTTTTATATCAGCAACCTTAGAAAATATAATTTCCATAATAATTTTGAATAATAATCATATTATTTGTAACCTTTACTATTTATCTGCTCGCAGAGGATTTGCAATACATTTAATTATTTTTAGAAAAATTTTTGAAAACCGGTTGTTATATGTAGCAATAAGTTTCTATTATTTTCACCTATAAGATGTATATGTATCATAAATCTGTAACAAACACGTATTTGTACATCGATAATTAAAAAAAAGCCAGGTTGTTCATCAATGTACAGCATTTTTTAAATTCCTGCACACGCTAAACCTTTGGAGGGACCGGCTTTCAAGTGCAACTGTCGGAACACACCTATTCATATATGGCGGCAGATTTTCAACTTGAGGGTGGTAGCTAGCCAGGCGGGCATCAGAAAAGCCCTACCACAATACTATGTTTTCCTCGCGATATTTTCCTTCACCGAAAGCTCAAGCTCATTGTAGGTGGTTGGATTCTACGTTTCTTGACGCAAAATCGTACACACAACCACTGAGCTTTCATCGCTTCATTCACCAATCGTAGTAAGGGTTTTGCATATTAAATTTGCAGGAATCCCAGGTGCAAAACGTTTCGACAAACACATGTCCGGGACATGTTTCGAGAGTTCCGACTCCGTTGTGTGCCCGCGCAAATAACGAACGCCGACTGCATCACATGCGATCGAACTGTTGACTGTATTTTAAAGAGAAATTTACAAGTAAATGCACTGTTCTCTCTCGGTCTACTTCTTTACTGTCGATAATAATAACTTAGCATGTAACCAATTGGTCGAAAACATTATAGAATCTACAGAAGAAGGCAATTTTGTTGCAGCAAGATATGATGTGAATTTAATCATGCGTTTGACGACTGAGGGTAGACTGAGAAATGCGAGAGCAGTCTCCAGAGCTTGGTATATATTATATTTTGGTCTCAATAAGGAGTATTTAGTGACTATTAAAAAAACGTCGCATCACTAGATTTACTTGTCCCATCTCCATAAATTCACCTGATCTTAAGTGACGATACGGCCCAAGTTGGTAGACATGCTAAACCTTTGGAGGAACTGTCTCTCAAGTGCAACTGCTTCTTGACACCTATTGGTATTTGGTGGCAGATTTTCAACATGAGGGTGACAGCTAGCCAGGCGGGCATAAGATGATGTCCTACCACCATGCTATGGTTTCCTCATGATGTTTTCGTACACCGAAAGCTCAAGCTCAATGTAGATGGTTGCATTTGAACTCACGTCCCTTGACGCGAAGTCGTACACACTACCACTGAGCTATCATCGCATCAAAATCAAGCTTCGTTATGTCAAATTCAAACACCAATACTACCATACACAAGTGTTTAATTATCCTCATGATGCTTTTTCTTCAACGTCAGCCGATAAAATTACAAATACAAACTAGTAATTGTATGAAACTACAGCAAAACTCTTTGACCTATGTGAGTGTTCAACTTTGCGACAATGGAACTAAAATTGTCCAAATCCAAAACAAACGAATAAAAAAAAAATCCAAAGGTTGTAGGTAACTTCAAACTATTAAAACAAACAAGAAATATTTAAGCAAATTGCAATAACATTGTGTCACATACAGAGACTGTACAAATAAAACTAATTTAAACGGATTTTATCGCGGTTATTTATTAATTTTGATCCTGACCGACCGATCCCGATCCCGAACGATCGACGTTTGACGGCCATCTATTAATAACAAAAATCAAATTCAAGGTAGACACAGTAACATGAACTTTTCTGACCAACCCACACCACAGTCGGCCCCGTGACCGCGAAGGCTGAACGTCGAAACGTCGGGATCAAAATTAATAAATAACCGCGATAAAATCCGTTTAAATTAGTCTCATATCGATGAATAATATTCGCGTAAACGTAAGAAACCGTTATAGAGACTGTAGAATTAACTGCGAATATCATTACGGACTTAAAACGAACTTCGACCATGCGACTGTGGTTAACAACGCCCGTATAGTCTGTGTAATATGAATCGACGTGAATCATCGTATTAAGCACACCAATTTGCCGATAGAACGGACCCAATCGCGTTAGTCACGGCTGGCGGCCCGTTCCGACTGCGCATTATAACGAGCTTTGAACAGATTGCACCTTACGTCTCTCATTACAGTCCGGATTCCGCAAAGAGGAGATCTCTCAAGGAAAAGTTTTACTCTGACACACTGTAACGTAGTTCGCTGAATGAGACCTAGCATTTTGTTTTCAAAGGCGATTTTTCTCCGCTCTTCAATTAAAATTTCAAATAAATGTAATTAGCATTTCCGCAAATGATCAACACGGAGCAGATGAGCGATTACCGTGAATTCTTGCTTTGCTTGGAACAGCAAATTCAATTCTTGAATTAAGTTCCTTTTAATAAGGACGAAGTTAAGAGACAAATAAATTCTTGTGGTCATTGATACAACTGCGCAGTGTGTCCACAAAACTTTGCAGCAATATAACTCGGTTGGAAACTTCACAGTGCCGGTGATCTCACAAATTAAGTCTCGGATGTCGCGGTCTTTGAGACGGACGCTAAAATCTCATCTTTGTCGAGATAAAATGTCTACATTGCGACCACGTTGGAAATTCAAAAGGTTTAATAAAGTTGTGTCTGTCTTGTGCTGCTGCTATTTTATGCCGTTTTTTTATATATTTATTACCCGCATTTCACTCTAAGGCAAAGGTGATTTTTATATATATTTTCTACTTGACCTAAAAGCCAGTATTGTCTTTAGAAAGGATAGACATCTAAAATCTCGTGTTGTAGTAACCTTTATAACGGATAGTGCCTCAACCTTTCAGAAATTCTATATGGTTATGTTTCAAAAATACCGATATATATTTTTTTTTATTCATAAGGTTTAGCGTTATGGCCATAATCTCACCTGACCTTAAATGACGATACGGCCCAAGTTGGTAGACACGCTAAACCTGTGGAGGAAGTGGCTCTCAAGTGCAGCTGCCGGATCACACCTATTGGTATTTGGCAGCAGGTTTATAGCTTGAGGGTGGTAGCTAGCCAGGCGGGCATTAGAAAAAGCCCTACCACCATGCTATGGTTTCCTCACACATACTACCACTGAGCTATCATCGCTTATGATGTATATATCGCATATGATGATGAGTTATCAAGCTAGAGGTTACTTTATACCTAAAATATACTTATTATGTATATACATATGACACGTCTTACTAACTGTATTTTTTATTTCAGTGGTAAGTGATGGAATAGTCAAAGATGGTGAATGCACTAACGTTAGTGGAGAGACTACATTTCACATACGACTGTCGGAACACACGTATGGATATTTGGAGACATACTTTTAAATTGAAGATGGTTTCCCGACAGAAGAGCAATAGACAATGTCCTACCTCAGTACTATGGATTCATATCGAAGGAATCCTTCACCGAAATCTCAGGCTTATAATTGACCGTCTTATTTACTTGATTTTATTTTTTAGCGTTATATCAACAATCTTACCTGATATTGAGTGACGCTGTGGCCTAAGTTGCTATGTTTAGTGAAGGGACTAGCCCTCAAGGGCAAGTGCCGGAACACATCTATATGTATATGGAGACACATTTTCAACTTGATGATGGTAGCTAGCCAGGGGGGCATTAGAAAAACTATACCACCATTAAAAACATTCTGTTAGAGGCTAAAGTTTAATTCTTTATAATACAGTCGTTTACATATAAAAAATAATATTTGTTTATATGAATTACCTTATCTTATCTAAATCCTAATTTTTGGATGACCGCTATGAAGATTGACCCGTAGAATTATCTATGTTTGCAAGATTAACTATTAATGCTTTTGCCACCATAGAAGACATTATAATACAGTTATTGACTTCTGGAAATTACCAGACAACATATGCGAGGCAGTCAGCAGAGTATTAAGTTCTTGTATGTATACAAAACGATCTGGTATGCACTTGCTTAGTTTACCTTTCCAACTTGTCAGACCTTGTCAGTTTGAATGCGGATTACTATAACGTGAATAAGTAATATTGAATTTTAGACGGAATCTTAACTGACGGTAAGCTTGTAAGCTTTAGCCTATTTCGGTATATTGTCACATCTATCGAATTTAAAATTCTAGTGGATCAATACTATAAAAGTTCGTTATTGGCGTTCAACATTCAGAAATAGCAAACACCAATATAACCGATACCTTAATTATTGATGTACAAAGTTTAAATGAAATAGAACGAGAAGATAAAGCTGAATACAACTAAAAGAAAAATGACAAAAAGAAAAAGTCAAGAGAAATCATCAGTTTCCTGCTATCAAACGATCGATTTAGGAAAGTTCGGCTCCCGGCGGAAACGAAAAAACCAGTATAATAGTCAATCGGAAACTTTCGAACACTCGTCCCGGAGTAGCTCCGAGATAAACGATTCAAAAGGTAGTAAAAACCCGGGAGATCTCATTGAAAAGTTTACGGGAACGGTCGGCAGGTGTCCTCGAGGTAGAACGGAACTTCACAGAATTAGCCAAAGGTAAAACCGAGGGCTGTTCAAAGCATTCTTTCGAGAGTTTAAATGAAAAATGTTTTTCCGTTTTCCCATTTAATAATCGCGTTTAGTTTTATCCACCCTTCGCCGTCCGGTGGCTTTAAATATCTGAGCTCGTTTTAAAACTCCTCCAGTTGCTACATTATAACATTATGCAGATTGGACTTGGTTGGATTAGATAGTTCCCTGCGTCATTCTGTTGGATAACTGTGTCGACTGATTTGAAAAATAATAACAACTGACCTCGAACGAAATTCTGAATTGTCACATTGGGATCGACAATTTTATTTCCCTCCGTCACCATTACTTGTACTTTCTGCATTGTAGCGATTATTTACCAATGTCATAAAATTGTTCTTTACAATATGCATTGCGCCAAACGACGTCGTTTGGATACGAACGTTTCATTTTATAATGTTAGCCAAGAAATGATTAGAATCACTTCCCATCTCATAAATTGATAACCGTATTCTATCTGATAGTGGGACCAATTGTGATAATTATATTTTTCCACCTGCACAACACAATCCGAACTCAATTTATTGTCAGTGACTCTCGAATGCAATATGCAGACAACAAAACGACTATTCACAACATCTGTCGCGCGCTGATCATCAGCTCAGTTAAAACGTGAGGCTCGTCCCACATTTGAAATAATATAACTAATTCATTTACTCGTGAAATTAAGAACTTATTTTAGAATGAAAGTAAAACTAATGTACCACTCCGTGACAATTGCAAAATATAACGAGATTTTGTAAAATATACAAAGATACAATTGTCAATTTCTTTTAGAACTAATTAATTTCTATTTGTTTTAAATATTTTTTTTTGGTTTTCTGAAATTATACAATTTTATTCGCTATTTTCTTAAATAGATTCCTCACAGCCTTCTGTATATTCTCTCACATTTATCTTATGAGATTTCAAATGTCAAAATCGTTTGTTTTCGTATGCCTTTCTACGTCATGACAATAACGAACACAACAAAAAAAAATTGTGCGATTTGGTGCAGTCGTTCGGAAGTCATCCGCGTACATACAAGTCGGCGATTTTTTTTTTTATATATACACATTTATTAATGTTCCGCTCAACTCCCTTAATTTTTCTTTCATAAGAACCTTCTCCTAGCAATAATTAACGCACCAAAAAGGAATTAGCAAAACTGTGCTGTCCGTTCACGCGTGACGCAATGATCAAGGCAAATAGAGATAAAGGCACAACGGTTAACCGTGTCACAACCCGGAATCAATTGGTCTATATATAAATTTTTTTTACTTAAGATTTAGCGTTATGGTCATAATCTCACCTGATCTTAAGTGACGATACGGCCCAAGTTGGTAGACACGCTAAACCTACGGAGGAACTGGTTCCCAAGTGCTGCTGCCGGAACACACCTATTGGTATTTGGCAGCAGTTTCACAACTAGAGGGTGGTAGCTACCCAGGCGGGCATTAGAAAAAGCCCTTCCACCATGCTATGGTTTCCTCACGATGTTTACCTTCACCGAAAGCTCAAGCTCATTGTAGGTGCTTGGGTTCGAACCCACGTCCCTTGACGCGAAGTCGTGCACACTGCCACTGAGCTATTATCGCTTACGTACGTATTTGTGTACGTTATCACTAATAAAAAAAAAGTTATCTAACCAAGAGTTTATCACAAACGCGTCCATTTCCGAGGGACAGGATAGTTTACTAAACTGGACTGATTATATTAACCATAGGATCGTCCTGGGAAACTTCCAGTGTGTTTATGTTTGAGGAAGCGTAATGATAGATATATACCACGTGTCGTATACGATCAATGGAGAGATGATAAACACATAGATCTCTTTCAGGAAGCGATGATAGATCAGTGGTAGTGTGTACGACTTCGCGTCAAGGGACGTGAGTTCGAATCCGACCACCTACAATGAGCTTGAGCTTTTTCTAATGCCCGCCTGGCTAGGTACCGCCCTCCAGTTAAAAATCTACCGCCAAATAGTAATAGGTGTGTCCCAGCAGTTGCACTTGAGAGCCAGTCCCTCCACAGGTTTAGCGTGTCTACCAAATTGGGCCGTATCGTCACTTAAGATCAGGTGAGATTATGGCCATAACCGATAATCGATAACTCACAAAATATCTTTATAAATTATAGCCTATACGTTATCCCAGTGTATAAGCTAAATTAGTGTAAAGTTTCATTAAAATCCGTTCAGTATTTTTGCGTGAAAGTGTAACAAACATCACCAAACATACAAATATCGCGTTTGTAATGTTAGTAAGGATTAGTTAGGTATATTATTATACTTACAAGAACCACATATAATCAAGATATTATTATTAACATAATATTGAATAGAAAAAACACATTTCCACAATGACAAACGGACGGACATAATCTAAATAAGTATCGAATGAACACTAAATAAGTATAGGACGGAATCCCTTTGTGATGAATGGTACGTACTAACAGAGACTCCAGCGCACATGCTGTGTTAAGATAAACAATTTTTTGTTTCGTTTATTAGGGTTGTCGCGTACATTCGTCTACACATGAAACTTAAGTTATTTTTTTTATAGTGAGTGAGGGATACACTAAACTGGCTCTCAGGTGCAACTTTGAAGCTATGATACCTCAGTGGTAGTGTGTACGACTTCGCGTCAAGGGACGTGAGTTCGAATCCAGGCACCTACAATGAGCTTGAGCTTTCGGTGAAGGAAAACATCTTGAGGAAACCATAGCATGGTGGTAGGGCTTTTTCTAATGCCCGTCTGGCTAGCTACCACCCTCAAGTTGTAAACCTTCCGCCAAATACCAATAGGCGTGTTCCGGCAGCTGCACTTGAGAGCCAGTTCCTCCGCAGGTTTAGCGTGTCTACCAACTTTGGCCGTATCGACACTTAAGATCAGGTGAGATTATGGCCATAACGCTAAGCTTTAATTATAAAAAAAAAAAAAAAAGGGACACGCCTATCGGTATTTGGCGGCAGGTTTCCAACTTGAGAATAATAACTAATACTTATTTCGCATATTTTATAATTATTATCGAAGTAATAAATTATTAACATCGTTCAACCATAGAGCGAACGCGCGCGCGCATCTGTAGAACGCTTTTTTTAACATTCCGACTGTTAACCATCCGGTGTTTTTTTTTCTACTTTTAAATTATTTCAAGGGGCAGCGGTTATATCGTTTACCTAATCGGTCTGTTTCGTAAAGATACGTAAACTTTTTTTTTTGAGGGCGCACGAACTTAAAAATATCACGAGGGTGTAAATGAGGAACTAAGTGATAGGTTATGTTGGTACTAAGATTTATTTAAACGTTTCAACGTTGTTTCTTTGCACTCAACAGTCGATTTATACTAGCTTTTTCCCGCTGTTCCGATCGCCGTTATAATAATTAAATTATATGCAATTATCCTCTAAAGGTTCTAGCAAATCGGAAAGACGCTATAATAAAAAAAATCATACAAATTTGATTCCTCTCCCATTACCCCACTTCCTATAAGTTTTTAGAGGAAAAAAATAGACTACCACCGTTTCCGGGATTCCATCTATCTCTATACCGAAACTCATTATAATCGATTAAGGAGCTGCAAACTCACTTTCGTATTTATCCCTACTAATATTATAAATGTGAATGTAGGTTTGTTCGTTACGCTTTCACGCGAAAACTACTTAACCGATCATCATGAAACTTTGTACACATATTTTTGAAGGTACTAGAAGCAATATAGGATACTTTTTATTAAAAAAAATACGAAACATAAAAAAAAAAAATTGTCAATAAATCTCAAAATCTAGCTACTTTAACGCCATCTAGCATTCCAGAGTATGGGTGATACAAAGTTCACCGGGTCAGCTAGTAATATTATATAGTAGAGGATTGCTGTTATAGTAACAAAATAAAGAACGCACTACACTTAGGGTTACCAGATGACAGGGATTTTCCTGACAAGTCCGGAATTTCAACCGTCTATCAGGGTAACAGGGAAAATTGGAAATTGTCAGGAATTAAAAAAAAGAAATAAAATTATAACTAAATAATAAAACTAATTTAAACGGATTTTATCGCGGTTATTTATTAAATTTTGATCCCGACGTTTCGAAAGATTTTCAGCCTTCGTGGTCACGGGGCGGACTGAGGTGTAGGTTGTCCAGAAAAGTTTATGTTACTGTCTCTACCTTCAATTTAATTTTTATTATTGATAGTATTCCGATCTACGCAGAAAGAGCTCACAGTGTCTTGAGGTCTGGCAATTGGTCTTTTGGGTTCAGATTTAATTAAATGTATAATTGGATCCCAGGCTTGTGCTAGCTTCCAACCATCTTCTCTATTGAAATTTGGATGTTTTTTAATTTCAATAGCCTCACGAATCATCCTAGGTAGGAATCGGTGTTCTTTGGCAAGGATTTGTGGCTTGTCGAATCGAAGATAATGTTTGGAGCCTTCTTCTGAATGTTCAGCAACTGCAGACTTCGTAGAGCGTCGGTGTTTAACATCAGCTATATGTTCTTTTACGCGGGTCCCTATATTTCTTTTAGTTTGTCCGATATAGGATATAGCCTACCTAGGATGATTCGTGAGGCTATTGAAATTAAAAAACATCCAAATTTCAATAGAGGAGATGGTTGGAAGCTAGCACAAGCCTGGGATCCAATTATACATTTAATTAAATCGGAACCCAAAAGACCAATTGCCAGACCTCAAGACACTGTGAGCTCTTTCTGCGTAGATCAGAACACTATCAATAATAAGAATTAAATTGAAGGTAGACACAGTAACATAAACTTGTCTGGACAACCTACACCTCAGTCCGCCCCGTGACCACGAAGGCTGAAAAGCTTTCGAAACGTCGGGATCAAAATTTAATAAATAACCGCGATAAAATTCGTTTAAATTAGTTTTATTTCAATGAATAATATTCGCCTAAACCTAAGAAATCATTAAATAATAAAATCTAATAATTAGCAATCAATTAATTCATTATTCATCTGAACCTCTTATCCTTCGTCTCACATGCATATTCAAGCTTACCCTCGAGTTTTCAAAATAACACATTTTTGCTACCGAAACATCAGGAAATTTGTTGTTAAGCCAGGGACTTCCCCAAGAAAACTTATTTTTGTATCTGGTAATCCCAACTATACCTGATGATAGTACAATCCAAAAGCAACACATTGAAATGTAATAGCTCAGTGGTAGCGTGTTCGAACCCTTGTAATAAGTATTTTTTATCGTGAGGAAATGTATTTACGTGTGCCCTCTTAATAAACCTCTGAAAGGGTTATGTGGTAATCACATAGCGATACGTCACCGAGAATATCCACTAAAACCCCACGGTCATCTGTCACCTGGCTGGGGCTACGTGGGTTCGAGTTTGCTGTCATTGTGTCGTCCCGGTGACTGGCAACCTGGAGGCTAGGCGAGCTGCCCTCTGAGACGGCTGAGATTTCGGGGAAAGTAAACATCGTGATGAACCCATAGTATAGTAGTAGGACTTTCTCTAATGCCCTTCTGTCTGGCGATCATTCTCAACTCGAAAATGTGCCGCCAAATACATACAGGCGGTGTATTCCGGCAGCTGCACTTAAGAGACAGCTTCTCGAACGTATCGTGTCAACCATCTTGGGCAATACTGTCACTTAATACTGTATTTATATTCCCAGCTACATTTTCCACTGATATAAAAAGAATTCATATTACAGAGAATGAGGTAGGTAAATAGATCTGATCTCAAATCTTCAAACATATACAAAGACCGTATCTCTTTGGATTACCACAGACAAATCAAAGTAAACAGACAAAACGATGTAAGCTCTTTAGAAATATTTGCAAACAGATCAAGACGGATTACAGATTCGCGTAGTGAATGAAATAACGCCTACGTCAAATCTTGCGAACATTTTGAGTGATTCGTACATACTTTTAACTAATTATTCAGTCAGCTCGTGTCTCGTAAACAAAGGTATATTTAGCGTGGGCGCTACCGAAATAAACCCTGGAGTGGTTAAGATATACGACTTATTTCGAGATACTGTTGGAATAGTGAAAATTCTATATAAATATTCATTACGGAATTGAGATGTTTTCTTTACGGAATTTCCATTTGTTTCCACTTCAGTATTGCATATTAAAAAAATTATCTATTTATGTAGATTAAAAAGAATCGGCTCTTTCCAGTTGGGGATTCATCTCTGTACACTGTCGATTGTATATGACTCATCCTCATGATTGTATATCCTTCATAACCCTTATCCCGCCTAGGTAGTATCTGCACAACATGCTTTCTTCTCCCAATCAACTCTATCAGTCGTCTTTGAAGCGATGATAGCTCAGTGATAGTGTGTACAACTTCGCGACAAGGGACGTGAATTCGAATCCAAGCACCTACAATGAGCTTGAGCTTTCGGTGAAGGAAAACATCGTGAGGAAACCATAGCATAGTGGTAGGGCTTTTTCTAATGCTCGCCTGGGTAGCTACCACCCTCAAGTTGTAAACCTGCCGTCAAATACCAATAAGTGTGTTCCGGCAGCTGCACTTGAGAGCCAGTTCCTCCACAGGTTTAGCGTGTCTACTAACTTGGGCCGTATAGTCACTTAAGATCAGGTGAGATTATGGCCATAACGCTAAACCTAAAGTATAAAAAAAGCCGTCATCTCAGTATTTACTTTTTTTGTATACATACCATTTCTCACACAGTCCATCCATATCTTCTTCGGTCTCCCTCTTCTCTTACATCCATTCACGATATTGTAAAGTTTCTCTATGTGAATTTCTGTAGTTGGAAATGTATCGAAAAGTGTGAAGCAATATTTTGAGTACATTATTGTAACTCAATTGTCCTTTATTTATAAACAAAGCCATGCTTTTTAGCAACTACTGTAAAATAGTAAAACGTTATCAAAATTAACTACAATACATTATGATAACATTGTAATTTCCCCATCAATTTGACAGTTATTACGTAGCAAATCCGCTAACAAAGTAGCTTCCACAGTCCAGTATTAGTCTTGAATCATAACCGAGTTACTGAATTGTAATTTATCGTCAGATCCGCTATCTGTTTTGTCTGAATCCATTATAAAAATAAGCATTGTATAGGGAAGTTTCGGTATAGCAACTTTAAATATTATGGAATAATATTTAACAAAAATAAATTAAAATTAGTTAATTTTCTATGGTCATTGTTGTAATCTTATTTTAAATAGCATATTAAAAATTAAATATTATATATATATATATATTATACTTAAGGTTTATCGTTATGGCCATAATCTCACCTGATCATGAATGAGGATACGGCCCAAGTTAACAGACACGCTAAACCTGTGGAGGAACTGGCTCTCAAGTGCAGCTGCCGGAACACACCTATTGGTATTTGGCGGCAGATTTACAACTTGAGGGTGGTAGCTAGCCTGGAGGGCATTAGAAAAAGCCCTACCACCATGCTATGGTTTCCTCACGATGTTTTCCATCACCGGAAGCTCAAGCTCATTGTGGGTGCTGGAATTCGAACTCACGTCCCTTGACGCGAAATCGTACACACTACCACTGATCTATCATCGCTTCGACATATTTATACGTAATATATATATACGTTATATATATATATATATGTATATATTATAGAAAATATATTACGTATACGATCAAGTAATGTATAAAAGCAATTTTATAGTATCTACGATAAAAAAAATGGTCGACTGTAAAGGAGTTAAAAATTTGATTACTTCAAAAATCAACGGAATGTAATGTTCACGGAAATAACTTGGCTCAATTTATTTCACACTTTCAATTGTTTTGGAAATGATTTCAGTGCCAGGTTACCTTTCTATTATTTACTTGGATTTCTTTGTGAAGAGAAAACTCTATTTTTAATACTTGTCGGTGTATTTCCGTAGAAGCGTGAAAGAATGTGCTTTATTTAAGGATTCAAGTATGTTTATCTTTTTCTTATTTTATACTAGGTTGGCCAATAAATGTACTATATTCATTTTACTAAGGCACAGTTCTACTAGGTTTACTAAATGTACAAACTCATTATATATAAATATAACATGTTCTTAATGTAATGAACCAAAGTAAACAAGATTACTGAAACCTTACCTGGGTTATCCTTTCAGGAGTAATTTAGAGAAACAATTTCGGTATTTCGGTTAGGTTACCACACAAATATTCGTTAATAAACTTGTATAATTATATTATTTACACAATCCAGGAATATGTAAGATACTTTTGTAGTACCGTCTTTTGTATTGGAGCAACAATTGAATTTATTATTTGACATTTATTATCTATCATTTACTTTATAGTTCTATGACTATATTAATTATTGTACAGCCATTATATTAGGCAACTTTGTAAGCAAACAATAAGTTGCGCAAGGTAATCAATAACATCAATCAAACATGATAGATTACATCGCTAACAGAAAGTGAGTCTGTCCGTTTATCAAAAAGCCGTAAATTTCTTCGACTTCCTCAAAGACCGTTACAATAATGTAGTTTGTCATCTTGTGTCTTTCACTTATCTAGAACTTTTGAACACCATCCATTAGTAATGATCTCCGTCTATTACAACTCAAGTAGGTATAGCCATTTGAAAGTTTATATCGATAAGTTTAGTTCTTTTGTGTAACTTATTTCCGATTGGATTGGATATGATCACAATGAAGCGATGACAGTTAGTTTGTACGAACAACGCGTCAAGGACATGACATCGAATCCACGTACAATGAACTTGAGTTCTCGGTGAAGCAAAACATCGTGTTGAAACCATAGCTTGGTGGTAGGGGTTATTCAAATGACTGCCTAGCTAGCTACCACCCTCAAGTTGAAAAACTTGAGAGCCAATCTCTTCAATAGGCTTAGAGTGTCCACCACTATGGACTACCTTCTCACTTAATATCAAATGAGATTGTGGACATATGGCTAAACTTTAAATACATAAAAATACACAATGTAATACTAAGCAATAGCCCTTCGTATGATTTCAAACTTTTTACGAGACATGCATTGTCAATATTTATTTTAAAATATGCAGATGAGAAGCTACCGTACTGTTCACTCATTATGTCACAACAATTTCTGAATAGGATCTCTGCAGGGCGGATTACACGGATATTCATATTTTTTCTAATTCACAACCGAGCGTTATTGTGTAAAAACGGTTATGGCATATTTTAAGCGTTGAAACAAAGACTTTTTGTTTTTTTAATGGACTGCCTCGGAAAGAGGCTGGTAATGCGAACGAATGGTACTTTCTGATGGAAATTCTGCCCGTTTTTACGCCGCCTCTCATTGCCTAACGGATTTATTATATCACTAACTGGTGCCAGATGTTTCATCCACATATAAAATTGCATTAATATGTTATTTAAAATTTAAAGGTAACTTTTCAAAAATGCCATTATTAGAAGCGATGTGGTGAACAGTAATTTCTCTGCAATTTCAATGGAATGTGCCCTTGTAACTAATCGGTAGACCTGAAGATCTTTTTAACCCACCATGTTAAGAAGTCCTTTTATTATTACCCTTTTGGTTGGATAAAGACTTGTATACAATATTTGAGATCCTTTATCTATTGATATGACAGAAGATGGACCATTGAAGCCACCTAATGGAAAAGACCAATGGGGAAAAGGAATGTCGACCGACAATTAAGATGGTGGGCTGATGACATAACACACGTCGCAGGAAACGACTGGATAAAGTCAAACAAGGTCAGGCAGACATGGAAAACGACTGAATGGAACTTTACTAAATGTGTTAGTATCTCTTAATTTATTAGAAATAATAGAAAAATATTAAAGAATGAGCTTCTAAAGTATATAATCTATATACGTAGTAGAAAATTTGTTGTAGTTAGAAGCGATGATAGCGCAGTGGTAGTGTGCACGACTTCTCGTCAAGGTTCGTGATTTCGAATCCAAGCACCTACAATGAGCTTGGGCTTTCGGTGAAGGAAAACATCGTGAGGAAACTATAGCATGGTGGTAGGGCTTTTACTAATGCCCGCCTGGCTAGCTACCACCCTCAAGTTGTAAACTTGCCGCCAAATAACAACAGGTGTGTTCCGGCAGCTGCACTTGAATGCCAGTTCCTCCACAGGTTTAGCGTGTCTAGTAACTTGGGACGTATCGTCACTTAAGATCAGGTGAGATTATGGACATAACGCTAAACCTAAAGTATATAAAAAAAATCCTAATTATTCTTTGGGTTAAGATCATCATCTGTTATTAATAACTTTCCTTTACTGTGACCGCTCAGGATTAAGTTCCAATAGTTTAACTTCTGCATCTTTTAGTATGCAATAACATGGCTAACATATCTACGCGATAATCATCGGATCACATGTTTAGTATATACCAGAATATCTTCACAATAGTTTTAAAGCGCATCCCAGGTTTTGCTTTTCAATCAACAATATATTTTATATAACAAGCATATATACTCTATGGTAAATACAGAACGTACAATTCAACATCAAACATAGGATATAAAGATATGTCCTCCTATTAAATTTGTATACTATCTTTTGCATTGATCACAGTGAGTTCAAATATCGGCCATAGTCCTGGACTTTGGCTAGAATCAAAAAAAAAATTTGCGAGAATGAAATCTTTTAATACCCACCTAGCTTGCGAATTTTTCTATTCTATTTCTATTCAGTTCTAACGACAAACAATTTGCAGATACGTGTGCAATTTGTTTTACCGACTTCGTCCAAATCGATGCTTAACATCAGGTAAAATTGCGATCAAACGTGTCTGAATTTTCCTGTCTGGCTGAGTCTGAGTTTTCGATAGAAATATGTAATAAAACCCGAAATTTTCAAATACTCTTTTGGGCATATATAACATGTAAGGTGCGTCACCAAAAACATTTACTTATATTTTGACAGTCACACATGAGAGTCTTTCAAACTTTTTCTAGCTTTTAGCGTATTGCCTTCGTCTGGATCATTCCTCAACGTCAAGTAATATTGTGGTATATGTTTTATTTAGATATATAATAACAGTAAAGTAAATATGAGAGTATATTTCATTTGGACTCTTGTGCTTGATAGAAATATGACAATTATGCTTGACTGAGCATCCACTATTCCACTATACCCGTGGTAATTATTCTATCACAATGTCTTTGGATTTCTTGCATTGTGGAATCTGATAGTGTATAATACACCTGAAAAGAGATCTACATGACAGCGACGAGTTTTGATGGAATGTTTGACTCCGAGTGCTCACACTTTTAGGAGTACCTTCTATATGCCATTTTTTCATAGGAAGATCTTACATAAGATACCCAGCTTCCGCCGGGCAGCAAAAGTATGGGTTATGTTAAATTATTACTGACTAAAAACCTATGGTCACTGTAGCTATTCTGATTGAATTTATAAATTAACAACAGCTTGCTTGATAGGCAATGTTTTATAGACATACGATTTCAAACAAGGGAAACAGATGACTGTTTATATCAGACGCATTGAAACTAGCCAATGTGATACTATCTCGTTTTACCTTCTCTATTGAGAAGTTGATTTCAATCATGTGTGAAATGACTTCGAATGGTAATGCAAGCTTGTATGAATTATTAACTATTCTCTAATTCATGCTAAGAATATAATTTGTTCGTAGAAACTCTTATATGCAATCGTACAGCAGTTAAGTTAGAAAGCACCTGTGAAAAGTTTGATGTACTTGTTAAAAGGCTAAACTTGTTGGTTTCTATAAACTAACCGCGCCTGTACGCTACTGACGTTAAGTGTATATTCATTGTTACTAATAAATCTATGGAAGCAAATGTTTACTATATTGTATAGTGGTTAACAAAAATGGCTTGTGACGCGTACGTGATAATACCCTATACTGATCGTAAAGCAAACAATAACGGAGTCGTTTTAACGTTCGCATTAGGATGTACTACGAATGAGAGATCGCAAACGAGAGAACAAAGGAGGTATAAAGTACGAAAGTAGACAGCGTAAGTACAAATAAATGCATGTATTTGATTTGTCAGATGATAAGAGGTAGTGAGTATTGATGAAAGACATAAATACTAACATTGGGGTATAATTAATAACGTGGAATGCGAATTAACAGGAAAGATAAATCGATGAATTCATTCGTTAACGTTATAACGAACCCCCTTTCGTGACCAGTTTTTTTTTTTAAACTTAACTTTTAGCGTTATGGCCATAATCTCACCTGATCTTAAGTGACGATACGGCCCAAGTTGGTAGACACACTAAACCTGTGGAGGAACTGGTTCTCAAGTGCTGCTGCCGCAACACACCTATTGGTATTTGGCCGCAGGTTTACAACTTGAGGGTGGTAGCTACCCAGGCGGGCATTAGAAAAAGCCCTACCACCATGCTATGGTTTCCTCACGATGTTTTCCTTCACCGAAAGCTCAAGCTCATTGTAGGTGCTTGGGTTCGAACCCACGTCCCTTGACGCGAAGTCGTGCACACTACCACTGAGCTATCATCGCTTCATCATTATTTATTATCAATAATAATATTTGAGATTGCCTCTGGTTGCTACTTTATATCTATGGCAATGATTAACTAATAATTAGGACCTACGTTGTGAATTTAAAGACAGCTGTAGTAAACAAATTCTTTTAATATCTGATAGTCAGAAAACTTAACTTTGATAACATTAGAACTTAAATGAACATATGACAATAATATTAATATAAGGTATGAGAAAAATCCAATGAATTATAAGAAAATTACATCAATATTAATATAAATAGAATGCAATTATATATAGAGGTATTATTACTAGTTGCACATGAAAGTTGTTCAAAGGGGTTTCTGAAGTGAAACTCCTTTAGAATCGTTGCGATTTCAAACTCGATGAAACGAAAAAGCGAGTGTCCACAGAGACACAAACACGTGAATGTATAGGATTCAGCCGGTGAGAGAATGAGATAGAACATATTACATATGGGCGCAAATAAATAAATAATGATTATATTATTGCATAAATATAATTAGTATTTAAGATTGATATTTAAATAGCTATTTATGATCACAAAAATAAGAATTTAAATACTCTAAAATTATTGGACAACTTGTTAGTAGCGCCATCTGTTGATAAACTTTGTAAAGTGGAGTTTGGAGTATTAAAATAAATTAGTAATATGTAAAATAAATATGTAAAATAAATATGAGTTATGTAAAATTCATTATAATATGAATATTGATTTTTGAACTATATTTCATAAATTAATTGTACAGTAATTTCAATTACATCTTGTAAAGTTGTTAAACGTTAAGTGACTGTTGGTTTATATAAATAGTTCGCAGCTCACATTTAGTTCAGTTCGGTACTAGAAATTGGCTGGAAATAAACAAAGTTATATTAAGTGTGTTCGTATCATTATGGAGTCTGAACGCGATAATTCTGGCGTATCGCCGACAGCAGCGGTGGGATCACAGCCCCAAGAGACATCGGAATCCTCGAATGGCACGACCTTCACTATTGAACAAGTGATGGGTCTCTTGAGCTCCATTACGAAGACTGCTGCAACAAGCGCTGTGAAAGCAACGTTATCGGCGGAAAGTCCACCCATCCGCCGGTACGATGACTTCTACCTACCACCATTCAACCCTGATGAAAGATCGCACGACATCAGGGACTGGTGCGCTAATGTGGATGAAACTATCACGAAGCTGATGGTCCCTCCACATGAAGCTCGAATGAAAGCCATTCTGCAGTTAAGAGGACGAGCCAAGACATGGGCCGACAGCTGGTCCCTGCATTCAACCACATGGGAACAAGTAAAGGAGGAGCTGATTCATACGTTCGGCAAGGAGTTCCGGTATGCGGATGACGTGCAGAAATGGCGCAACTACACTTCGGACCAAGCGAGCTGCTACGCAGAGTACGCTACAACGGCGTGGACCCTTTTCAAGAGGATTCGACCAGAAGCTGCCGACACCGAGGTGGTGGAAGCGCTAATTACAGGTATTTACCCTGAGTTTATTCGATCTGAGTTGCTTAGAAATACCCCCGATTCACTTCCTAAATTAGTATCAGTTCTTAAAACGTTTCGTAAACGTAAAATCGAAAATAGAGAGAGTAGATATAATGATGTTAAAAAGTCACGTGTTGCTGGATCTTCAAAAGATCAAGTAGTTTGTTTCGGTTGCAATAAACCCGGTCATTTGTCCCGGGACTGCAAAGAGAGAAATCCCTCTAAGCCTAACGCTATTTCGTCATATTCCAGTAACAATAACTCCAGTTCTCGTGGCACTTTTAATAATGCTAAGGTTATCCAATGTGATTACTGCCATCGTAAGGGTCATTTAGAGAAAAATTGCTACCGTCGTCAAAATGACGAACGTAATGCGCAAAATAAAACTATTAACTATTGTTCATCTATTAAACGTAGTACAACAAATGTAATTATTGCTGACAAACAGTACAGCTGTCTTTTTGATACTGGTGCGGATTGTTCCTTAATTCGAGAGAGCATTGCTGGTTCAATTCCTGGTAAACGTAAACAAGTTGAAGTACAGTTTATGGGCATTGGGGGTCAAAAAGTTATCTCAAAACAAAGCATTATAACTGTAGTAGAAATCGATAATGTCACTTTAGAGCTAGAGTTTTACATAGTAGGTGACAATGAAACTAAATTTGATATTTTAATTGGATTTAATCTTCTAAAAATACCCGGCCTTAGCGTTACTCTCAGTGAAAACAATATATCTATTAACCGTAATTTTATTGTCAATGAGTGTTCTAAGACGCCTCTTATTGCAATAGATACCGACTTAACTGACCCCACACAAATTAATGAAATCTATAATATTATCAATGAGTTCAAAGATAATTTTACGTCTGGAAATCATGTCTCACGGGTGACAACCGGTGAGCTAAAAATTAGATTAAAAAATCCCGATAAAATTGTACAGCGTCGACCGTATCGTTTGTCTCCTGTAGAACGCGAGAAAGTCGGGGAAATAATTCAAGATTTGAAAGAAAATGGCATAATAAGAGATAGCTCTTCCCCATTCAGCAGCCCAATTTTATTAGTCAAGAAAAAGAACGGTACGGACCGACTTTGCGTTGATTTTCGCGAGTTAAATTCAAATACGGTTAGAGATAATTATCCTTTACCTCTAATAGCAGACCAAATTGATAGATTAGGCAAAGCCCGTTATTACAGCTGTCTAGATATGGCCTCTGGTTTTCACGGTATTCCTATAGCCGAAGACTCTATCGAAAAAACTGCTTTCGTGACGCCAGACGGACAGTTTGAATATTTACGCATGCCTTTCGGTCTTTGCAATGCTCCATCTGTGTATCAACGCGCCATAAATGTTGCCTTAGGTGATTATAAAGATAATATAGCATTAGTTTATATTGATGATATTTTAGTAATATCTGAATCTGTACAGCAAGGTTTGATCAATTTAAAACTTGTTTTGACTAGATTAACTCGCGCAGGATTTTCTTTGAACATTTCCAAATGTTCTTTTCTTAAAACTAAAATTGAATATCTTGGTAACCTTATAGAAAATGGTACTGTCAGACCAAGCTCGAAAAAAGTTCAAGCTTTAACTGACTCCTCTGTACCTAAAAATATAAAGGAAGTTAGACAATTTAACGGCTTAGCTGGCTATTTTAGAAAATTTGTACCCAATTTCTCTAAAATCATGGCCCCCCTCTACAACTTGACTAAAACCAATATTAAATTTAATTGGGCTGAAGATCATGATATCGCTCGACGGAAAATAATTAAAATACTCACATCTTCCCCTGTATTAACTATATTCAATCCCAACCTACCGACAGAATTGCATACAGACGCCAGCTCTATTGGGTATGGTGCTGTACTGATTCAGAGACAAAACGGAAATCCTTTAGTTATAGCCTATTTCAGTATGAGAACTTCAAATACAGAGTGTAAATATCACTCGTATGAACTAGAGACTCTTGCCGTGGTAAAGGCTATAAAACATTTTCGACATTTCCTTCATGGCCGGTCATTTAAAGTAGTTACAGATTGTAACTCTTTAAAAGCTTCCAGTCATAAGCGCGATTTAACTCCGAGAGTACACAGATGGTGGGCATTCTTACAGAACTATCAATTTGAAATTGAATACCGCAAGGGCAATAAACTTGCCCATGCTGACTTTTTCAGTCGTAACCCAGTTAAAAGTTGTAATGAATGTCATTTAGACCAGTGTTCGAAAATTTATAAATCTAGCTCATTAATATGGTCCATTAATACAGCTACCCTTGATCATAGCTGGCTCCTTATCGAACAAAAGCGCGATTCCACTCTAGCTGATATTGTTGAACAGTTAAAAAGTGATTCGATTCCTAAAACTATTGCAGATACTTACGTCATACTACAAGATAAATTACTTAGGCGAAAAGTACAAATAAATAACAAAACGCATAAGTTAATCATAGTCCCACGTAATTATAGATGGAATCTTATTTCGCATTATCATGATAACTTCCAACACTTTAGATGGGAAAAGGTCCTTGCAAAATTACGAGAGCAGTATTGGTTTCCTAATATGACTAGGTTAGTTAGAAAATTTGTAGAAAACTGTGTTATGTGTAGAGTTAGAAAAGGTGTATCGGGTGCTAGACAGGTTGCGTTACATCCTATTGACAAAATAGCAATACCTTTCCATACTGTGCATGCAGATATAACTGGCAGAATGAACGGCAAACGCCATGAATCCGAATATGCTTTTGTATTTATCGATGGTTTTACTAAGTATGTCCATATGATCTATACTAACGATCGCACAAGCGATACGGCAATCAAATGTTTTTTAAATCTAATTACAATATTCGGCACTCCATCGCGATTAATTACTGATCAAGATAAAAGCATGACTTCTACAGATTTTAAAAACTTTTGTGAACAATATGGGATTCAACACCATGTTGTAGCAAAGGGAGCTAGTAGGGCCAACGGACAGGTCGAGCGATTAATGAAAGTTATAAAGGATAACATGTCTGTCATAGAAATTAACAGGCCTTGGCACACAGCATTACAAGAATTACAATTAGCAATAAACTGCACAGTTTCAAAAAGTACAGGTAAAAGTCCCATGGAGTTATTATTAGGTAAAAGATGTTCTCCACCTGCCATTAAAATACTGCAAATTGACGATGACGAACCGATAGACGACTTGAATGAAGTTAGATTCCTTGCTAAAAAGCGGATGGACGAGCGGTCCTTTAGTGATAAATCACGTTTTGATAAAGGTAAAGCCACAATCCACCCTTTTAAGGTTGGTGATTTTGTCTTAATGCGACGCCACGAACGCCACACTACTAAGTTAGGCTCTAAATTTGAAGGTCCAATGGAAATCTTACAAGTATTACCGAATGATCGATATCGGCTTAAGCATGTTAACCTTCGCGGTTGTTCAGACAAGATTGCTAGTCACGATGCCTTACGTCCCGCCCCCATAGCTCAATCAGACCCTTTGGATGAATCTAGCAACTCAGATGAATTGACCGTATGGGCGGAGGATTCGTCTGAGACCGATTTACGTGGGGAGGCCTCTACCTCCCCTACTGACGTTGTTGGATCTATGTAATTGCATTACATTGATACAACTGATCATGATGAATAACGTTGATTATTTTATGTATATGCATTGTTGTGTTTATGAGACAAATTTGTTTTTCCTATCCAATATCCTTCCCAAAACGCTGGCTGGCCACCATGCGTGTCCTTGATCCTGGTCTTGTTGGCTAGAACCCAGGATGGGTGATGCCTTGTGTGTTGGCTAGAACCCAGGATGGGTGATGCCTTGTGTGTTGGCTAGAGCCCAGGATGGGTGATGCCTTATGTGTTGGCTAGATCTCGTAATGAGTGATGCCTTATGTGTTGGCTAGATCTCGTAATGAGTGATGCCTTGTTTGAAGTTGTTGCAATGTAAAACAGCGCAGGGGACGCGCTGGAGTCAGTATGGCCGTATGGGCGCAAATAAATAAATAATGATTATATTATTGCATAAATATAATTAGTATTTAAGATTGATATTTAAATAGCTATTTATGATCACAAAAATAAGAATTTAAATACTCTAAAATTATTGGACAACTTGTTAGTAGCGCCATCTGTTGATAAACTTTGTAAAGTGGAGTTTGGAGTATTAAAATAAATTAGTAATATGTAAAATAAATATGTAAAATAAATATGAGTTATGTAAAATTCATTATAATATGAATATTGATTTTTGAACTATATTTCATAAATTAATTGTACAGTAATTTCAATTACATCTTGTAAAGTTGTTAAACGTTAAGTGACTGTTGGTTTATATAAATAGTTCGCAGCTCACATTTAGTTCAGTTCGGTACTAGAAATTGGCTGGAAATAAACAAAGTTATATTAAGTGTGTTCGTATCATTATGGAGTCTGAACGCGATAATTCTGGCGTATCGCCGACATACACGTTCTCGATCTCCCCTTTGTGCGTTACTTCGTAGCGTCCCCACAATCGTTTACTAAGCATTGTCCATATGTATTTCCAATACTTTTCAATAAGTATTTTTAATCAGGGACTCTTCAGAAGTTTCACTTCTACCATGTGTGACTTGGACACACACACAGATTTCTATTTATTTTTAATTTATATACATACATACATACATAATATCACGCCCCTCTCCCAGAAGGGTAGGCAGAGATCACATCCTTCCACTTGCTACGATCCTGACATACATCTTTCGCTTCTTCTACTTCCATAAGCACCTTCATACATGCTCTTCGGTTACGGGCACTTTTGACCTGGCCTTTCTCCAAAACGTCCTCGGTCTGGTTGAGATATGTTCGCCTAGGTGGACCCTTACCACCTTGCCCAGTCACACTCGCCTTGTAAATTTGTTTCCTCAATCTTCTTTCATCCATCCTCTCTACATGTCCATACCCATTAAGCATCACTTTCTCTATCTTTATCACTACATCCTCTACCACACCACAACGTTCCCTTATCACACTATTCGTTACATTTTTATTTATTTATAATTGATTTTGAATCTGTTCAACCTATACCACGGTCACTCATAAATTGTCGAAAAAAGAAGGTTAATAGTATTAAACTAGATGGAGTTAATAATATATTTTATTATATATTTGTTCCTTCCAACTATTCTCAGATACTAGGCATGGATCTGTTACAACGTGACTGCCCTTTATTCGATATGTCTGTAACTGACATTATAGAATACAGGAATGAAATTAATATTACGAAAGATACCTTCTTCTAACTACTTCACATCAACTAGCGAGGTTTCAGTTACTCACGATTTAGAAAGTTATCAGTTTGAAACAAAATTTCAACGTTCATTTTAGAATATTGTAAACTTTATATAAATTTACATTTACTTCATGTTTTTTTTATAATATTTTTCCTGTGCCTTTAGATAAATTAACTAGTTTTGAAAAATATACATAACTTAAAACATTTACTATCTACGGACAAGAAAAGTAAATTTTCCAATCCATCCTCCATAATCATCATTTTTTTGTAGCTTTTAAAAATATCGCCAAATACAATTGATTCAACAATTCACTTAAAAAAATTAAAAAATTCGGGGTCATTTTAAATATTTTCTGATATCCATTTGTAAATGAAATAATCAAACATTCAAAATATTTCTCAATATTACAACTGAATTTGACGCACCACTTACATTACCACTTTAATTACATCCCACAACCGGCTCTCACGGCTGCGGTTGTCCGCAAATTCAACTGGATAAACGAGGTCGACGTTTGTAAAATTTACGATCCGCTGTAAATCTAGCGGTCTGAATGTCAAGAACATTGGGCCAAGCTCTGTCCTGTACAGTTTGCGCTGAAGTCTGCTAGTTTTATATAGTTGGCTTAGAATATAAATCTTAGAATCTATTTTCAGTGAGAATATAACACTGGCACCTGTCTATTTGTTGTAAGATTGCTATTCGCTCCAATATTTGCACGCCTCATAAGCTATGCGTTGAGGTGGGTATTACTGTCACTTCACACATAACAACTGATTTTCCTAATGTAAAATGTCTCTATTTATCATATATTGCACTTGTAAAATAATATATACACACACATATCAAGAAAAAACATTATTTTTAATACTTATGATATTTTTGATGCTATTTTTGTTAAATGTAGGACGTCCGTGTGTCTGTATCCCTGTGTGTTGTTATCACGATAACGACCGAAATACTTTACTAATCGAGTCTTTATAATTAGGAATAGAACCCTATTACTTTTCACGGTCTGATTCGTTGTGGTTTAATTGTTATTAAATGAACAAAACAAAAACCGAGATTAAGAGGATCCTTTTTTGGATTTTCCAAACTTTTTTTATTTATAATCGACTTTGTTTTAAAAGCTATTAAATTTAGGCTTTTCAAACTAAATTCTACAATATATAAGCTCTAAGTCATCGTGTAGTTTTATCGATACACTTGAATAAATATCTATATATATAAAAAATACCTTAGCATGTGTTCGTAATTCTTCTATTCTAAAAAGTTTATCCGATTTTAATGATTTTTTTGCATATTTATGGGGGTTCAATTAATGGTTCTAGCATATATTTGGAGGCGCTATTGTTTACATCACCATATTACTTTAGTCCCGTGGTAGAACAACGTCTATCTTCCAAATTCGTTAGTATAACCTTCACTTTTACCACAACTTAATACTTTCTTTTTGATGTTATAACATTCCTTGAACACTGAGACATTCAAAATTATATGACAAGTTATTCCCACTAGCTGGTCGAAGTCTACTCGCAAGCAAGTATTATGCAGGCTAGTGCCTAATCAACCAAGTTGTAGAAGTTTGCATGTAGGTAGGGCTTTTTATAATGCCCGCCTGGCTAGCTACCACCCTCAAGTTGTAAACCTGCCGCCAAATACCAATAATAGGTCTGTTCCGGCAGCTACACTTGAGAGTCAGTTCCTTCACAGGTTTAGCGTATCTACTAACTTGGGCCGTATCGCCACTTAAGATCAGGTGAGATTTTGGTCATAACGCTAATACCTTGAGTATAAAAAAAGTAAGATAAATAGATAATGAATAAATAAGTACTATCTTGCAATGTCTATGCTGAGCGCTACTCATTAGTCTTCAAGCTAAATTATTTATCTTCGTACATCGTAGTTTTCAATTCACTATACTATTCTCACAAATTAGAGTTACAAACGGTGTATGACATTTATTGTTTATATCTTCACAACGTTTGAGTCACATAGAAACTGTACGGTCAATACGTCATAAGCTGTTTCAAACACACTGTGTGTCAACTTGCGGGCGCATACACTACGTGACATTCTGGCGTGATCACAGCAATCATTGCTTTGAAGAAAGGTAGGATGCAGCGTAACCAGTTTTGAAAAATACTTGCAGTTTGAAAAAATGTATTTATATAGTAGGGAAAGTTACTTAATTAAAAAAGCAGGCAGAAATGATTTTAGATATATGGTAAAAAATTATTTCAAAAATCTAATCACTCGCGAACTCTGTTTAGTGTCATTTACTATTACATAACTGACCATCTATTATTAGCCCGTCGCAGTTCAAGTACTCTGATATAAGCATATAAAAAGATGCGGTAAGGGATTATTGCGTGGACATACTGTCGCTGCGAAGATCTAAGTTCCCACAGACGTCAGCAGATTCACTTGTATAGCGGATATCGGGCGAATTTACGACGGGCTGTAAATCTCGTTGCGTGAATGTCAAGAACAGTTCGGTTGACGGGCTCGAAGGCGGGTTCAACTAGGTTCAGTTTGTAATACCCGAAGCAATATATGGCTGAACATCAAACTTTGTATTCTATTTTATACCTACTATGGCCTGTAGCGTTGTGCGGTACGTTGTAAATGTGGGAACGTAATCAAGCGTGAAAGATTTCTATTTTCTTTTATCGACATATTTCGCCATAAACAAATTATAATAAATCTCTCATCTGTCATAGGCGGTAAGAGTTGATCTTCTCTTTCTCAAAATGACTCCTACTTGCTGCAGGCTTATTACACTTTCAACCCAATTAATACTTCTACTATTAAATTCGAAGAGTAATTCTTATTCAGCACCTTTCTTTCTCTTAATAGGTTTAGTTCTTTTGTCGACAATGGTATCTGTGTGCTGTTGGGTGATGATGTGGCCTAGATGATGGTACGGTAGAGTTAGTTAAGCAACTGGCTCTCAAATAGCGTCTTTTCTATATCTACCTTTCCATTTTGATGCGATTATAGCTCGGTGGTAGTAGGTACGGACGCCGCGACAACGGACGTGAGTTCTATTCACCTACAATGATTTTGAGGTTTCAGTGTAGGAAAACACCGTGAGAAAACTATAGTATAGTTAAATATCTGCCACCAAATGCCAATAGGCGTGTTCCCTCAGCAGGTTTAACGTGTCGACCAAGTTGAGCCGTATCGTCACTTAAAACGCGGTGCGATTAAAGCCATAACGATAAAGCTGTATGCTATAAATAAAAATCTGCTATCACCTAGTTTCATTGCTAGATATACTCGTACACTTCTGTATGGATGTCTTACAGTTAGTGCGTAGTAGTGACTATGAATTCAGACACAATTGAGAGAATTCAACCTACTTGTAACCACTCGTTGAATTACAAAACGTTTTAAGGTAAGTTTTTCATTCATAATAATATAACAATGTTGCCATGACTACCTCCATTGTTCGTTATAAATATTTCCACTGCGGCATAAGGAATTATGTGCACAGTACAATCTTGCCTCGCCTGCCATGGCACAGTACAAACCAAATTTACATTCCAGATCCCGAAGGGGATCAGTTAGTATTTTAGGTTTTTCAATTTTTATTAACAGCTAGTACCGCGTCCGATTTTCTCCTACGCGATTCGGCAACAGCCCAAGCCGAGGTTCGGTCACTAGTGACACCCTTGCGCGAGTTGCCCCGCGGGCTCGAGCGCTCTCCGCGACCCCCCTACTTCAGTGAAGCTGTAAAAGCCCCACAGGCTAACAGTGTAGGTACCATCAAAAAAAAAAAATAAGGAACTATCAATGCACTGGCGATCACCATAACGGCTGCATAATTAACCCAGTAATGACGACCTAAAATTATATAATTACGTTTATTATAAACATTTCCCGGTAGGTTCGGGGCAGTCGTAAATAGAATAATTATCGCGCATCAATGTAACGTTAACGGTTTCGAACCCCATTAAAGTCGTTTAATACATCATAACCTACCCATAGCCGTCTAATCAGGGTCGTAAAGGATATCGCTTCTAAAACTTTACACCTATAACGCGAGATCCCACAGCCGAGTCTTTTCACCCTCGTTTTATGCTTGTCGAAACAATGGTGGTACAATTCATAAGCTTCAGCCTATGAAAAACTAACTTACACATATAATATACCAAAAATAGAAAACACTAACATAACATTTTCAACTTTTCACTACACAGATTTGGTTAATTCAATAATATACATCTATATTAATATTATAAACCGGATATGTTTGTTTCAATTCGTTATTCTTAAAAACTTCAATGGTTATAAAAAAAATTGTATAGCACTCACAGTGGAAGGCTTTAAGATATTTAATAACATTTACTTTCACGCGAATGAAGTCGCGGACACAGCTAGTATGTATATACTGGCTAGTGCCAGTAGCTTAGTTCACGTTAAAATCCGGGTTCGAAGCTGCGAATATAAGATCCATATTAAACTAGTCTAAATCATATCTAATAATGAAAAATTGACTGTCACGTATTTCTCGGCAGATGTAAAAAACTTAGTTTGTATCTCAAAGCAGAATTATAAAAAAAAATTGCAAAATATGATGTACAGTCATCGAAATGAAACTAATTTAAACGGATTTTATCGCGGTTATTCATTAATTTTGATCCCGACGTTTCGAAAGCTTCCTGTACAACCTACACCTCAATCCGCCCGCGACCACGAAGGCTGATAAGCTTTCGAAAAGTCGCAATCAAAATTAACAAATAACCGCGATAAAATCTGTTTAAATTAGTTTCATTTCGATGAATAATATTCGCATAAACATAAGAAATAATTCTGGTGTAAAGTACTAATAGTACGCAGCGCACACAATGAAATAACGAGGTGTATAGTGTATGCGCACGCACATACAAGAGAGTCGATTAATGGTGTAGAGGGAGCATGGCGACATAAGCAAGCGTCATACCATTGCCGTCACGGCAAACAGGTTGATTTTACTGCCCAGGCGCGCCAGTAGATACGCGGCAATATCTCATATCAAAATATAAACAGTTATTGAGAACAGCATATATAAATGATAACTTTAAATATGGTTGAAAACAACTCATACGTAATGATATACACGACCCAGTATGTTAGGTACCCGAACGCGCTTAATTTTGAGTGAAAACACGCCTATATAAGATTATACTAAAAAAAGGCAGTAATCGAGAACTCCCGACAGAAGTGGAAAATTAAAAACGTTTCTGATAACAACTATAGCCGAGTATACACGATTCAGTGCGTCAGGAACCCGAGCGTGACGTTTCACTTTCGCTTACTGAACGAACGAACCCGTCTAACGAATTATTGATTTTAATACAAATCACTGACTGTCTTAACTTGGACCAAACGGTATAATAAGGTAAAGACAATGTTCGAAGTTTAGAAGCCGTTACGTTATAACACTCTTGTGTAGGAGAAATAATATTCGAGTGATAATAAAATGTAAACAGAAATTATTGTTTGAGGCTTTATTATTACCTCGTTAATCTGAGACATCATTTTGTCTATGGACTTTTTAGAACATTAGAGCAAAAGTTTGCAACGCAGTCAAGTTTGTATTCTTGCTCTTGGTAAATTATATCTTAGCTCTACAAATTTTCACACAGTACAGCGTACTGTTAATTCAGTACCTTGTACCGTGTTACTATGAACCAATTTTTTTTGTAACTATTAAAATTTGAAGCGATGATAGCTCAGTGGTATCGTGTAGGAACGCCGCGTCACGGGACGTCAGTTCGAATCCAACCACGTATATTGTGCTTGGGCTTTCGGTGAAGGAGAACATCGTGAGGAAGCCATAGCATGGCTGTAGGGTTTTATGCTAATGCCCGCCTGGCTAACTACCACCCTCGAGTTGAAAATCTGCTGCCAAATATCAACAGGTGTGTTCCGGCAGTGGAACTTGAGAGCCAGTCTCTCATATAAAGGCCGGCAACGTACCTACGATTCCTCTGGTCTTGTGTTTGTCCATGAGCGGTGATTATCACCTACCATCAGGGGACATGCCTTTTGCCCGCTATTACATAAAAACTAAACACTTTTTACTACTACTAACATACTTTCCGGCTTCAAAGACCAAGATGAGGGGGTAAAAATCAAATCCTATATGCTTTCAATTGTTTCGTGGTTCGTTTGTAAGAAATAATGTTTTCGGTTAGGTATTTTTTTATTGTTAATAATGTTACATTAATGTTTATTAATTAATTTTAAGTAATCAAGAGCAGTTAAATTTATTTTACAGTAAATCATTAGCATATCAGTTTAACCAAAAGACATTCCGACTATATAACAGAACTAGAAAAAAAAGGGGGTGTTACCTGAGTGCTGTACTGAAACTAAATTTATATAAAATATAAATGATTATAATTATATGATCACATATAGCTGTATCGTGACTATTATTCTAGGTAGCTCTAAATTTAACCACCACGCGATGTAATGTTACAAAATAAAGTACATGAGTGCACATATGTCTTTATATTATTTAGTGATTTAGGGTCACAGACTCATGCCAGTGCTATTGTACAATACACCTCAGGTGTATTGTAAAATACACCTCAGGTGTATTGTAAAATACACCTAAAAAAAAAACACCTAAATCTATCCCGTGACCACGAAGGCTGAAAATCTTTCGAAACGTCGGAATCTAAATTAATAAATAACCGCGATAAAATCCGTTTAAATTAGTTTTATGGGATCTAAATTAATAAATAACCGCGATAAAATCCATTTGAATTAGTTTTATTTTGACGAATAATATTCGCGTACACATAAGAAATCATTGTACAAAAAAATAACTAAGAATTAACGATAGAATTCTGTCGAATCTTACGTTTTTTCATTCACAGATGCAGTCTATTAACAAACTTTAATGTTAAAAACATAATGTTTTTTTTTTATAATAGACCCAACAAAATAAAACTGCCCAGTACCTTTTGTGTTTAGAGGCATTTGGTAAACCTTAATTTGTTAGACACAATTAATCTTTCCTTCTAACTTTGCAATAGTTTCCTCAATTTTTCAAGTGATGATAGTTTAGTGGTAGTTTGTACGACTTCGCGTAAAGGGACGTGAGTTCGAATCCAAGCACCTACAATGAGCTTGAGCTTTCGGTGAAGGAAAACATCGTGAGAAAAACATAGCATGGTGGTAGGGCTTTTTCTAATGCCCGCCTGGGTAGCTACCACCCCCAAGTTGTAAACCTACCGCCAAATACCAATAGGTGTGTTCCGGCAGTTGCACTTGAGAGCCAGTTCCTCCAAAGGTTTAACGTGTCTACCAACTTGGGCAGTACCGTCGCTTAAGATCAGGTGAGATTACGGCCATAATGCTGAAACCTTAAGTATATAAAAAAAAAAACATTTTCGTCTACTGCTTTGGACTTTTAATCAAATACCAGGACGACTTACTATGACCCTAAAGCAATATAAAGGTTCTTCGACATCGTAAGTTGGTGTCCAGGTTCAATCACTCACCTGCAACAATAGGAAAAAAAAATATTAATAAAAAAATATCGTAGGGGCCGAGTAATAATTTTTTTGTTCGAATTGCCACAGTGTAAATTTAAGGTGACCAGTGAGATTAGTCTCTAAAAAAAAGTATATATATACAGTCCAAAATATGAACTGTAAAGTTTAAAACATTAACATGTTTATTGAGAGTACTCGTTAAATGGAGAGAAAAATTATTACATAGGTAAAGTAAACAGTAGTAATAAATTCAGAGGCGTAAAATGGAGTTTTCACTGTACATCAATAATCAAATAATAAAAATCTATAAACATTTGGAAATTTGATTTCATTTTAAAAGCATACATAGAAAGAAGAAGACGGAGTGCGCTTAAAACTCCGGTACAGAGTGAAACAACAATATATCGCTCTCTCGCTCACTTAGTCGCTTCGAGCCGACTTTACTCAAACGAGCGTCATACAAAAAGCGAATCGAAATCGAAAAGCTCCCTTATAAATAGTTTTACTTGGAAAAAAAATACATAATTGTCATATTAATTTAGTTAAAACAACCATTTCTAATGCCCGCCTGGCTAGCTACCACCCTCAAGTTGAAAATCGGCCGCCAAATACCATTAGGTGTGTTCCGGCAGTGGCATTCGAGAGCCAGTCCCTCCTATAAAAGGCCGGTGATTACTCTGGTGTTGTGGGTGTCTATCGGCGACAGTGATTACTTAACATTACCATAAAAAAAAAAAAAAAAAACATTAGGACTCATAAAATGTTTATAGAGCCTAAAGCCAGAATAAATATTCTTTATATTTGAAGTTAGAACAATCTAAGTTATTGTCAGTAACGCAAAGTACACTCGAAGTGGTGTATTAAAGAATTAACGTTTGAATGTAGAAACTCACCATTTCTCCAATTCGTATTTATGCTTTACATGAGCAACGAACAATGATTCTATCTACTATATATTCATTTTTTTTTTTGAAAACTTTTAATTAAATCGTCAAACGGAAGCAACACAAATAAAACGTAAAATTTACATTACACCCGTATACAGACTTAGCCCACTGTAAGTAGCTTACCCTGTGGCAATCAACAGTTTCGTAATGGACCACCGACCGATTTATGGGAATAAATTTATTTAGTTTTTACCTTTACACTCATAAATCAAATAGATTGGTAGAGAATCAGTTGAAATTGTTACAACCCGAGATGATTGTTCGGCGTCGTTCGGTTCACGAAATCGAACTGCGATTGGCCGGGAACAAGTTACGTTTAGATTGATTATGTAAACGGAAACACTCACGAAACGGATTTTAATGGCGTGACATTTTTCCGCATTGTTTTTTACCCTCGAAAACTTTTATTGACGAAACATACTAATGTAATATTTTTTTTATACTTAAGGTTTAGCATTATGGCCATAAATTCACCTGATGATAAGTACGATTCGGCCCAAGTTGGTAGACACGCTAAACCTGTGGAAGAACTGGCTCTCAAGTGCAGCGGCCGGAACACACCTATTGGTATTTGGCGGCAGGTTTACAACTTGAGGGTGGTAGCTACCTAGGCGGGCATTAGAAAAAGCCCTACCACCATGCTATGGTTTCCTCACAATGTTCTCCTTCACCGAAAGCTCAAGCTTATTGAAGCTGCTTGGATTCGAACTCACGTCTCTTGACGCAAAGTCGTACACACTACCACTGAGCTATCGCGCTATTGCGCGCGGTGTCCCGGAGCTGAGAGCCCTCAGCACTCGCCCCAAAAAGTTCAGCGAAGCTGTCAAAGCCCCTAAGGCTAACAGCGTACGTCAAGTCAACAAATAAAAAAAAAAAACACAGTTTCATTAACACATCATCCGTCTCGAACTTGGCATGCATACACGCAATCTATAGTGTCCGTGTAACTGGTATATGCGAAAGATCAGAAGTTTGTAACTCGCGAGAGTGAACCCTGACGAATATGTCGCACGTTCACTTTGATGTCACATCGCTTCGGCCTTTCTCTCGTATGATTATAAAGAAGTTTTTATTGTATTATGTTTATCATCAAGTTAAGAGATACGAAAAAAAAAAAATATCCTTTTATCATTACTAATATTACGCCAAAACTTTTGTATCGATTGTGATGAATTTCGGTATAGAGATAGACGGCATCCCAGAAACGGTGAAAGACTACTTTTTCCTAGCGAACAACTCATTGAAAGTGGGATATAGACAGGAATAACTTTGTATAAAACTTGCTATTGTGTCGTCCAATTTGTTTAAAAAAATCAGTATTAACGTGATCAAAGCCGCAGATGAAAGCTTGTATCAATTTGAAATGAAAATAAATTTCTACCACAAACCTTGATATGTTTTCTTTTAGGATCGCTCTTCATTCATACGTTTTTATACATTTTTAAGGTATACAAACGTCTGCATACACGGAATTTTATAAAAAGAGATCTAAAAAAGGAAAAAAGAACTCGTTATGTCAAGAAAAATTAAATGTAATCCGATGAATTCGACGCACCCGTTGAAATGACCTCTAATCCGACTCTGATACATGGATCAATTAGTGAGGTCCGGATTATCCTTGAGGTATGGAATAATCCTCTCGGTTTCAATTACTCTATTCACTAATGAATCTAATAACTCTTTCTTCGCTGACGTATCTCGTATTAGACAATTTAATTGAAAATGTCCGACAGACGTCCACTCACGTTTTTTTTGGTGTCAATATAAAATTCTACGGGATAAGTTGTTGAAAAAGTATAATTGGGTCGACAATAATAGTATTTTGAAGCACCGATAGCTCAGTTAATGGAATCCCAGCAATTATTTTGAGCTTTCAAGATGCTTGAGAAGCTCAAGAAGCTTAAGCATCAAGTCTGCTGCTCCAAGTGAGTTCCGGCAGTTGCAGCAGAGCCTCTCCCTCCCAAATGTATATGATAACAAATGGTACACAATTGTGTGACGCAAACTCATAACAAAATTGTATAATAAGCTATTTACTTAAAACTGTTCGTATATCGAGTAATCTAATATTACATAGATTCGACAAAAGGTTGGATACTTGATGCTAATTTCGTTTCGTCCCATATTCATTTCTGACTCAAGACTTTATTAAAATAATCGATCGAACTTTGTACACTTAAGAACACTAACCGAGGCAAGTATTTAACAAACGATGATAGCTCAGTGGTAGTGTGTACGACTTCGCGTCAAGGGACGTGAGTTCGAATCCAAGCACCTACAATTAGCTTGAGCTTTCGGTGAAGGAAAGCATCGTGAGGAAACCATAGCATGGTGGTAGGGCTTTTTCTAATGCCCACCTGGGTAGCTACTACCCTCAAGTTGTAAATCTGCCGCCAAATACCAATAGGTGTGTTCCGGCAGCTGCACTTGAGAGCCAGTTCCTCCACAGATTTAACGTGTCTACCAACTTGGGCCGTATCGTCACTTAAGATCAGGTGAGATAATGGCCATAACGCTAAACCTTGACTATAAAAAAAAGAGTTTTTTTTATTTATATTGAGGCTTTACTATGCTATCGATGTAGAAACCAATAATAGCTATGTAAACAAAATGTTTTTTTTTCAATATATTTGTTTTTTTATTACAGATTGATTTAGTGCCAAATAACGGAGGTCATTGTACTGTTTCACTTATCGCCGATGACCAGAAACGTGCGTATTGTTTCTAGTGTAAATATTAATTAACCATATTTTACCTGCGACTCGGACCGCTATAATATAGATTTTATCCACCAATTCTTTTTTTTTATTATTATTTTAAGATCATTTAGTAGTAAATGAGTATTATATTGCTGCACTTGTCGCTGATGATTACTAAAGTGCCTATTGTTTTCAATCAGCGGCTTCGCTCAGGTTAATATTGATTTTGTATCACCAAATCATTTGTTGATAAACTTTACTTAACATTTTCCTAATGCATTGCTTTCATCTCTTCACACAATATTTCCATACCACATGCTTCATTCTATTGTCAAGGTTTTAGCGTTATGGCCCTAATCTCACTTGATTTAGATGACGATACCGCAAAGTTCGTAGACCCTCTAAACCTGCGGAGACACTGGCTCTCAAGTGCAACTGCCGGAACACACCTATTCGTATTTGGCGGCAGATTTTCACCCTGAGGGTGGTTGCTAGCCAGGCTGGCATTAAAAAGCTCTACCACCATGCTATAGTTTACTCACGATATTTTCTTTCACCGGAAGCTCAAGCTCGTTATAAGTGGCTTCGAACTCACACCCCTAAACGCGGACTCCGAACAAACTAATTTTTCTGCCAGTGGTGTTATTTTCATGGTTCGTCGAATATATTCATTCCCAATCACATCCATTTTCCAGTTACTTCACACATCCATCCTAGCATTGGTATCTATGATACGTATGTCTCTTACTTTTGAATACGAGTGTCTAATGATTATGTATTGATATTTTGTGATTATTATAACTATAAACATCGTTTTCCTTCCCTCATTTCTACCCACAATTTAAAACAATATTTATGTATAAGTAAGGTGTGCCCTTGTTAATTGAAAATTAGATTTGTAATGTTTTTGGTATTTCTACATGTGTCTATGTTTTTAATAAATAGATACGAGTACTTATGTATTAACGCCTCCGCAATAGAAATACATTGATTTAGGTTAGGTTTGACTTGTGTTGAGGAAAATCTCTCGAAATCTGAGGAAAAACTATCAGGTGGATTTCGAAAATTCTTTATGTAATTAAGAAGCGATGATAGTTCAGTAGTAGCTTGTACGACTTCGCGTCTAGGGATGTGAGTTCGAATCCAACAATCTACAATGAGCATAAGCTTTCGGTGAAGGAAAATATCGTGAGGAAACTATAGCATGGTGGTAGGGCTTTTTCTAATGCTCGCCTGGTTACCAACGACCCTCAAGTTGAAAAACCTGCCGCCAAATACCAATAGGTGTGCTCCGGCAGTTGCACTTGCGAGCTAGTTCTTCTACAGATTTGGCGTGTCTACCAACTTAGGCCATATCATCACTTAAGATAAGTTCAGGTGAGATTATGGCCATAACGCTTAATCTTAACTATATAAAAAAATTAAACAATGGTTAAGACTTTAGATTAAAAAATCACGCTACCACCAATAGGCACAAAGCTACATGGAAAATGTTACAAAAATGGGGAAAAATTATCAGATAATTCTAAATTCCCCACTAACGAAGTTACGGGCACAACTAGTTCATATATAAACCGACTGATCGCTTACAACAATGCGATGTTCATCGAAACATACATTAGATAGAATCCCGACAAATAAATTCGGTCTCAGCGGGGCATCGTTTAAGTCCGAACTTAGCTTAGGTTGATACGAACGTAAACCCGATACTAGGGCCCGGTTGTACTAGTCCACGGGAATACATGACCCTAGTTTAAGAGCTGTGAATACTCGAAATCACATCATCCTATTATTCCTTAATAAATGGTGTAAATATTGCACGTTTCCTAAGCGATACGTTGAGGTGGACACTACTGTTACTGCACGCGAAACAACTGATTTTTCAAACTTAAAATGTCTCTATTTAACATATATTGCACTTGAAATATAATATATACACACACATATCCAGAAAAAACACTATTTTTATTAATTAAACTAGTCAAAAAACTGTTTAAAAAAGTTCTGTCTTGGACGTCCGCGTGTCTGTATGTGCGGATCCTGTATGTTATCACGATAACGACCGAAATGCTTTACTAATCGAGTCTTTTTTTTCTATACGCTTCAGTATAATTAAGAATAGAACCTTATTACTTTTCACGGTCTGATTCGAAGTAGTTTAATTGTTATTAAATATTAAAAAACATGCGATTTTGAGTCGTGCAGTTTTGGATTTTCCAAACGTTTTTTAATTCAGCAAACGGTTTCGAATTTATTTATTACATGTACATGATGTATTAACAAAAAATTAAGAGTGGGGTTTGACATAGTTATAGTTTATACAGAAACGAGAAAAACAACGCTTACGTTGATTTTTAATAAATTTCACAAACAATATATTTCAGTTAAATAAAAACTTCATCATTTACATTCATACTGCTAACGTCAAACATAGCACGTTCCCAAACAATTTTGTACAGCAGAGTCTGTCTTCAAATAATTTTTAAATATAACCCAATAAAACTAATAAATTACATTGAATTTGAAAAGTATAATTTTCGACAAGTAACTTCCGTAACACTTACATTTTATTATTCAATCAACCATGATCTGGTTTCGATGAATATGCGACGATTATATTATTTAAGTCTTATAAAATAATAAAATATATGTTTATTTTCTTATGTTATATCTAAAATTAATTTGTTTATAAGAAATACCTACTATAAACATTTTCACATAAATTCCAGCATCCCATCGATTGATTTGAAACCTTTTTTTACGTGGGGCAATGCGTTTATGTATCCCCTCCCAGTCCGGGGGCCTAGGGGCACACTAAAACCCCACGGCACACTGTCGCCTTTCTGGGGTGACACGGGTCCGTGCTTGGCAATCACCGCGTCACCCCAGTGACCAGCCCGGCCTGATCTTAAGCCTGGCAGCCTGGCAAGCTGCTCTATTCTTTTCCCGGACTAGTGCTTTTTTAATGGGAAAACTTTTGTAATGGGAGATTGACTTGTAACCTAACGTGCGACCTGATTCAAACCAAAAGTACCTACTTAATTGTTATTAATAACAAAATTGTGAACAAAGTCGAGGGCGCTAGCGAATCTACCTATATTAACATTGCAAAGAGGATAAGTTTGTTAGTTTAAACGCACTAATCTCATAAACTACCTGTCAGATTTCAAAAATTATTTAGTTTCTGATAGAATAATAATCGTGGATGGCATTAGGTTATGTATCATCACGCTGCTCCCGATTGAAGCAGAACTGCGTTGAAAAACGGTTCAAAAACGGGCCAAAAGGGTTAAATAGTATCAAGTTCGACGCGAACGAAGTCTCAGGCACAGCGACCGCATATACAGACAGACAATCAGATAAGAAATGTAAGGAATGAAACTAATTGCTGATGATAATGTATTCCGACGCGCGGTCAGCTCCGGGTCTATAATGTGAGGCATCTCACACAATGCCGAATATGCCGTAAGAGAAATAAGTGGCGAGCTTACCCGCCTTGGATTATGCTGGGATAATGGCGACCATTATGTTGAATTTGACGCGTGTTAAATTCACTTAATGCCTTTATACTCCGGTATAAATTAAATTAGATCGCGGGGGATTCTGCTTATGTGGTAATTTGTAAGATAGATATAATGAAGCGATGATAGCTCAGTGATAGTCTTTACGACTTCGCGTCAAGGGACGTGAGTTCGAATCCCAGCATCTACAATGAGCTTGAGCTTTCGGTGAAGGAAAACATCGTGAGGAAACCATAGCATGGTGGAAGGGCTTTTTCTAATTCCCGCCTGGGTAGCTACCACCCTCAAGTTGTAAACCTGCCGCCAAATACCAATAGGTGTGTTCCGGCAGCTGCACCTGAGGGCCAGTTCCTCCACAGCTTTAGCGTGTCTACCAACTTGAGCCGTATCGTCATTTAAGATCAGGTGAGATTATGACCATAATGCTAAACCTTAAGTATAAAAATAAAATAGATATAATATAACTTACCTCTAGCGATGTAATAATTATCTCAAAAAATTAAGCTGAAACTGGCCACTCCATATTTTAGGCGGCTCAGTAATACCAGTAATAGCTTCTTTGGCTGTTAGATTTTACAGTAAATTTCGAAAGCACATTACTGAATTTCCGGAGAGTAAGTTCTAGAACCATCTACAAGGGTATTGAAGGGTGGATCAGTGTGCAAACGATCGTGATGTCCTAGACTTGACACGCCTCTCTGTACATCCGGTAATAACTACTGTAACACATTAAACTAGTTTATAAAAAAAAAAAAAAAAAGGCCTAAAAAGCTGCAGATCGAGTTTCTCGCCGGATTTCCTCGATGACCGCGTCACTTTCCGAACCGGTAGTAGTTTCGATGTTCTTAATCCTTCTTAGGACCTAAACTGAAGAGAGATTTATGATTTCCTTGAAATTTAAATAGAGATTGCGCGACTGAGTCAGGCGGTGAGAATAATTGCCTCATTGCAATCGCTACAGTGTGTTGGGTTCGAATCCGGCAGAAATAATTATTTTATTATACTTTAAAGGTTTAGCGTTATGGCCACAATCTCACCCGATGTTAAGTGACGATACAGGTCTAGGTGGACGGACCCGCTTAGTCAAGTGAAGGGACTGGCTCTTAAGTGCAACTACCGGAACATTCCTTTAAGTATTTGGCGGTAGATTTTCAACTACAGGGTGGTAGCTAGCCAAGTAGGCATAAGGAAAAACCCTAACGTAATATACGCAGAATTTCTTATGTATTCAGTGCTTTCTTTTTCACTATTTTTAGAATAGTGTCATTTTAGATTCGCTAATATGTTGACTAAAGAATCCTCTCTATCTGAAGGCCTTAGGCTGAAACCTAGTTAGCCTAACATCATAGCCTTATAACTCAGTGGTAGCGTGTCGGAACGCCGCGTCATGGAACGTGACTTCGAGTGCAACCATCTACAATGAGCTTGAGCGTTCGATGAAGGAAAACATCGTGCCGAAACCATAGCATGGTGGTATAGCTTTTTTAATGCCCGCCTGGCTAGCTACCACCATCAAGTTGAAAATCTGCCGCCGAACACGACTACGTGAGTTCCGGCAGTTGCACTTGAGAGCCAGTCGCTCACATACCACCAAGCGACAAGTTTACTCGTTTACCGCTAATGCTATAAAAAAAAAATATAACGTAAACTAAGATTGTATATTCGTTTACCCTAAACAATGGTACAGCATTGAAAGTTGCCGGGAACAAATTGTTGTTAACTCATACAAAACAAGAGTGTACGTCTCGTCACGAGCGAACTTCGTAAGAAAACCACAGTTAACCTCAACGACCGAGTATTTATATACAATATAGCGTACAGTCTACGGGTTTGGAAACCAGGTGCGGAGTTAGGCTTGAAATAATGTATATTTTTATGGCCCTTTTGCAGGCTAAACTTGCAAGAAACTATAACCGCCGTAGTACCATCCTGTCAGGTAAAAGAAACTACTCTTACCCTCACTTCCTTACTTATATTATAAACTAGCTTTTACGTGCGCCTTCGTTCGCGTTAATATCGATTTTGTCAGACAAATCGGATAATGATACTCAGTTATATATCCGGAATACTCCACTTCTAATATTCAGGTTTTTAAAGAGAAAAAGTAGCTTATAACCGACTCCACGTTCCCATCTAACTCTACACCAAAATTCCTTGCAAGTAAAATAATGCGTAAGCGAGTTTGTTCGTTTGTCGCGCTTTCACGCCTAAACCGCTGAATCGATTATAATGAATTTGGTATAGAGATAGATACGTACGTGGAGTCAGTGATAGACTGCTTTTTCTCGCGAAAAACTTAAAGGAAGTGGGTAAAACCGATGGATAAACTTTTTATGAAACTTTTTAATGCGTCATCCGATTCCTTTGACAAACTTAATACTAACACGAGTGAATTCGCCATTAAAAGCTAGTCTAAAATAAATCTAACAGACGACATCTAACATAGTTTGCAGTTAAAATGCGACACCAGCAGTTTAAAAAACCGTAACGATTATGTGTTAAATAAAATCGAACGTCTTTGCCGTCTGCTCTTCCATTGTTCGAAAACATAAAGCTGTTTACCATTGAAATAAAATGGCGCTCTCATGAGACATGTGAATGTGAGATTCTTTCGTGTTCCCGTTTCCTGTGATTTTATATGCATCGTTCTATTTTTTGATTATTTCGTATTTATTTTTCAACCTGGCAACATTGAAATTATATTTACAAAATGGCCGCTGCCCGTCCGTTGTGGTGGGGATTCAAATGAAGAAAGAAAGAAAGAAAGAAATACAATTACACTTAATAGTGTTGTAGTAAAATAAAAAGGAAAAGATCTTTTCCCAATTCACATTTATTTTATTCAAAATATAAATTAGTTTTTCTCGTTATTTATATTAATTACTGTATTTTTTTTATAATGTTATTAATTACCTTGTCAACCACAGCCGTGGGTATTATTATTAGAGTGACATCTTAAGGGTTAATCATATAAAATTCGCGAAGGTTCACTTTGAAAGGGTAACATTATAGTTTCTTGTCTGACTCTTCTTGAACCAACCTGACGCTCGGGCGACTTAATAATGCTTAAACTAATGAAAGACTTATATAAAATACTAGCTTTTACCCGCGACGTTGCTCAAGTTAATATTGACTTTTGTCAACCAACTCAAAAAAAAAGGCAATAAAAAGGTTCATACAAAATGTATCCTTCACTTTTTAAAGGATGTTCGCGACAATAACCAGCTTATCTCCGTCTCCGAGAACCAATCTATCTCTATACCAAAATTCATCTTAATCGCTTCAGCGGCTTCGGCGCGATAGCGTAACGAACAAAGAAACAAACTCACTTTCTTATGTATAGTATTAGTTAGTACAGTAAGAAGTTAGTATGTATATGTATTTAATATTAAATGTATAATCAATTTCCAAATATTTGTATATATGAAATCCTTAACTTTCGAAACAAAATTCCTGAAAGCACTAAAAATGTCCAAGTAAACGGTAAAGTATGTATTTCTTCCCTTTGCACTTGCAGTGATCTTCCTTCAGACAGATACGGTGTGGTAAGGTAACAAAGGGCTTGTAACTTATCTCCCGTCAGACACTAGAAGCAGTTTGCATGGTGGTAAGGCTTTTTCTGATGCCCGCCTGCCTAGCTACCACCTTCAAGTTGAAAATCTGCTGTCAAATACCAATAGGTTCTGCAGGTTCAGCGTGTCTGTCAACTTGCACCATATCGTTACTTAAGATCAGGTGAGATAACGGCCATAAAGAGCCTTAACTATATAAAAAAGTTCACAAACTGTCTCTGGTATATGGCAATAAGAGGTGAAGAACCTGACATGGTCTTCGAGAGGCTGTTTAAGTAGGTATTGCTGGTGAATACCCTCAAACCCGTTTTGAAATCAGCCCGAGACATTACGAAGCACCATATGTAAATATCAATGCAAAATCTTACATAATTGAACTTTTTTTTTATAGTTAAGGCTTAGCGTAATGGCCATAACCTCACCTGATCTTAAGTGACGATACAGCCCAAGTTGGTAGACACGCTAAACCTTTGCTGAAACTGGCTCTCAAGTGCGACTGCCGGAACACATCTATTGGTATTTGGCGGCAGATTTTCAACTTGAGGGTGGTAGCTAGACAGGCGGGCATCAGAAAAAGCCCTACCACCATACTATGGTTTCCTAACGATGTTTTCCTTCACCGAAAGCTCAAGCTCATTGTAAGTGGTTAGATTGGAACTCACGTCCCTTGACGCGAAGTCGTATACACTACCACTGCGCTATCATCGCTTCAATCAACTTAACAGGAGAGCCAAAAACTTTTCTTAAATTCATATTACAAAAATAAAACATTTTCTTTCTACGTCATATCAGACAAATTTTCATTTGATCGCAGAAGAACGAGATTAAAATCTATCCATACGTTTTTTTTTTATTCAAATCCGTACTAATATTATAACTGCGAAAGTGAGTTTGTCTGTTTGTAAGATTATGATGCATTTTGGTAGAAATGTTATCGGGAACCTGAAATCGTTTCCAGTGGGCTACTTTTTGTCGCGGAAACGTCATTGAAAGTGGGATGAAGCAGGGAATAAAGTTTGTATAAAACTTATTATTGTTTTATCAGATTTGTTTATTAACAAAATAAATGTTAACTTGATCGAAGCCGCGCGTAAAATCTATTAATATATATATAGATCATATTCGCATTTTAGCAGATACGACATTTTCACGTCGACATATTTTCTACAGATGACAACCGTACGCTTCGTGAGCTCTCCGCTATGTATTTAGCACCCTTGTCACTTTTTATTATATTTAATATAGTCAGACCGGTTCCGGGAATGGGTAAAGGGGGTCGTTTCATCCCTAAATCCGTCCCATTATGTACGTACGTACACACTGTGTAATGAGATATATTCACATTTGCTGTGGCGGGTACTCCACAAGTTTGCCTGTCGCGTAACTTCGAGGCGAAGTTTCAATTCTTACATGAATAAAGTATGAGAATACAATTTATCGGTGAAATATTTCGATATACCCGCATTTACATACTTGTAATTACGTAAAGTTAACCGACTGATAGAGATTTTTTTTTATAGTTAAGGTTTTGTGTTATGGTTATAATCTCACCTGATCTTAAGTGACGATACGGCCCAAGTTGGTAGACACGCTAAACCTGTAGAGGAACTGGCTCTCAAGTGCAGCTGCCGGAACACACCTATTGGAATTTGGCGGCAGGTTTTTAACTTGAGGGTGGTTGCTAGCCAGGCGGGCATTAGAAAAAGCCCTACCACCATGCTATGGTTTCCTCACGATGTTTTCCTTCACCGAAAGCTCAAACTCATTGTAGGTGCTTGGATTTGAACTCACGTCCCTTGACGTGAAGTCGTACACACTACCACTGAGCTTTCATCGCGTGTAAATTCTCGGAAAAGTTGGTGTTTTATTTAAATCATTTTATAATTCGAATTTGTTTTATTTCCCGACTCTTACTTCTGTCGCACCGTGAAATTGTGGAACCGTCTTCCTGTCAGGGTGTTCCCTCCTTCCTATGATATTGGGTCCTTCGAAAGAGGCGTGAAGGGATACCTAAACAGACCAGCGTGACAGCGGTGACTGGCGGTGAATTCTGTTTGGTGTTAGTCACCGCTGATTTGGATTGTCCTGTACTTACCGTCAACGCAACATAAAAAAAAATAGCATAACCTCGTTAATACGTATAAAACAAAAAAAGGAGAGAGATCATCAGTTAATTAACAGAAAAAATTATATTCTCACCTTTTTTTTTACGTTTCCTAACTGTATAGAAAACTTTTGTCAGTGTATCACCGAAGGAAGCCATTGTTCGAATAATTTGCTTAAATTTGTACAACTTTGTAAAAAAAAATCTTTAATCTTTTATGCCGAAAGTAACATTTCGTTTTACGTAATAAAAGTAGGTACATTTATAATATATTAGTCATTACTTCGTCAAGTTTCATCAAAATTATATGCCTTACCCTCACAATAAGGCATATATAAGAGAGGAGACAGAAATATACGAACTCAGCACTAAAATACTTTTGCTTCATCTGGATTATAATTTGCAAATAATATGTACTTAACATTCCATGTTTTTTTTTATAGTTGAGATTAAACCATATGGCCATAATCTCATCCGACCTTAAGTGACGATACGGCTCAAGTTGGTGGACACGCTAAACCTGTGGTGGAACTGGCTCTCAAGTGCAACTGCCGGAACACACCTATTGGTATTTGGCAGGAGATTGTCAACTTGAGTCTGGTAGCTACCCAGGCGGGCATTAGAAAAAGCCCTACCACCATGCTATGGTCTCCCCGCGATGTTTTCCTCACCGAAAGCTCAAGCTCATTGTAGGTGGAGTGGATTCGAACTCACGTCCCTTGACGCGAAGTCGTGCACACTAGCCCTGACCTATCATCGCCTCTAAATCCGGAATTATCTCCTCTAAAAATCAGGTACACCAATGTTTTGATACCCAAAATTGTTCTTCCAAATTGCCAGGATTAAATATACGAAATCGTTAAACGGTGTTAAATAAATAACTGCGTACAAATTACGTTGAAACCGTGGTGCGGTGTTTAGTTTCGTAATCCCCTCTGATCCCGACGAAATGCTGCACGATGACATTACTAATTTAACCGAAATTGCATCAGACATGCAAAGAGGGATCATTCGTGCATTTAATATCCGCGTTGATTAGTGGTATATACGTTTCCGGTGCAAGTTCATAAACGTTAGCGAAACTCATTTGACTTCGCTATCTATAGTGATAAATTAAAAAAATAATGTTTTCCTTTGTTTCAACGCGCATATCTCCGACTCCACCGGTCTGATTCGAAAATATCTCTTGCTGATTTGGTCGCGTTAACATTGGTTTTGTCAAACAAATCGAATGACGCAGCAAACACTTTTATACAAACTTTATTCATCTCTTTACGCCTCTTCCAATAAGGTTTTCACGAAGGAAGGCAGCCTATCACCATCTCCAGCTTTCCGTGTATATCTAAACCAAAATTCATTATAATGGATTCAGCAGTTTAGGCGTGAAAGAGTAACAAACAAACAAACACGCTTATGCAGTTATAATATCAGTAAGAATAGATAATTCCTGTTATTCAGTGGAATCATTTTATATTTAAATAAAGTGTATATCAACCCAATGTTATTTAAATATAATAGCCCAATTATTGACGAAGTTTACAAGCCATTTAACAGAACACTACGGATCTCAAGATTCGAACCAGTAGAAAAGCTACGCTGACCGAGAACGTAATAAGGACTATGCAATGCGACGCGCTGGGCCGCTAACGGAATCCAGAACGTATACTAAATACCATTTATTCGGAAAAAATACTATCTCCGTGGGTTCCAATGATAGCATATAGTACCACGTAAGGAAAACTACAGGCAGAGTTACTATTATATATTAGTGGAATCACTGTCACTGATTTATATAAAATAAACTACCCGTCTGTAGATTAATGAACGTATAGTAGAAAAAAAATACAATTACAGATTGACGATACCGCCCAAGTTGGTAGACACGCTAAACCTGTGGAGGAACTGGCTCTCAAGTGCAGCTGCCGGAACACACCTATCGGTATTTGGCGGCAGATTTTTAACTTGAGCGTGGTTGGTAGCCAAGCGGGCATTAGAAAAAGCCCCACCACCATGCTATGGTTACCTCACGATGTTTTTTTTTATCGAAAGCTCAAGCTCATTGTAGGTGGATTCGAACTCACGTCCCTTGACGCGAAATCGTACACACTACCACTGAGCTATCATCGCTCATACCTATTCTAATATTAGAAAGAGGATAGATTAGTATTTCTGTTTGATTCGATTTCGAATACTCTTTCACCATTAGAATGCTACATTAGCCCTGAGTAACATAGGCTATATACACATTTTTCTTATGAAAATGATTATATAAAATTTTAATTTAATAAACTTTTAGTTCCATGCAAACTAATTAATATATTTATATCAAACTCGACGCTTTCTCCTGTACCGTACGCCAGATTATCATATAATGGAGTGCGAACCAATCTATTTGTCCATAATATTCTATGCATTGAAACGCAAATATCTCGTAAGCTAATTACTGTGCGACTGTTAGCGGGGTTAATTATTATGTATACGCTATCTATATAATTATAAATAATCACTATAAATACATATGAATCTCTATTTCCCTCGATCATCGCATCACGCGTGAACGGGTGAAAAAATTTAGCTAATTATTTTTTTGTTGGGTTAATTATTGTCAGGGGTAGGTTCTTATGACAGAAAAAAATAAGGTAGTTGACCAGAATGTTAGCAAATTTAAGAAATTTATAAAAACTTAACGACAACATCAAGTTTACATAACTAGCTGTCAGTTGTCATAAGAGCATAACAATAATGAACATTAAGTTTTTTTATTTATTTTTTTATTTTATTACTTATACCTGTTTCGATTTCAGTATTCATAGTTAAGATGTCTATCGGGTTAGCTAGTATATTATAAAAATGTAACACAAAGCCAAGTGTGTTCATAAGATTTTTATTGATAAATATAAATAATTTTGAAGCGATGATAGCTCAGTGGTAGCGTGTAGGAACGCCGCCTCATGGGACGTGAGTTCGAATCCAACCACCTACAATGACCTTGAGCTTTCGGTGAAGGAAAACATCGAGAGGAAACCATAGCATGGTGGTAGGGCTTTTTCTAATGCCCGCCGGACTAGTTACCACTTTCAAGTTGAAAATTTGCCGCCAAATACCATTAGGTGTGTTCCGGAAGTGATACTTGAGTACCTACTATAAAGGCCGACAACAGACGTGCGATTCCTCTAGTTTTGTGGGCGTCCATGGGTGGCGGTGATCACTTACCATCAGATGACACGCTCGCCTCCTATTCCAATAAAAAAATACATATATATTTTATTTCGAATTTTATCTATCTATCTTTTTTTGTACGCGGATCAGTTTTAAAATATGTACGTTGGACTAACAGATAATAATATTAAGTATCTAATACTATAGATTTGAAGCGATGATAGCTTAGTTGGTAGTTTATAGGGACGCAGTATCAAGTGACGTGTGTTCGAATCTACCTACAACGAGCTTGAGCTTAACCATCGTGATGACACCATAGCAAGATGGTAGGGTTTTCTCTAATGCCCGCCTGACGAACGACCAGCCTTGAGGTGAAAATCTGCCGCCAAATACCTACAGATGTGTTCCGGCAGCTGCACTTGAGAGCCCGTCTCTCCACTAGGCTTAGCGTGTCTTGAGCCATCTTGAGTCACATTGTCACTTAACGTAAAGTGAGATTGGCGGCATCACGCTAAACTGTATAAAAAAATTAAATAAACAAAACAAAATCGCGTTAATTAAAAGAATTATAACTTAACGATGGCTGAAACGATTCTAATAATCTCAGATTTGTTGGATTTGTCTGCGTCCAGAAAATTATATAAAATTAACTATGAGTATAAATTTCATGACATAAATGTAACCATAAATTGATTTTAATTAAAAGTTAACACGACATCCGTTTCCTGTTCGGGGTCCGAAGTTTTCTAGGTTCATTAGTAATATTCTAAAATGTTGATTCTTGTAAATCACTAGCTGCTACCCGCGGTTTCACTCACGTTAATATTAACTTTGTTAGTCCGCATGTCGCAGTATAAATCTCACAGAAAGTTTTTTCCCCTCTTTGCCCCACTTGCAATAAGTTATTCGCGAGAACAATTAGCCTATCGATATCTCCAAGGTCCCATCTATCTCTATAACCAAATTCATCATAATCGATTCAGTGGATTACGTGCAAAAGCGCAACAAACAAACTCACTGTCGCATTTATTATATTTGTTAGGATCGTCTGGAGGTACGTTTGCTCGTATATTTACACCGAGCTATAACTCCCACGCAATAAAGTCCTTATGTAGGTAAAATTCCCTTATCTTTAAGTAGTAATAATATCATAATACCGAGATTATCCCGGAAAAATCTTCATTTTAATATAAAAGAAAGACACTCTTCCGGTTTTCCGGAGATTGACTTAATCCGAAAAATCACGGATTCGCTTTCAAAGGATTAATCTATGCCCGATCAAAGGAGTATTTTATAAAATATCTCGTTTCATGTTACGCGTATTTCTCTTTATCAATATGAGATTCCTTACTTATTGGAATTTCAATATTTCCAGAAGGAGAAATATAACTTCCGGTAACGTAAACCGGTAAAAGTGTTTACCCAAAAAATACTTTGTTTTTGTTTCACTTATTATTTATTTTTATTTTATTAAATGTAGCGTTATGGCCACGATTTCGTCTGATGTCAAGTAACGGTGTGGCCAATGGTGGACACGCAGAGCTCATTGGAGAAACTAGATCTCAAGTGCAACTTCCGGAACACATCTTTTACGTGCGGCTTCGCTCGCTTTAACATTGCTTCTGTCAAACAAATCAGTCAAAAGTTTCGGTTTTCGGCAAAGATATTCGGGAGAAAAAGTACCCTATCACCGCCATCAAGGTCCCATCTATCTCTATACCGGAATTCAACATATTCGGTTTAGCGGTTTAACCATAAAAGCGTGACAAACATACAAATTTACTTTCCCATTTATAATGTTACTAAAAATAAAGATTGTCTAACAGACAGAAAAATCCCAAGCAAAACTTCCCGCAACATGAAAACTTCATAAAAACCAGTCTAGTGGTTTCGAAGGCCAAAATAAACATATACACATCAGTATATATTATTTGATATACATTTATATGATTTACTATACCTCATCTCGAAGTATTACAAAGAAAAGTACTTTCTATAATGATTTCTTAGGTTTACGCGAATATTATTCATTGAAATAAAACTAATTTAAACGGATTTTATCGCGGTTATTTATTAAATTTTGATCCCGACGTTTCGAAAGCTTTTCAGCCTTCGTGGTCACGGGGCGGACTGTCCACCACGGACGTGACCACGAAGGCTGAAAAGCTTTCGAAACGTCGGGATCAAAATTTAATAAATAACCGCGATAAAATCCGTTTAAATTAGTTTTATTTCAAAGTACTTTCTAGTACAAACTATTCACCACAAATCGTAAAGGAAAGAGAAACGGAGAATCTCTCGAGCCTTACGACGGATATATTCCTCGAACGAGGCACTTACAGCCCACTAATCCTCACACAGCCGACGTAGTGTTGGGGGAAATAAAAGAGTTCCCGCGTTACGTGTTGACCTTCAGCCGGATAGCACATACCGGATAATAAAAGGGATAAATAACTTCGTGAGAACACTGCTCTAGTGTAGCTGGTTTACTATACTAAAAATCTACTCTGTGTCACTGTAGAATAGCGAGCTTGTCGTGTTATATCTACATTCATAGACTATTTAGGCCAGTAAGCATTGTTCTAAGCGATGATAGCTCATTGGTAGTGTGTACGACTGTCGCGTGAAGGGTGGTGAGTTCGAATCCAATCACTTACAATGAGCTTGAGTTTCGGTGAAAAAAAATAATGTGAGGAAACCGTAGCATGGTGGTGGGGCTTTTTCTAATGCCAGCCTGGATAGCAACCACCTTCAAATTGAAAATCTAACGCCGAATATTAATTGGTGTGTTCCGGCAGCAGCACTTGAGAGCCAGTCGTTCCGCAGGTTTAGCGTGTCACCAACTTGGGCCGTATCGTCACTTAAAATCAGGTGACATTATGGCCATAACGCTAAACCTTAACTATTAAAAAAAAAATGAATATCTCCTCGCGTAAGACTCATCACGAAGCGATGATATGACACATTATAGCGTCTAAAGCTTATTAATACGGAATCATAATAATACTACATCCATTAAATTTATGAGATGGAGGGTAGTTGATAAAACAGATAACTATAAGAACGATGCAAGTGCGGTTAGGGGTTCAGTTCAGTCGAAGCGACACTCGAGACGAGTTCGATCAGATCAGTTGAGTTAAGAACGTTCGACAGAACGGACGTGTTGTAGTAAGCAGTAGCTCTGCTGTAAAATATAACGATTGTAAAACGAGACTCTCTCCGCGGTCTTTTTTTATAGTTGAGGCTTAGCGTTATGGCCACAACCTCACCTGATCTTAAGTGACGATACGGCCCAAGTTGGTAGACACGCTAAATCTGTGGAGGAACTGGCACTCAAGTGCAACTGTCGGAACACACCTATTGGTATTTGGCGGTAGATTTTCAACTTGAGGGTGGTAGCTAGTCAGGCGGGCTTTAGAAACAACCCTACCACCAAGGTATGGTTTCTTCACGATATTTTCCTTCACCGAAAGCTCAAGCTCATTGTAGGTGGTTAGATTCGAACTCACGTCCCTTAACGCAAAGTCGAACACACTACCACCGAGCTATCATCGCTTCATGCTAGCTCAGTTCGTAGTGTGTACGGATGCCGCGTCAAGAGACGTGATTTTGAATCCACCTACAATGAACTTCAGATTTTAATAAAGGAAAACATCATAATGAAACCACGGTAAAGTCGTAGGGCTTTTTGTAATGCTCACTTGGTTAGCTACCACCCTCAAGTTGAAATCTACCGGTAAGTATTTATACGTGTGTTCCGGCAATTGCACTTGAGAGCCGGTTTCTTAACCAGGCTTAGCATGTCACCTTCAGCCACATCGTTACTTAAGATCAGGTGAGATGCAGGTGCTTCTTTGTCTGCTCTCTCTGATATAGAATTTAATTTAGTCCCAGACAAGTCTAGAAGTCTCAGAAAGATCTTATAGTAGATTTTAGAGAAAATTCGCTAATAACCTCTAGCTGTAGCTTACTGGCTCTCGATACTTATAAAATTTGTATATATACTTTACGGGTAGAGTGTTCAGAATGGAATGATTAAACGAAAGCGATACGAGAAGAGTCAATATTTACATTGCTAACAATACAAAGCGATGCGCAATTTTCGTATCGGAAGCTAAGCGTCATGCCGAATTGCCCGTGTAATTACCATGAACGTGCAACCTTTAAATGTCACTCGAATCGATAATAACAAGGCCAGAACGTTTTATTCGAAATCGTAAAGCCTGTTTCCAATATGAGGGCATATTTTCGCTAACGCCGCCGCTTCGGGTGCTCGTAAGTAATTTTCGACACCGCACCACCTTTGCGAGCGGAAAACGTTGAAGATGATCGATGACGCAACAAAAACCTAGCTCTACCGGTCAAGTTATAAGCACTAGCGATTACTTATATTCTAAAAAAAAGCCTGAATAATTATGTACTTACTAGCTCCGAAGTGCTGATTTGCTCGAGTTAATATTGGTTTTGTCAAACAAATCGGATAACGCTGTAAACAGTTTCATATAAAGTTTATTCATCTCTTTACGCCTCTTCTAATAAGGTTTTCACTAGAGAAAGTAGCCTATCACCATCTCAAGGTTTCCGTATATATCTAAACCAAAATTCATCATAATCGATTTAGCAGTTTAGGTGTGAGAGCGCAACAAACAAACAAACACGCTTCCGCAATTATAATATTAGTAAGGATAATTTATGTTATTGAGTGGAATCATTTTATATTTAAATATAGTGTATATGAACCCTATGTTATTTAAATTCAAACAAAAAGAAAATAGAACGTCTAAGATTTGTTTACTTGGATAATAAAGGCTTGATGTGTGATTCCTAAATTAGGGAATAGAATTTGCATAATTTATATATTTTATCATACCACGGCGAGTGTTCTGAAGAACTCTTCAATATAATCCCCTCCTCACCGTTCCACTACAGAGCCACGCGAGCGCGACTTCGGTGTCACAGATTCACGGTGACTCCTATTGGATCGCGAACTAAAAAGTTTGCTGATTCATATTTCGTGGAGCTGTGGTACCGTCATCCTGTCAGCCTGTTCCCGCCTTCCTATGGCATGGGGTCCTTCAAAAGAGGCGTGAAGCGATACCTGAGCAGGCCAGCATGACAGCAGTGAATGGGAATGAATTTCGGTTCAATGTCAGTCACCGCTGATCCGGATTGTACTATATTTAACACTAGGTACAGTGCAAACACTATGCTGGGCGACATAGAAAAAAAAACGAAAATCATAAGTATTAGTTAGGTATACATTGTGATTAAGTTTTAAATGTGTTCAAAATAATATCGTAATTTGTATGGTTATATTAAAAGTATTACATGTCGCTATTTACACTTAACTTCACTTGAATCATTCGTTTTCGACTACTCTGGTACTGTAGTGCTAAATTTTAAGTTTCCTTTTAGGATCTCACCGTAAAATTCTAGTCTAAGTCATCACTATGTAGTCTACATTCAAATTTAATAAGTAATCGAAAGTGGCGAACCTGGAATTTATAATCGGGGTCAAACACAAGCAGTAACACAGTTTATAAAAAACAATTCCCTCTAAAATTTTGACATTGTGCCAGATCAATGTTATTCATATATTATTTAAAAAATTTAAGCCATTTGGGCAGTCGACAAAAATATGTTAAAAAGCATTAAAATTACATAAAAAGATATTTTCTTTATTTTTAAGAAGGCGTTATGGCCATAATCTCATCTGATATTGAGTGACGATACGGCCCAAGTCGGTAGATACGTTAAACCTGTGGTGGAACTGGCTCTCAAGTACAACTACCGGAACACACCTATAGGTATTTGGCGGCAGGTTATCAACTCGAGGATGGTAGATAGTCAGGAGAGCATTAGAAAAAGCCCTACCACCGTGCTATGGTTTCCTCACGATGTTTTCCATCACCGAAAGCTAAAGCTCATTGTAGGTGAATTTTAACTCACGTCCCTTGACGCGAAGTCGTACACACTGAGCTATCATCGCTTCATAAGAAAACAAATCAGTTACTAAAATCGCTTAAAGTTTCTAACTTACACCAAGAAATAAAGCTCAACACGCGATGTTTACACCGAAATATCGTGTTGAATATTGAATTTGAAGTTAGCTCGCGTTAAGTGAAGGTGTCGTGGGCGCCATGAAATTTTACAGCCATCTTACATACAGCTATATAATAGCAGCTAAAGCGCTAGTATAAATGGGGTATGGGCTTTGAACACACCTGAGCCACACTTACAAGCTCATATGTTATCATGAGTAACTTCTTTGAGCGATTGAAGCGATGATAGCTCAATGTTAGTGTGTACGACTTCGCAACAAGGGACGTGAATTCGAATCCAACCAACTACAATGAGCTTGAGCTTTCAGTGAAGGAAAACATAGCATGGTGGTAGGACTTTTTCTAATGCCTACCTGGCAAGCAACCACCCTCAAGTTGAAAATCTGCCATCAAATACCAATAGGTGTGTTCCGGCAGCTGCATATATGATCCGGCTCCTTCACAGGTTTAGCGTGTCTACCAACTTGGGCCGTATCGTCACTTAAGATCAGGTGAGATTATGGCCGTAACGCTAAGCTTTGACTATATAAAAAAAAAATGAATCTGTTAATTTGGCGCTGAAAAACGTATTGTAAGTCTTGAGAAGAAGTTAAAATCGGTCGTAATGAAAATACTCAGAAGTATGCAAATAATAATATTGGTCATACAAAATTTATCGTTCAATTTACCCCATTTCCAATAAGTTTTTGCGCGAGAAAAGTAGGCTATCGCCGTCTCTAAGTTCACATCTATCTCTGTACCAAAATTTATCGTAATCGATTCAGTGGTTTAGGCGTGAAAGCGTAACAAACACACTTTCGCATTTATAATATTATTAAGGATTTTTAGGTCCACGCGAATGAAGTCGGCACAAACGTAGAGTTATCAATAAAAAAAGAATCAATATATTTCCTCTTCGTTTGCAAGAATTTCCTCAAAATTTTAATAAAAAAAAAAGAATCAACATGTTTCCTCTTCGTTTGCAAGAATTTCCTCAAAGTTTTGCTAACCTTAACAATTATGGGCGAACACTAGTATATACAATTTCGCAAAAATATAATCTTCAGGCGTGACTACGCGTACGAATGTACAAAAAAAAAAAAACAACAAAAAAAAAACGGCCTCACTGCAGTAATTTACGATCTCGTGGGCCGGACCAGGCATGAATAAACTCGCTTCCGGTACGAAGTGACGCCAAATTTCACCGTTTTCTTGTTTTTTTTTTTTTAATTTATCTAACTTTACGTCTGCGGGGGCACAACGTTTTGCGTCCTCTACTATATATATATTTCTTTTTATTTTATTTACTAAAAGGCTGCATCGAAACACCTTTACCCTTCAGTACTCGCTTATTCATCACCTTCGATCCCCTCATCTGAACAAGAACTGCCCATATCGTCGGCGGTATTCAAAATGAATGCAATGCGTTTCCGGTGACAGATAAATTGAGAGACTCAACAAATACTAAAAGTGACAACAGGAAGTTCAATGAGGTCCGTTTAAGTAATTCGAATATCGTTTTCGGTAATCAAAACATTATAATGACCATATTCAATCACTAAAATTAATTACGAAAATCTCATCTGATGTTAAGTGATCATACGTCCCAACAGAACCTAGTGGAGAGACCTGCTCTGAATTGCAACTGCCGGAATATACCTATAGGTATTTGGCGGTACATTTTCAACTTGAACGTGCTTCAATATTTTATGACTTACCTTAATACAATTTGTACTATTTTATTTGTTCAATTCAGACCGATATGTTGATATTTCTTTATTGTTCCGTAAGCTATAATTTACACTCCAAAAAAACATCCCTATTAATATTATAAATGCGAATGTAAGTTTGTTTGTTAACCGATCATCGTGAAACTTTATACACATTTTTTGGATGTATTAGAAGTGACATAGGATACTTTTTACTTGAAAAAAAAAAAAAACATGTTTTACGAAAGATTAAAAAAAACTTATTTACCGGCTTCAATGTGAGCGAAGACGCCGGTAAAAGCTAGTAAAGAATAATTCAAAAGTAAACAACCAACGCACCCGAAAGCGTAACCAACAACACAACACACGTAAGGGATTGTCGAAACATTTACCTTATCAAAGTTATACAATTATAAATCCAGATATTGTTAATGATAACAAACGTTCCGTAATTAATCTGACTAAACAACATCTTTATTTAGTTAACTAAAACGTTCTATGTTATCCAATTATTGTATAACATCGAGACGGAATTGTAAATTTCATTTTGGGCGCAAATTATACTTGTAAATTCGTACCTACATACATAAATTATGTCGGGCCGGGACTGTTTACACTGCACGATATATCGTAGACCTTCATAAACTAACAAGCGCTAAGATAAACTTTGGAAACAATAACTATTTGATACCATTTAAGCGGTCCATTGAAGCGAATGAGAATAGATTCCTCCTGGGAACATACTTTTTTTTTTGTTTATAGCTAAGATTTAGCGTTATGGCCAGGTGAGATTAGTCACCTGATCTTAAGTGACGATACGGCCCAAGTTGGTAGACAGGCTAAACCGGTGGAGGGACTGGCTCTCAAGTGCAAATGCCGGAACACACCTACTGATATTTGGCGGCAGATTTTCAACTCGAGGGTGGTTGCTAGCCAGGCGGGCATTAGAAAAAGCCCTAACACCATGCTATGGTTTCCTCACTATGTTTTCTTTCACCGAAAGCTCAAGCCCATTGTAGGTGGTTGGATTCGAACTCATGTCCCTTGATGCGAAGTCTTACACACTACCTGACTGGCTCTCATATAATGCCATGGTTCTCATTCACTAGACTAACTTTTATCTCCTAATTCATCCGTTCAAGTTTTTACTGTGCACTAACGAAAATAAAAATGGTCTTGTAAGATCTATTAATTGTACCCGTCTGCGAGGGAAACTTACCATGGATTTATAATATTTGTTCAGGTTGAAAGCGTCAAAGTGACATTGAAAAAGGCGCTGATAAGCTTAAAGCTTGGCGATAAATAATAAATAACTCGGTAGACATCCTCTTAGCTTGTAACAAGTTCTACGCATTCTAACTAACGCAATGCCCCAAGGCGGTATTACTGTACACAAAAGAGGATTCACATACACCGACGTCACGGACGTCGTGGTCGTGTCGTCGCGTGTGAATAGTCCACGCAAACGTATTTAGATGGTTGCGGGTATAATTGTAATTTTGCAGATCGATAGAACCGACACTCAGACACTCGGTATCAATTTTAATCCGAGGCCGAAGACACTCGTAATTTTCCCAATCCGATTTTCATTCTAAATTAATTGAATATTTAAATGCATCGTTAGAGTTAAGGAAACGAAATAAATTGAGTAGAGAATGTTGTCAGGTTTATTTTACGCTAAGTGGTTAGTAGTGGCAGAGTAAATAAAAAGCCCGTAGACGGACGTGAGTTTGAATACCTTGCAATGAACTTTTAAGCGCTCGGTGAAGGAAAACATCGTGATGAAACCTTAGTACGGTGCTAGAGCATTTTTTGATGCCCGTCTAGCTAGCTAACGCCATCAAGTTGAAGGTCTGGCACCAAATACATATAAGTGTGTTCCGAAATTTGCATTTGAGCACTTAGCGTGTCCACCATCATGTATGGAGCTAACGCTAAGCTTATAAGACAAGAATCCTGTGCCAGTCATTGAAAATCAAACTACAAATAACTTACAGAGCTTTTTAGAAATATATAAAACTTTTTATGCTTTACAAGTTTGCGCTTGATCTCAGTCATGACTGGTGATAAGCATAAATGAGGCCGAGGCTGAAGCGCGGAATCTTATACAAAATGCCTATTTACTCTCCTCTTGAAAATGTCTATAGATTGAAGTACATGGGAAGACAGACGCCGAAAGAGAGTGCCACACCTTTGCTGTGCGCATGATGAACCAGGACGCAAACTGTTTGGTACGAATTATGGGTACTTCTATAACATAAGAGTGGAAACCCTCTCGGCGTCTGGTCGTCCTGTGGTGAAACGGGTTGGGTGAAATTTGTATAACACTGAAAGACAAGCTACTTTACATCTATGCTCTAGACTGAGCATTTTGCCTGCATCAGTATCACATTTACCACAAGCCGACGAGATCCGCTTTCAACGGAGTCTAATCCAGCCAGCTGATACTTAGCTGATCCATCCCGAAGGTGGTAGTAGTAGCCCACAGACGACCTTACTTGCGCTGGATACAGGCTAAGAAGCTGATCTGGTGCGAAATACCTCCTAATCTTAAGAGGATCCCCCATTTTTTGGCAACTCTCCTTGTTTTCTCTGTTTCGGCCACAGCGACTGCCTCAGCTCCGACGTTGGTGTGTGGCTCATCTAGCCAATCATTGATCGGAAGGTGCACAGTGAACATGAGAGGATATAATTCTCATAATTATAATTGTTTACTACCGATAGTCGAGCTTTCAATTCATCGCGCCTATCGTCGAATGGAGTATATTGATGATCTTTAAAGTGTTGCACTCTAGTCTTTATATATGCCCTGCATTCCGGACGTTTTGCTGCACGTCTCTCCTATTGCGAAGTGTATATGTCGCACTTTTTAATGTAACGCTTTAGCATGTCTTAGAAGATGTGATAGCTCAGTGGTAGTGTGTACGCCATCGCATCAAGGGACGTGAGTTCGAATCCAACCACTTACAATGAGCTCGAGCTTTCGGTGAATTAAACATCGTGAAGAAACAATAGCATGGTGGTAGGGCTTTTTCTGATGCCCACCTAACTAGCGACCACCCTCAAGTTGAAAATCTATCCCCAAATACCAATAGGTATGTTCCGGGAGCTGCATTTCAGAGCCAGCTACTCTACAGGTTTAGCGTGTCTACCAACTTGGGCCGTATCATCACTTAAGATCAGGTGAGTTTATGGCCATAACGGTAAACCATAATTGAAAAAAATAAATAAAAACATCCTCATCTCTTAGTAGTTGTCCGACTTGCTTACGCTTGCCCTCTTCAAGCTCAGAATAAAAGATGCGCTTTGCCACTCGCTCTTTCGCCATCCGTAGTACATGACCATACCATCGAAGTTGCCGCCGTATTATATACAGTTCGATTCCACATACAGTGGCTCGCCTCAGCACTTCGGTGTTCCGGATCCGATCACACCAACGAATCTTTAAAATTCTACACAAACATTTCATATGGAACTGGTCTCATATGCGGATATGACGACGGTATACTGTCAACGTTTTGGCTGAATATAGAATACGAACGAGAATATAAATAATATATACAAATAAAGAACGTATACATATAAATAAAGTTATTAGTAAAATCAATAACACATCTAATAATTAGAGTAAAAAAAAAATGCGTGTAGCACGTACCAAACGGAATTTTAATTCCCTCTAATTATTAGGTCCCTAGTATCATATCGTATAATTAGGTGAAAAGAAAATATTAAAAATAAATTTTATTTATGCCTTCTAAACATTTGTTATTGTTGTCATATTTTCAAACATTTTCCGTGTTTAATATTATTAAGGAACATGTCCAATTATAACGCTCACATTGCCTCCAGGAATTCGTGAGCACTTTTTATACATTATAGCTTTTAAAGGTGCCGATATGGACCAGGAAGGTCGACACGCTAAGCTTAGTGGGGAGACCGACTCTTAAGAGCAACTGTCGACACACATCTATAGATATATGTTGATGGTGGTCTTCAATATAATCCTCTCCCCCCCGTTCCACCACAGAACCACGCGGGCGCGACTGCGGTGTCACAGCTTCACGGTGACTTCTATCGGATCGCGAACTAAAAAGTTTGCTGATTCATACTTATGTCATACCGTGGAGCTGTGGTTCCGGTTAGTGTGTTCCCGCCCTCCTATGACATAGAGTCATTCAAAAGAGACGGGAAAAGGTATCTAAGCAGGCCAGCAAGACATCGAAGACTGATTGTGTATTTTGGTTCATTGTCAGTCACCGCTGTTCTGGATTGTACTGTACTTAACACCAGATGCCGACTTAATTGTGGTAGCTAACCAGGTAGGCTTACAAACTCCCTACCACCATGCTATGTTTTCTTCACGATGTTTTTCTCCGCGGAAAACTCGGACTCATTGTAGAGATTCAAACTCACGGCAGTTAACATAGCATCCCTACACGCTGCCAACTGAGCTGTCATCGTTTTCTTCTGTGTTATATTGCATCTTACTACGATACTGTGTGGACTTACATCAGACCATAGATATTGGAGCTCTCAACCTCTCTTCTTCCATGTCTTAACTAGATGCGCTATTTCTTCATATTCTTAGCTAGCTATTCCAGTAAACGTTGTTGTACTTCTACTATCTATCATTTTTAATTATTATCTTATGACTATATGTGTGCACACAATTTTGCCAATGTCACGTAGGTAGAATCATAAACCATGAAGATTGTATCCGACATTTTTTTTTCTCTTAGGCTATTCACAACCAAATAGACAACACGATACATGCAAACTACATTTACATCTACTGTTAAGTTACAAATGTACACCACACCACCACACCACCACATGTCAATCGGACAGGGAAACTACTGTCTATCTTATTCAGAGATAGCTTGTGTTTTAATGAACAACACTTAGATTTATTTTGTAATAATCAGTCGAACCATACTACCTTCGTGTTTTAAATATAAATGCATCGTTTCAATTGGCACTAAAAACAGTTTTACCTACAAAAAATTTTTTTGGAACTACTGTATCGTAAAATAATTGATAAACAAAAATCTTATATTACTAGTTACTTTGTCAACTACCGTAGAAAGAAAATGGTATAAATAAATATCCGTGAAGATGTTAATTAATTATAAAATTTTAAAGTTTATTCTCTACCTCGGAAAAACCTTTTAAGTTTTACGAGAAAAAAAGCTCACTACATTTTATCCAATAAAGTTACATATTATCGTATTAAATTTCATCAAAGTCTGATTAATTATTACTTTTCTTTTCTATAGTTATGGTTTAGCGTTATGGCCATAGTCTCATCTGATCTTAAATGACGATACGGCTCAAGTTGGTAGACACGCTAAACCCGTGGAGGAACTGGCTCTTAAGTGCAACTGCTGAACACACCTATCGGTATTTGGCCGCAGATTTTTACTTGATGATGGTTGCTAGCCAGGCGGGCATTAGAAAAAGCCCTACCTTTTACTTTTTCTTCACCGAAATCTCAACCTCATTGTAGACGGATTCGAACTCAAGTCTCTTGACGCAAAGTCATACACACTATCACTGAGCTCAGTTGGTAGCATGTATGGATGCCGTGTCAACTGACGTGAGTTTGAATGATTACATTGATTCTAAGTTTTCCGTAGAGAGACTAACAAAGAAAAAACAATTGAATTTAGAGAACGAAAAACAGAAAGTAGAGTTTGCTTTATTTTATCAAGCAAATATCTTCCATTTCCTGTATTAAGTGTCATCATGCCAAATAACGTGCGAATAAAGAAGACAATTGCGCACGGCCAAGGGTCTGTCCACGGAACCACAAAAGCCTCATCTACGTCGAACAATTACAAATGTGGTATTAGATTAATGAAGCGAAAACGAGACGCAACGCTCGGCAAGACAGAGCCTTAAAGGATTAAAATCGTCCATGCGTTTTATTGTTTTCGGATATCCGTTCTGCCAGCGTTGAGGTCGGAATATGATATAGGGGATAATGACAAACGTACAATATCGAAGCGATGATGGTTGAATTGTAACGCTTGAGACCATTTACATTCATTACTTATACATAGCAGCTGTGCCCGCGGCTTCGCTCACATTTATCTAAGTCATTTTTCTACTCCTCGATATCTGTACCTGGCCTAGTTTTGACGACCACGTCAATGGGAAACCTATCACGTAATCTCCATCACCAGTTACAGACACTTTGTCTAATAGTATAAAAATGATACACAAACATCAACCCTCAACGGAGCAGCTGTTATATGCCACTATGGATTTTCATTTTGGACCACTATAGTCTCTATACTAATATTAAATAAAAATTTAGCACATAGTAAAGTGTCTATCCATTTTTATAAACTCTACTAAAATACCTTTATATATTTTCTCTCGCTCTATATCATTCAGGCTACGAGTGGGAAACTTGTAAACCAATAATTTTCTTTTATTATGCATTACAATATCATACCATGCTTTACTCCCATACTAAATACAGACTAGGAATCAATTTAAGATTGCTTCACTGGAGTAGCCATCCGAAGTGCACCCCTTTGAGAACACCTATTAACGTCACCTGCTAACCAATTATTTGTCTTACTTCTTTCATCATTATAACTGTTTTTAAAACAATATAAAGCATACCAAAAGTCACAAAAAGAATGTAGAATCTATGATTGCACCATACGGATGCTGGCTCCGTCATGTACCAGATAATGAAGCTCCGAGCAGATCGCACTTATGAATAGAGTGTACGTTTAAAATACAAGCTTCTGAGGAAACATCAATCCTTTTTTTTATAGTTTAGGCGTAGCGTTATGGCCATAATCTTTTTTTTTTTATTTTTTTTTTTAATACTTAAGGTTTAGCGTTATGGTCATAATCTCACCTGATCTTAAGTGACCATACGGCCCAAGTTGGTAGACACGCTAAACCTTTAGAAGAACTGGCTCTCAAGTGCAACTGCCGGAACACACCTATTGGTATTTGGCGGCAGATTTTCACCTTGGTAGTGGTAGCTAACCAGGCAGGCATCAGAAAAAGCCCTACCACCATGCTATGGTTTCCTGACGATATTTTTCTATACCGAAAGCTCATTGTAGGTGGTTGGATTCGTACTCACGTCCCAAAGTGGTACATCTTCCTGCCAATATAAATTGAGCAATAGACACACGTTTTACAATAGATCTTACTGTCAAATTACACGAGCCAAGATGTTTTAGGAGATCGCAAAGAGATTTCGCTGGTATACCTCTCGCTCCTACTTTGATCTCGTATAAACCAAGTAGTAATTTGTAATTAGTTCATGTAGTGAATATACCATCGCGTAAATCGGATGAATGATGCGTGAGACATAAACGCACTAACAAACAGTCGGACAAAGATACCATGCCCCACTTGTGCTATGTAATAGTGTTTAATATATACCAGCTATCAAGAACAATATTGTAGACACATCCTAAGCTGATTTCCAAGAACAATCCCGTCCTGGCCGCTCGACTGAAAGTAATGGAGAACACACGAAAGCTGTTCGAGTAAATTAATTCATCAGATCACGTTGTTACCATAAATAATTTCCTTTTAACCCCTTTGAAGTACTACGTCTGCGTATTATTAAGAAATTATATTTTCAAAGCAATTTGTTTATTTCTGAAGATATTACGTTCCTATTTATAATACAATTTTTTAAGGAATTAGCCTGTTGCTCGATATTGCGATATTTGGCCCAAATTTGTGGACACGCTAAGCCTAATGGTAGGATTGGCTCTCAAGTCCAACTGTCAGAATAACTATTAGAACAGAAACTAGTTTTTCGGCAAGACAGTTGCGACTGACGAAGGACATTAACCCCTACGGCAGTCACTACTGTCACTGGACTGTACCGAAACTTACCAGCAGGTGAAGTACAGTCACTTTGCCGAGCTAGGATAAAAAATATAGCTAGCCAGGCGGGAATTTGAAAAAACTCTACCACCATGCTATGGGATCACATGTGTATGGCATTGTTTATGGGATTTAGGGGATACCATATATAATATTTGGGAAATAACCTACATAGGCGGAGAATCCATTAAAAATATGCACGTTTTAATTGGGTTCTTAAACTCCAGGTTTATTTTGTTTAATAGCCATTGAGGTTTTCAATAAAAATACCTATTTTTGTACAAGAACTTTTAATAACGATAATATTCGGCGACCACCGAGCGAACACTAATATAAAGAAACCGGTCAAATCGTTTGCAGCGCAATCGTATCTAAGACATTGCGGGGCATTTATATTACCCTGGAATCCGAGACGACAGGTAATAAATTATCCTTGAACCACTGGTCCCACCCGTTCCCGTTCCACGGGTCTGGACTCGCAATAAAACCATTTAATTAGTCAAAATCAATTCGCAACGAGTTATTGTTACCTAAAGGCCGAATCAAAAGCTATAAATCCGTTTGAGATCGTGTTTAGAATGTTTATAGTCTAACAATGGTGGGGAAATTTATTGGATCGCTTTAACCTGGATGGACCCTTTGTTCGTAACCCTTTATAAGATTTCAGCATTGTTGTATAGTTAAATTGTATCGATCTAGTCTAAATGCGGTTTACCGGTCTCCAGATCTGCAAATTTTCGACATTGTTAGGTGGTTTATTGCTTTACATCCTTTAAAAGAAACTATTTGGACTTTAGAGGAAATCTGTAAAACACCTATTTGAATTTCTAGATACGTTGCAGTAGCTGACTTCTCCTGTTTTCAAAACGTTAAAAGCTTAAAAATACTGGAATACAGCTAAGAAACGACTTTGTTTTCATGGTCCCGTTTCACTTTTTGTATCAAGATGAATGCTATAAAGAATTGTTTAATGGAGTTCTCTTCCTCTTCCTATATCAAAACTACTTGTTCTAAAGTTCAGATCTATGGAATTATAAATTTCGATACTCTTGTTAAAACTTTTACGAGCCTATTAAGTTATAGAAACATGTATAACAAGTTTTCACTTCATTCTGTTTGGTGCATAAAACACCGAGGATTTTCCCCAACTTTCTCTATTCCCCCAATTTCTCCAGAAGCATTGAACCTACATCGGTTTATTATATTTAATTTTTATATGTTCACAACGTCCGTGTTACCATGAACTTGCACACTCACTCTGTCATAGGTGACAGGTCATAGAAAAAACCATACACTATGTCGACTAAATGGATGCGTTCATATCATGACATTCTGGCATGAACACTGTTATACACTGATTCCTCTAACTCTATTTTGTAAAGTTTTACACACGGAACCTCGAGATCTCGATCCATCTTGGTTCGGTTCGGTTAAACTGACGGGATGGTACGAAGTTATTGGCATGTACTGTCACTTGGTGCCGAAAACGGTCCTCGTAAAGGTCGTCCTCACGAGCTTTCTTCTGCAGCAACTATTTTATACATGACCTAACATGCAGCTGTCGAGACGCACCGGGGCGTGTCTTGATTCTGGATTAACCAGTGTACATCTGGCAGTCAGATGAGGTTGCAGACATGTTTACTACACTGCGTTGTAACGGTTAACGGAGATAAGACCGTTGCAAACTTATTTCCGGTTCCGGTTACTTATTGACCAGCTGTCAAGAAACTTGCAGATCATAAAGACAATAATGACTCCTAATATATTGTTTCGGATTCGAATGTGCTTATCATCAGATGCTTTATAAAGTGCTATGATAAAAATAATCGAATGAATAAACCGTTTAAAATTACCGTTAAATATTGAAAAACGACCATTTTTTTAATTTATTCATGGAATAAAAGAGTCAGAAAGGTGAAGGCAGCGGCACTCCATTCATACACACAACATTTTTATTTTCAAACGAATATGGTATGGCGTGATTGACTTGCGACGAATCTTCGCTTATTATCTTTTGAAGCGATGATAGCTCAGTGGTAGTGGGTACGAATTTGCGTAAACGGACGTGAGTTCGAATCCAACCAGCTACAATGAGCTTGAGCTTTCGGTGAAGGAAAACATCGTGAGGAAACCATAGCTTGGTGATAGGGCTTTTTCTGAATCCCGCCTTGCTAGCTAACACCCTCAAGTTGAAAATTTGCCGCGAAATACCGATAGGTGTGTTCCGGCAGTTACACTTGAGAGCCAGTTCCTCCAAAGGTTTAGCGTGTCCACCAACTTGGGCCGTATCGTCACTTAAGATCAGGTGAAATTATGGTCATAACGCTAAGCCTTAACTATATTTTTTTTGTATCGAAAACATACTTAATAATAATTTTATATTAAAATGCTAGCTTTTACCTGCGGCTTCGCTCGCATGAATATTGATTTTATCAGAGAAATCCGATGAGTAAATAAAAAAGTTTCATATGAAATTCATCCTCCTTTATACCCCACTTCCAGTAAATTTATCGCGACAAAAAGTAACCTATCGCTGTCTCCAGGTTTCTACCTATCTTTATACCATTATTTACTCTAATCGCTTCAGCAGTTTATCCGGAAAAGCGTTACAAACTAACTAACTCACTTCCACATTAATAATATTAGTAAGAATTATTGTATACCCACTGAATCAGCAGACGTTCCAGTTGTAAATAACTGGATCACAAGCCCACGCATCTTGTTCGATGGTTTTAGTTTACCTTTGTCTTACATATAAATACAGAGGTCGACATGCTATTACATAATACTCCAATACCTTAGAAACAAGCAACATATCTCAATTTCCCAACAAAGTGGTCAGCTAACAAAAAGAGTAAATTTAGCATTTTACAAAACTGCTTTTATTCGTTTACTATAGAAAATATTTATTTTATATACATTTACATAGTATTAGTTAGCATCTCGTCAAAATTTCATGAAAACTTGTATAATAGTTTTAGAGTGATGACCATACAAACAGACAAACTAACTTCTGTATTTATAGATAACAACGCACAACTCGCTTATAATTAAAACAATATTCAGATGTGTCTCAATTATAAATTTATCATACGTGTAGATTATAACAGAATCTGTTTGTAGGTAAGAAGTAATCCACCTCGATTATCGGCTGTGTCTTAACAATAGTCTCTCTCGAGGCCAATCCCTTCGCGTTCCCTTACAAAGCCTCCATGTACTTCAAAAGCCAGCGCCATAGAACGACATGACAGAATACGTACAAAAGAAGTCATTAAATGTAACATGAACCGTTTGCATGCCTCTTTAGATTTAATAAAATTTTAAATCCGTGTATTCCTCTCAAACGAACTTCATTATAAATTATAATAATCATGTATAATTATGAAGCGATGATAGCTCAGTGGTAGTGTGTACAACTTCACGTCAAAGGACGTGAGTTCGAATCCAAGCACCTACAATGAGTTTGAGCTTTCGGTGAAGGAAAACATCGTGAGGAAACCATAGCACGGTGGTAGGGCTTTTTCCAATGCCCGCCTGGCTAGCAATGACCCTCAAGTTAAAAACCTACCGCCAAATACCAATAGGTGTGTTCCGGCAGCTGCACTTGAAAGCCAGTTTCAACACAGGTTTTGCGTGTCTACCAACTTGGGCCGTATAGTCGATTAAAATCAACTTAGATTATGGCCATAACGCTAAACCGGTAAGCTATAAAAAAGACTTGAACAATAAATACGAAATTATGAAAATACCCGTACACACACTTGTGGTAAGTCAATCGGCCGTAGCAGATGCAATCAACATGGATTAAATTGAGATGGTTCGATAACTGAGCTCGGCGCCGCTTTGTACTCGCCGCGCGCTAAGTTATATTATCGAGTACACTCCAGTACGAAATCGCACATCCCAAACGAATGGCGGAGGGGTCAATTAACAGCGAAGAGGATTCCAGTATCAATTCGTTTTCATTCCGCGGAGATTAGTTACGTATTTTCGCCGTCGAATTCACAGAATCTATACCTATGCATATACAATACAATAGTAACTTTATTTGAAAACTACGAGATAGATTTTTTGATGTAATGATACGCCATATTATAGATTCATATGTAGGGACTGTTACTTATTTCACAAAACGAAAGGATGACCTCCAGGATAGTGGATGGACGATGAAAATTACATCATGAAAACCGGAAGCTTTGATTAGCATTGGAAAATCTGTAAGGCAGACACGGTTTATTCGAACCTTAGTCCTCGTCTTTTTGACGTTGAAATATTTGTTAGTTTTCAAGCAAGACAAGCACCTACAATGACCTCGAGCTTTCGGTGAAGGAAAACATCGTGAGGAAACCGTAGCATGGTGGTAGGGCTTTTTCTAATGCCCGCCTGGGTAGCTACCACCCTCAAGTAGTAAACCTGCCACCAAATACTAATAGTTGTGTTCCGGCAGCTGCACTTGAGAGCCAGTTCCTCCACAGGCTTAGCGTGTCTACCAACTTGGGCCGTATCGTCACTTAAGATCAGGTGAGATTATGGCCATAATGCTAAACCTTAAGTATAAAAAAGACGCTTTGACATCAAAAGAAGTTTATTTAATTGTTAACCATTTCCCCTGGAAGGTAATGTAGAAGGTTTTCTCGGAAAGACACCGAGCTTGTATATAAAGTTTCCCGCACTATTAGAAATACTTAACAGTAATCACGTATAATAGAGAAAGTTTGTCTTCAGCACACTGCAACACGACATCATAATTATTTGAACAATTAAAGATAAGATTTATCATTTTATAAAGTACTTGAACTGTGAACCCTTTTTCAGGAAACTCTATACAAACCTGTTTCAGTCTTTGTCCGCAAACATATAGAGAAAGATCAAAGCTTCTAAATACGATATGACAATGCCGATGTCGTTGCACAAAGCGAAATCGGCTTTCATATATTCACGGGCCACCACGAATTCCCTTGTCTGCCTTTGTACAGCTTCCAGCGGGATCGATATCAGATATGATAATATCTATTATTCTATGTTAGTTAACTTTCCCATATCTTGAGGCCTACACATATAGTCAAACTGTATCTGAACCAAATCTATGCAATAAATATTGTTTGATAATTACAATTGGGGTATACTTTGTTATCGATATAAACCATCGATTGTTAGGCCAGTATTTTATTCAGTGGTTTATTAAATTTATTTTTCAATTTCTTTACCTTTTACCTTACTAATATTATAATTAGGAAAACGAGTTTGTTTGTTTGTTACGCTGTCTTTGCTATTGAGATAAACGGGACCTTGGCGACGGCGTAAGGCTATTTTTTCTTGCAAAAAAATACGACTTATCAGAAGTGGGATAAACTTTACATGAAACTTTTTAATGCGCCGTCCGATTTGGTTTAACAAAATCAATATTAACGCAAGCGAAGCCGCGAGTAAAAGCTAGTACACTTATAATTCTGAAACTATGCATTAGATTTACATGAAATTTGACCCAATGGTAACTAGTGATATGGAGATCCATGTGTAGATAACAAAGGATACTTTTTTTTATATGTTATAGGATTTATAATATAAATAATAATATTAATAATAATCTAAATTTGATATTGAAATAGTTATAAGACAAACTTTGATTTGTTATTTTGTTAATATACGTGCCTATTAGCTTTGTAAATGTTGTGCGCTTTGGTAATAGGAAGGCAAATTATACCACAGTCGGTTTGTATTAAGTTATTAATTTAGTTTGTTCTCTGTGATAGTGCCCTATAATAAATAAATAAATAAAAACTTAGCAGGGGTTAAAAATATGACATAGGATCCCTTCCATAGAGAAATAAGTAATGAACAAGAGAAATAACTTTCTGATTACGAGCGAAGTGGCGAGCTAAGGCTAGTGATAAATATTCCTCAAAGGGCCATTCATAACTCGACAGTTATATTTCAAAATCAAACGCGACTTCAGTAAGCTAAAATTGTTTTTCGAGAATTCGAAAGCGGAGCGACCTTTCGTGCCGCGTCTAATAGCTTTCGTAAGCAATTTGAACGTCACAACTCACTCAGAAAAGCTCTCGTCGTGCGAAGTTCTGTTTCACACAAAAGTTTCTTTACACGGTATGATTATTATCAGAAAAAAAGTTATACCTCGTCGAAAGTAATGTTATAAATGTGATAGACACTTTGTAATTTACGAATTTTTTAAATTTGATGTCCGCCTGGCTAGCTGCCACCCTCAAGTTGAAAGTCTGCCGCCAAATACCAATAGGTGTGTTTCGTTGCACTTGAGAGACAGTTCCTCCAAAGGTTTAGCGTGTCTTCCAACTTGGGCCGTATCGTCACTTAAGATCAGGTAAGATCATGGCCATAACGCTACGGCTTAACTATAATAAAAAAAGGGAAACAAACAGGCAGAGAGTAAATAGTTACCGTCACCTGTTGACAACTGTAACACTAGGGCATTACAGTCATTTTGCTGATCTTGGTGAAGGTAGATAGTTCCTATTCACTATACCAAACCTCCAACAAACTTTATCATAACCTCCATCCCGACACGAACCAAAAAGTTCGAAAAGTCTTTTCTTTGTCACACAGTGGAGCTGTGGAACCGTCTTCCGATCTGGGTGCTCCCTCCTTCTTATAATATGTAGTCTTTTAAACGAGGCGTGAAGAGACATTTAGTGGGCCGGCATTAGAAAAAGCCCTACCACCATGCTATGGTTTCCTCACGATGTTTTCCTTCACCGAAAGCTCAAGTTCATTGTAGGTGCTTGGATTCGAACTCACGTCGTTTGACGCGAAGTCGTACACACTACCACTGAGCTATCATCGCTTCACCATTGTAGGTAGTGAATTCATCATAATCAATTTAGCGCTTTAGGCGTGAAAGCGTAACAAACAAACAAACTCACTTTCGCATTTATAATATTAGTATGATAGTAAGGACAAAGGATTTCAAAACTACCCTCAAATTTTCTGTACGAGCAATAGTGCGGTGATATCGGTTCTGCACACAAAATGATCTTTGTTGATTCCAAATTCAATATCTCGAAAGCGGACCTTCCTAGTGAGGTTCTAAAAAGAGAAATGCAAGCTAAATAAACGGACTCGACCCATTCACTGACTTAGCTGAAAACATTTTCTCTATACCTGTAAACAGAAAGATGAAATGTAAAAAATTCAGAAAAGTATTTTTTACATTTAAAACTTTTTTTCGTGTTTTCTTTAAGAAATGCTTGAATAGCACACAACTTGTAATAATTTGTTACTAACATATCTGAAAACTACAATCTTAAAGCTTTAGAATGCTTTCATTAAATTCTCGGTACGACCATTTTCCTTCGAAATCTATTTCTTTCAAAAATCGCCAAAAAAAAAGTTTTTTTGGTGCTTTAATATTCACGAAAAATGTTTATGATTAAATTTAGATTTCAATTGAAGTTTATGTTTCAATAGACTGTAGTCTCTTGAATGGTGTTTGTTTCTGTTTGATCGAACCTTATCGGCGACAATTGTTTGTAGTTGAATGCACTTGTCAGATACTGATATGACGTTGTATTATTTAGTTAGAAACCAGCAGTAACTATTCAAATATTCATAAGTAGCACCTTAGGGCTTTTTCTAATGCCCGCCCGGATAGCAACCACCCTCAAGTTGAAAATCTACCGCCGAATACCAATAGGTGTGTTCTGGCAGCTGCACTTGAGAGCCAGTTCCTCCACAGGTTTAGCGTGTCTACCAACTTGGGCCGTATCGTTACATAAGATCACATGAGATATTATTAAAAAATATTTATATTCTAAATATTCGTCCTCTTTACAGGTTAGATTTTGGTAATGACTGGCATATAACTATTATTATGGAATCCGTATCTTTATTAACATTATAAATCGGAAAAGAGTGTTTGTTTGTACGTACAAATCTAAGGGGCTATCAGTCGTATTTCAAATTTTGGAAAGTGATAGAAAAATAATTAAAAAAGCCCTTAGGCTATTTAACATCAGGCTGCAAATAAAAGAAAATTGCAAAAATTAGTTTCAAAAACGAAACGGAAATTGTTAAATATTTTCAGTTTCACGCGAACGAAGTCGCGGGTAGAGCTAGTCACATATGTGAATATTATTATTATATAACACGAAATTATTCCACCGGGATAGGGGATAAATATTAACTTCTCACAGTAAAGAAAATACTTTATAAAATACAACAAAATGGTAAGCTTCAATAACTTTATAAAAAGTCTACGTATGTTAGAAATATCAGAGACACAAAGTGGAAAAATATATGAAATATAATTCAAGAATACCATATAATAAAAACTGCTTGTCAAGTTATTGCAAACCCAGACCATACTAAAGTGTTGCAAGAAATCAAAATCTGATATAGAGATAGAAGCTAAGAATTATATATATATACTTTATAGGCTTAGCATTATGGCTACCATTACACCTGATGTAAAGTGACGTCGTGGCCCAAGATTGTGAAACTGCTAAACCTAGTGAAGGGACCGGCTTTCAAGTGGAACTTCCGGAACACACCAAAATGTATTTGGCAGCAGATTTTCAACTTGCAACTTAACACGATACTATAGTTTCCTCAACATGCTTTCCGTTATAGAAAGCTCAGATTCATGCAGATAGATTCGAACTCACGTCCATTATCGCGGCATCTGTACGCACTACCAACTGAGCCATCATCGCTTCTAGAATATAGAAATTTATTAACCACAAAAACAAAATATGCTTGAAAAATAATTCCTTCTTAGAAACAGGGGAAGACATGTTAAGGCTCTTAAGAGAAAACATTATTTTCCACGGAAAACTAAAACAGACTGCCGGTGGAACTCTTTGAAATAACTTATATGACTTTCCTTTGAGTGTTGACATTTCCCGGGACGCCTTTAATCCTTTTTTCCGGGAGAAGAAACTGCGCGATGTCTACGTAATTAGCTATGGAAATAATTGCTTTTTTAATACGATTGCTAAGCAGTGACATGAAATATTTTTCTCACTACGTTTTTATAGAAACGCTAGCCGTCTACCGCCTTCTAAATTTATTTTATCTATATTAATTTATACTAATATTACAAAATGAGGAAAGATTTGTATTTTTGTTTGCAACGAACAAACTCGAGCACTACTGGATCGATTTCAAAAATTCTTTCACATAGGCTGAGTAACATAGGCTATACATTTTATATGAATACGATTAAAAAACACATTGTTCCACGCGAACGGAGTCACCGGACACAACTAGTAACGTTATAAAGTGGAAAAGTTCGTTTGTATGAACGCGCTAATCTTAGGAACTTCCAGTCGGATTTTGAAGCGATGATAGCTCAGTGCTGGTGCGTACGATTTCAAGGTCAAGGTCAAGGGGCGTGAGTTCGAATCTAACCACCTACAATGAGCTTGAGCTGCCGGTGAAGGAGCACATCGTGAGAAACCATAGCATGGTGGTAGGGCTATTTCTAATCCCAGCCTGGCTAGCTACCACCCTCAAGTTGAATATATGCCGACAAATACCAATAGGTGTGTTCCGGCAGCTGCACTTGAGAGCCAGATCCGCCACAGGTTTAGCGTGTCTACCAACTTGGGCCGTATCGTCACTTAAGATCGTGTGACATTATGGCCATAACCGTAAAACCTTAACTATAACAAAAAAGTTATTATTTATTTGATAAATCATCGAGGAGGGCTATTTAACACCACGCTACCACCAGAAAAAGCAATGCTTTATGGAAAAAATTTCAAATTGGGCAGATTTTTTTTTTTTTAGGTTCACGTGAGCGAAGCTGCGGGAAACTTTTGGTGTATATAGAAACCTAATACCTTATTGAAAATACACCAGCCGATCCTGGAACGCGACACTCCTAACCATATCATTATGTTTGACATTTAATTCGTGTATTTGGTCACTATTCAATTGGACACAATTATCCTACATATGATAAGTACAAACCAGAAGAAACTGCATTAATTCCTCAATTAAACAAATATTTTGAACCGACGATAGCTCAGTTGGTAGTGTGTATGGACGCCGTGCTAAGGGACGTGAGCTCGAAGCCACCTACAATGAACCAGCTTACGGTGAAGGAAAACATCGTGATAAAACCATGGCATGGTGGTAGGGCTTTTTGCAGCGTGCACCCGGTTAGTTACCACCCTGAAGTTTAAAGTCTACCAAATACCTATAAGTGTATTCCGGCAGCTGCACTCAAGAGCCAATCACCCACTTAACGTCAGACGAGATTGTGACCGTAACGCTAAACAGTAACTATATAAAAAAATTGTACACTGAACATTGCTTAGTCCGCTTTCTATAGAAATAGCAAATGTCAATAATGTATACAGTGGTAAGTATGACAAAATAAAAGAAACAATACAATACAATACGCTGAACATGAAAATTAAAAAGGGTTTCCACTAAATAGTATATTAATAAACGTTTACAATTTACAACGTATTCCATAAATCTCCGACGTAGATTCTATGAATATTTCACGCGAATGCAAAAACAGAGAGAGAGTCGTCAGAAAATTCATTTCAAACTTACTAGAAATACTTCGGGGACAAATTTAAAAATACTGGGTTAACTTGATTTGAAACGATACGATGGTTTCTTAGTACGTTAGCTTCGATATTGATCAAACTTTCTATTACCACAACACGAATGATTTTCATTTCAAACTTTTGCGTTAACACGAAGAAGAGAAAAAACGTGGTGTGGTTGTATGAAACAACGATGCGAGTGGAACTTTTACATGGATACATTGATCAAAACACATCGTAAAGCGCGAAACACCTGCATTTTTTTATAGCTAATGTAATTTCACCTGATCTAAAGTGACGATACGGCCCGAGTTCGTAGACACGCTCAATCTGTGGAGGGATTGTCTCTCAAGTGCAACTGCCGGAATTCAACTATTGGTATTTAGCGGAAGATTGTCAACTTCAGGGTGGTAGATAGCCAGGCGGACATTAGACGAAGCGATGATAGCTCAGTGGTAGTGTGTATGACTTCGCGTCAAGGGACGTGAGTTCGAATCCAAGCACCTACAATGAGCTTGAGCTTTCGGTGAAGGAAAACATCGTGAGGAAACCACAGCATGGTGGTAGGGCTTTTTCTAATGCCCGCCTGGGTAGCTACCACCCTCAAGTTGTAAACCTGCCGCCAAATACCAATAGGTGTGTTCCGGTAGCTGCACTTGAAGAGCCAGTTCCTCCATAGGTTTAGCGTGTTCACCAACTTGGGCCGTATCGTCACTTAAGATCAGGTGAGATTATGGCCATAATGCTAAACCTTAAGTATAAAAAAAAAAAAAAAAAAAAGATGAAGCCTTACCACCGTGCTATGATTTCCTCACGACGTTCTCCTTCACCGAAGCTCAAGCTTACTGTAGGTGGATTCGAACTCACGACCCTCGACGCGAAGTCCATACATACTACCACTTCGCTTGAAAATGCATGATGACGAGTGAATATATAAATGCTACACGATCAGCTGAATCAAGCCATGGCATTAACATGGGCTGCGCTACCGAGAGCTGCCCATTTCACCCCTACACCGCGGTCGGCTGTAATGCGACATACGCCAATAGACATATATGAAAATTAATGGTCAAAAGATTTAACACGAAATCTTGTATCCAAACGACAAGTTTATTGAAATGTTCCGGGTTTTGTCACTGGGTTATAAAGAAAAGATCATCGACACGCCTGATCTTTACAAAAGTATTGAGCGCTGTACACGACAGGAGGGAATGAAAATAATTGAGATCAATATAACAAGGGACGCGTCGTGATCATAGCAATACAATCTAGTTCGTTTTCTAAAGTATCCAGGACGACGTCGGATCACAATTACCGTTTCATACCATTCGTTCACCAGGAATATAAGTTATAGGAGTTGGGCTTCGAAGTAAACGTGTATTATTTATCTTATGTCACTCTGCATTTTTATATATGGTGAGCTAAGTAAAATTCATTAAAATTGCTGATTACCGAGAAATCAACATTACATGTGCAGTGTGCAGGAACGCCGCGTCATGGGCGTGAGTTCGAATCCAACCACATAAAATGAGCTTGAGCTTTCGAGCTTTCGTACGGCTTTCTCTGATGCCCGCCTGGCTAGCTATCACTCTGTAGGTGAAATTTACCACCAAATACCAAAAGATGTGTTCCGGCAGTGGCACTTGAGAGCCAGTCCTTCCTATAAAGGCCGGCAACGCACCTGCGATTTCTCTAGTGTTGTTGGTATCCACGGGTGGCGGTGATCACTTACCATCATGCCCGCTATTACACAAAAAAACCTCGGTTTCATGCAAACTTAGTTTTATAGACACGCAGATTTATTACCATGTATATAGTATAGATGAAGTCTAATCGATGATTTTGAAATGCAATGGTGATTAATGTCAGTTAACTCTGTGTATGTGTTCTCAACTTAGGAGTTGTCCTCTTAAATATAGAGACTAAATAAGTAGAGTGAGAATTTGAAAAGGTTCTTTATTTTAACTTCGTTTTTGTTTCTAGAAGCAAGCGTTGGTTTTATGACAGCTGTATTAGCGACTTCCTTTTTGTTTTTTATTTTATTTTTTGGTTTAGCGTTACGCCCGTAATCTCAACTGATCTGAAGTGACGATACAGCCTGAGTTGGTAGACACGCTATGCGCAGACACATCCTATGCGTGAAAGTAATGAATATTCTATAGTTTTTGCTTGTTTTTGTAACTCTATTTATACAGTTTAGCTTCTATTGATATTAGCGTTATGTTAAATGATAACCTAGAACCTTCCTCGGTCAATGTTCATACTAATTCCTCCATAATCAAATACAAAAAAGTTTTTGTTTTTATTTCCGTTTGTACTTACAAAAGCTAGTGCGATCAAACAAACAAACTTTTACGGTCTGTAGTGTTAATATACATAGAAAAAGTATCATATATATATAGGTTTATAATATCAGTTATCTCCGTGACGATTTTCAGTAAAACTTGATTGGTAGTTTTCGACTGAAACATGCGCAAGTATATAGACACGTGTGTGTATATTTTTCATATAAAAATAAAGATATCAATCAATTCCAATACAACATACGGATATACAAGCCCGTTGTAAATAAATTCAGAAATGACTTCTATATACAAACTAGGAACGTTATTATGTGTGTGCTAAGCCCATATTTATAGTTCAGTTGAATTCGTTTAAACAATTTCGATTTGGACAACGTCTAGCTTGATTATTCGTAATTGAACAATTCGAAGCGGTAACAGAATACAATTGATGTCATACACCAATATGGATATGTAAGTTTTATTAGTAAATTACCTAATAAATTACAGTCCACCGTTTATTAAACGCTTGTTAAATTATATTCCCTGTTCTGGTTAAGAATTGATAAGTTTGTTTTGGATTATGACTTTGAAGTTATAGCTTTGCTTTTCATAGTTAAGGTTTACGTACTGCCCATAATCTCATCTGATCTTAGATGACGAGACGGCCCAAGTTTGTCGACACGCTAAACCTGTGGAGAAACTGGCTCATAAGTGCAGCTGCCGGAATACACCTATTGGTATTTGGCGGCAGGTTTTCAAATTGAGGGTGGTAGCTAGCCAGGCGGGCATTAGAAAAAGCCCTACCACCATGGTGTGGTTTCATCACGATGTTTTCCTTCACCGAAAGCTCAAGCTCATTGTACGTGCTTGGATTCGAACTCACGTCCCTTGACGCGAAGTCGTACACACTACCACTTAGCTATCATCGCTTCAACGTCAAAAAGCGTTCAAAAGCTTTCGAAACGACGGGATCAAAATTAATAAATAACCGCGATGAAAACCGTTTAAATTAGTTCTCTTTATTTTTTATCTATATTACCATGAATCCCACGCCTCTGCTGACCAACTCCTCAACAGGAGAGCTCTAGATTACATGGTCGGTTTAGCATCAAGCCAGGTACTTCGCTGACGCGTACTGTGGGTATTTGAATATTCGTTAGATCCCCAAATGACTAGTTTTTGTCGAGATATTACTTTGTGTTCGTTCCTTGTTTGGTTATTCTCACTTGAATTAGCAAATTTGCTTACAGAAACAGTTCCGTCCTTACTTCTACTTACTTAAATTATAAATCCGAAAGTGAGTTTGTTTGTTTGTTACGCTATCACGCCTAACCGCTGAATCGATTGTGATGATTTCTGATAATGAGATAGATGGGAACCGGAAGCGTTTTAAAGTTTAGTAAATTTTTTTTGGAATTATTTATTAAGGATACTATATTTTTCGAGGTGTAACGGCTTTACATAGACTTAACAAAATGTCTCGATAGAGTCAGGGCTATGAAAGATTTAGAAACGGAATAGAATCGGTAAAGAGATTCAGTGGATATAAAAAACTTATGTGATAAAAAATGTTATATATATATTGAATCAAATGATATCATGGCTATTCAAATTCCTGCCACATTCAACAGTAAAAAACAAACTTTTTATTTGTATTGGAATTTGGTTACCAACTGACCATGTTATCTCAGAGATTACCAACCAAAAAAATTTTTGCGCTTTGTTACGTTTTCAAGCCGAAATCAATGAATTGATTATAGGAAGGACTATATTATAGGAACCTGGAGACGGTGATAGGCTATTTTTCTCGCGAAAACCGTATGGGAAATGGGGTCAAGAAAGGGATATACTTTGTATGAAACTTCATTGAGTCACCCGATTTGTTTGACAAAAACAATATACCATGAGAGAAGCCGTACGTAAAATCTAGTAATTTATAAAATATAAAAAAAATTCCTCACCATTGAGTTATTAATGCTTCAAGAACTTCTATGAAATATATATATACAATAATTAAGTCATTTAAACAACTGTAATAAATTTCAGACACCAAACTTGCTTAAGATGGTCCTTGATCTTATTGTCTGGTAAATCGGGAATAGGCTCTGGACTTTTATTATATAAGCCAAGTCTGTATAACACGGGATGAATAATTTAAGTTTGTGTCTAGGTATGAAACAGCAGCTTTAGAATATCTACTCAAAGTTTTAGCGAACACACAATAAACAGTTAAGTATGTTCGGTGAGCAAAGTTGATGTAATAAATTCTTGCAATTTCTTCTTTAATTATTTGCGAGGCCTCGTCTCGTTGATTGCTCGTTTTTGTAATATACTGATAGTATGTAATAAAATGAAACAAATAACAATAAACTGCCTTAAGACATTAAGCTATGGACTAGCAGAACAGCTGTTAAATATGTTAATTGGCGTTTCTTAATAGCTTAATCCTGCTACCGAAGTTTTAAAGCGATGACGCTTTACGATTTTGAATCGAGTTAACACCCGAGAATACATCAGCAAAGTACATTAAATTCCTTACGTTTTCTACTACCACCTCTATAATAAATATATATTGTACGTTTTGATTTATTTGCAAATAACTGTGAACTATTTAAAGCAAACCTCACAGAAGTATTAAGTGCTTAAATTCTTGATTGTATTATTTTAATTTGGAATATAAGTGAAGTATCGTCTACAAAATTTTGTTTCGTAATTGTGTAAATTTACCGCCACGATTTTGAAAAAAGGGAATACCAAATTTGATACCGAATGGCCCCCTTTATTTATGTTAGTGCAAGGTAATGAACCTGCTACAGTCAATGTCTTCGTTTGTCTCATATTGAGATCAACCAGAGATCCTCGTTAACTTCTAATATATTCTTTGTCGTCATTGGACTGTTCTTGGCATCAGGTACAGTGTCACAACTTTACCGTGCTCCTAAAGAAAACAGAATTAGCAGTGCAGAATCATCGTCGTTTTATACTTCAATGTCGTTCATTCCTCTATAAAGTGCTTTTAATTCCCCCTCTCGTCGATACTCCGTTCAGGAGCATTTCCTACAATCGAAACCTACTTGAGTACGACGCTCTCACTCCGCGGCCTAAACGCCACGGCTACGGCAACTCGGTAAACGAAATATCACAATCACCGAAGTAATACAAAAGCCCTTCTCGGGCGAATGTCGAAAGTTTCGGAAATTCTGTATTCCGCCGAAAACGTCCGCACCATAAAAGTACAGTGGGAACAAACAGACGCGAGAGACGTACGCACAGTAGACGTTATAACGATCACGATAGCGGCGACACTATAGCCTCGCGAGGCGCGGATAAGCTGACGTCCACGAAAACAGCGATACCAGATAGTAATGTTCAAAATTACATAGTCGCAATTACTAGGCGCAATATACAATGATACAACTTCACAATACTATTGTTGCTGGATAATTCTTAGTAATAATATAAGACGATTGAAGCGATGATAGCTCAGCGATATTGTGTACAGATTCCGCCTCAAGGGACTAGAGTATAAATCCACCTGCAATCAGCTTGAGCTTTCGGTGAGAGAAAACATCGCGGGAAACTATAGCTTGGTGGTAGGGCTTTTCTAATGCCCGCCTGGATATCAACCATTCTCAAGTTGAAAAAGGTTTAGAGGGTCTACCAAATTCGGCAGTATCGTCACTTAATATTAGGCGAGAAGGAATAAAAATTATGAGTTTATTTTTCTATTTTTGTTACGTGTTCACAGCTTAACTACTTAATCTACCTTCCTGTTATTTTGTACACATTTTTTAGGGCCACATAATAGGGATACAAGGTACATATCATCCAGAAAATAAGTTATGTTCCCTTGATTAGAAAATTAACACTTAGTTCTCTACATAAAAGATGTTTCAGACAAATTTAGTAATTATATACTTCCTCTGTAAAATATCAGTTGGTGTATCCTGGCAAAAAAATAAACTTTTCGAAATAATTCGATATATATAAGCATCGACTAAATCATACATAGGATATGTTTTTATCAATTATAAAATGTAAGTTAGGGTGACGCGAATTTTATGGCCACACCGAGGGCGTAAACTTTTCTAATTTATTCATAACACGGTACCCCCGCTCGTGAAGTTGGCCCTTGAGTTTTCACCAACAATAAGGATGAGCGTTCGGAAGAAAAATAAATCCTCCCACTCGCAAACTGAATGTTCTCCTGTCGAATTAATTCTTATATATACACTTGAACTCTGTTTTTATTTGTTACGGCATACGCCTGTATATAGCCAATTTCGCCATCTTCAAGTATGAAGAGTAATATATCCCAAAGCACATTACTGAATTGCCGGACAGTAGGTTCAAGGATCATGTCAAACGGGTTTTGATGTCAAAAGGCTATTATAGGGTGGATCAATATGTGAGCGATCGTGATGTCTGGAATTGACGCCCCTCTCTGTACATCCGCTAATAACTACTGTAACACATTAAATTATTGTTTATAAGCATGAGAATAAGACTTAAAAAAAAAGTTGCAGATCGAGTTCCTCGCCGGTTCTTCTCGATGACCGCGTAACTTTCCGAACCGGTAGTAATTCTTGACGTTCAAAAGCGCCTTCTCAGGGCCTAAATTGAATAAAGATTTTTTTATTCTGTGATTTTGATATCAAGAGGTATGAACTAACTTGAAGAACAATTATTTGTGGATCATACGAATAATCCTCGTTTCCCGGACTCGAACTAACACCACTTTAACACGAAGCAAGAGTTTTAACCGCTGGACCAACCGTGCTGGTGTTCGCTTCGTTTTTTAATTCCACGGCGTAAAAACACTACTTAAGTGTTACAAGATACTTAGGTTTTAAAATAGATATGCACCACAATCGGAATGAATCTTACCACTCGTATCTTTAATGTAATAGCGGGCAAACAAGCACACGTGTCATCTGACGGTAAGTGATCACCGCCGCCCGTGGACACTCACAATACCAGGGGAATCGCAGATGCGTTGCCGGCCTTTATAGGAGGGACTGGCTCTCAAGTACAACTACCTAACACACCTATTGGTATTTGGTGGCAGCTTTTCAACTTAAGGGTGGTAGCTAGCCAGGCGGGCATTAGAAAAAGCTCTACCACCATACAATGATTTTCTCACAATGTTTTCCTTCACCGAAAGCTCAAGCTCATTGGAGGTGGTTGGATTTGAACTAACGTCCCATGAAGCGGCGTTCCTACACTCTACCACTGAGCTGTCATCGCTTCAATTAAGTATTATTTCTATTGTTTAGTTTTTTTAGAGCTCGACAAATTTATTACCAAGCACTTCTAAAATCAAGCTGTAGTGATTAAATATAAAAATATGTTAAATTATTCATTGCTAAAATGAAAAATAGATATTTATTGAGTTTACGGTATTGATCTTTCGAATAATCGATAACCAATCCAATAAAGGCCGCCAACGGATCTGCAATTCCCCTGGTATTGTGGGTTTCCAAGGGCGGCGGTGCCCACATACCATCAGGTGAACCGCTTGCTCGTTTGTCCCCCGTTACATAAAAAGAGAAAACTAATGAAGTGAGAAGTAAGAATAGTAATGTGTATGAATGTTAAAGGATGAAACGGAAGAGGAAGGCCAAAGTAAAGATGGATATAGTGTTTGATGAATGAGATGAATGAAAAAGGATTGAAAGAAAAACGAGTGAGTTAAAAATGATCGAATGAAAAAGGACTGAATGAAAAATGAGTGAGTAAAAAAGAGCGAATGAAAAAGGAACGAATGAAAAATGAGTGAATGAAGAGAGTACTACGCCGACCCAAAAGACTTGAGAACAGGGCAATAAGATAAAATTATATATTTTTAAAATGATTGTCTGTAATCCTCCTTGCATATAATTGTTTACGCAGCCCTTGAGCCGCTTACCCGATAAGGTCGTTGTTAGGATCACTGAATTAGTAAGTTGGGACCTGTTGGTTAGTCAGGCTCGTGAATCTTGTTCATTTTCCGGCAGCCGCCCAAGCAGAGGTTCGGCCATTCTGGCAGCTTTGCGCCCACCGCCCTCAGCACTCGCCCCAAAAAGCCTGAAAACTTACAACGTATGACAGTTCGAATAAAAAAAAAATAGCACAATTTACCGCGTTTACAAATATCGTAAATGCTTTTTACATGAATAAATACATATATAAGCCAATTTTCACGGTTTATCGGTCAGACGGTGTGGGAGTGTCGCGTTTGATCCCTAGCCCCGGAGGGATCCTTTGGTATTATGATATAAGAAGTATCGAATATGTTAACCTATAATGTTAGTGTTATCATAGTACCGAATTACATTAAAATCTACCCTGTAATTTCAACATCGAGAGCGCACAAAAGGTATATATAGAAAAAAATACTTTGTACTAATTTGTCTCAATTAGAATTAGTTAGGGTAGTCGTATTGAAAGGAATATTAGGAAGGTAATTGGTAGTAACGAGTGATATAAAACACATTCAAAATTAAGAATTTGAAGCGGTGTTACGAAACTAGGACGTTTTCTAATGCCCGCAAGGCTAGATACCACCCTCAAGTTGAAAATCTGCCGACAAATACCAGTAGGTGTGTTCCGGAAGTTGCACTTGAGAGCCGGCCCGTCTGCAGGCTTAGCGTGTCTACCAAATTGGGCCGTATCATCACTTACGATCAGGTGAGATTTCGGCCATAACCCTAAACCGTAACTATAAAAAAACATAACTGAAGGACTGTAGTAACATTGATATATCTTTCTCTTATCTACAACACTTTTTGATACTTTTCATTTTTGATTTACTTTTCATTTGATTTTTGATACATTCGGCAGTTATACTGTAAATCATTATTGGGAAGGACCAAAAAAAGTAACGATTGTGTTCACCGAAATATTCATATCGAGATTTTCTTGGATTTTCTTCCATTATTCTTCTTGTGGAACCTTGTCATCGTAAGCGACAAACTTTTTTTTATTTTGTTAGTTAATACCTAAAAATTATCTTTATTAAATTAAAACCAGTATCTCAATCAGCATTATTTTAATATATTAGATGGTAAGTTATTGACAAAAAGTCATAATTTTTATAAGTATATCATCATAAATCCTTACTAATAATATGAATGCGGAACTGCGTTTTTTTGGTTTTTAATTACGCATTCCCTCGTACGCCGCTGAATTGGTAATGATGAATTTTGATATAGAGATAGAAAGGAACCTAGAGATGGTGATAGGCAACTTTTTATTGCGATAAACGCATTGGAAGTGGGGTAACGAGAAGGGTAATGTTAAAAAAATATTGCGTTATCCCAATAGTTTGAATAAACTAGTTTGAGTAAAAACTAGCACTTTATCATTGAAAATGAAAGAATTCCCTCCTGTAAAATGCGCAATTTTCGCTTACGATGTTTCACCGGAATAGGCTCGGTGTGTTAGTTATGTACTCGCAACTCAGATTTGCAACAGTAGAGATTTATTAAAAATACATTACACATTAATATTAATTATTACGGGACCATTGAATAATATTATTTTCCTGAAAATAATGACCGTAGCTTCGGAAGCAACGCAACGCATCGATCAACGTCGCCTGTTTTCTACTTCAGAATTCACAGAGTGTTCTTATCAGTTCAACTACGTGTAATTATGTTACGAGTAGGCACAAACTAACGACAATATTCACCGTCGAGTCGTGTTCCTGAATTATATTTACAGTTGTTACGAATAAAGTTGAAGCGATGATAGCTAACCGGCAGAGATGTAGATAGAAAAAGTTACTACCATTCTAAGTAGTACAAATAAAATAATTTGGGAAAGAAGTGTATATATATAAGGTTTAGTAGCGTTATGGTCATAATCTCACCAGCTCTTAAGATGGTAGACACGCTAAACCTAAGGAACTGGCTCTCAAGTGCAACTGCCGGAACACACCTATTGGTATTTAGCGGTAGATTTTCAACTTGAGGGCGGTAGCTAGCCAGTCGGGTATCAGAAAAAGCCCTACAACCATGCTATGGTTTCCTCACGATGTTTTCCTTCACCGAAAGCTCAAGCTCATTAGGTGCTTGGGTTCGAACCCACGTCCCTTGACGCGAAGCCGTGCACACTACCACTGAGCTATCATCGCATATGCATAAACTAACAAGCGTTAGTACCTATTTGCATGCCTCATAAACGAAGCGTTGAGGTGGATGCTACTGTAACTTCACGCAAAACAACTGATTATTCAAACTTAAAATGTCTCTATTTATCATACATTGCACTTTTTAAATAATACACACACACACACCAAGAAAAAACACTATTTTTAACACTCATGATGTTTCTAATGCCATTTTTATTATTTAAACTAGTTAAAAAACTGTTTAAACGGTTCCATCTTGGACGTCCGTGTGTTTGTATGTGCGGATCCTGTATGTTATCACGATAACGAACCAAAATACTTTGCTAATCGAGTTTTTCTTTTTACGGTTCAGTATAATTAGGAATAGAACCTTATTAATTTTCACGGTCTAAAAATTAGATTATGAGGCGTGCACTTTAGGATTTTCCAAACTTTTTTCTTACTCGTTTTAATACTATAATTATAACACTGTGAAGTCATTTTGGAACCATATATTGGGTATAATAAAGAATGTGTGTCATTCTATATAATTATATGTGCTGTTGGGTTTCCCAGAAATAAATAAACCCCTGAAAAACGAATAAAACACGAAAAGAACCAACAGTTTCACCGGCCGTCACTGAAGGGTCAAATAAAAATTACCTGACGTCGCCCGCGGATTTTTATTCGAAACCTGGGACAATGTAATTTCCTCGGCATAAAGGGGTCATTTTCACCTTAGAGAGATGAGAGGAAAATATTGTTATTAATGTAAGTCCGTACACCTCGGAGTAGGGGGGAGGGGGGAGGGCTTAGATAGGGACGACGACGTTAAATCGCGCCGCGAAACGTCAGCGACTGGGGAAACAATAGTTTCTGTCATTATAAAGAAAAAAAATAAAAAATAACCAGTATTCGAGAAATTCTTTCAGGCGTTGAGTTTGTGAGAAAAATTTAATTAAGTCTTTCTCCTCGTTTGATGCTGACGAATACTGGAATGTCTATCCTTGAGACCTATTTTCCAATGCTTGAAATTGACAACAAAGTCACTTTTCACTATCACGAATATGTCGAGAAGCGTGTGTATCAATGTTATTCCGTAAACAAACTTGAGCGTTATCATATTTCGTAGATTTTGGATGACATCTTCATTAAACTGCATGTGTGAACATGCAAACATACGCGCACAGAAGCGTATACCAGAGGGCAGTAAAATCAATGTATTCATTTTGGCCTCTATGTCGGTGTATATTTTGCAATCTGTCAAATAAGATCTGTTGGTTAATCAGGATCTTAAACCTTTTTTATTTTCCTGCAACAGCCCAAGCCGAGGTTCGGACGTTCTGGCACCCTTGCACCCGCTGCCAAAAAGTTCGGTGAAGCTGTCAAAGCCCTTAAGGCTACCAGCGTACGTCAATTCGAAAAAAATAATATATATATACATATATATATATATATATATATATATATATATATATATATATATATATATATATATATATATATATATATATATATATATATATTTAAACCGCCTCGCCCCGAATACGTTCAAAAGACATGTTCGCACCGTATTTATACGTCTCGGTTTCAGTGATTACCCTCGTTCTAATATTGCACCTAAAAGTATACATTTCGTTCATTTACAGCTTCAAAATTCACCTATAAAGAGCTTAGCGCACGCCGAAATAAACGATAATAAAAATGCTAAGAAAATTAAAAAAAAAAAGAAAATTCCTGCATAATTACAAGGCATTGTCACAGCAGTATCCGACGGCGCGTTTCTCTCACCGATTTCCTCGAGCGACCCCTTCTACGATGTAAATATTAAAGAAAAAAGAAGAGAAAAACAAAGGTGTTTCTTAAACAACCACTCCCCAGTAAGAACATTACATAACACCTAATCAAGGCGGTAATATCTTGTTAAGCGATGTTCAATGTTGGAAACTTCTTTCGAGTTTAATAAGCATTTGATGTATTTTCACTAGATGACCCGAGAAACGTTGTTCTGTCTTATACATTATTTCTAGTAAATACTTTGGGTGTATTAAATAAATGTGAAGATGAGAGTGGGAGGCTGAGAATTGAGAGTTGTATTTTGAATGCCACAACATAAAATAATAAATAAATAAAAAATTGGCAATTTTTTTTGTTTTGTGGTGGGCCATCCTTATCAGTTACCTCAGATTCTCATACCTACCGAAATGTACATATAAAATTTCATAAAAAACGATCAAGCCAGTTCAGAGGAGTGTAGAAATTAACATTGTTACACGAGAATTATGTTTATAATAAGATATTAGTGCCATATGTAGGTTATAGATATTTTATATTATTGTTGGAGGGTGTATTTTATTTATGATATATTAGGGTGGCCAAAAAAAAAATTTTTTTTTCGTGTCTTACGAAAATTTGTTTATCATGCTTTTCGTGGAATTAATTAATTATTTATTGTAAAATATATTTTAATAATGAAATTCGTCTCGAGTTTTCTATTTATATCTTCCATATTTCTATTCTTTATTATGTTACTTAAAAAACAAAAATGTCGTTAATATTCATGTTTAGAAGTCGCTCGAAAAGGTATAAAGTACTCTACTTGGAAACTTAATAAAATCTTAAGCGACCTTTAAATATATAAAAATACTGTCTTGAAAATTTCAGGATTGTAATCATTTTAATAATAGAGAATAGTGAAATAACGAGAAATAAAGCATTTTGGAAATTGAAGCCATGATAGCTCAGCGGTAGTGTGTACGGACTCTGCGTCAAGGGCCGTGAGTTCGAATCAACCTACAATGAGCTTGAGAATTCGATGAAGGAAAATACCGTGAGGAAACCATAGCATGGTGGTAGAGCTTTTTCTAATGCCCGCCTGGGTAGCTACCACCCCCACAAGTTGAAAATTTACAGCCGAATACCATTAGGTGTGTTCCGGCATTTGCACTTGAGAGACAGTTCCTCCACAGGTTTAGCAAGACTACCAACTTAGGTCAAATTGTCACTTAAAATCAGGTGAGATTATGGCCATAACGCGAAACCTTAACAATTTTTTGAAATTTAATATTTAACGTTAAGTCCATAATCTCACCTGATCGTAAGTGACAATGCGGCCCAAGCTGGTAGACACGCTAAACCTGTGAAGGAACTGGCTGTCAAGTGCAACTACCGGAATACACCTATTGGTATTTAGCGACACATTTTCAACTTGAGCTTTCGATGAAGGAAATCATCGTTATGTAACCAAAGCAAGTTTATGGGGCTTTTTCTAATGCACATCTGACCAGCTACCACCCTTAAGGTAAAAAGAACAAGGAGATATAGAAGCTTCAGCCCTATCGAATTGTGTCAAATCTTCAAGTTCTTTTCATACAACTACTGCGCTGACTCCATTCCATCGATTTCCTCCACTCCATCGATTTCCTTGCCTCTACAAACAATCATTATTCTAAAGGCCTACCCCAGTAGGCCAGTCCTTTCCATTTATATAATTTAAAAAAAAAGTTTCTAAAAGTCTAATATATATATATATATATCAGATATATGCCATGATTTTAACTTATAGACGTGTTCCAAAAGTAACACACAAGAATTCGTCCTGTCTAACGTATTTTGAGCTAAATTCTTACTTCATTTGACGTCACGGCCTAACACTAAATCATCAAATGCAAAAGAATACAAAATACGTCGTCTTAACTCAATGACGGCAATATACAAATATATAACAGCCTAAAAATACCTGTAAAAGCCCACTAAACACATAAAAAACACCAGAAAACCCCCAAGGTTGTTAGAAGGAGAACCTTCGAGGCTGCAAACTGAACTCTTGGCACTGATTGGCTCTAAAAAGAAATTTACTAAAAGACCATGCTACAAAAACAAACACGCATCAAAAACTACGAGCTACCGAATGACCTGAAGAGAAATGGCTACGTAGTTCATTTATACGCGGTCGAAGTGAGAGTGAGAGGTATACGAGCAAAATCTCTCTTCAGTCTCTTAACAGATCTTGGCCTGTCTGCGACTGCCGTAAGTTCTATACTTTTTTTTATACTTAATGTTTAGCATTATGGCCGTAATCTCACCTGATCTGAAGTGACGATACGGCCCAAGTTGGTAGACACGCAAAACCTGTGAAGGAACTGGCTCTCAAGTGCTGCTGCCGGAACAAACCTACTGGTATTTGGCGGCAGGTTTACAACTTGAGGGTGGTAGTTACCCAGGCGGGCATTAGAATAAGCCCTACCACCATGTTATGGTTTCCTCACGATGTTTTCCTTCACCGAACGCTCAAGCTCTTTGTAGGTGCTTGGATTCGAACTTACGTCCCTTGACGCGAAGTCGTACACACTACCACTGAGCTATCATCGTTTCAAAGTGCCTCTAAAACTGACTCCTACCAAATTCGGCTGGGCAGGGAGATAAGCAAGAGTTTTGCTGAGCTTCGGAAAGATGCAATTAAAACTACATTTATAACGCAATTCTTGGGATTTGCACGGAATTTTTTTCTCGACTACATAATGTACCTCGCACCCGCACAGTCAATCCAAGGATTGCAAATAAGTTCGTCTTAGTTTTATTATTAGAACCAAAGAAACTGACCAATATTACAACAGTAGAAATCTGTTAATCTATTAGGAACATATTACTTGCACAAAAGCTACGTATCAGAATGTCATTTATAATAACATTGGCTTGAATGCGGTCGCTAGTTTGAGCAAACCCAGCATTTTTTTTAATTACCATTTATTTCTTCTGCCAAACTGCATGACAGTTTATTGGCAGATGTAACCTCCGTTGTTGACAAAAAATGTCTATAATCTATATAAACACTTGCTAAGCATAGTTTATAAAAGAGAAATCAATACATTTCACGCAGAATTAAAAATAAGAAAATATAAATAAAATTAACCTAAATGTTTACATACATTACCTAAAAGGAACAGTTTGGTTTTATTAAAAAAAAAAAAAAAGTTTTGTACAATCATTGTTCTTTAACGACAACGATAAACTGTTATACAAATGTAATAGCATGTTTAGATATTGGATTAGATAATAAACCTGAGTTTGGTTGGAGTCGGTCATCTTAAGCAAAACGTATGACCCAACTTGAGCCACAACTTTATTCAATACCAGCTGATCTTTTGACCAAAATGTTAAATCTATTAAAATATCAAAATACTAGGAAAGTCAAGCATTATTTTTCTTCACAACTACGAACCTAGGTAAAATCATTAAAAAGATACGACAGACTAAAGGTCCTCTAACAAAGAATCATTTGCCAGTAAATGAGGAGGCAAACGAAAATTTGATATTCATTCTATGTAAATATATAAAAGAATAGAAACTTGTTAACAAAAACCGAGTTTGCCCACATTAACTCGGTACATAAGAAAGAACATCAAAGGACCGAGATAGGGCACGGCATATATTACGCTTAGTCCTCAAAGGCCCCCCCGAATCTGTTTGGAACTAAGAATAGTGCTCGAACGGAAAAAAACCTAATTCATCCCGTCTGCCTTTGACCGCGCTCGAGTGGGTTCTATTCGGTTCTTATTTACATTTTATTCAATGATTAAATGGATCCGCCTAGTTTGCGGGCGATAAACATTCAAATTCGCTAGCGTGGGTTGTGTGTCAGAACAAAATGCTAAACGTCCCTTATAAATCGACCGGTTTGTGAATGAAACTTTTCTTTACCCGAGATTAATTAGCAGGGCTACCATGTAAGTTGTTAACCTTCAATATATGTATAGTGATTATTTTAGTTAATGACACGGTCTCAGAGATTGCCTTTTTTATGTCCAACGTAGGGCGGCTCGGATTATCGACGATCAAGCTCTTTCCGATCGGCTTGATCCTTTAGCTCTGCGTAGAGATGTTGGGTCACTCTGCATCTTCTACCGCATTTACCATGGAGAGTATTCTGAGGAATTGTTTGGATTGATCCCGGCCGCTGAATTTCACCATCGGACATCGCGCCAAAATATAAAATTTCACCCACACCATCTTGACGTCCAGCGTTCCACAACCGCGCGATTTGTAAGGCACTTCCTACCTCGCACCACCACTTTGCGGAACCAGCTGTCGCCGGCGGTCTTTCCGGACCGTTGCGACTTGGGAACATTCGAGAAGAGAGCGTATTCTTTCCTTAAAGGCCGGCAACGCATTTGCAAGCCCGGTGTTGCAGAGTTCATGGGCGTCGGTGATCACTTTACATAAGGTGAGCCTCCTGCCCGTTTGCCCTCATATATAATAAATAAAAAAAAAACTAAAGCAAACATAGTGTTAGCTTGGTCGTTGATCGTCTCTTTATATTAAATATAATATAACAAGGGTTTAAATATTTACAGGTTTGTTTAAAAATAATTATATAAATACAAATTCTAAAGACGAGATTTTATGAAAATGGTTTCGATGATCTATTTCATGCAACTCGATTTTAGCTTCCGGAAGTAATCAGTGGACTGAAGTATTAGTGATGTGAAAAACCATACAGTACATGGGTAAGATAAAAGGGTTTTACAATAGTGACTCTTTTTTGTATACCCTGGATTGATGACGGTAATCTAAAATAGATGATTATTCAATAATCGCTAACACTAAGTTTCTAATTTATGAAAGTATGGTCACTTTCCTGTATTACTAATAAAGTATAGTAACATATTTAGTTTTTTTTTTTCGAATAGGGGGCAATCGAGCAAGCGTTTCATCTGATGGTAAATGATCACCGCCGGCCATGGACACCCACAACTACAGAGGAATCGCAGGTGCATTGCCGACCTTTATCGGAGGGACTGGCTCACAAGTGCAAATGCCGGAACACAGCTATTAATATTTAGCGGCAGATTTTCAACTTCAGGGTGGTAGCTAGCAAGGCGGGCATTATAAAAAGCCCTACCACCATGCACTATGCAATAGGTGTGTTCCGGCAGTTACGCTTGAGAGCCAGTCCCCCCCATAAAGGCAGGCAACGCACTTGCGATTGCACCCCTGGCGTTGGGGGTGTCATGGGCGGCACGATCACTTACCGTCAGCTGACACGATTGCTCGTTTGCAAAAAAAAAATTCGGCTGGTTAATATTACAATAGTACAATTGTACTTTTATTGAAATAAAACTAATTTAAATGGATTTTATCGCGGTTATTTATTGATTTTGATCCCGACGTTTCGAAAGCTTGAAAACTTGACTGCGGACTGAGGTGTAGGTTGTCCAGAAAAGTTCATGTTACTGTGTCTACCTTCAATTGAAGGCTAAAAAGCTTTCGAGACGTCGGGATCAAAATCAATAATTAATAACCGCGATAAAATCCGTTTAAATTAGTTTTATTTCAATAAAAGTACAATTGTACTATTGTAATATTAACCAGCCGAATTTTTTTTTTGCAAACGAGCAATCGTGTCAGCTGACGGTAAGTGATCGTGCCGCCCATGACACCCCCAACGCCAGGGGTGCAATCGCAAGTGCGTTGCCTGCCTTTATGGGGGGGACTGGCTCTCAAGCGTAACTGCCGGAACACACCTATTGCATAGTGCATGGTGGTAGGGCTTTTTATAATGCCCGCCTTGCTAGCTACCACCCTGAAGTTGAAAATCTGCCGCTAAATATTAATAGCTGTGTTCCGGCATTTGCACTTGTGAGCCAGTCCCTCCGATAAAGGTCGGCAATGCACCTGCGATTCCTCTGTAGTTGTGGGTGTCCATGGCCGGCGGTGATCATTTACCATCAGATGAAACGCTTGCTCGATTGCCCCCTATTCGAAAAAAAAAAACTAAATATGTTACTATACTTTATTAGTAATACAGGAAAGTGACCATACTTTCATAAATTAGAAACTTAGTGTTAGCGATTATTGAATAATCATCTATTTTAGATTACCGTCATCAATCCAGGGTATACAAAAAAGAGTCACTATTGTAAAACCCTTTTATCTTACCCATGTACTGTATGGTTTTTCACATCACTAATACTTCAGTCCACTGATTACTTCCGGAAGCTAAAATCGAGTTGCATGAAATAGATCATCGAAACCATTTTCATAAAATCTCGTCTTTAGAATTTGTATTTATATAATTATTTTTAAACAAACCTGTAAATATTTAAACCCTTGTTATATTATATTTAATATAAAGAGACGATCAACGACCAAGCTAACACTATGTTTGCTTTAGTTTTTTTTTTATTTATTATATATGAGGGCAAACGGGCAGGAGGCTCACCTTATGTAAAGTGATCACCGACGCCCATGAACTCTGCAACACCGGGCTTGCAAATGCGTTGCCGGCCTTTAAGGAAAGAATACGCTCTCTTCTCGAATGTTCCCAAGTCGCAACGGTCCGGAAAGACCGCCGGCGACAGCTGGTTCCGCAAAGTGGTGGTGCGAGGTAGGAAGTGCCTTACAAATCGCGCGGTTGTGGAACGCTGGACGTCAAGATGGTGTGGGTGAAATTTTATATTTTGGCGCGATGTCCGATGGTGAAATTCAGCGGCCGGGATCAATCCAAACAATTCCTCAGAATACTCTCCATGGTAAATGCGGTAGAAGATGCAGAGTGACCCAACATCTCTACGCAGAGCTAAAGGATCAAGCCGATCGGAAAGAGCTTGATCGTCGATAATCCGAGCCGCCCTACGTTGGACATAAAAAAGGCAATCTCTGAGACCGTGTCATTAACTAAAATAATCACTATACATATATTGAAGGTTAACAACTTACATGGTAGCCCTGCTAATTAATCTCGGGTAAAGAAAAGTTTCATTCACAAACCGGTCGATTTATAAGGGACGTTTAGCATTTTGTTCTGACACACAACCCACGCTAGCGAATTTGAATGTTTATCGCCCGCAAACTAGGCGGATCCATTTAATCATTGAATAAAATGTAAATAAGAACCGAATAGAACCCACTCGAGCGCGGTCAAAGGCAGACGGGATGAATTAGGTTTTTTTCCGTTCACACCCACAACTACAGAGGAATCGCAGGTGCATTGCCGACCTTTATCGGAGGGACTGGCTCACAAGTGCAAATGCCGGAACACAGCTATTAATATTTAGCGGCAGATTTTCAACTTCAGGGTGGTAGCTAGCAAGGCGGGCATTATAAAAAGCCCTACCACCATGCACTATGCAATAGGTGTGTTCCGGCAGTTACGCTTGAGAGCCAGTCCCCCCCATAAAGGCAGGCAACGCACTTGCGATTGCACCCCTGGCGTTGGGGGTGTCATGGGCGGCACGATCACTTACCGTCAGCTGACACGATTGCTCGTTTGCAAAAAAAAAATTCGGCTGGTTAATATTACAATAGTACAATTGTACTTTTATTGAAATAAAACTAATTTAAATGGATTTTATCGCGGTTATTTATTGATTTTGATCCCGACGTTTCGAAAGCTTGAAAACTTGACTGCGGACTGAGGTGTAGGTTGTCCAGAAAAGTTCATGTTACTGTGTCTACCTTCAATTGAAGGCTAAAAAGCTTTCGAGACGTCGGGATCAAAATCAATAATTAATAACCGCGATAAAATCCGTTTAAATTAGTTTTATTTCAATGAATAATATTCGCGTAAACATAAGAAATCATTAATTCTACTTTTAGTGAAGCGACATACAAAAAGGAAAATATTTAAATTTCGCTCTGTCACATCCATTGAAATATAAAACGTCAAGGTAACCCGACGAAGGGCCCCCGGTGGAACAATCATGCATAAGGTTTGATTAACCTCTTAATACGGCACCTTTGTATTCTGAACGCACTCCCATTTTACGGGCAACACGAAATCCCGGCCATAAAACGGGTAAAAGGAACCGGCGGGTCTGTTTGTAATAGCATTATTATAACTTTAAACCGATGTGAATGCCTTTTTATACGTTTTATAATCGCAGTTGTACGAATATGTCATGCCCAGAAATGATAAATCCCTTTAATGATGTATTTTTAATTATTCAACAGGTGTCGAGTTGTGGCTACAATCTTACCTGATGTGACACGGTAACCCAGTGGAGAGACTGGCTCTCGAGTGCAACTGCCGGAACACACATATAGGTATTTCATGCCAGATTTTCGACATGACGATGGTCGCTAGCCTGAGTTGGGTATTAGAAAACACTCTTTCACCATGCTATGGTTTCATGACGACGTTTCCTTACACCAAATGCTCAGAATCATTGCAGATATCGTTGATCACGTATGCAATATTTCATGATCCATCTTTGTGATTTTGTATATATATGTATAGATAAATATACACACAAAAATAAATCTCTTTTTCACTTGGTCATCGCATCACGCGTGAACGTATAAAACAATTTCCTAATTCTTTTTTTGTTGTGTTCATAATTGTAAGGAGAAAGTTCTTACGAAAGAAATAATTAAGGAAGTTGAGCAGAACATTAGAAAATTTTATAAAACTCAGTTTTCATAGATCATTACAAACACTATGTTTTTTTAATTATATTTTTTGCTATTAATTATACTAATTCTAATGTAATATTTATATTAGGGACAAGACAACGTTTGCCGGGTCAGCTAGTGTCCTATAAAATTCTTTAATAATTGGACTATCAAATGTAATAAGCGTTGTTCAAATCCAATTAGCGCGTTCAAACAAACAAACAAGTTCATTATCGATATTGTGTGAGTATATATATAATAAACCTATCAATGATCCAATATTATTAAATATTTTTTCCAAAAATGTCATCTCGAAAAACCAAACAAAATGCTCGTGCAAAATCGCACACATCACAGAGGAGAAACTTCATAAATATGACAGCATTAAAGAGAGACGTGGGTTCGGTTTCCGCGTGGAACAATTCTTTATGTGGTCCGCAAATAATTGTTCATATTTTGGTAGGTGTTGATTAATCGTGTTCGTAAAGTCCCTTTTACTTGACATTGGCGAAATTGTCAAACATAAATGCCGTAATAAAAAAAAACTTTAATTGACGTTTATATCTTTCTACTCTCTCGTGTAACGAAACAAGCCAGAACGTGACGCATCCTTTAAATATCACTATCAATTCACGACGAATCAACTATCGATTGACCGCTTAAGAAATTCCAATGCAAAATGAACAACGCCTTAAGCGGTTTAACGGGGGACAATCTCATCTGACCTATCACGAGTACACACCTGTCGGCACCTTGCAAAGTAACTTCAACGCCAGCCACGTCAACATGGCCCCGCACAATTTTAACGCCGCTCGGATCTCACTTAAATGCGATATAATAACGAATTTTACTTCGCCCTCGGTGTGAGTTCATTTTTTTATGGTACAATATACAAGGATAGGCGATTTATGGGGAAATTAGCTAAAGCCAGCTGAGACAGCGAAATCGTTGCGTCTTTTTCTTTTGCAAAGCGGTGATGCGATGAATCCACCTACAAATGCAACTGCCGAAACACACCTATAGGTATTTGGCGGCAGATCAACCTAAGGGTGATAGCTAGCCAGGCGGGTATTAGAAAAAGCTCTACCCCGCTATGGTTTCCTCACGATGTTTTCCTTCACCGAAAGCTCAAGCTCATTGTAGGTGGTTGGATTCGAACTCACGTCCCGTGAGATAAATTCGTACACACTAGCACTGAGCTGCCACCGCTGGAATCCCCGCAGGTGTTAATGCTACAACGGTCACACGAAACGCGAATTAACAAATCATGGTCTGTGATTGTCAAATATTGGAGACATCATTCTTACAGCTTATGACATGGACCATGAGTTGCCGTGGGTCCGGGAACTCGTGTAATTTATTCATAGTCGACTAATGACACTCGATTGCTTAAGCACAAACCCTTTACGTTGAAGCCGTGCCTTGAAAAAGAGTTATTTTTATGTAATGCAAGGGAAATTACTCCTTTTTGAGTACGCGAGCGATGATGGAGTTTTACAGAATGTCGCCTTTCATTTTGTATTAAATTTGATATCGTTCTCAAAGCGATAACGTTGTGTTTTTTTTTTAATGGGATTTTTTTTTACATTCTAACGCCAACAATTTGCATTTCCATATTTTTGTTTTGAATCTCATTTCGTACTTATGTAAAGCCATGTTTAAGTTCTTTGAATTGTTTTAATGTAAATAATTTACGGGAAAGTGGAAAATCGCCTATTACCTATTATCATTGGTATCGTGACCCAATCCGTATCAAACGATGTAACTCTAAATAAAAGGAAACACTGAATATAATCGAGCGACCACGCAAATGAAGGAATAATAAAGCAACAAATAAATCAATCACGGAGAAAAGCGTAGGAGAGTAATTTTCGAAAAAGAGAAAAACAACCTACACACATCAATAAATTACTGAGGTCATAAATTTAAGAGGTCACTTAAAACGAAGATAAGAACGAAACTTGAGACCCCAGATACAATTATGTAGCCTGCTGTTATATTTACTAAGCCAATATAAAAAAGCTTTTAGATAGAAAGCCGTTTTTTAATGTTAGCGTTTGACCTCAATCTCAGAAAGATTTTCAGCAAGAATATTGCAGTCTGTAATCATCAAACTTGCTTGATGACAATAAAAAATACAAAAATGTAGGTTTTTGGGGTTGATTCAGCACATTTTATATCCGTTATGAACTTTTATCTATTACAAGATACTAGAGCTCATACCTTTGGATAGCATATTTAAGCGATAAGATATAGTTAAATTCAAGGGTGATGGCTCAATTGGTAGTTTCTACGAGCAGCTTGTCAATGGACGTGAGTTTGAAGCCCAGCAATGAGGCTGAGCTTTCTGTGAAGGAAAACATTATGACGAAACCATAAGAAGGTGCTAGGGCTAATGCATAATTTGCTAGATGCCACCCTCAAGTTGAAAAATATGTTGCCAAACACCTATAAATGTGTTTCGACTGTTACACTTGAAACCCAGTACCTTCACTATGATTAACGTGTCTACCATCTTAGGTCACACCGTCACGTCATATCAGGTGAGATTATGACCTGACACTAAACCTGTAGAGAAGGCAAAAGTTTCTGGACAATCGGCAATTTCACAAGATTCTCCTATAATGGAACAAATTAATAGAAAAATGGAATCATGGGTTTGCCATCCATATTCATAATAAGTAGCATATACCATAGCGTAACGAGCCTACTATCTCGTGAAGCAAGCCAGTAGACAAACTCGTCCAAACGTTCCTCGGCCAGATAAGAACGCACATGCCAATTTTATAATCCGCCATGAAGCAGCCAATTGGTGGCAACTGTGATTAAAGGGTCTACATAAGGTCCAGAGCTTTCTTACCAAATGTTGTTGTTTGCATAAAATCTATGCGAAAACTCATCATGGTATGAACCATTGGACGATCTGAAAACGAGCGCCGCAACGCATTATACGTTGTAGCATTTTAGCTGAGATGGGACCATTTACGGCCTCACACAACTGATAAGTAGGCACCCTCTGCCTATTATATATACTAGGCTATTGTTATTTTTCTTTTCACCCTAATTTTTTATCATTGTGTGAGTTCCGCAATAAACGTGTTTTCTTTTCTTTTGTTTCTTTCTTTCATTACCTTCCGAAACAAAAAGCATCTCTATAATAGTAACACGATGCGTTGCGAAGCGAAGATAGCTCAGTGGTAGTGTGTACGACTTCGCGTCAGGGGACGTGAGTTCGAATCCAACCATCTAGAATGAGCTTGAGCTTTCGGTGAAGGAAAACATCGTGAGGAAACCACAGCATGGTGGCAGGCCCTTTTATAATGGCCCGCCTGGCTAGTTACCACCCTCAAGTTGAAAATCTACCGCCTACCAAAAGGTGTGTTCCGGCAGCTGTACTTGAGACCCAGTTCCACCAAAGGTTTAGCGTGACTACCAACTTAGGCCGTATCTTCACTTTAGATCAAGTGAGATTATGACCATAACGCTAAAACCTTAAATATAAAAAAAACACGTTTTGTTGTGTCACTGTTCTGAATCAGTCAGTGTAGTTCCTTGTTACCTTCTAGACTCTTGATGGACGGTCATCAACAGATTACCACTATTACATGACCCCCATTGTTTTTGTATTGCAATAGACAGTTGCCCCTTACAATTAGTTACAGTGTCATCATTCTATCGAAGTTCTATAAAAATGGACTAGCGACAAACAGCGACTCCACTTCTGTCGTTACATTATCAAAAACATGCTAGCGACCGTTTCACAAAGCTTGCGTATTGGCAGTGATTCCCAAATTGTATTCATATATATATATATATAATTCTATCTTTACAGATGCGCTCGAATTAGTTTAAAGACATTCTATATTACAATTGTATTGTACAATTCAGTAAGTATAGAAAAATAATGGCGTATGCTACTTTGGACCATCGAACAGAAATGACAACTTCATTAAATCAAGTTTAATAATAAGAAATACAATTAAAACGTCTTAAATATATACGTATAGGTTGATCACATAGCGTACTTATATCGATACTGAATTCGACTGATACTGGCTTTCTCATGTAACACTCGCCAAGCGAGAATAGTCGTGACCCCGTGACTCTTTGACTGTATCTCTCACACCATTGAGTCGACTCAAGATAATTCTACCACGACTAGTGTCACATAGGCAAGCGCCAATACCCACAGAGTAAATAGATCAACGTATCTAAAAAAGTTTTTATGTTAAAAACTAAAGAGATCTGTAGATGTTACTGCGAATAGAGTAAGATCCGGACACACGCCTCTTAAGAAGTTTGCATTTCTTATGAGGAAAAGTGTCTCACCCAACTACATAACATGTGGATCTATAGAAGACTCGCAACACTTGTTGAGGGAATGTGAACGGAACCGAACTCAACGGACAGCGATCATTAAATGTTTAGGACTGAATTTAATGGACCAGGGCATGTTCCATGGAATCTTGACTGCACCTGCAAGTGACGAAGCCAAGATTTTATGGAATTTTGTTATTAGATCTAAGTAGTTCCAGGACATATTTGACTTTTATTATATTCGGTACATACTATAAGGTCAGGGTACGATGGGACTGACATGCCCCTTTTGAACCGAAGTCCCTAAAATAAATAAAGAGAAAAAAAAAGCTGTTAATTATTCAAATAATTTTTGATACTCCATGTCCGCGATAAATAACAAGCTAACCCTGAATCACGAGATCATTATCAATCTTTCGTCCGTATGCATTACCTATTGAATTTCGCAGCGTTGTGTCATTAATAAACAAATGAATATATGTGTCGAATCTTGACGTTTATCGATTGGATAATATTATAGTTTATTGATGAACGTGTCGCGGCCTTCGACGAGCGTATATTTTTATTAACTTGTCAAATTTATAATAATTTATTGTATTTAATAGACACCTTTATGAATATATTAACGTTGTGCTGTGAATACGTCTTCCGGTTAGCGTGTTCACATCCTCCTACGACACGGGGTCCTTCGAAAGCGCCGTGAAAAGGTATCTGAGCAGGCCAGCATGACAACGGTGACTGATAGTGAATTTTGGATATATGTCAGTCACCGCTGATCTGGATTCAATATATATATATATATATATATATATATATATATATATATATATATATATATATATATATATATATATATCTATCCATACATTCAACCGCAAGAAACGTCCACTGCTGGACATAGGTCTCCCCCAAAGATCTCCACGATGACCGGCCTTGCGCCACCCACATCCAGCGGATTCCCGCGACCTTCACCAGGTCGTCGGTCCACCTTGTGGGGGGCCTACCCACGCTACGTCTTCCGGTATGTGGTAACCATTCGAGAATCCGTTGGCCCCATTGGGCATCGATTCTACGAGCAATGTGCCCAGCCCACTGCCACTTAAGTTTAGCAATTCCTTGGACAATATCGGTTACTTTGGTTCTTCTGCGGATCTCCTCATACTCTTATGATTGGTGAAAAGAAAGGCGCTATAGGTATGTATGTTGCAGGTAACGACTGTATTCACTTCACTCTTTTTTTTTTTATTCTAATGGTAGCAAATAGGCAGATAGCTCATCTGATGTTAAATGGTTACCGTCTCTTACGAATATATACATTTATTTATACTTAAGGTTTAGCGTTATGGCTATAATCTCACCTGATCTTAAGTGACGATACGGCCTAAGTTGGTAGACACGCTAAACCTGTGGAGGAACTGGCTCTCAAGTGCAGCTGCCGGAACACACCTATTTCGTATTTGGCGGCAGGTTTACAACTTGTGAGTGGTAGCTAGCCAGGCGGCCATCAGAAAAAGCCCTACCACCATGCCATGGTTTCCTTACGATTCACCGAAAGCTCAAGCTCATTGTAGGTGCTTGGATTCGAACTCACGTCCCTTGACGCGAAGTCGTACACACTACCACTGAGCTATCATCGCTTCAATCGCTTACAACACCAGATGCATTACAGCCGTGTTGCCGACCATGGAGACGGTATTTCAATCCCTTTTTGAAGAGTCCCATATCACAACCTTGGGCGAAAATTAGGTCGTGCAATCCGTTCCATAGATCTAATATGCTATGCAGGAAAGTTCTAGAAAGAAAGAAAGTTCTAGAAAGTTCTAGAAAAACTGAGCAGTTAGCCATCGGCGAGAGGTGCGGCCTTAAAACTGTGATAAGGGCACCATATCAAATCATTCCTCAAAGCACACTCCGTTGTACATGACGTGGAAAACACACTCTAATAACATTTCCATATATATGAAATCAATGTTCAAGAAATCAACTCACAATATGTACTAAGTTAATTTCATAAAATACAAGATTATATTATGCAATTCATCGAGCCGACAGAACATGTCGTCTCGTCATAGCCTAATATATAAAATCTATGTTTTAAATTACAAATATCTATAATATACATATTAAAAGGTAAAAATCAATCATTTTATTGTTCTATTTCTTATGGATATATTCCTCGTCGAAATAAAACTAATTTAAACGGATTTTATCGCGGTTATTTATTAATTTTGATCCTGACGTTTCGAAAGCTTTTCAGCCTTCGCGGTCACGGGGACTTTTCTGGACAACCTACACTTACAACTAATAAATAACTGCGATAAAATCCGTTTAAATTACTTTTATTTAGATGAGTAATATTCGGGTAAATATAAGAAATCATTATGGATATATTCCTGTGCTATAGGTATTTTCGCCAACGTTACGTGACCACAACTCTTCACAATTAACGAACACAATCAAATTCAGAACAAACATTTGTGGATCGTACGAATAAAGGTATTTTGCGGGACTCGAACCCATGCCACTTAGGTGCGGCGGTTGCAACCGCTTTAACTTTCACTGGTTACCTAGTAAGGCTAAATGTGCATTTAAGATACACTTTACCTTTTACTTTACTTTACTTAACCATTTAATAAAATATTTATCGACCTCCGACCACGGAGCAAAATGGCTTGGTTTTACCAAATGTAACATCGTGTTGTTAATATACAACCCGAGCATTAATTAAGGCAAAGTGTCTTGACACCTCACTTGGAATTAGACTAGACAAGGGTCGTGATGTAACAAAAACTGGTTTAATATACTGAACGTTATGACGTATTATAAGACAAATTTACAATTCCAAATATTAGGCTTTGCCCTCCAGTGCCTTCCGCTGTTGCAGGGGTTCATGGGGGGCGGTAATCACTTTCCATCAGGTGAGCCACCTGCCAGTTTGCCCCCTAAACCATTAAAAAAAAAATGATATTGTATGAATTATTGGACAACATTGTTTTGCTAGTTAACAGGTTGTGACGATGTGGCCCGAGATAGTTGGCACGTTAAGCCTAATGGATCGACTGGTTCTCAAGTGCAACATCCGGAACACACCTATACGAATTTGGCAGCAGATTTTCAACATGATGAACTAGCCAGGCGGGTATTATAAAAAGCCCTACCATCAACCTTCGGTTTCACCACGGCGGGTGCCTTCACCGGAAGCTCAAACTAACTGCCGGTGGATTGGAACTCACGTCCATTGACGCGACGTTCGTAAACACTACCAACTGAGCCGTCATCGATTTATCTATCTTAGATCGAATGATACCTATGCGGTTAATTTTGAAAATGTGAAAGTAATTTATATAAAATAGAGACACCGTATGATAGACGTGGGTTTGAATCATCTAGAAGAAGCGATTTGAAGCGATGATAGCTCAGTGGTAGTGTGTACGACTTCGCCCCAAGGGACGTGAGTTCGAATCCAAGCGCCTACAATGAGCTTGAGCTTTCGGTGAAGGAAAACACCATGAGGAAACCATAGCATGGTGGTAGGGCTTTTTCTAACGCCCGCCTGGGTAGCTACCACCCTCGAGTTGTAAACCTGCCGCCAAACACCAATAGGTGTGTTCCGGCAGCTGCACTTGAGAGCCAGTTCCTCCACAGGTTTAGCGTGTCTACCAACTTGGGCCGTATTGTCACTTAAGATCAGGTGAAATTATGGCCATAATGCTAAACCTTACGTATAAAAAAAAAATGTTGCGCTTTTCCTGGTCTCTGGAAACACGGGAGTTCTAGGTGTAGCCGTGATACGTTTAAGTGGGGAGCGTAAGATGCTTATCCCCCCATTAAGTCTTATAATATGCCTCTCTCGCCTTGGCCTGAACCCGAGTACTGCATTTACTCGTTGCAATTAGGAAGTCCGTAAAAGCAGGATTTAAGCAACCAGTTAATAGAAAAGGCAGGCTCGTGTGGTAACACTCATTGGATGATAAGCAACTGACAGTACCAAATAAAACGCACTTCGAGCTCCAGTGTTGCCAGAGATGTAGAAAATCTGCCTCTAAATACCTATAGGTGCCATTGGAAGCCAGCTCTGCCAATAGACTTAAAGTATCCATCATTGGGCAATTGAGCTACATCGTTACTTGACACCGCGTGGCCATAAAGCTAAACGTATAAACTATCATCATGTGTATGGTGGTCACGACCAGTAGATCCTTAAAATATAAAGAAAATTAACTATGAACTTGTTAATATTTAAAATAAAAATTGAATCTAAAATTACAATGTCGTTTTGCAAAACCATAGGCGTAATGGAGAACGCGGTATTTTGACGCACTGCGGTGAGCCTACTCTGGGCTTAGCCACAGCGAAGTGAACTTAGCTCCGTCACTTCGCAACAAAATATGGAATATTTTACATACGTATTCTATGCAATCAACATCTCCTTGTCTTTAACGCATACCACGGCTGGTTTATTTCAATCAAATACAGAATTAGAAGCTATGATAGATCAGTGGTAGTGTATACGACTTCGCGTCAAGGGACGTGAGTTCGGGTCCAACTATCTACAATGAGCTTGAGCTTTCGGTGAGGGGAAAACATCGTGAGGTAACTATTGCACAGTGGTAAGGCTTTTTTAATGCCCGCCTGTTTAGCTACCACCCTCAAGTTGAAAATCTGTCACTAAATACCTACAGGTGTGTTCCGCCAGTGGCACTTAAGAGCCAGTTCCTCCTATAAAGGCCGGCAACGCACCTGCGAATTCTCTGGTGTTGTGGGTGTTCATTGGCGGTGATTATCACTTACATCACAAAAAAAAAAACTAGAAATCATGAGAAACTGGTCACCCAATATTTTAGACTCTGTAAGACCAGTGAAAGGTTTTTAGGTTAGGTCTTAGATTTTATAACAAAATTCCAAAGCACATGGCTGATTTCCCGGATAATAAGATCAAGGTTTTAATGCGAAAATGCTATTACAGAGTGAATCAATATGTGAACACTAATGTCTGGAACTAACACCCGTGCATCCGCTGAAATGGTAAATGTATTTAATTTTTTTTTTCAACTATGCAACCAAAAAAAAAATCTACAACAGATCCACCCATGCTGGACTACGGAGCCACAGCTTTACCATAACCTCCATCCCAACGCGAAAGAAAAAGTTCGAAAAGTATTTTCTTTGTCGCAGAGTGGAGCTGTGGAACCGTCTTCCGATCTGGGTGTTCCCTCCTTCTTATAATATGGGGTCTTTTAAACGAGGCGTGAAGAAACATTTAGTGGGCCGGCAAGACAGTTGCGACTCACGAAGGAAGTTTGCCCCTACGGCAGTCACTACTGTTACTGGACTGTACTGAAACTTACCATCAGGTGAAGTACAGTCACTTTGCCGAGCTCGGAGAAAAAAAAAAGAAAAAAGAATATAAGCTGATCGATTTTTTTTGTACTTAAGGTTTTAGCATTCAGGCCATAATCTCACCTGGTCTTAAGTGACGATACGGCTCAAGTTGGTAGACACACTAAACCTGTAGAAGAACTAGCTCTCAAGTGTAGCTGCCAGGTACTTCTCGGGTTCTCTCGGTAACTGGGTTATTTTCCGAACCGGTAGTACTTTTGACTTCATAAGCCCCTTCCAGGGGCCTAAATTCATTAAAGTTTTATTTTTATTTTTGATTTTATATTTTATAGGTTTTTATATATATTCTACACAAAGTTGACTAACAGCATTACGTAAATTGTAAAATAGGTCTTAAAATTACTCGATAATTCACAGTACTTAAGTATATAAAATACGATAAATATCTATCAAACAATGTTGAAAATCGGTTAGCGGACGTTTCCGAACGGATCGCGCTTACAGTGGACCATCTGTTCTTATTATCTTTTGATCAAGTGACTATTATAAAGACGGATTATTGTACCGAATGGCCGTGTCTGCCTGAATGTACAGATTTCAAGTTAATCTTTTTTATCTCCTGACTTATCTTTTTACTTAACCGTAATAACGAAATGGTAGTAACGAAAAGCGCGTGCAGAAATATTAAAGTATGGAAAATCCAAAAGCGCACGCTTCATAATCTCATAATTTTTTTGGTAATTTAATAACAATCAAACCACATCGAATCAGTCCGTGAAAAGTAATAGGGTTCTATTCCTAATTATACTGAAGCGTAAGAGAAAAGACTCGATTAGTAAAATATTTCGGTCGTTATCGTGATAACATGCAGGATCCGTACATACAGACAGACGGACGTCAAAGATAGAATTTTTTTCAACAGTTATTTAAATAGTTAAAATAACAAAAATGGTGTCAAAAATATCATGAGCGTTAAAAATAGTGTCTTTTCTTGATATGTCTTGTATACATTATTTTAAAAGTGCAATATATGATAAATAAAGATATTAGTATTAGTAAAGTGACAGTAGTACACACTTCAACGTTTCACTTATGAGGCATAGAAAAGTGTAATTAAAGGCCCTACCACCATGCTACATCTTCATCACGATGTTTTCTTCCATCTATACCTCTGGCTTATTTATAGCAGGGATTCGATATTGCATCCTTTATACTTAAGGTTTAGCATTATGGCCATAATCTCAGCTGATCTTAAGTGACGATACGGCCCAAGTTGGTAGACACGCTAAGCCTGGCTAAAACTGGCTCTCAAGTGCCACTGCCGGAACACACCTATTGGTATTTGGCGGCAGGTTTACAAATTGAGGGTGGTAGCTAGCCAGGCGGGCATTAAAAAAAGCCCTACCACCATGCTATGGTTTCCTCACGATGTTTTCCTTCACCGAAAGCTCAAACTCATTGTAGTTGCTTGGATTCGAACTCACGTCCCTTGACGCGAAGTCGTACACACTACCACTGAGCTATCGTCCTTTGAAGCGGCCGCCGTACACGCTTCGAACTAAGCCATTCATCAATAATTACCTCCATCCATCCATTCAACCGAAAGACGTTCACTGCTGGACATAGGTCGCCCCCAAGATCTCCACGACAACTGGTCTTCCGCCACCCGCATCCAGCGGATTCCCGCGACCTTCACCAGGTCGTCGGTCCACCTTGTGGGGGGCCTACCCACGCTACGTCTTCCGGTACGTGGTAGCCATTCGAGAATCCGTTGGCGCCATAGGGCATCGGTTCTGCGAGCAATGTGCCCAGCCCACTGCCACTCAAGTTTAGCAATTCTTCGGGCAACGTCGGTTACTGTGGTTCTTCTGCGGACCTCCTCATTCCTGATTCGATCACGCAGTGAAACTCCAAGCATAGCCCTCTCCATTGCCCTTTCAGCAACTTTGAGTGGATCATTAGTGTGTCGAGTTTTAGTAATTATCTATCCTTGACTAAATATGTTATAATTATCCTTAGTACCGTTACTAATATTACAAGTGCGAAACTGAGTTTATTATGAATCGATTATAATGAATTTTGGACAGTGATAGACGGGAACCTGTAAACGGTGATAGGCTAAATTTTCTCGAAAAAAAACTTATTCGAAAAGGGTTATAAGGGGAATAAACTTTGTATGAAACTTTTTATTGTGTCGTCCGATTTCTTTGACAAAACCGACATTAACACGAGAGAAGCCGCACACAGAATCTACTTTAAAAAAATATTAAGAAAAATGGTGTTTTAATTCTATATTGTTTCATTTCATTACAAGTTTAATGGTCGTCCAAATATAAAGTAAGCTTGGTCAGCGAATTTTTTTTTTTTCGTTCTAAAACGTTACTTTTTTTGCACAAAATATGCCCTATATCTCCTTTTCTGTACTATTGACGAAATGTGCGGAAAATTTCATGATGTCGGCTGAGTAGTAACGGTGTGAAAGCGTAATAAACAAACAAACACACAAACGCATTTATACCGTTTTAAAATTCATTCGTTTAATTTGGTATACAGAAGGTAGTTGTGATCTCCTTCCACTATATAAAATAATCACTCTACACTGAAGATTAATGGCTGTGTAAACTTAACTAGCAACCTTAAAAAAATCAATAACTAGCTGGCTGTACCGCTTCCGGAACGTTTGGGCGTCTGGACGGGACACATGTATCTCATCTTATCTTATATCTTCAACGTATATCAAAAGGCTCGATTATGGCGGTGTTCCATAGCGATACGAAAGCTATAGCTATATATTTTTTATTTAAAACATATTAATTCAAATGTTAATAATAATAACAATGGCACCCTTGAAGGAGAAGGTAGCTATAAAGGACGTCACTGTCATGCAGACCTGCTAGGTTATAGGCTAGATATACATTAGTGTGCCTAAAATTAGTTACACGAAATGAAAGCGATATTAAATACAAAAAAATACGTAGTCTCTAAAATATCGTCATACAGAGCTTAAGAAATATCTATATGTGAAAAGTACAACTTCGAAATATCGAATAAAATAGGGATTCTTATTAACAATGTTCTGGCTAACAATGCGAATTTGTATAATTTTAGCGAGCACAGTTTACTGTATAATGCATAGTCATACTGAAGTCTCCTCTCATAGGAAATTTGGTTAAATTCACATAATAGTTTATATAAGTTTGCAAAAAACCGCATGTGTACTTATATAAGTACGTAAAAGGTAAAATTCTTTAAACCAACAAAATAATACCATTCACCACCGCATATGATTTGAAAACACACGTATGTATCTTTATCCCTACTTATATTAATGTGAATGTAAGTTTGTTTGTTACGTTTTCACGCGAAAACTACTAAACCGATCATCATGAAACTTTGTACACATATTCTTGGAGCTATTAGCAGTAACATGGGATACTTTTTATTGAAAAAAATAACAATTACGACAGATAAAAAAATTGTTTCTCAAAAAATCTCAACATCTAGCTACTTTAACGCCACCTAGCATTTCGGAGTATGGGTGATAAGAAGTTCACCGGGTCAGTTAGTATCATATAAATATGTCTTATTAGCACTAACGTGGTGTGATCACGTGTTGTAAATCTCTGCATATTTGGATAACTTCTTTCAATATCGTTATCAGTTTTCATGAGTAGATGAACGAATTTCCGGCGTCGATTATGTCGTAAAAAAATTAGTCACATCGTTTTCTCTAACGCGGTCAATTCAACAAGCCATTTTAGTTCAAATGTCTTCAAAGAGCGCGCTTATGAGATGAGATTTTTTTTATGTAATATCGGGCAAACGAGCAAGCGTGTCACCTGATGGTAAGCGTTCACTGCCGTCCATGAACATCCACAACGCCGGGGGAATCGCAGGGGCCTTTATTGGAGGTACTGGCTCTCAAGTGCAACTACCGGAACACATCTACTGCATTGTGCATGGTGGTAGAGCTTTTTATAATGCCCGCCTTGCTAGCTACAACCCTGAAGTTGAAAATCTACCGCTAAATACCAATAGATGTGTTCCGGCAGTAGCACTTACAAGCCAGTCCCTCCAATAAAGGCCCCTGCGATTTCACTGGAGTTGTGGGTGTCCATGGAAGGTGGTGATAACTTACCATCAGGTGAAACGCTTGCTCGATTGTCTACAATTCCAAAAAATAAATCTCTAAATATGTTACTATACATTTTTAGTAATACAGGAAAGTGACCATACTTTATTTTACATTATTAGTATTTGGGGGCAGATTTTCGACTTGAGGGTGGTTGCTAACCAGGTGGGCATCAGAAAAAGCCACCGTGCTATAGTTTCCTCACGATGTTTTCCTTCACCGAAAGCTCAAGAACTCACGTACCAAGACGCGGTGTTCCTGCACACTACCAACGAGCTATCACTGCTTGTTTAACCATAAAGATATTTGGAACTAACTATAGTTTTCACTGTAACGCTGGCTTTATGTTCGAAGGCAGTCATCGTGTGTGATCCGCTGTACAGTAAATTTCCTTTATATCAACACGTGCCCGATATATACAGATAAAATGTAACTTGGCTTGTTAAGATTATGCCCGATAACGACTCGAGTTTCCGTAGGCGGTGACCGCTGCAGACCGATGGTTGGATTAACGTTGTTCCATAATATGACTGTTGTAATGATTCTATACCACTCAATAACTATATATATTTCAATGTAACATACGCAATCATGGAGGTGTTTTCTATGACAACCCAATTATGACAGCTCAGTTGGTAGTTTGAATCACTGTACCACTGAATCCCTGTAACGACGGGACGAGAGTTCGAATCCAACCACCTACAATGAGCTTGAGCTTTCGGTGAAGGAAATATCGTGAGGAAACCATAGCATGGTGGTAGGGCTTTTTCTGATGCCCACCTGGCTACCACCTTCAAGTTGAAAATCTGCCGCCAAATACAAATGGGTGTGTTGCGGCAGTTGCACTTGAGAGCCAGTTCCTCCGCAGGTTTAGCGTGTCTACCAATTTAGGCCGTATCGTCACTTAAGATCAGATGAGATTACGGCCATAACGCTAAGGCTAAACTAAAAAGAAAATTGTAATTTAACTAAATAAAATGAACCAAAATACAAGAAAATAAAGAAATCAACGGCTTTGAACGCTGTGAAGAAAGGCCACAAAGTTACATTCAAGTTTTTACGTATAGTCGGAAAATGGGTCACCCCCAACCGCATTATAATATTCAAAGATATTAATTTACATAGAAAATATTGGAGCGAGAATCCAAGCCACAGTAATATGAAAAGGAGCCCGTTGATATACTGCTTTGGGTGGGACCGTCTCGGTTAATACGCATTGCAAATTTCGTTCAGGATTCACGAAACTTGTAAATCATTGTTACCGACTGGTCCAACGTTTTCTTTTAATGCGACTAGAAAACAATATTTTCTTCCGACGATAATGGAACACTTGAAAGTATATCTATCTCATTTACTCTGCCTCATAATGCTAGTGGTGGAAGAAACCGAGCTAGTTTCTAAAGCTCCTACTTTATAACGTGCGATATTATGTGATTTGGATTTAAAAGTGCTTTCGATTTTGGACGTTTAAGTAATATATAAATGTATTGCGTCTTTTTAATAGTATAAATGCGAAAATGTTTGTTTGTATGTTACGCTTCACACCTAAAACGCAAAATCGATTATGATGAATTGTGGTAAAGAGATAGAACCTGGAGACGGTGATAAGATTTTTTTATATATAAGGCTTGGCGTTATGGCCATAATCTCAGCTGATCTTAAGTGACGATACGGCCCAAGTTGGTAGGCACGCTAAAAACCTTTGGAGGAACTGGCTCTCAAGTGCAACTGCCGGAACACACCTATCGGTACTTGGCGGTAGATTTTAACTTGAGGGTGGTAGCACCCAAGCGGGCATCAGGGCGGGCCCTATCACCATGCTATGGTTTCCTCGCGCTGTTTTCCTTCACCGAGAGCTCAAGCTCATTGTAAGTGGTTGGGTTCGAGCTCACGTCCCTTGACGGAAAGTCGTACACACTACCACTGAGCTATCATCGCTTCAAATTACTCGCAAATAAACTATTTATTTCCATAGTAAATTTTCACAGAACAGATGATCTCAGATAAAATAAACTGTACACACTCCGTCCTTTACCCTTTCAGAACATAAGCAATCCACCGGCAGTGGGTAGTACAAAAAGAAGCAAATAAAAATAAAACATCCGGGGAAAAAGAGTCCATACCATTAATTCTCGGGTGAAACAATAAGCGATTTTCCTCGACAATTTATATGGGGTCAAGTACATGTGGAGCGTTCGGAGGCTCGAAGGACCAACGCTTTTTACGTACCTGTATACCGGTGAATGTGTTTTATTACATCAATCAGTTGAACTCGAAACGTAATATTATTCGTATAATCAATTCACGACACTTTTCTTCTCGCGTACACTTACTTCGCTGCTACGTTAAAGGCTTCAACGGAAAAAAAACACTGCGTAACTTCCAATTAGCTAAGACTAACGTCATTATGAAGCGATGATAGCTCAGTTGGTAGTGCGTACGGACGCCGCGTGCAATGGGCGTAAGTTTGAATCCGCGTCCGATGATCTGGAGCTTTCGATGGAGGAAAACAACGTCTAGAAACCACAGCATAACACGGTGCAAGTTGCAAATCTGCCGCCAAATACTTATAAGTGTTTGGTCCGTTCACCTATTTGTACAGTAACTGTTTGGTGTTATGTCGTCACTCACACCTGATTTTAGGTGACCGTCTGATCCAAATAGTAGACATGCTAAACCTAAAGGAGGAACTGGTTCTCAAATGCAACTGCCGAAACACACCTTCAACTTGAAGGTGTTATTTATTTATCGGGGCATTCAAAAGTGCCCTATCGCTATACATTGTTTGCATAAGAATTTTTTTCTTCACCAAAAGCTTAGCTTCATTTCAGGGATTTGAACTCATGTACTATTTGTCGTAGATAATTACGATATAATCTACAAACCGAAAACACGACAATTTCCATCTAAGTAGATAAACACGTTTGCATTTTGAACTGATCATAGCTCAGTAGTAGTGCGTACGACTTCGCGTCAACGGACGTGACTTCGAATCCACCTACCATGAACTTTTGGTGAGGGAAAGCATCGTGAGGAAACCACCCGGCTAGCTACAACCCTCTAGTTGATAATCTGCCGCCAAATACCAATACGCATGTCCCGGAGCTGCACTTGAGAGCCAGTCCCTCCACAGGTTTAGCGTGTCTATCATCTTGAGCCGTATTGTCACTTAAGAACAGGTGAGATTATGACCATAACGTTAAACTTTAACTAAACAAAAAAAAAAGTCTTGCTATAATAACTAAGCTCAACACATTTGTACAACCTGCATACAGACCCTTGTTAAAAATGTAAAAAGAAATTAAGTAAAAATCTTATATGCAGCCGCAAGTGTTATGAAAAAAAAACTCTTTAAAATACTATATTACAGTCAGAGTCGCATCAAAGGTAGATAACGGGCACTAAAACCATGATATATGCAAGGATCTTCAACCTAGTAAACATAGCTACAATTTAGTAAGGTCTTTATATACCCTCTCATAATTCTATAGTCCGTTATCTTGATTATCTTGTCCATCTAATAGAGGGCCACTATGTTCAGCGTTCTACCATCTTATCTCATCTTCACTTAACATGTGGTGAGTTTGTGTTCATAACGCTAAACCTGTAGAACTTTAGTTCCTACAGTGGTCCAGGCAAACCCTCAGGGGTCCACGGGTGACTAGACGGAGACCTACGATGGCGTGACAAAAAATGGTAAAATCCTCCTTCCCGAAATAAAGCGTTAAAAGAATTTTGTACGGGGGGTCCGTACTATATCCGAACCTAAATACGACCCATACACAAAACCGTTTAATACGCCGTCCGTTTATTTCACGACGCTTCGGGGATCATCTCCTGTTATAATGAAAGTAATTTCCATGCAATTTCTTAGCTTTTCTTCACCCATTAGCGGCCACCAATTAACGCCTCGAGTGTACTTCGATGGATTTTCAATTCTTTCCCTCATTATTATTACCTTCAAAGGTTATGAAACTATTCGACGGCGACGGGAAAGCTATTTTATCACGTTGAAAAAAAAATCATTCAACTTCGAAGTGAGCGAGATTATTTTGATCGGCCATTTTTTATCTTATGAATTCGATGAGTCGTTCATTTGAATTTATCAGGCCGTAAAACTAAATAGACGCATATTTGAGTTGGGAACTTAAATGCAATAAATAAAATTGTAGTGTCTGTTTGAATGTCAAAATAAGACCTTTTTTCTATATGTGTATGGTAGGGTATTAAAAAAAATGTTTAATTTTTTCGTCTGTCTGTTTGTTCCGGCTAATATCTGTGAGAGATGGACCGATTTTGATGCGACTTTCGCTGGTAGATAGCTGGTATTATAACGAGTAACTAAGGTTACTAAACTAAACCAAGGCAAAATAATGATACTAGGTTCATTAAACTAACGGAAAAAATCGACAGACGAACTACAAAAAAAAAGGGTTCTACATTATTTTTATATATAAAAACCCTCGTAATGATATGTTAATTAGTTAATACTTAACTTATTGTTACTTACCTTCAGTGCGTTTATAAATCAATTGAAGCGATGATAGCGCAGTGGTAGTGTGTACGACTTCGCGTCAAGGGACGTGAGTTCAAATCCAACCACCTACAATGAGCTTGAGCTTTCGGTGAAGGAAAACATTGTGAGGAAACCATAGCATGGTGGTAGGGCTTTTTCTGATGCCCGCCTGGCTAGCTACCACCCTCAAGTTGAAAATCTGCCGCCAAATAGGTGTGTTCCGGCAGCTTCATTTGTGAGCAAGTTCCTCCACAGGTGTAGCGTGTCTACCAACTTGGGCCGTATCGTCATTTAAGATCAGGTGTGAATACGGCCATTACGCTAAGCCTTAACTATATAAAAAAAAATGAAACGATCGATACAAAATACAAGACCAGTGCCGTTCTAAATAAATTTCATCGCGTATACAATGAATCAAGATTGTTATCTTTGGGAAACGTATTATCGATCGATCGAACCGTAGAACCTTTGATACGTTATTATCTATTGAAATAAAAGCCATGTGGTTATATTAATTGGGGTTCGATTGGCTTATAAAAAAACCCGGTAAAAACTATATTTTATATCAGGCCATGATGTGAGGGCCTCTGGCAAGAGTTGTCGGGTGATAAACGCATCAAGTAGATTAAGTACAGTTTTCATACTTCTTTTATATCTAAATCGTTTTCTTTTTTACATTCAACAAGTAAGCGCTTGACCACAATCTCACCTGGTGGTAAATGATAATGTCGTCCATGATGGAACGCACTTACTGAGCAAGTACCTGCTTACTCTCTGTTTGAAGATTCCCAGATTGTAGGATTAAGGAAAGAGAGACGCCGGTAGTGAATTCCATTCACTTGCGGTACGCATTATAAAGGGAGTTGGAAAACGCTTCGTGAAAATCCTTGCGGCATCCGGTTGTCCTCAAATGGAATGGAGTTGGTGGAATCAAATCGCTCAGCTCCTGGGCACACTCTCCAAAGTGTATTCACATATTCAAACCACATGAACCATTCTTATATACATATGTATTTCTAATTCTAGACGTCGAATACTTCTGTTGTTCCCGATAAAAAGTATAACAACATTTCTCATGAATATAATTCATATGTTTCTTATACAAAAATACTTTTTTAGAATATGTCTGTTAGTTACAGAAATAAACACGTTTAAACAAAACAAAACAAAACATTTTCTTCGAGAATATTATGTTATTATAAAATTTTAGATGAAATTTTACATTTAGGTAATGTTCTACTTTCGGAGTTCTCTCGAACGCGTGTAAATTTCTTAGCTTTAACTATTATAAGTATAGTTTGTATCAACAACAACAAAGAAAGTTATAAAGAAAATACATTTTTCTCTGTATGTCAACTAATTTTCTTTTATTACCATTTGGACACAATCTCACGTGTTGTGAATCGATTGGTGTGAGCCAAGATTCGGTAAGCCAAATTATGGGGACTGGCCCTCAAGTGCAACTTCCGGAACACACATTTAAGTATAAAACACATCAATAGGTATTGTTTACCAAGTATCGCCGTAATTGAAAGATTTGTATTAAATTATTGATATTTTAAAATTTGACACTAAGACATAAGAATATTTACACTAAACTGTACAAGTATTATTAATGAATTTATAAAAAACAATTAATTAGTTATAAATAGTCAGTAGGATTATGGCAATAAATTGTAAATGTATTATGAATGTTAACTATACTAAATTAAACAAAGGAAGTTGTATGTGTCGTAAGAAGAAATAAAGAATATAAATTAAAGAGTCTGTATTAGTTGTAAGAATGCGCTCAAATAAATAATAAAAAAAAAACAAACAAAGTAAACTGAAAAAAATATTATTAACAAGATCGCTAATTATGTTAGGGGGATGTCGGAGCTTCTAAAAAAAAAAAAAGTAATGCCGAGTAAAAGTTAATAAAACAAAATTATATTCGATTTTTTATGCCCCGACTTTTACAAGAATCTCTTTCAATTTTCAAAAAATGATTTTACCCTATTTAGATCATCCGACGAACATTAGAATGCATAGATATGTAATAATATACAGAACCATGGCGAGTATAAAATGCGGTCAACTATATAGTTAAGTACTCCGCGTGACAAAATGCCATAAAGCGTCGTACAATGACAGTCGGATGTATGAGCAAGCGTGTAGGTACCATCGCAGTGGGGTACTGTTCTCTCTATATAATGTACGTACGCATATCATAAAGAAACTAAAGCTCGCTGTGAAGGCCGAGGCTTTTGAAAGTCCTGGCACATTGAAGTTCAAAGTTTGACTAAATTAATTAACATCAACTTTTTTTTAAACACTTCTGTATAAGTTTAGAGAGTTACGGCTACAATTTTATTTGATGTTAAGTGACATTGCTGGCTCCTGACACCCTCTGTCGTTGCTTTTCATCTTCCTCTTTGTATTTCTCCACATCAGAGAGCGTCCTATCGATCTCTGCTTGCGTTAAGTGACCTTTGTCATTTTTGATTACGATGGTCTTGCCTCTGCCGGTACTGTTCTGTCAGCTGACACATTCAGGATGCCTTCAGCGTCCATGTCGAAGATTACGTCGATCTTCGGTACTCCAGTCGGTTCCAATGGAATACCCGTCAGGTGACCCAAGCTGGTGAACACTTTAACCTGTGGAGGGACTGGCTCTCAAGTGCAACTTCCGGAAGATACCTTTAGCGTAGGGCTGTTTTGGACACATCACCATATGAACTGAACGCCTTATGCAATTAATAAGACGTGCAATTGATGACATCTACCTTTATTATTTACTAGATTTGCCTGCGACTTCGTCCGCATTGAAATTAAAGTTATTTAAGCCATTTATAGATTATGCTACTTTGGCACAATACAGCTTTCTAATGGTCAAAGAATTTCTGAAATCGGTCCAGGAGTTTTTGAGTTTATTAATTATATAGATGTTATTTGAAGCGATGGTTTATTCACTACATGAACTAATTACAAATTACTACTTGGTTTATACGAGATCGAAGTAGGAGCGAGAGGTATACTAGCGAAATCTCTTTGCGATCTCCTAAAACATCTTGGCCCGTGTAGTTTGGCAGTAAGATCTATTGTAAAACGTGTGTCTATTGCTCAATTTATATTGGCAGGAAAATAGCACAGTGGTAGTGTATACAACTTGGCGTCAAGTGACGCGAGTTTGAATCAAACCACCTACAATGAACTTGTGCTTTCGGTGAAGGAAAACATCCTGAGGAAACCATAGTAAGATAGTAGGGCTTTTTCTAATGCCCGCTTGGCTAGCAACCACCCTCAAGTTTATAATCTGCCGCCAAATACCAATAGGTGTGTTCCGGCAGTAGCAGTTGAGAGCCAGTTCCACCACAGGTTTAGCGTGTCTACCAACTTGGGCCATAATGTCACTTAAGATTAGGTGAGTTTATTACCTTAACGATAACCATTACCTATGTAAAAAAAAAACACATATTAATATATAACCTTGCGTTAACATTGATTTTGTCAAACAAATCGGATTGCGTATTCAAACGGTTCGTACAAAGTTTATCCCTCCCTTTACCCCACTTCCATAAAGGTTTTCGTGGTGAAAAGTACCCTATCACCGCCCCCAGGATTCTATTTATCTCTATACCATAACTCATCAAAATCAATTCAGCGGTTTAGGCGTGAAAACGTAACAAACAAACAAACTCACTTTCATAACATTAGTAAGGATAAGATGTGTGTATATATCTATTTTTTTATTGTTCTTCATTGATAGTTTCCTTCGATGCACGCATATCTATTATACGGACTAAATGATTTATTTCCTTCATTGCAAAGTATTCAATTCTGTTGGTAATAATTAATAGATGAAAAGAAAAAACAATGTTCGTGTCTACAGTGAAAAAAGAGTATTTGAAATGTGTAAAATGATTTATCTTTAGTAAAATCATTTAAAAAGTACATAAAAAACGGATACGTTATATTTAAAAGTATTCTACAGGAATAAAAAATTAACATATTACTTTCGGATAGACATGGGTCCATTATCGTAAATCACTTTTCAATTATTGTAAGGAAGAGTTAACTAAAAAAAAATCCTAACCAACTTGACGAATGCTTTTGTATTAGTTAAAATAGTTATCATGAGTTATATTTTGAACCTTTTTTTTCCTTAGGAATACATTTTTTATACCTTATACGTTAAGGCTACCATACCACCAGAACGGAACTCTATGAATAACAAAAATTAAATTGAAGGTAGACACAGTAACATGATGTTTTCTGGACAACCTACACCTCAGTCCGCCCCGTGACCGCGAAGGCTGAAAAGCTTTTGAAACGTCGCAATCAAAATTAATAAATAAGCGTGATAAAATCCGTTTCAATTAGTTTTATCTCGATATCACCAGATGTTTAAGTACGATCCTCCGGACAGGAGCCCTCGAGTGACTCTGCTCGCGCGATACAGTGACACTCTACATCACTGAAACTGCATCATCACACCGCATACCATCCATGCACACCCACACTATCGATAAGGTCGTGCTACCATCACTAAATTAGTAAGTTAGCACCTGTTGGTTAGTTAGAATCGCGAACCTTGTTCAGTTTCCGGCAGCAGCCCAAGCCGAGGTTCGGCCATCCTGGCACCTTTGCGCTCGCTGCCTCGGAGTTGAGCGCCCTCCCCCCCCCCCCTAAAAGGTTCGGTGAAGCTGTCAAAGCCCCTAAGGCTGACAGGACGTACGTCAAGTCGACAAAAAAAAAAACATCACCAGATGTTAAGATGGTGGGCGCGCTAAGCCTAGTGGAGGGACTGGCTCTGAAAAGTAAAAGCCGGAACACACCTACAAGTTTTCCGCAGTAGATTTTCAAATTGAGGGTGGTAGCTACAAGTTAGGCGGACATTAAAAAATACCCTAAGCGTCCTTCGCCGAAAGCTCAGGATTATTGCAGGGATTCAAACTCACGCCTATTGACGCAGGGTCCGTACGCAATACCAACTGAGCCATCATCGCTGCAAAATGTAATTGTATGTTTGTCAAATTACTGTTATTATCTTTGTTTCAATCACCTAACGTCAATAACGCAGACTTCAAATTTTTACCAGCACAAAAAATCATCCACAAGATCGCACAGAACTTATTCCCTTAATTGATCTAAATCAAGTGCCATTAGATCAAGTGATACGTACTTACTTTGTACGTTAACAACTCAATCGATCAGTTTAATCTCAGATAACATCGTATTAAACTTAGCGACGCAGATTCCCGTGCCCACCTACATACGTTCAGACTGATTGATCATTCGAGTAAATAGTGCGTGCTCTCGCTGTGTCATAATCCCACGAGACGCGAGCTTTGAACACGACATTATATAAAAGTTACATCATCAATTTTAATACACTTTAATTGTACCCGCGACTCCGTACACGGCATAGTAACTTGTTTCTTCTTTTATTATAATTTCGTTTCGTAATACTAATATTATAAATGCGAAATTAGTTTGTTACTTTTTCACTGTCTATCTGCTCAATCAGATATTATAAAATTGTAGAAACTCGTTGTCAAGGCTAAAAATAAGAATACAGAGTAAACTTTCTGTTACACTCTGGTTTTATATTAAACTAGTTATGAACGCGACTCCTTTCGCGTGAAATTAAAATTTATTTAATCACTTCCATATTTTTTCTCATCTTATGTTATAAACGGCTAATAGAGCATTTTAATTGAGAAAGAATGTTCGAAATCGGTCCAGTAGTTCTTGAGTTTTTCGTTACAAACAAAATACAGATAAATAATTAAATAAAAGTGTACGTCCCGTTACGCGTAGTTCAATTTCCAAACCATGGAAATATACAAAACAAAAACATATCTAGTTATGGATCCACCAACTACTGAGGATACATAACACCCGCGTCGTTCCAGTAAGGAGCCGAGTGGCCTTGAGGTTTTAGTGGGTATTTCCCGGCGACTAGCGTCGGGCGAGACCCTCATAGCCTTCCCAATCCCCCTGGGTTCAGAAGGTATGCATAAATGCATTTGCCCAAGATAAAAAAAGCTACCGGTATTCTTTGAAACCAGACGCTACCTCTATCTGGTCTCATAGAAAATAGTTACTTATTAAGTTAGTCTTACGCGAAATCTGTTCCAGTATAAACGTATTTAAGTTTTTTATTTTTAAACGCCTTCGCGTCGCCCAGAACTTGACTGTATTGTCTATCAAACTAAAAATAGAAAACGGATCTTTTCTGCCTATGAGCCGTTACATTATATTACTTTCTACATAAACATAGATAATATAATTATAAAAAATAAACATCTAAATAATTAGACTTTTCTTATATAGTTTAGGTTAATCGTTATGGCCGTAATCTCACTTGATCTTAAGTGACGATACGGCCCAAGTTGGTAGACACGCTAAGCCTGCAGAGGGACTGGCTTTCAAGTGAAACTGCTGGAACACACCTATTGATATTTGGCACTAGATTTTCAACATGAGGGTGGTAGCTAGCCAGGCGGGCGTTAGAAAAAGCCCTACCAACATGTTATGGTTTCCTCACGATGTTTTCCTTCATCGAAAGCTCAAGCTCCTTGTAGGTGGTTGGATTCGAACTCACGTCCCTTGAAGCGAAGTCGTACACACTACCACTGAGCATTCTAAATAAGTACCCTGGCGAGCTTAATACTGTAAGGTAACCTTTTGTTCCAACTGACCAGCAGTTTTCTAATACTGAAAGTAAAATATACCATTGTAAGTATCTAAACAAAACGATTAGTTAACCACAAAACAAATAACACTATTGACGTTCAAAGGATTTGAAGGCAAAAGTTTAAGAAATACGCCATAGAATTAAATAAATATATTGATGTAACCTTTAAAACGTGTCGTTACGTACTCAGACAAGTATAACCGGCAAAGTTATTTAGGCTGTTAGTGGAAATAATTAAAAATTCCACGGTGTATCACCATGGTAGCCGTAGATAGATATTAAAACTGTGTGATGGAATTACTTATTTGAATAATATACACGTTTTTGAAATAAAAAGTTATTTATGGAATGGGAAGGAATGGGTCCTACCCACTGTCATATTTTTAGGACACTATTTACAAAATGTCTTTTTACGTATTAGGACTTTTATTTTTATTATTTCTGATGAAATTCATAGTTTTACACTATTTTTCTAATAAAAATTTTTTTTCGGTGTGAAATATGTTTAATTAATAAAAATAAAAGTCTTAATACGTAAAAAGACATTTTTTAATAATAGTGTCCTAAAAATATGACACTGGGGAGGAATGGGTTAAGCGCGCTGAGTACTTTATTTTGAGGGTTTCGATTGAATGCGGCTGAATTGTCACGCTCGCCTGTGTGACGCTCGTTAGGACGAAGTTGGCTCGAGTCGATTACCGGAGCGAGAGAGATAAATTAGAAATGTGTTTTTTTTTATAGTTTAGGTTTAGCGTAATGGCTACAATTTCACCTAATATTAAGTGACGATGTGGCCGATGATTGTCGACACGCTAAGCCTAGTGGAGAGACTGGCTCTCAAGTGCAACTTCCGGAACACACCTGGCCAGGCGAGCATAATAAAAAGCTCTTTTTTATGGAATAACGGGCTAACGAGCAAGCTTCTCACTTGATGGTAAGTGATCACCGCCGCCCATGGACACTCACAACACCAGAGAAATCACAGGTACATCGCTGGCCTTTATAGACTGAATGTGCCAGAACACAGTGTTTGGTATTTGGCGGCAGATTTTCAACTCGAAGATGGTAGAGCTAGCCAGGCGGGCATTATAAGAAGGCCTACCATTTTTTTTGTTCGAACTGACGTACGCTGTTAGCCCTAGGGGTTTTGACAGCTTCACCGAGCTTTTTGGGGCAAGTGCTGAGTGCACTCAGCTCCGAGGCAGCGAGCGCAAGGGTGCCAGAATGACCGAACCTCGGCTTGGGCTGCTACCGGGAAAATGAAAAAGCATTCGCAAGGCTAACTAATCAACAGATCCTAACTTACTAATTTCGTGATCCTAACAAGACCTTATCGGGCAAGCCGCGTAAGGGCCGCGGGGGTAGTCCCTGACAGAACCGTTTACGTAACGTGTGGGTGTGCATGGATGGTGTGCGGTGTGATGATGTACTTTCAGTGATGTAGAGTGTCACTGTATCGCGCGAGCAGAGTCACTCGAGGGCTCCTATCCGGAGGATCGAACCTAAAGCCCTACCACCATGCTATGATTTCCTCGAAATATTTTTCTTCACTGAAAGCTCAAGCTCATTGTAAATGGATTCTAACTCACGTCCCTTGACGCCTTACCAACTGAGCTATCATCTCATAAAAACTAGCTGTATTGTATATGCACATTTATAATGATACATAAACTTTAATACAATTATTTTATTTGCGTAATTAGCTAAAAGTGTTTATCTTATATGTGTAATACGAGGTTATCTCGACAGCTGTCAATCGATTGAAAAAAGTGACCGCATGTCGCCGCGAGCTTGTGCGGTAATTTCATATCTATAATCAGTAGTTATTTGTTAATTATCAAGACGTAGAATAAGTGAGTTGATAGGACACGACATTCGTGTTCGAGTGTATCGAGATCACTACACAATAGAGCTACGTTCGACGTTCACGACCGCGATTGTCTCCGTTCCGTTAGCATCAGTCGGAGGTATAGCGCCGCTACAGGCGAGACCGCCGGACACTCGAACTAACCCACAACGCGCAACCCGGCCACTCCTGAAGATCAGGAAAAAGACTACGTGTATGGAGGGATACGACCTAGAATCCCAAATTCGACATCCAATTACAAAACACTACATCCACCCAACTCAACCAAAATCCAAGGACCAGCTAGCAGAAACCACTGCAGAGGGCTAAGCCCTGACCAGTTTCCTCACCCCCCCCCCTCGGGGGGAGGTAGAGATGGCCAAGAAGCTGGGCATTATGATCAAGAGGAATAAAGTATGGATCGTTTTAAGTGTTGAAGTAAACAAACAATTGGTGCTTTGAAAAATTAAAAGAGGTTAAGTTACAATTTATATACGTTAACTGTAACCTTGAATAAATATTTGTGTACATATACCTATATATATATATATATATATATATATATATATATATATATATATATATATATGTGTATATGAAATTTATTATTTATTAAGTTAGGTTATGTTATTGACATGATAAGAGAAAAGACGTAAATTTTTATAAACTTATTAAGTATAAGTATGTTTACATGTGGCCGCACGTCGCTCATTTGCTGGAGAAACATACTTGAAGCGATGATAGCTCAGTTGGTAGCGTGTCTGGACGCCACATCAATGGACGTGAGTTCGAAACTCAGCAATAATCCTGAGCTTTCGGTAAAGGATAACATCGTGATAAACCATAGCATGGTGGTAGGGCTTTTCCAATACCCGCCTGGCTTGCTACCACCGTCAAGTTGAAAATCTGCGGCTAAATACTATAAGTATGTGTTCGGCAATTGCAATTGAGAGCCAGTCCCTCCTCTAGCCTTACGGTCTCCACTATCTTAACACCAGGTAAGATTATGGCTATAAAACCAGTAAAGTTACTTTATGGAGCTTCCAAAAATAATTATAGATAAATTAATCTTACCTGGTTTGTCTAAATCGCTTAAGAACTCCTCGGTATCCGTGTATGCGGTCGAACGTCCCAGAGCCGCGAGGACTACGAGGCAAGCCCACGCAGCACACCCCGGGCCACAAGCCCGTGGCCTCGACATGGCCTCGGCGACTCTATGGTCTCACTTTAACATCATACACGAACCTACACGGTCCCGCAACACTTTATCACTTCCTGACACTACACTGCTTCAGTTACCTGGAACGAAATAAATGTTTCTAAATTAAAAACACTATCCATTATCTATCACCATTATCACTAGTAATTGACCCAATTATGTGTATATATTATATCGATCTTAAAGTGATAGCGGGTCAGTTGGTAGTTTGTACGGACGCTTCGTCAATGTACGTGAGATTGTATCTACCTCCAATAAGCCTTACCTTACCAGGAAAGAAAACATCGTCAGAAAACCATATTGGTTTGCTGGTAGAGATTTTACTAATGCCCACCTACCTAGCTACCACCCTCAACTTGAAAATTTGCCGTCCAAGACCTATAGGTGTGTTCCGACAGTAACACTTGCGTGCCCACCAGTTTAGTCAACACGTAACATCAGATGGGATTACAGTCAAACTCTAAACCTAGTAAGACAGCACAATTGGGTGCAACAGGATTGTGACTAACATACCACTTTGCGGAACGTTTGTCATAGGGATACGCTTTGGGAAGTTGCGATCCGGGATCAACAATTGTATATTCAGTAATAGGGTAGGTTTCTCGCGACCACCATACCCATAGTAAAACTGTCATTGTTCTATGTCTATACTCTAAGCAGTCAATTTGCCGCGTTTCTATAAAAAAAATATTAAAAAAAAAATGTGTGTGCAGTTCACACGCAATAGAAGTGAAACCTTAAAAAGTTCGCTTCGTAATAAGCTCGGACCCTGTATGAATCATTGTATTATATTTTCTTTCTCATCTCGTCGCACGTTATATCGTACATATGTATATGGTTGTCTCTTTTTCCTGTCGCTTTTTCGTTTCTTTTTTATTATGGCTCTCAAGTGCAATTGCCGTAACACAGTTATTGGTACTTGACGGTAGATTTTTAACTTGAAGATGGTAGCTTGCCAGGCGGGCGTTAAAAAAAGCCCTACCACCATACAATGATCTCCTCACCATGTTTTCCTTCACCGTAAGCTCAAGCTCATTGTAGGTGGATTCGAACTCACGTCCCTTGACGCGAAGTCGTACACACTGCCACACTGCTTTCAACGAGTTTCAAATCGCGACTATGCTAAATAAGTTTTTTACTTCAAAAGTAAATCGTGCTTAAAATTGCAGGCATATATTTATTAAAACACTTTTGAATTAAGCACTAAAGATTCACTTTTGTGTAACAAACAGAATATATAATAATACCAACATTAGCTCAGGTGCAAAAACTTCATTCATATTCAAAAGTCGGGTCGCGAGTTTTCCACGGTGCTTTTCTATTAAACCCCGCATTACACTACAAGCTGATGCGATACATTAACGCAGCGATTTTTTAAAGACAACACCCGCGCATGTTGATCCAAGTGTCGCAAGTAACTTTACAATTATACAATTAATCGATACTAAGTAATACGCCTAGACTCAGATAAATAATTCGCTAATCACACAAGAAATATCTCGTGTAAGATTCGATTCCACTGCGATCAGCGAGTTGGTGGCGGCAGGGCGATTGCTTCAACACCCGTTCAAACATATAGTCATATTTATATCGCTTCAATCTAGGATTGTACGATTACCTAAGTATTTTCCATAGTCATCTCTTTACTACTGCGGTCACGAGTAATAAGTTTTTTTCATGCTTAAGGTTTAGCATTATGGCCATAATCTCACTTGATCTTACGTGATGATACGGCCCAAGTTGGTAGACACGCTAAGCGTGTGGAGCAACTGGCTCTCAAGTGCACTTGCCGGAACACACCTATTGGTATTTGGCGGCAGGTTTACAACTTGAGGGTGGCCTCTAGCCAGGCGGGCATTTGAAAAAGCTCTACCACACTAGCTAGGTAGCTATTAGGTAGGTAGGTAGTATCATCACTTAAGATCAGGTGAGATTATGGCCATAACGCTAAACCTTAAGTATATAAAAAAAAGAAAATGTATTTAAAAAAAAACATACTTTAATAATCACTAGAAGTAGTTAGAAGGAGCACAGTTGTTACCGTGTGCACACATGTTGATTATAGCATTCAAATATTTTATATAGCATAGCCTTCAGTGTACATTTGCCCGTATAATGGATGGGAACATACATATTCATTTTATTGCCCTCAATGAATTATGTGTACGATATTTTCAGATAAATATTAAATTTTGCCGACGTAAGCGTTTTAGTACATTTAGCTTGTAATGCCTTCTTCTATATATATTTTTTATGTATATGCACTTCGTGAGTATACGAAAAAACTTTGTTATTCCTAATGAATTTATTGTTACATATAAATATATAAATGTAATAGCGCTATATCTATTAAATAAATATGTTTCGATGTTTATATGATGATAATGGAACCCACAAAATATTTTTATAAAAAAAATTTAACCTGTATGTTCTTTAAAAGAAATATATCACTACGAATGATTAATGTTATGGAAATAATATTTTAGTATATATTGAACTGCATCACACTATAAATTATAATTTTTATTTCATAACAAAGTTGAAGCGATGATGGTTCAATTGGTAGTGTGTGGTTGCCGAGCCAATGGACGTGAGTTCGATTCCACCTGCAGGAAGGAAAGCATCGCGTTGATACAATAGCATGGTGGTAGGGCTTTTTGTAATGTCGCCTAGTTAACTACCAGCCTGAAGTTAAAAATCCGGCAGTTGCATTTGAGTGTCAGTCCTTCCACTAAGCATAGAGTGTTCACCATCTTGGACAAAATCGTCACATAACATCAAGCGATGATTTTGAAGCGATGATAGCTCAGTGGTAGCGTGTACGACTTTGCGTCAAGGGACGTGAGTTCGAATCCAGCCACCTACAATGAGCTTGAGCTTTCGGTGAAGGAAAACATCGTGAGGAAACCATAGCATGGTGGTAGAGCTTTCTCTCACGCCCACTTTGCTAGCTAGCATCCTCAAGTTAAAAATCTGCCGCCAAATACCAATAGGTGTGTTCCGGCAGCTGCACTTGAGAGCCAGTCCCTCCACTGGCTTAGCGTGTCTACCAACTTGGGCCGTATCGTCACTTAAGATCAGGTGAGATTATGGCCACAACGTTAAGCCTTAAGTATAAAAAAGAGAGATAGTGCCCATAACGCTAACCATATAAAATTTAAAAAAAAATTAGGTAAACATACAAATTCAAATATTACAACACGACAGGTGAAAATCCCTGCTCAAACTTCAACGGAATTTTAAAATACTTTAAAGTACTACATTTAACCTACAACATCTTTTAAAAATTGTCAAAGTTAAATCATACGCTAATTTACTTCGAAATTTCTAGTGTGATCGTAAGGCACCTCGAAATTCACATTCCGCGGTATTATTGGAAAATAACTTAACGTAGACGTACAAAATAAGTAGAATATCTAACTTATTTAATACGTAAAATTCCGACCAAGTTACTAAATAGAGGCTAAAAATATTACAAGTTGAAAATAGAATGTGAAAGCTTTAAATTGATTTAATAACGTGGCGAATATCATTTATGTAGCTTTTTTTAAGCTTAAGGTTTAGCGTTGTGGCCATAATCTCACCTGATCTTAAGTGATAACACGGCCCAAGTTGGTAGATACGTTAAGCCTGTGGAGGAACTGGCTCTCAAGTGCAGCTGCCGGAACACACCTATCGGTATTTGGCGGCAGATTTTCAACTTGAGGGTGGTTGCTAGCCAGGCGGGCATTAGAAAAAAAACTTAAGATCAGGTGAGATTATGGCCATAACGCTAAACCTTAAATATTAAAAAAAATATATCGAAATGTAAATATCAATTTAAATCCATAAAGATATTTTGAACTAACGTGTTAGTATTGAAATCCCTGTAATATGACATTTAAAATAAAAAGACGATCAACGATAAAGCAAAAATAAAAAGACAATCAACGATAAAGCTAACACGTATTAAAATCAAAATTAGGTCAAATCTCTTAGTTTGGATATTAATGTTAAGTAAAAGGTTATATGTTAACTATCTACACTTTTTAATAGGCATTTTCAAAAACTTTCTAAACGCGTAATAAATTTTATTATTAATGAAAGCAAAACGTTAGCAATGCGATAATCGAATGAACGTGTGAATGTCACAGACACAGCGAGTAAATACGGAAACATATCTCCTATCTACGAGTTCCGAGAAAACAACCAATGTATACATATAATAAAAATGTAAATTTAACGTGTTTGTACATTTTAGATTTATATGAAAACAATTATATCGCAAGTGACTAATAAACGATACACGTGGTAAATCGTTTTTGTACATAGAAAATATTTTCAATGTGTTGAAAATGATACCCAATAGAACCTACTTCCGGTACTTTCGGGTTTTGTGTCTGTTTGTCTGTTTATCTGTGCATGCATCACTTAAAATGTACGAAGCGAACGTAGATAACTTATATACGTAAAAATTGTACGCAACTTTCGAGTATTGTTTAGTTTTTATTTCATCATCATATATATGAATCGCTAAAATGTATGTACGCGCATAACTTCCGAACGGCTGTACCAAATTTGATATTTTTTTATTGTGTTCGTTATTATCAGGATAAGGTTTGTATAAAAGAAAATAAAAAAAAATATATGAACTTTTTTTTTAATTCGCATAATATGAAAAGTGAGTGAACGGGACACACGACTGTGACATATCTATATATAACAAAATAGATCGCCTTTGGTTCGTCTCACTAAAACTTAAAAATGTTGTAGGTGTTACAAAGTTCATTGGGTCAGCTAGTAAGTAATAAAATACATTTACAACATTTTTATTATATATATATATATATATATATATATATGACTGTCTGTTTGTTAGTGCACGTATCAGTGCTAAAGTACAACTGTTATGATAAAACGTTACAAAGGAAACATAAACCATGGTTTCATGGTATCATATGGTTTCATTTGAAGCGATGATAGCTCCGTTGTAGTGTGTACGGCTTTGCGTCAAGGGACGTGAGTTCGAATCCAACCTACAAAGAGCTTGAGCTTTCGGTGATGTAAAACATCGTGAGGAAACCATAGCATTGTGGTAGGGCTTTTTCTGATGCCCACCTGGGTAGCTACCACCCTCAAGTTGAAAATCTGCCGCCAAATACCAATAGCTGTATTGCGGCAGTTGCACTTGAGAGCCAGTTCCTCCAAAGGCTTAGCTTGTCTACCAACTTGGGCCGTATCGTCACTCAAGAACATTATGGTCATAACGGTAAGGTTAAACTAAAAAATTTTTTTTTCACTGATAACTCAACTGCAGGGATTCGAACTCACGTCCATTGACGCAGCGTCTATACGTACGTGCTATTACGTAAAAAGTTTAAAATTGTATCACTTTTTATAAGGGTTTTATGTTGAGTACGAAGTTTAATGATAATCATTAAAATGTATCAATTACGTAGGCGGGCGCGGAAATCAACGTTTCAAAGTTTAATACGGTGTTATCTGAGATGGAACTTATCGAATAGATTGTTGACGAACAAACTAAGAACCACTTGACGTTATACCGAGCGGTTTGATTTAAATCAATTCAGGGAACCCTTTTCGAGTTAAATTCTGTGTAATTTCAGGATGAGTTTTGCAACATTGTATGTCTTTGTTTATTCGCATGATCACAATTTTATCTGATGTTTAGGGACGACGTGACCTAAGATGGTGCAAACGCTACGCCTAGTGCAGTGACTGACTCTCAAGTGCTACTGTCGTAATACACATATATGTATTTGGTATTTGGCAGCAGATTATCAACTTAAGAGTGGTACGTAACCAGGCCGGCACTAAAAAAAGCCTCACTACAATGGATTCATCGTGATGTTTTTTTTCACCGAAACCTCAGGCAATTTGTAGGTATTCGAAGTCACGCCCATTGTTGCAGTGCCCATATACGGTACCATAGAGCCATCACTACTGTATAGAGGCTAGAAAGCCTATGCTGTGTTTCAATGATAAACTCAACCACATAAAAATGTATATAATTGTGTTCGGAATACAAATATATGTGAAACAAAAGTAATTTTGATGATTTTAATTTACCGATAATAAAATTGTAAGTTTCAACGATTAAGTTATCTTAAAAACAAGCTTCCACCTGCGGCTTCGCTCGCGTTAATATTGATTTTGTCAGACAAATCGTATGATGCGATAAAAAGTTTCACACAAAGTTTATATTTACCCTCTTTTTAATCCACTTCCAACAAGTATTTTGCGCGAAAAGGGGCCTATCACCGTCTACAGGTTCCCATCTATCTCTGTACTTACTAAAATTCATCAAATCGATTCAACGGTTAACGCGTGAAAGCGTAACAAACAAATAAACAAACAAACTCACTTTCGCATATATACTAGTTAAGTAACCTTTAAGAATTCACTTTTGTCTGCAATCTTAGTTAACAACCCACATTTAAAAAAAATGTACTCACATCTCTCTGAAACTATTGGATAGAGGTACGAGATCCAAGCTATTATTTATGTAGCTTACCGAGTGCACTAGGACAGCGGCTTCGCCGCGTTTTTAAATATGTACTTCGAGAAAACCGGTCTAGATGATTCTATGTCAGTGTAACTGGGAACGGTACTGTTATTTGATCACAGTTTAGGACACATGTGAAATGTTTACCGCTGGTGAAATGGTATCTTTTAACAGTGACCACACACATCGTCTACGTAAGTTAACCTCACATAAATAATTTACTGTACATCCTTTAAGTTATTTCGAGGTTTGTTTCATTTAATTTTGGTAGGTAATTTTTAACTTTGATGAGGGTTAGTGTACTCCCATCCATATTGTGACACCATTGCATGGCGATAGGGCTTCTCATAATCTTCGCCTGGCTAGCAACCACCCTTTAGTTGAAAATCTGCCACCTAATACCAATAGGTGTGTTCCGGAAGTTGCACTCGACGGGCATTACCTCCACAGGTTTAGCGTGTCTACCAACTTGGGCTGTATCGTCACTTAAGATCAGGTGTGATCGTGGCCCTGTCGTTAAAACTTAACTATAAAAAAATGGTGGTTGGGTTTGTCAACACACACGTCCACACGGTCCGCTATTTAAGTTAATTCTGTCGCCAAACACCTACGGGTGTGATCCAAAAGTTACATTTGAGAGGTAGTCTCTTCACTAGGCTTAGAAAGGCCATTTTCACCTACATCGTCACTCAGCATTAGATGAGATTGAGACGAAACCTACAAAGCATTTGAAAAATGCTTTTATTAAATTAGTTATGGCTGACATCATCAAATTTGAAAGATGAGTCGAAATGGTACTCTTTACAATAGTTCATTACGGATTGTCATTTCATTCTTTAGCTCTAATAATAAGTTGATGTAAATAAATGAATAAATATATTCTTTTTATTTATTTCGAATCGGATATATTCTGTTAACCTCCAGGCATTTGACAGCTTCACCGAAGTATTTGGAGCGAGTGCTGAGGGCACCCTGCCCCGAGGCAGCGGGTACAAAGGTGTCAGCGCGGCCGAACCTCGGCTTGGGCTGCTTCCGGTAAATGAAAACAGTTTCACGATCCTGACTAACTAACAGGTCCTGTCTTATTAATTTAGTGATCCCAATAACAACGTGTACTTAACGTCTGAGTGTGCACGAATGGTATGCGGTGTGATGGTGTACTGTCAGCCATGTAGAGTGTCGCTGTATCGCGCGAGCAGAGTTACTCGAAGGCTCCTATTCAGAGAATCGAACCTAGGCTCAGGCGTTTGCGGAGGGAGGCCGCGGTGGGTGTACGGGAGCGAAATTATCCGCTTGGCCTCGGCGGCGAGGACGGCGGTTACGCGGACGTGTGCGCGGACACGTGCGATTGGCGGAGATTGCAGCGAGGAGCGCGTTCAATCTCGTTATTTTATCGACGGGGTCGGAGGAACAATTACGTGGCCGGTGCGCACAGCCTTTGGCGTGCGGATTGGAAGTGTAGCTAACTGCGTGTACTATTTTGGAGATGGGATGATTAATCATTTTCAAAAAAAATCTTTGTTAGGTCTTTAATATATGCATACATAGACGGAAGCTTCATATCTTTATTGAGATCTACATTACAGACCTAGTAATATTTTGCTGTTTCACTATAGTACGGAATGTGCCTCGTAATTTGTCAATGTTTAATGCCTTACTGTAAAATGTATTATCAAATCAAAATTATTAGCAACAATATCAAGAACAAGGTATCATCAGCAATACGAAGAATAAGAGACGTTGGAACACATCACTTATATTTTGCAATAATACAATAAAGAATTGACTTACAACAAATTCAGTATTTCATTCGTAATATACATTTACACCTAATGACATTTTGCAATATTACAATAAAGAATTAACTTACCACCAATTCGGTGTTTCGTTCGTAATATACACTATTGAATTGTACGCGAATGAATTGGATTAATGATGTGTACAAACACTAAATTGGTTGTAAGTCAATTCTTTATTGTAATATTGCAAAATGGCATTAGGTGTAAGTGTATATTACGAATGACACAGTGAATTGGTTGTAGGGTCAATTCTTTTTTATAATATTGCAAAATGGCATTCGGTTTAAGTGTATATTACGAATGACACAGTGAATTGGTTGTAAGTCAATTCTTTATTGTAATATTGCAAATGGCATTAGGTGTAAGTGTATATTACGAATGAAACATTGAATTGGTTGTAAGTCAAATCTTTTTTGTAATATTGCAAAATGGCATTCGGTTTAAGTGTATATTACGAATGAAACAGTGAATTGGTTCTAAGTCAATTCTATATTGTAATATTGCAAAATGGCATTAGGTGTAAGTGTATATTACAAATGAAACACTGAATTGTTTGTAAGTCAATTCTTTATTATGATATTACAAAATGTCGAAATAAAATATTCTCAGTGATGCGTTCCGACATTTCTTATTCATCGTGTATATTAATAAGGAACATTGCGAGCCCCCCGGTAAGTGAATGTAAAAATATATCACCAAAGATAGCTATTAACAGTAACATTGTAATTTCCCTAAACCGTTCTACTCGAACACGGCTTATTATTCATGTTCATACATAATTTATAGGTAATTAGGCTGTGTTACGCTGTGGTTATGTTGTTCTATCGCAAAGGAAACATAGCATATGAGAATGTGTGTGATTGTTTTGACGTCATATTAATGATATATTTACTTTCGTACAGATGATAAATATTCACTTACACCGTTATATACTCTATTACCTTTATCCCCGACTTCATTCGCATAGAGCTTAGAAATGTCTCATAAATTTTAGCCCGTTCTTGTATTGTTTTTTCAATACAGCTATGTTCCTATCGGTGGTAGCGTGATGTTAAATAGCCCAAAACCTTCCTCCATGACATCTCTATCAAATACAATACGATTTTTTGAAGTCAGACTGTTCGTTTCTAAGATTAACGTACGCAAACCGACAAATACACTATAAATAATAGGGGAAGTGGAAATGCTGGATACCTTTTTGGAAAATAAACGCATAAAGCCAAACGAAGACAAACGAGCTAGCGTGTCAACTGATGGTAAGTGATCACCGCCACCCATGGACACACACAACGTTAAGGTAATCGCAGGTACGTTGCCGGCCATTATTGAAGGTACTGGCTGTCACGTGTAACTACCGGAACACGCCTATTTGTATTTGGCGGTATTTTCAACTTGAGGGTGGTAGCTAGACAGGCGGGCACGTGATGTTTTCCTTCACCGAAAACTCAACATCATTGTAAGTGGATTCGAACTCACGTCCCTTCACGCGGAGTCCATGCACACAACCACTGAGCTATCACCGCTCTACTGTGTGTTACAGATGCTTAAACTGGATTAATTAAAATGTTTATTCTTCTACTACAAACATAAATCTTTTAAGTCTTTTGGCAAAGAGTTTAACAATATAGAGACATCGTTGTTAAAAATGATGCAGCAGTTTTGTATTATACCAAAAATACACTGAACTTCACGAGGTACATACTCTTGTAAATATATCTTCAATAATATTTAAACCAGTCTATATAAACACCTATACTCGTACAGAACGTCAATGCGACTATATTTTACCTCATAGCGAGCACAGTACAATCCAGACACAACCGATCAAGCGTCAAACCGACCATAACGACACGGACGAGGAGGCATCTCGTTTTACATTGGTTTGGTAGTATGAGGGGCAGCCGATTTTAAGCTGTCTCCTACCACCTGTCGAGTCCCAGTATACCGTCTATGGGTGGCACGAAGCTTACTACATCGACCCCATGTCTCCTTGTGAAGGCAGTGGGTGGTATATTGTGGCGTTCTTCTGGGTATCAACGGTGCCTGTTAGCATCAGTCCCTACGTCGAAATAAAGTTCTTTCTTAGACCAGCAGTCAGTTCCACGAAATGCAGCCCAACGATGGTCTCTTCTACTCGCTCCTAAATTCCAATAACCTCTTTACTCTTTAAGCCGGCCCGGAAATAAATGGTGTAATCCCGCTTATCGTTACGAGCCCGTGCGATAACAAAGGGGAGAGATTTTTAAAAGAACATAATTCACAGCTAGCCCTTGAGAAACCCTTTCGGAGGACATAGTGTAAACAGATACCGCCAGTGAGTTAAGAACGTAATCTAAAACAGACGAATGTTCGTTCGAAGTGACAACCGAGCGAAATTAGTGTATCAATTCTGAAGGGCGACATCTAATGCGCCGTCGCACTGTTTGCTGGCGTGGCGACGCGTGCCGTGGCGACACGTTGCCACGCTACGTTAAAGTATAATAAACGTAAAGAAGTAATTAATTATAACAATCATGTTGGGACCATTTAATTTATATTTTCTATATAATAATATATACTAAAAGGAACACACTGAAATTCAATTACAAGTACAATCCATATACAAAAGTAGCGATGAGGAGGTTACTGGTCTATTATAGAAGATGGCTGTCATACTGGCCTGAAATCCTAGACACTTTTATATACAGTGTCTGAACTTAAATCATGGTATACCGAAAGAGTTAACGCGACGCACATATCGCATGCATGACGCGATCGTGACATATCAAGTATGAGTGCAGATCAAAAAACTGAGCTTGATTTTGTTTTTTTTTATATGGTTAAGGTTTAGCGTTATGGCCCTAATCTCACCTGAACTTAAGTGACGATATGACCCAAGTTGGTAGACACGCTTAACCTGTGGAGGAACTGGCTATCAAGTGCAGCTGCCGGAACATACCTATTGGTATTTGGTGGCAGGTTTACAACTTGAGGGCGGTAGCTACCCAGGCGGGCATGAGAAAAAGGCCTACCACCATGCAAAGATGCACCATGTAAGATATATAGTAGCTGTATTCGACAAATTGTGTACTTTACACATGTTATTATTTGAACACACACTAAAGAGTGTTACTAATATACCATATATCCATATGAAGAACCAAATAGTAGAACAAACTATTAAACGAGACGGTTAAGATATAAGGTTTTTCAAATACCTAGAACCACAAGACAAAAGTGCTGTGAGTGCACTCCCTTAGTCGCCTCGAGTCGACTATACCCGACCGACCGTCGCACAGAAAGATTGCGTATCAGAATTTCCAACTTCTCTGATTTGAAAACACTTTACCCACTATATAACTTCCAACTGTGGCCCGAGGATTGCGAGATTGGACATAGTCGCTCGAGACCGGTATCGCTTCAATCGTAACTAAATAGGCGAAGTTGTTTTTATCGGTAACCTATCATACATAAAAGGGGGTAAGCAGACAGTGTTATTACGTTTCATATTGGTTTTCATATAACAAAACGAGATAACGCAGTTGTTACTTGAAATTTTTTTTGCATTACGAAAGCGATAACCCGACTGGAGGTAAGCGATCGCCATAACCGAACGTTGCATTTTTTAAACCGTTAACAGGTTTAGCGTTATGACTACAATCTTACCTGATGTTAAGTGACGATGTTGGTGTTTGGTGAATACGCTAAGCCTGTGTAGGAAATGGCTATCAAATGCAATAGCCGGAACACACCTATAGGTGTTGGTAGTTAGAAAAAGGCATTAGAAAAAGCACTACCATCATGCTATGGTTTCATCACGATATTTCTCTTCACCGGTAGCTCAAGTTCATTGCGCGGATTCAAACTCGTATCCCTTGACGCGGCCTACATACACTCTACTACTACGCTATCTAAGAGTCAGTGCTACATGTTCACTTCTTCCACCCACCTCTACTAACACAAATCACAATGTTTCCTTCAATAATCCCTATAGCTGTACGTCATATTAATACCCAATCTTTCACACCCCCTTTCACCACGTAAACGGCTACTAACAAACGGATTTTCCAATCACACAGCGGCTGACGGCGACCAAAGCGATGGAAACCGCAGTCAGCAACCAGCAGTAACGAAAAACAATACGAGAAAATTCGTAGAAAACACTTATTCAACCGCAAATCTACTATTTATTTTATCTGCGCCCCGGGGTAAACGCCGGAGGCATTCTGGGTACGCGAATAAATCATACCGTTTCAATTACACCCCTACTTACAGGGGCGGGAGGGGTTTGGGAGGGGGGGTTGGTCTTGTATAGACATATATCATGCTTGGTGCCTTATCGTTTTTATCGGGACGTTTATAGGTATTTTACGTGAAGATTTCTCGCCGCGATAAAGCCCGCCGGTGGATGCGCCACTTGTGGTCGAGGGTACAGTCTCGTGGGGAAATTTCGGTGCGGCCGTGCGAGTGCATATGACGTCCAGCTTATGTCATATGTTAAGCACTTGACAGTACACTCACTATTTTCGCAGATGTTGAATGATTTCAGTAGTATATGATAACATTTGAAGGGCATAATTAGGTTTCTTCGCGATGTTTAGTTTCACTATTATGCACGTATGTTATTTATTTATAATTTGAATACATACTAATATCATAAATGCGTGTTTGTTTGTATGTGTGTGTTACGCTTTCACGCCTAAACAAGTGAACCGATTGTGCTGAATTTTGTTTGTTTTTAGACAGTTTTCCTCTGACGTGATAGAGATCTTTTCCTGTATAGTAAAGATTCGCATTTGTTTTTCGCTTTTATGTATTATATTTTATGACTTTTGGTATAGAGATAGATGAGAAACTGGAGACGGTGATAGGTTACTTTTTCTCGCGAAAATCTTGTTAGAAGTGGAGTAAACAGAGGAATAAACTGTGTATGAAACTTATGAAAATATTAGCGCTAGCAAAGTCGGAGGTAAAAACCAGTTACTCACGCAATAAAGGCGCATTATATTTATTACTAATTTGAAGCGATGATAGTTAAGTGGTAGTTTGTAAGAATTCCGCGTCATGGGACGCGAGTTCGAATCCAAATCAACTACAATGAGCTTGAGCTTTCGGTACAGGAAAACATCGTGAGGAAACCATGTCATGGTGTCAGGCCTTTTTCTAATGCCGGCCTGGCTAACTACCACCATTATGTTGGAAATCTGCTGCCAAATATCGATAGGTGTGTTCCGGCAGATGCACTTGAGAGCCAGCCCCTCCCTCCAATAGAGGGCGGCGACGCACCAGCGATTTCCCCTGGTGTTGTGGGTGTCCGTGGGCGGCGGTGATCACTTAAAATCAGGTGATAGACTTGCTCGTTTCCTCGTCATTCCATTGAAACAAAAAACTTGCCAATTAATACAATATTCTACTAATCCACGCGGTATTAACTTAATTAATATACATAAGTTACCTACCACTCAATAGGAGGAACAAATAAATAAATACCGAGATATGATAATGCAGAATATGATAATAAATGTAAGATGATTTTAGAATGAAACGCGGTTGTCACGGGTCACCCCGCAGATGTGATACAATTCAGGTAGTATTAGATTTTATTATCTACTTGCTGATCTGAGTTTTGCTAAAAAAAATGGATAAATCAATCTTTTTTTTACATTTTAATTAGCTAGTATAAATCTTAATCAACCATCCAACTTCAATTCTTTAGGATAAACAAAAACTGGCTGTATCATATATCTTTTATATTTTTAATTTCTTTTACACACCGGCTCGCACCGTAGCAACGTATGGAAATACTGAATGCCTTAAATGAAACTTACATAGTTTTCCTTTACTGCTTCCCTGCGATTTCTTCGGTTCTAATAATATAAGTAAGACGAACTTCTTTGCAATCCTTGGATTTACTGTGCGGGGTACTACAATGTATAGTCGAGAGGAAAATTCCTTGCGGATCCAAAGAATGAAGACACGAATATACTAGACGTACGACAAGAAGCGCTTTTTTGAAGCGATGATAGCTCAGTGGTAGTGTGCACGACTTCGCGTCAAGGGACGTGGGTTCGAATCCAAGCACCTACAATGAGCTTGAGCTTTCGGTGAAGGAAAACATTGTGAGGAAACCATAGTATGGTGGTAGGGCTTTTTCTAATGCCCGCCTGGGTAGCTACCACCCTCAAGTTGTAAAACTGCCATCAAATACTAATAGGTGTGTTCCGGCAGCAGCACTTGAGAGCCAGTTCCTCCACAGGTTTAGCGTGTCTTCCAACTTGGGCCGTATCGTCACTTAAGATCAGGCGAGATTATGGCCATAACGCTAAAACCTTAAGTATAAAGAGTTTTATATTATATTATATTATCTTCCTAAACAGGCAAATTTGGTAGGAGCCTGCTAGCGCAGCTTTAGAAGTACGTTCTAATATAGAACTTACTGCAGACTTAGACAGGCCAAAATCTCTTGGTAGATTAAAGAGAGACTTTGTTACCTCTCGTTCCCACTTCGAGTATTACAACCCATAAGTATACCACATTTCATATCTATATACATACATTCCAACCGAAATTATATTTTCATGCGTTATGCTTTCACTAAGGCGTTCCATCGGATGTTTCTCTTCAAAATAAGAAAATAAATTATAAAGGTAATAATTGCAAGCGAGGAGAAAAGTACATTAAAATAACAAGATACCTGAGTAAATAAACCTGTAAGTAATTTACCCCGAGGTAAACATGTAGGGTACATTTTTACCGGCCAAGCGTAGGTAACGGCGGTGTGAGATTAAAAAACTTGGGCGGCCGCGAGCCACAGAGGGAAAAATATTAATGAAATTTCTAGTAAACCGCCTCTTGACCAAAACGGGTGGCGGGGCAAACCCTCCTCTGGGGTACGGACAATTAAGAAATTCAATTTTGCCGCGGCTTCCGAGGTATGCCGTTGTCTGGTCGCTTGATTAAACCCTTTCGAAAGGTTTCAAATTAAACCTTTATACAAATAATGGTAAAGCGACTTAGTGAAAGGCCGAGGGAAATAACTCAAAAATTTTCCACCCACTTGTGGAATAATATTAGGACAAAACTGTTTCACCCGGTTCATACCTGTAGAGGAAAATTATGTTGTGGGAGGTTTTCTATATTTCATACCTTGCGTATTACTCAGATAAAGATGTACTAATTTGTTTTGACCTCCATAAATATATGTGGAAAATTCGGTACAGTGACTCATTTGTTATTAGTCAAGTAAGGAAAAAAAAATTTTTTTTTGAACCTATTAAGACTTCCAATAAATCAGACAGGTGACATTGTTAAAAAAAAATTCTTACCAACTTTTTATTTATTATCTACATATAAAAATATTAATTTTCATTAAGACCACTCGCCTACTAATTCCGGTAGTATTATAACTAAATAACAAAAATTCACAGTACACTTTACAATAATTTTATTCATTGAACTATTAACACGCTCTGGATCCGCACAAATAAAAACTGTTGATCCGATCGCTAGCAGAAGCGATGATAGCTCAGCCGTAGTGTGTACGACTTCGCGTCAAGGGACGTGAGTTCGAATCCAACCATCTACAATGAGCTTGAGCTTTCGGTGAAGGAAAACACCGTTAAGAAGCCATAGCATGGTGGTAGGGCTTTTTCTGATGCCCGCCTGTTTAGCTACCACCCTCCAGTCGAAAATCTGCCGCCAAATACCAATATGTGTGTTCCGGCAGTCGCACTCCAGAGCCAGTCCCTCCACAAGCTTAGCGTGCCTACTAACTTGGGCCATATCGCTACTTAAGATCAAGTGAAATTATGGCCAAAACGCTAAACCTTAACTATAAAAAAAAATCGACAGGATAAAACTCTTTTTATATTGCATATCCTACATCCTACAGCTAAAAGAAAACCAACAGTGAAAGATATATAGTATAGAGAATATATGACCTAATCAAACAGACCTTATCGAATCTATGGAATGAATACAAAATCTAAAATTGTCGTCCGTGCCACAAGTGAAATAATTTACAAAAAAATACAAGCTTAGCTAGCAAGCATAGCTTAAATCTAAAAGATAACATAAAGCTTAACATAAATCTTGACAGTGATAGGGTATATCCGGCTGTATCAAAATGGATAGAACTAGCTAGTCGCCACTACCATTACTTAAGTCCTGTGTTGTATAATAGAAATAATAAATAAATTAATGTTTGGCCACTCATTTTTTTTTTTATACTTAAAGTTAGCGTTATGGCCATAATCTCGCCTGATCTTAAGTGACGATACGGCCCAAGTTGGTAGACACGCTAAACCTGTGGAGGAACTGGCTCTCAAGTGCTGCTGCCGGAACACACCTATTGGTATTTGGCGGCAGGTTTACAACTTGAGGGTGGTAGCTAGCCAGGCGGGCATTAGAAAAAGCCCTACCACCATGCTCTGGTTTCCTCACGATGTTTTCCTTCACCGAAAGCTCAAGCTCATTGTAGGTGCTTGGATTCGAACCCACGTCCCTTGACGCGAAGTCGTGCACACTACCACTGAGCTATCATCGGTTCAAACTTACTTAAAGGTAAATTAAAAAAACACAGTACATTGGCTCCTCAATCTTAATTATGAGGAAACAGAACTATTACATTCTTTCATATAATATCTCGTTAGAATTCTACAGGTTTGAAGCTCGCTCTGACAAACTCATTACATTACACACAATAACATACTCACACTTACACACAAATTGCTCACTTATATTTGCTTAAGTTAACCTTCAATTATAACTTACTTTTTTTTATTATAACCTCACTGTAAAATTGTTTAGACGTATTCCGGAAGTGGGTGATAGTAGCTACTACCGTTTATGTTCGTGTATTATGTTTTGCCATGAATAAATAAATAAAAAATACAAAAAAAATATATCAATCGATATTTTCTAATAGTCTATGGTTGCATCAACAGAAGTCAAATTTATGAATTCCAGGCTGAATTTCTGTCCAGAAATATACAGTACTATATTCGTACTGTATTTGAACGCTTCAAGAACATTCCTAGTGCATATTTAAATGCCCTATTTTCCTACGTATCTTCTTTATCGCATACGCCAAATACAAAACCCTTCCAGCAAAACGCCAATATATTTCTAGCCGAGATCCTCTTACGTCCGCAATAAACGTAGTTATCTCGTAAAATACCAGGCAGACACCGAACAACCTTAAACTCGTAGCAGCTTCAATCCAGCGATAATATTTAGTACTCCGAGATGTGGGCTTCGATTTTATTTCTACTGTCAGATAGATTTTTTACTATGGAGACGTATATGATGCAAACAGTAGTATTTCTATAGTAAAGTATAGAGTTATGGCCATTATCTCAACTGATTTTAAGTGACGATACGGCCCAAGTTTATAGACACGCTAAGCCTGTGGAGAAACTGGCTCTCAAGTGCAGCTGCCGGAACACACCTATTGTTATTTGGCGACAGATTTTCAACTCGAAGGTGGTTGGTAGCCAGGCGGGCATTAAAAAAAGCTCTACCACCATGCCATGGTTTCCATACGATATTTTCCATCACCGAAAGCTCAAGCTCATTGTAGAAGGTTGCATTCGAACTCACGTCCCTGGACGCGAAGTCGGACACACTACCACTGAGCTATCATCGCTTCAAATTGCGTCTATTCCGAAATGACTAGGGTGACTCATGACACTCGTACACACATTCCGCTTCATATCTTCGGAACACGTTTCACCACTAATCCGGACTGCAAAAAAGGCATTACCAAACAAGAATGGAACAACGGGAAAAGGTTATGGAACAATAAAAGGCGCTAAAGATCCTCTTTATTCTAGTTGCGGGGGAAGGCTTTTGTTTCCACCGACCTTTGTTCTGCTCCGGATACTCCGAATAGGAACCGATTTTTCAGTCGGAGTAACAAGTGAATTCTGAACATTGGATGAAACAATAATTCCAACAGTAATTTCATTTGGAAAAGCAATTATCTGACATTAGAATTTAATTTATTACTAAGGAGAGAATTAAAAACTCATAAAAGAGTTTACCGTTAGTATAAAATGCTTAAAAACGAATCAGATCATAATTTATATAAAAATGAACTGAGTTCAATATACAACTTTACCTGTTTTAATACTGCATGATATAAGTTTTTAAATATTGTTATATTATATATTTTACTGTACGTACAAACTTTCAGAACATTCCGTGGAACAAAGTACAGAGGCTAGCTCTGAGAACTAATGTAACCTATACCATGTTTATAACTAAAGTTTAAGGCAAGCAATGCATAGTACTGGTTTGAGAAAATACTAACACGAAAGGTAAATTTTTACCAGGTGAATATTTCTTACCTAGCACGAGTACTACACGACATAAAAATAATTCAAAATCATTTATTTTCAAACCAGCAGATCCACAGTGTTAACAATATAAGTTATAGACTAAGTTAGCACAAAACGGTAACAAAGGAAATAAAAGTGACTAAAGTAATTCCACCAAAGGACAGGCTCACCGTACCTTTACAGCGATTGAAGCGATGATAGCTCAGTGGCAGTGTGTACGACTTTGCTTCAAGTGACGCGAGTTCGAATCCAACCACCTACAATGAGCTTGAGCTTTCGGTGAAGGAAAACACCGTGAGGAAACCATACCATGGTGGTAGGGCTTTTTCGGATGACCATCTGGCTAGCTACCACACTCGAGTTGAAAATCTGCCACCAAATACCAACAGGTGTGTTTCGGTGTAGTGACGATATGACCCAAGTTGGTTGACACGCTAAACCTGTGAAGAGACTGGCTCTCAAGTGCAACAGCCGGAACATACCTATTGGTATTTGGCGGCAGATTTCCAACTTGAGGGTGGTAGCTAGCCCGTCGGGCATCAGAAAAAGCCTTACCACCATGCTATGGTTTCCTCACGATGTTTTCCTTCACCGAAAGCTCAAACTCATTGTAGGTGGTTGGATTAGAACTTACGTTCCTTGACGCAAAATCGTACACACTACCACTGAGCTATCATTGCAACATATAACCGATTTATTAGATAACAGATAAAAAATCAGTAAGCTGTAAATAGCTGATGATTTAATTAATAAAATCTATTTTGAATCAAATGAAAAAAATAATTAACCCATAGAAAATAAACTTTACAAAATTTTCCTTAATATATAATTTATAAAAGAAATATATTTAAATGAACGACTAATATACATGGAAATAATATTCGATGTCATAGCCATTAGGACAATTAAAAGAAATGAGGTCCCTTTGATGTGATGTGAATTATTTATATTTTCATCAAGAATATATCGTATCATCGGAAATAATCTCTAATAAATAATAGTTTAAATAAATTAAAAAAACACGTTTTTATAGAAAACCAAACTATAAAATAGAAAATAAATTTGTACTTATAATAGTGCATTTTTAATAGATGTTAATGAATTAGTGTAAATAAGAAAAAAAATTATTTTATTTTAAAAAAAGCATGGTATTAATAGTTATAAATGTTTTATTGACAGATATGAGTACAAGGATTATCATTCCGATATTATATTAAAAAACCCGCTTTTTTTAAATAACATATATATTTTTTCTTATTTACACTATTATTAATATATATTTATTAAAATAAATACACTGTTCTTAATTCAAATTTATTTTTTAAGTAGATTTATATATAAAAGCGCGTTTTTTAAACTATTATTTTTGGTTGAGCAAAATTAATCGGTAGATAAATTAAAATTCATTGCAATAGCAAACAAGACACTTTACACCAAAATTGTAAATTTAAATTCATGCCTATTATGTTGAACTAACATTCTCTCTTTAGTATTAAAAAAATTGTTATTATTAGATATCTCGGTTAAAGATAATGATTGGAGATTATTATTAACATCAATTTCTGCCTTATCGACTATAGATAAAAGTTATATAAACTAACAAATCTTATTCTGCAAATTAAATAATGGAATAATCTTATCAAATTTGTGTATTGTCGTTGGTCCTCGATAAGTCTATAAAATTTAAATGAAAACTCACCGTTTGAAGTGGGTCAAAAACAAATCCAAAGGAGTCGGTTACAAAAATACAAACAAACATACAAGTGAAGCTAATATAAAGCGTGTGAAAAAGTAATAAGATGTATTTAAAATATTATTTAATGCACATTACGGTTCGATGCTGGGTGATACTTTTTTTGCTTATTATGTTGGTAGCTCTATATTATTCTGTTCGTTTGGTATCATCGCGTAATCCTAGTCCATTTAATCATCACCTCAGTTTCATAGAAGTTCATTCATAAATAATTACAGTGGCTTGTATGCATGCCAACACACCTGTCTTATTGCGTTTGAAAAGCAATGGCCAACATTTCACATCATTTAAATAGCATGCTAACATTACTTCCTCTGAAAGTCCATCGCATTCTTGTGTCGCAAAACTATTATTCAGTACTGACATAGTCTCTCGTGATGCTATTCAGACATTCTTAAATAAAGTGCAAAAGACGACACTAAGATTGCCAAGTAATATTCAAGACCCTGTAGACATTTTGCATAACAAACAATAGGAATTAATTCTTCAGAGCGCTGCCTATTCAAAACGAAAAATATCTTTTTGTCTCCCAACTGTTTTAACTACTCGTGCCTCGATTCATATTAAAATAAATATCAAAAACGAAAAAGAACTAGTGAAAACGACATATAGAAATGTAGAGAAAAACTGTATCCTAAAATAATATAAGCTCTCAAACAACCTACGTATGTCAAAATTAATAAATAAGTTTCGTTTAATAAACTTTTCCAGTACGTGGAAACTCTGGATATATCAGCCGCTGAGGAAAACAAATAAAACAAAATTCATTACTCGCGTTTGATGTGTCTGGACATGCCAATTTAAGAGTTCAATAGAGAAAGCTTTTGAATTACATCTGTCTGATGATTATAATCGAAGCTCAAGCAGCAAGCAAGCAAGCAGATTTTCACAAGAGCAATATCTAATTAAACCTTCTCATAGACAATTTCCACGTACTACAGAATTCTATTTCACTTCATTCTGTTTTAAATAACAAATGAAAAAAAAGGAATCGTCTTTCGCTAAAGATTTGGCAAAATGTTTCAGGACGCATTCTTAAGAACGCATTAATTAAACTTTGCATTTATTATGAACCATAACATTGACAGTAGTTCATTACTTAACAATTATAGGTAGACAACTAAAATGAAACTTTGCTGAATAATGGTCGGACCAATCGCTGGACATCTGAACCTGTAAGTCAAAATAATTCTCCCAAAGATTCGTGTAACCGGTGGAGGCAATATATAAAGCTGAGCCATTGTACGAGCTTGAATGTACTGACTACAAGAGAAGGATTGACACCGTAATAAGGTATCACAAGCGGTAACTGTGGACCAAAGTTTTATATTTCTGCATAACTGTAACAGTTTTATTGATTATCTTTACTTATATTTTTTGTTGTATTTCTTAAGTAGCTCAAAGTATATTCCAAAAAGTGACCATTTCTTACTATTATTATTCAGTAGTATATTTTTTCCATTGTTTTTATAAATATATGACTTTATAATTAATTATGTAAATATCGTCTGACTGTAGATTTAGATACTTTGTGCGCTACATCGCAAATTAAATATTTATCTATTTAGTAATTTTAAGTGATTACTATGAAAACGTCTATTGTTCAACCATGAACAAAATCATTATTACCTGAAAAGCAATATTTATTAACGCCGATCTACAATCAAAAGTGGTCTAGCAATTTGTATGACACTTCTTAATATTTTTCATAAAACCATTAGGTTTTATAACAACTTTACTGATTATCGATATCTAGATTATAATTTATCAATGCACATCACTAGCACGGATCATATCTAACAGCTCCGATTTACCTAAGCCAATAGAGTCCTTTCAGTGTTCACGACCCTGTGTGTTTAGCATTGACTTGACAACGCCTCGAAAATTATTTTTCTCCTGAAAAGCAATAAACATTGTGAACCAGGGTCTCGAAACTGGGCGTTGCGTAGATTTCGAGAAACATGACATAAGTCTGCCCAGTGGAGGTGGGATGGCTGTCGTTTATTATTTTTTATTGTCTGGCTTTCGTGACGTGAAGCACTCTAAGGATACTCATTTGAAGATCTATTGTTGTGAAACGAGTTTTACCTTTGTACGCGGTTCAAAGAAATATGTGATCTAACTTAAATATAAAATAAATATAAAACAAATTTAGGTTTTTTTTTTTTAATACGATCACGCAAATATAACGGCATTGTATCCAATGATACGAGAATTATGAAATGCGCGACGAAAATCACCAAAGAATCAACAGATCACCCCGATTCGTGGTTGTAATATCACCATACAAGTATTTTTGTAGCTCGGTATATACTATCTAATCCCAAAATCGTAACAAACCAAACGAAAATCACTATCATGGGTTTATCATCATGTGTATGGAGGTCGCAGTAAAAATGGACAATTTTTTTTATTTTATAGTTTAGGTTTAGCGTTATGGCCATAATCTCACCTGATCTTAAGTGACGATACGGCCCAAGATGACACGCTAAACCTGTGAAGGAACTGGCTCTCAAGTGCAACTGCCGGAACACACCTATTGGTATTTGGCGATAGATTTTCAACTTGAGGGCGGTAGCTAGCCAGTCGGGCATCAGAAAAAGCCCTACCACCATGATATGGATTCCTCACCATGTTTTCCTTCACCGAAAGCTCAAACTCATTGTAGGTGGTTAGCTTCGAACTCACGTCCCTTGACGCAAAGTCGTATACACTACCACTGAGCTATAATCGCTTCATTACATTTGTTTATCGCGCATTGTAACTAATCTTTTTTTTTCCTTTAGCTCGGCAAAGTGACTGCACTGTACCTGATGTTAAGTACAGTACAGTCCAAAACAGCAGCGACCATCAAGACAACGACAATCCATCGCACATCGCTACTGTCATGCCGGCCTGCGTAAATGATTTTTTATGTTTCTCTTGAGGGACCCGATGTTATATGAGGAAGGGAATACATGGGCCAGAAGACTGTTCCACGACTTCACGGCACGGCAAAAGTACGGCATATCAAACTCTTTGGTTCGAGCCGTAATGGGGGTGACCGTGAAGCTGTGACTCCGAAGTCCAGCGCGTGTAATCTATTGATCGTGTCTATTGTGGAAAGGAGAGGAAGAGATAAGATTGATAGCGAATTTTAGGGCACTTCCTACCTCGCACAGCGACTCTGTGGAACCAGCTGTCGCCGGCGGTCTTTCGGAACCGTTACGACTTGGGAACCTTCAAGAAGAGAGCCCGTTCCTTCCTTAAAGGCCGGCAACGCACTTGCAAGCCCTCCGCTGTTGCGGGTGTTCCTGGGCGGCGGTGATCGCTTTCCATCAGATGAGCCTCCTGCCCGTTTGCCCCCTATTGCATAAAAAAAATAGCTCTTCAGAGCACTAACCGTGATACATGCGATAGAATATGGGATAGAATAATCCTTACCAGCTCTTAAGCAAAAAATCTAAGTTACTTGCTTAAAACAAATATGCAAATATACTTTATTTCTAAGAACTGAAACAGCAATAATCTTAGTAGAAACAAATAATATGGTAACATTCAATTTTATTACAATAATCTATATGAAAGCAAAAGTTTGTACAAGGTCTGTAAATTTTCATACAACTTTAACGAATACAAGGTAAGAAATGTTCGAAGTTAAACATTTACTTTGTTAATAAGGGAAAGTTTGATAATAGGACATGAAATATTTGAAATCTCATTTCATGTGACTAGCGTAAATTCATACACTTGAAAAGGCCAATGCGAAAATAGGAATATATCTAAAGAAGAACGAAGATGTTGAGTCAAGAGAAAGTTAGACGAAAAGTAAAAGAGGTAGGAGAAAGTTAGATAGATACAAAATATATAAACAGTTCGATATGAAGTTTCTTCATTTATAGTCATTTTTTATCATTATGGCCACAATCTCACCTGATGTTAAGTGACGATGTGGCCGATATGGCAACTGCTGGAATACACTGATAGGTTTGGCAGCACATTCTCAATTTGACAATGATAGCTAGCCAGGCAGGCATTAGAAATAACCTATATATAATACAATAAGCCAAATGTCATTGTATGTGGTTTTGAACTCACCTCCCCTTTTTTCGGGAATGGGGGGCAAACGAACAAGCCTCTCACCTGAGTTAAGTGATCACCATAACCCAGGACACCCACAACATCAAAGGAATCGCAGGTACTTTGCCGACTTTTATTGGACAGACTGGCTCTCAAGTGCAACTACTGGAACACACCTAATGGTATTTGGTGGCCGATTTTCAACTTGAAGGTGGTAGCTAGCCTTTTATGATTATCCTAGGTTTCAGCACAATTTTTCCTTCACCGAAAACTCAAGCTCATTGCAGATGGATCCAAAATCAAATCCCTTGACCCGGCGTCCGTACACAATCGACTGAGCTATCATCGCTTCATACTGCAATAGCTGGGAGATCGACAACGCCTTATCACGGCGAGCATCGAGCGCCTTTGCAGCTACATATTAAGACCAATAAGACCATAGTGGTTGCGAAACAATCGAATATAGAATCCAAACACATAGTCCTTTAATAGGATATGCTCCAACTATGTCTAAGCGTACCACTACAGTGGGCTCAAAATTCTTCCAGTGGATTCAATGAATATAACTGTTTTTCACACACATGCCACTCTACCCCTAGTTACGACTCAAGTGATGCCCAATTCTCCGGACCAGAGTCCTTCAGTGTTCTGCAAGTGCGATGTAATTACTCTGCCATTCATGAGTACAATATCATTTAGTTCCACTTCACACCTGTATAGTAGTAACACGCTGTGCGATAGACTTTTTCCCTCTTTTCAAGCAGTCAGGCTTAGAAACAATTGTTACATCACTACACATATGTACGTATCATTATTTCATATGTAAATACAGAAACATGAAGTTGCTGTTAAAGAGATAAAACCGTCAGAAACCTTCTTAGCAAACCACGGATTTGCCGTCCGGGTGCTTGATAGAAAGACCTATAATAAGTGACACGATGAGAGACATCGTGTAGCAGAGAGAGGATAACAACGAGACAGCGTCCGAGACTTGCGACACGGATGTAGGTGTAAGGAGGCCTCTTTTCGATGATCATCAACACTCACCTTCACCGCTCGTATTTTGCTCTGCCCCGTATAAATCATTCCCCATAATAATTTACACCATGAATACCAAACCAGTCTAAGTCAATAATAGAAAATTATAAATCTTATTTCACTTCGGTAACGTTCCAACTACGTATGATATCTGGCCTCGAGTGCTTCGCTTCGACTGAACCCAAAGCCGCGCTCGCATCGTATTTTATACTAATCGGTGTTATAAATTATCCTCCTATAACTACATCCTAATATAAACATGATTTGAAGTGATGGTTGGTGGTGAGTACGGCGGCCGCGTCAAGGGTCGTGAGTGAGGATTCGGTGAAGGGAAATACCATGATAAAACATATCTACCAACCTCGAGTTGCAAATCTGCCGCTAAATACCTGCAGAGGTGTTCCGGCAGTTGCACTTGAGAGCCAGTCCCTCCACTACGCTTAGCGCGTCTACCATCTAGAACCAGATCGTCACATAACATCAGGTGAGATTGTAGTCATAACGCTAAACGCTAACTATAAAAAAAAATTATGGAAAAAGATTCAATCTACCAAACTGATTGCCAGCAACAGTTTAAGCCAAAGTCGAGTCATTTTTTGTACCTGCTATAAAACCTATGGAACTTCAAAGACAATTCTAACTAAGGACACATTGCGTCCTAATCAGCCATATATAAGGCACTATTTAGCATATTGACACTGATAACTTAAAAACGGAATGTAAGAAACGTCACCCAATTCACACGGTACGCTGAGAATGATTATGTAAAATCGACTGATTTATTGAGCACAAAATATGCAAACAAGTTGGAAGCGAAAACGTTACTAATGACAATTTAAATTAACACATGCTAATATTTAAATAAACGTTCAGTTATGCAAACAATATTAATATGATGCAAAAATTTGAACCAAAAATGTGTGATATAAGCGACTAGCTAATCCGACAGACGTTGTTTCACCTTAACTATGAATATTGACTTAGAATTGGTATAAATAATAACAAAAAAGTATTCAAAAGCAGAATTGGTATAAATAATAACAAAAAAGTATTCAAAAGCACAATTACTATTGTAATCTTCTATGACAACTGGCAGTTATGTAAAATAATATTGGCGTTAAGTTTTTAAAATTTCGTAGGGCTTTTTCTAATGCCCGCCTCGGTAGCTGCCACGCTCAAGTTGTAAACCTGCCGCTAAATACCAATAGGTGTGTTCCGGCAGCTGCACTTGAGAGCCAGTTCCTCCACAGGTTTAGCGTGTTTACTAACTTGGGCCGTATCGTCACTTAAGATCAGGTGAGATTATGGCTACAACGCTAAATCCTTAAGTATATAAAAAAATAAATCTTCCTTAATTTTTGCTTTCATGAAAACTTTCCTCTGACAACAATTAACACAACAAAAAAGAATTAGCGAATTTGTTCCATCCGTTCACGCGTGATGCGATGATCAAGGGAAATAGAGATTCATTTTTATATATATAGCTATGTAGTCGTCCATATTTTATTTCCTTTCAATTTACCTACGTCATTCTGAAATCCTAAAATTATCGCTTTTATTAATACCTAAAATATAATTCTGTCAAAAAAAGACTGTTTACTTCCAAAGGTATATTATACATAATATTTCATATACGTAATTTGACAACTTATGGATTATTTATACAAACGTTTCATCCCCTATTGGATCCTTTCAAGTATTTAATTTCGTAATAAAATTTTGAAGCGATGATAGGTCAGTGGTAGTGTGTACGACTTTGCGTCAAGGAACGTCAGTTCGAAGCCAACCATTTACAATGAGCTTGAGCTCTCGGTGAAGGAAACCATCGTGAGGATACTATTGCATGGTGTTAGGGCTTTTTCTAATGCCCGGCTGGCTAGCTACCACCCTCAAGTTAAAAAACTGCCACCAAATACCAATAGGTATGTTCCGGCAGTTGCACTTGAGAGCCAGTTCCTCCAAAGGTTTACCGTGTCTACCAACTTAAGCCGTATCGTTACTTAAGATCAGGTGAGATTACGGCCGCAACGCTAAGCCTTAACTATAGAATAAAAAAAATTTTCTTCTGCAAAGTATAATCTATATTTATAACAATACATCGAAATCGACCTTACTGTTTAGACCTGAATACCATTTTTTATTAACGTGATGTTCAAAATTCATTTCCAAACTCTCTAACCACAAGTAGCAAAATATATTACCCGAGGTCAATAGGCCAAGGCGAGAGAGCCGTATGACACGTCTAAATTGGTAATAATCATCCAACGGTACCTACTAAAAGCACCACAGCGACACTTCAAACCACCGTGTTACCAGAGACCAAAAATGTGCTAAACGTTCACAAGCCTACTGAGTTATTTTCGCATACCTAATATTAATTTTCACAGGTTTACAGTTCAGACACAATTTCTCTTCAATTCAAGAGATGACTTAGCCTACGATGGTAACTTACCAAGCCTGGTGGGGAACAGAGTTCCAAATACAATTACCAGAACACATACTTGAGGATTCTAGCTACCCAGTCGAGAAATAAAATTTCCTCCACCATTATGTTTCCTTCACTGAAAATTCAGCATCATCCCCGAAATTCGAACTTACATCCATTAAAACGGTTTTCAATGCACGTCAACACTCAGACACCTACGCTTCATATGCCACCAATGATCGTGAATACGCCAGTAAAAATAGGTAACACAGAGCGAGAAACCCTCAATACTAATTAATACGACTTGCAAATCACTTGAATTCCATACGGGGTATTACTAATTTCAAATGTAAATTGCCAATTCCGATAACCGAACCGACGATCCAACGATCCGACCGTAACAGGTGTCGCAGATAATTTATTCACTCGATCAATATTCAATAGATCGGAAATCGGCGCGATACTATTCTGCTAGCGGTCGTAAAAAATAATGAACTATGAAACGTGCCGGGGAACGAGCGGGCGCGTACCGTGGACCAGATACAGAAGCATTTCCCGATGGTTAGTTAATCAACGCATAATTCCGTGAAATGGACTTTTATAGAACACGATAAACGGTTTAAAATATTCTTATTACATCTTTACGAACACCAGTCCGTGTGTGATTTTTAAATATCTGGAAAATAACGTTCTGACGTTTAGATAAACCTGCATATTTTCCGCATTATGGTCATAATCGTGTTACGTGACGATACAGCCCAAGTTGGTAGACACGCTAAACCTGTGTAGGAACTGGCTCTCAAGTGCAGCTGCCGGAACACACCTATTGGTATTTGGCGGCAAAATTTCAACTTGAGAGTGGTAGATAGTCAATTGGGCATCAGAAAAAGCCCTACCGCCATGCTATGGTTTCCTCACGATGTTTTCCTTCACCGGAAGCTCAAGTTCATTGCAGGTGGGTCCAAAATCAAATCCCTTGACGTGGCGTTCGTACACACTACCGACCGAGCAATTATCACCTTTAAGGCTGTTGAATATATAGTTGAAAGTTGAATGTAGTTGAATATATACCGTTGAATATATTTAAAACTGTTTAATAAGCCTAGAGGTTTACAAGCCAGGATGACACTAATGGAGCTCATTGAATTATTGACACCTTCGGTGGATTCGTTAAACTTTACTGTCGATTTCCAACACAGTATTTTTAACATGGAACCTTGAGATACGTTCACACAAAGTCCGTCAATAGCTTTATTAGAATAGCTATTAAGCTGTGCCCGCGGCTTCGTTCGCATGGACTTCACTTTAAGTACCTGTTCTCAACATATGTTATTATCAAGTTAAATATAACTTTCATGCCTACTAAAGCTCAATCCCATTGTTAAAATGTAGGAACTTATTAATTTACTACAAGCTTTAAATACAACCTATTATTGCGGAGAAATGCTTTCGTTTTACGCAATAAAATATAGCATAAAGTATGAAAAATCCAAAAGTGTAAACTTCATACCCTACATTTAATAAAAAAAAAGTACCAATGACTTATTAATATTTAATTGTGCTATATTTTTAAGTAAGCATGATTTTTATTTATGTGTATATTTTCTGTTCTGGTGTCCTTTATTGCTTGAATGTATTTTATTAGCATTAAACGAATTCTTTCTTTCTTTCTTGTTGCTTGTCCCAATAACTCTGTAGATAGTTTTACCTAAACAGTCCCTATCATGTTAAAGCGTTAGCCTTTTTTTTTAGAAATAACTTTCAACTCGGCTGTAAGCTTTCCGTGCCTTTGCCTTTTTCTTAAAGAGAAACAAAAAAATCACAATACCAAGTATACGTAAAATGTAATAGATTAAAAAATGAACCGTGCAAAAAATCATTTTATTATTAAACTACGGATACTAGGCTGTTGATATGAAATAGCTAACTGGTTTACGTTATTCTAAAGACAATAATCGAAACCCGTTCTTAATACGTCCATTATTCCGGGAATTATCGTGAACACATACTTTAAAAAAATTAAAAAAAAAAATCACGATAGAAAAATAAAATGTTGTTTTTTTTTACAAAATATATGACATTAGTAGTATTTTATTGAAATAAATCTACTCATGTCATCGTATAAATGTATATTGGTTGTGGTAGAGGCAGTAAAAGAGCAAAAAGTTGCTTGATCTTGACGTGACGAGCGTAGAGCACTACCTCACTTGCTTCGCGTGCAAACAATTATCCATTATAAAAGTTAACAAACGCGATGATTCTTCCGGGATTGGCAATAAAGACTATAATTTTGAAGCACAAACATTTCTATATACAATTCGTACATTGTGATATATTCCGATAAATCCATTAAGTCGTTAGATTACACAAAGAGACTCAAGTTCCAGCAAAAGCGATGACGAACACAGCTCGCGTTTGACTAAATGTTTTTGCAATAACATATTTAGGTAACAGAAACCTCTTAAGATTCTTCCGAACGACCCTAATTAGTTAACTCAAAGGGGAATAAACAAAACGCCACCGTCATTCAAAAATGGGTCAGCCATTAAACGTTGAATGAACGTTCAGACGCGTATTTCCTGCTCGGTTTCATTAGCGTCGTCGAAGTGTGTACGTACTATTTATTTATTTATTTAATTCAATTGATTCCACAAAGAGACAACGTTCAAAGGAAGCGTAGTTTCATAGTTATACAGAGCGGAGTGCTACTCAGTACTGAAGCAATTGTTTACGTTTGGTGCGAGTCAACGATGTAAAGCGTTTTTTGAAGTGAAAACTTCTATAGGAAGGTTTGGATAGAGATTAAATTCATGTAAGTCGTCATAGGCATGGTCACGTGACGTGTTTACGTATACACTATATCTGTTCTTATTAGTACACTTATTGAGCTGTAAACAGTTTTGGTTTACAAGTTTTACATAATAATTTATGTTTACGCGAATATTATTCATCGAAATAAAATTAATTTAAACGGATTTTGTCGCGGTTATTTATTAATTTTGATGCCGACGTTTCGAAAGCTTTTCAGCCTTCGTGGTGTCACGGGGCGGACTGAGGTGCAGGTTGTCCAGAAAAGATCATGTTACTGTGTCTACCTTCAATTTAATTTTTGTCATTGATAGTTTTCCGATCTACGCACAAAGAGCTCACAGTGGCTTGAGGTCTGGCAATTGGTTATGGTGCATACCGGCCTTTATTGTTGGAACTGGCTTTTAAGTGCAACTGCAGGGACACACCTAATGATATTTGAGACAGATTTTCAACTTGAGGGTGGTAGCTAGCCAGGCGGGCATTACAAAAAAACCCTAAGACAATGCTATGGTTCACGATGTTTTCCTTCAAAGAAAGAGTAAGCTCATCATAGGTGGTTGGATTCGAACTCACGTTTAATGACACGGCGTGATGTGTATAATTATTATGGTTTCGAAACGATGATGACTCAATTGCTAGTGAATGCGAAAGCCGCGTCGATGGACGTGGGTTCATATCCCTGCAAAGAGCCCAAACTTTCGGTGAAGGAAAACATCGTGATGAAACCATAGCATAGTAGTAGGGCTTTTCTAATGCCCGCCTGGCTACCTATCACCCTTCATTAGACTAAGCGTACCCACCATCTTGGGTTTAATAATCGTTTATCATCAGAAAAGACTGTAGCTATAAATAAAAAAACGTTAACAAAGGTAGAACAAGGAATAAAGGGAAGTTTGCAAATCGCCATCAACTCCTAACTTGGACCGATGACAACGAGAAAACATAAGTTTTATAGACACTAAGTGCCCTCTCGATATCCATTGTTGTAAAACAGTAATGGACCAATAAAATGTTAACGGCATCCGTTTAAGTTATCCTCCAATATAGTTAGCTGCGTGTTTCCCTACGAAACTTGTTTATTTTCGTATCATCTCGCGCGTAATCTCTGATTTATAGCTGTATTGATCGCGTCAATACCGGTCGGTTATGATGTGGAGATTTTTTTTGCTCTCGTATTAATCTCATACCTACGCTGATAATTTCCTTGATATCCGTTGAGTTTTTATATGGACAAGATTTATAATTAATGAGGGTGGATTTTAAACAATCGTGAAGTCTGTCTGACAGTAAGCAATCAACATACCATACAAATTGTTGCTACAGCAGAAGTACCTGTCTCATGTGCGTTCCTCGAAACTCAGCACTATGATGAACCAACCTCATAGTTGTTTTTTTTTGTAGTTAAGATTTAGCGTAATGGCCATAATCTCACCTGATCTTAAGTGATGATACGGCCCAAGTTGGTAGACACGCTAAACCTTTAGAGGAACTGGCTCTCAACTGTAACTGCCGGAACATACCTACTGGAATTTGCGGCAGACTTTCAACTAGAGGGTGGTAGCTAGGCAGGCGGGCATCAGAAAAAGTCCTACCACCATGCTATGGTTTCCTCACGATATTTCTCCAAGCTCATTGTAGGTGGTTGGATTCGAACTCACGTCCCTCTCAATTAGGTAGTTTGCTGTCTCTTACTCATATCGCGGCGTGGAATTGTGGAACCGTCTTCCGGTCAGCGTGTCCCCACCCTCCTATGACATAGGGTCCTTCAAAAGAGGCGTGAAAAGGTATCTAAGCAGGCCAGCATGGCAGCGGTGACTGATTGTGAATTTTGGATCATTGTCAGTCACCGCTGTTTTGGATTGTACTGTACTTAACACCAGATGCAGTACAGTCACTATGAAAGAAAAGAAAGAAAGAAAGAAAGAAAATAAATTTATTTACAAGACACAAGGCTACACGGATAAAGTAAAAAATACATGAAAATTAATTAACATTACAATCATTAAAAAAAAACATAATACATAATCTAAAAAAGTAATAACAAAATGTTATAATCCACCGTGCGCAACATTAAAAAAAAAAAGGTTTGTTTAAGAAAAACTGAATAGTTTTTTTTTTTTAATCTCATAATATGAAAAGTAACAAAACTTTGATAGCTCAGTTGGTAGTGTGTGCAGACTACTACAGAATCGACCTATATTTAAATTTCATGTAATTAAAAGACATTTAATTCATTTTCAATGTATCAATTTCGATTCGAATTATAAACGAGTTCTAAACAAACCAAAATAAATTGAAAACAGAAACGCTATTAGATACAGCCAGCTCTGTTGATCTTAATTAATTGAAGGTAGTTAGAAGGTTGATTAAGATTGATTATAGTTAATTTAAAATTGTGAAAGAAAAATACAAATCGGTCAAGCCGTTTTTGAGTATTAGCGAGGTAAAGAACATCGACTTTAGGTGATACGAACTCCACCGGGTCAGATAGTTTCAAATAATTTTCAATTCACATTTTAAAGCAATTTCCATAGTGCATGCAGAAATGTAACTTAGCGACCTAACTGTTTATATACAAACTGCTGCATTAAACAATACCCACACAACACTTTCCTATACACACTTAGTTGGTTAGCAACATATTCCTACATTAAAATGTTTGATTCCGGTCAAAATCTATCCCGTAACGTTGTTCGTTTGTCCCGCAGCTGAACGAATCCGATCCACTTAGCAAGAATTATTCGTATCGAACGTCCAAGATAATCCCATTAAGATATTTCGGTAATAAAATAGAATATATATAGGTGATATCCAGAAATTCCATTACGTTAACGCGACTTTAACATTGCGGTGTAATCAGAGTAATAAAAACAATTAGATTTTGAACGTGTTTTGACCTTTTTACACGGTTCATGTAATCGGAAACGACAAGTGACTTATTTATGAGCTTGGGATGTATTAGGTGAGAATAGTAATTCGATAAGCTATTCATTAATTTGTAATCTCTGTTACGGAGGTGACAATTTTCTTGTAACGTTTCCTTCTATGATAATCAAAGACTTTTAAAAGCATTTTTTAGACATTCTAAAGCTATGAGAACAGGATATTAGTGTAATCAAATCACGCATTGACATGAATGTTTCTGTGGGTTCAAGGTTCAAGAAAAATATCACATTATCTCTTATATAGCTCAGTGATACCCTGTACGGACGCCGCATCGATGCACGTGATTTAGAAACCACCTGTAATGAGCTTGAGCTTTCAGTTTAGGAAAAACATCGTGATGAAAACACTCTTTTGCCCACCTGGCTGGGTCAAATCTGCCGCCAAATACCTATAGGTGTGTTCTGGCAATGCATTTGGGGGTCAGCCTCTCCACTAGGCTTGGCGTGTCCACTATATTGTACCATTTGAAGCGATGATAGCTCAGTGGTAGTGTGTACGACTTCGCGTCAAGGGACGTGAGTTCGAATCCAAGCAACTACAATGAGCTTGAGCTTTCGGTGAAGGAAAACATCGTGAGGAAACCATAGCATGGGGGTAGGGTTTTTTCTAATGCCCGCCTGGCTAGCTACCACCCTCAAGTTGTAAACCTGCCACCAAATACCACTAGGTGTGTTCCGGCAGCTGCACTTGAGAGCCAGTTCTTCCACAGGTTTAGCGTGTCTACCAACTTGGGCATTATAGTCACTTAAGATCAGGTGAGATTATGGTCATAATGCTAAAGCTTAAGTATAAAAAAAAAAAACACAAAGTTACTTGACATCATTTGAGATTGTGGTTTTAACGCTAAAACCATGTAGATCACAATAAAAGCCTCCAAGTCACGTTCAGTAGATTACATGGTAAAGTTGTAAATTTGCCAATAAGAACTTTCGTATCTATTGAAATAAAACTAATTTAAACGGATTTTATCGCGGTTATTTATTAATTTTGATCCCGCGGTTTCGAAAGCTTTTCAACCTTCGTGGTCACAGGGCGGACTGAGGTGTAGGTTGTCCAGAAATTTCATGGTACTGTGGCTACCTTCTGTGTGTGTCTAACTGTGTGTTCAGTTCGAATCCAACCACTTACAATGAGAAAACATCGTGTGGAAGCCATAACATTGTAGTAGCGCTTTTTCTTATGCCCTCCTGGCTATCTACCAGCCTCAAGTTGAAAATCTGCCGTCAAATACCAATAGGTATGTTCCGGCAGCTGCACTTGAGAACTAGTTCCTCCACAGGTTTAGTGTGTCTACCGACTTGAGCCGCATCGTCACATAAGATCAGGTGTGATTATGGCCATAACGATTACGCATAATTTTGGCCCCAAACGATTTATGGCCATAACGCTAACGCCTTAACTATTAAAAAAAATTGGAGTTCTAATCTCCACCGTTCTATGTGACGCACGTTCCGATATAATTGCTACGAGACATAATATTAGTCATATATTATGTAGCCATATAATTCAATTTTAACTTTCTTCAAATTTCAGGCTCATCCGTGCGCGCAATATGTTTGAAAAGACGTACAAAGTTTTCTCTTATTCCTATTAATATATACTTAAGCCGTCATAGTAGATTCACATCGCAGCCTTCCTATAACCTCCTACTATCATACTGTAGTACCGATGGCCTATTTAACTAATATTGCATAATAGAATTAATTGGGTCACACGGTCCGTTTGGCGTCTCGAAGTCATGTGGTTAATTTAATTATATTATACTTTACTCCAAGCTACATTTGCGGATGCCATGTATTTATTGCCTTTGCTAAATCCGCTATCTTATCTCTTACTTGGAGCGGAACCGAGTTCAACGAAGAGCTATCTTAGACCACTTAAGTCTTAATATAATGGACCAGGGTATTCTCCATAAATCTTGGCCGCACCGGCAATTGAGGAAGCCAGGATTTTTCGGAAGTTTGCCCTTTTTACTAGGTACTTTTGGATACATTGTTAGGTCATGGCTATGTATATTTTTCTTAAAAACAAATTGCTTTCTTATGTCATAGGAGGCAAACGAGCAAGCGTGTCACCTGATGGTAAATGATCACCGCCGCCCATGAACACAATAACGTCAGAGGAATCGCAAGTGCGTTGCCAGTGTTTATACGAGGCACTGGCTCTCAAGTGCCTCTGTCGGAACACACGTAATGATATTTTACTTATTAATATATAACCATAGGTTGGAATAATCTTTATTAATATTATAAAGCAAATAGTTTGATTGTTTCTTTGGACAATCTTAAGGACTACCAGTAGAAATAAAAAAAAATGTTTTTGTATTTAATAGATCAATCACAAAGCAAGGCTCTAGGCTATTTAACATCACGCTACCACCGATAGATGCAAAGCTGTACAAAGAAAAATTACAAACACGGTTAATCGTAATGTAAGTGTATTTTTTTTATATAGTTAAGGTTTAGCATTTTGGCCATGATCTCACCTGATCTTAAGGGACAATATGGCTCAAGTTGGTAGACGCTAAACCTGTGCAGGAACTGGCTCTCAAGTGCAGCTGCGAGAACACATCTATTGGTAGTTGGCGGCAGGTTTTCAACTTGATGGTGGTAGCTAGCCAGGCGGGCATTAGAAAAACCCTACCACCATGCATATTGGTTTACATATTGCAATTGAAAGCTTTGTTAGCGACAATAAGGTCGTAAATCATACGAATTTGCCATTTAGGACATATTTAGTGATTTTGGCTTCGGATATAAGTAATTAGGGAGTGAACACTTCCGTCTGTTTGGCGAATCTTCACGTTAACCAGTAAGATTATCGTATCAATAGTAGATTTTTGAAGTGTATAACTGCATTTCTTACATATAAAACTAAGTTAGATTTAATTTTTGCTTTCCAAGACATATGTGGCAGGGAGCCAATTCCTAGAAGATTTTTTTTTGTTTTTTATAGTAAAGGCTTAGCGTAATGGCCATAATCTTACCTGATCTTAAGTGACGATACAGTCCAAGTTGGTAGACACACTAAACCTGTGGAGGAACTGGCTCTCAAGTGCAGCTGCCGGAACACACCTATTGGTAGTTGGCGGCAGATTTTCAATTGAGGGTGGTAGATAGCCAGGCGGGCATCAGTAAAAGCCCTACCACCATGCCATGCGTACATGTCCATTACTTGTTTTATACAAATAAATAATTTTAATTACAAATCTAAATGTTCGATGTACTGTGAAACAATCTCTCCATTGATTTGTAATTTTAACTTCTTCCGTAATTTGATCATCCACCTTCAGGATATGTTCATCATCATTTTACTCTTCATTTTCGACATATCGTATTTGTCAAATCAATACCAGCTTTGTGTCCTACGTGTGTGTTGTATTATGATGGTTACTAACCAAATTTTAAATACCAATACTATTTTATTAAATACTAGCTTTTAACACATCGAAAGACACAATAAAAAGTTTATCCTACTTCCTGTAAGTTTTTTTGTGAGAAAAATAAGCTATCACCGTATCCAGGCCCCTTTTTATCTCTATATAAAAATGTATCATAATCGATTCAGCGGTTAAGGCGTGATAGCGTAACAAGCAAACAAACCCACTTTCGCATTTATAATATTAGGTAGGATTTTAAAGTAAAAGTGATTTTATGAAAGTCGGTGTACAAAAGAGTTTAACTTTAGAATGAATATTGGGGTTAATTTTGTTGAACAAAACAAAGGGGAAAAAGTTATAATTGATGCACATTTTTTTTAACGTGGGGAAATGCATTTATGCATCCTCTTACAGCCCGTGGGGATTGAGAAACCCACAGCTGTCTGTCACCTTTCTGGGGCGACGCGGGCTTGTGCATGCAATCACCGCGTCACCCCAGCGACCGCTCCGGCCTGGTGGTAAGCCGGGCCCCATCCAGGCATCCTGGCTAGCTGCCCTTGTAGCGTCCGGACTGGTGCAATGGGAGGCGAAGCCCCCGACCCGCCCATCCAGTTTAAGGCGGTAGAAGGGCTGAACGTACCTTCTGCACCATGTTATGTCACAGAATGGGTCAGCAGAATTGCTTCGATAATGACGATGTGTGAATTTAATTATGATAATTAAAAATATTGAAGCCGCGGTTCGAAAACTAGTTGAAGGCAATAAACATAATTCCGTCTGACAACATAATAAGTTTTGTAACGTGTTAATATTAAGAACCGCTTTGTAGACGACTACATTATTTTCAACCTGTAATTTAAGTAGATTTCTTTTCAAAGGTGACAGCTTGATGATACGTTTTGGCAGTTATCCGTAGATTATGTTTGTTTTTAGTTCTTATACGAAGGGCCATTGTACAAATGTTTTATTGAGGAAGTAACAATATTTGTAAACCAGCTGTATGCGTGGCTTCGTTTGCGCGGACCTGATTTTTTTTTTTTATCTTTTTTATAATTAAGGTTACCTCATAGTCTCACCTGATCTTAAGTAGCGATATGGCCCAAGTTCGTAGACACGCTAAACCTGTGGAGGAACTGGCTCTCAAGTGCAGCTGCCGGATCACACCTATTGGTATTTGGCGGCAGATTTTCAACTTGAGGCTGGTAACAGTCGAGCATCAGAAAAAGCCCTACCACCATGCTACGGATTCCTCGCCATGTTTTCCTTCACCGAAAGCTCAAGCTCATTGTAGGTGGTTGGATTCTAACTCACGTTCCTTGACGCAAAGTCGTGCACACTACCACTGACCTATCATCGCCTCAAAGTTCTCTCTCTCACAATTTTAACACTGTAGATTTTAGAGATACCCACTAGTTTTAGATAACGGTCAATGCTTGGAACTTTAATATAAGATCTGTATCTCTTTATTGCTTTAACCTAGAAATTTAACTTTTCTAGATCACCACGAGGCCGTAGAGTTTAATATTCGGTGGTAATTCTAACTTTATATCTCAAGTGGTTTTAGAGATAAATGGTGTATAGGGCTTCTATATATTCATAAGTTCTGTAACCAGGATTACGTTCACGTAAGCCTGAGTAATTGAAATCTTACCTTACATTACCGTCTTGAGGGATTTCAAGAGAGGAGGTTTTCTTCAAATTTTGTTTAAAATGTAGGTTTAAAAACAAAGGCAACAAATAGCTTTCCCCAAACTGCTTCATGCCCGAGTCTCGTGGACGAAGCAATCCTGTGGGTGCGTACTACGAAATCGAAAGAAAACGTAACGGCCAACTTTTCAATTTCATTATTCATCGCGATATTGCGGGAAAACAAGAGAACGCGCCGAGCTCGCCTATAAATAATTAATGAGCGAACAAAAGATACGGAAACTGGTTTTTAGCCGCGTCGCGGAGGAACATTCCCAGTTGCCGTTTCCACAAAATAAATTTATGTTTACGTGATTTTTCTAATCGACTACACCAGTCCGTATTCCTACAGACCTGATACAGGTGCCTAGTTCCGTAAGATAGTGAAGTACGATCACACGGAAGTATGGCGGACCCAAACCATCGACAGTAGCGATTCTGAGATGGAAACCGATGATTAGAACTGAGTATAGGTGTGAAAGAGTAATTGACCCATCTAAAATCTGATTCCGTCCAAAGTATCCATAAGTATTGCATGGGCTAAGAAAGTTTCTTTTCAGGACAAGCTAACTACTGGGTCTAGAACTAAATTTATCATGAGTCTGTTTTCAACCAGTCTCATGGCTTAATTGTCTGCAGATACCGATCGATATCGGAACGCGACTACCTAATCGTGTCCTTATGACGCTTGTTCGACCTGATACTGTTCATGACATGTTTGTTGCACCTGCTCGGATGTTGAACAAGATAAACCATGTTTTAAAACCTGCTATAGTTCACACTTGGGAGTGGCGTATTCCAATCTTTTTTTTATAGTTTAGGCTTAGCGTTATGGCCATAATCTCACCTGATCTTCAGTGACGATACGGCCCAAGTTGGTAGACACACACTTTGGAGGAACTTGCTCTCAAGTGCTACCGCCGGAACACACTTATTGGTATCAACTTGAGGGTGGTAGGTAGCCAGGCGGGCATCAGAAAAAGCCCTACCACCATGCAATCTAAGCATGTATATATCTGAGAGTCGAACAACGTGGTAGAGATATGCGCCTGACTTTATTGTGACCTCCAAATGTCCATAAATTCGGGAACTCTGTGATTATAGTGGTTTCTCCTTGTTTTACAATGTTTTAGCATTGGCTGGTATACATCCACGTTGCGAGAAGTTCGCAGTGCTGTTTTGTTTTTCAATTATACTGTGCTTACTACCAAATAGTCACTATGTCGTGTCACTTTAAAAATACACAACAGAACCTGTTATTGGTCGCGTTAAAGTTAACATAATTATAATTACATCACGTTTGACGCATTTATATTATATTCTATTGCCTTTTTTAAAGTTCTAACCTTGATTTTGTATCTACGCAGTTGGTCCCAAAAACACAGGAAGTCAGCCCTTTTTCTTTCTATTTATTATCACAGTTGTTCGTGATGAGTTTTACTGATATCATTAAAAAGGTTGATCACTTTTCTCCATCAAAAAATGAACTTCCTTAAATTTCCAGTAATAATTATGGTCGAAATTAACCCTAAAGACTATACTAGTTAAAGTTAATCTGTTTGTTTTTATTATTGGACGTTTGTTTGCAGATGATATAAAATGAGTGCGGTTCTTTGATCTCGAATCGTGAGCACAGATGTTTGTTGGTACGGGATAGTTCACACAATTTTGCTATCACGTATCTGTTACTATATTTTACGTGCGGCTTCACTTGCGTTCATAGTTTTCAAACAAATTATAGAACCCAATAGAAAGTTTTACACAAAGTTTATTCCTCCCTTTACTCCACTTTTAATATGGTTTTTGCAAGAAAAATTAACTTATCACCGTCTCCAGATTCCCATCTATCTCTTTACCAAAATTCATCATAATCTATTAAGCGGTTTAAGCGTGAAAGCGAACAAACAAACAAACTCACATTCGCATTTATAATATTACTCAGGAAGTAAGGATTAAATAGACTTAATTTTAAATTTTACTAGCTGACCGACAGACGTTGTCCTGTGTTAACTATGAATTTTTTTTTTCTAATGGTCCGCTAAACTTGCTTAATTTTTTTTCATATGAATCTTCTCGTGACAATAAGTAACTTAACAAACAAATAATTAGCGAAATTGGCACATCCGTTCACGCGTGATGCGATGACCACAGGAAATAGATTTATATTAAATATTTCACTTTTTATTTATAAACATCAATATAATTTTACATCATATACAATATTAGAACCAACATAACTTGTTGTGTATACTCAAATGTATTAATAAATCAGCCACAACCCATTGTACTGCTCGTACATTTAAATTCTGTAACAAATGTGTTATTTGTTGTGTATTGTTGTATTGTATGTGTTATGTTATACCAGAACGTGAGTCACAGGAAAATGTTGGCGATCCGAATTTCAATGCTCTGCCGTAAGGAGTTTCAGTTCAAAAATAAATTTCATTTCACATTTATTTATTTTTTATTATTTATTTTTGACATGTATACCGAAGCAATTTTTTTTATAAAATGACACTCGAGTTTTATATTTTTCAAATTAACTGGAAGACGATAATGTATTTCCTTAGATACCATATTCAGTTTATCAATGTTGTTTACCCCTTAAACGCTTGTAGACACTTTAATGGTGTCCAGTGGTACTAATCATTCGTGTTTGACTTTATTTATCACCTTTTTTAATTACCTATCGACAACATAATAATATCAATGTTGAACTAAGTTTTTTTATGGTTAAGGTTTAAGGTTATGGTCATAACCTCACTTGATCTTAAGTGAAGATACTGTTCAAGTTGGTAGAGAACTGGCTTTCAAGTGCAACTGCCGGAACATACCTATTGGTATCCTTTTTGTATTTGATAAGACAACCATAGAGAAACGTATAAGGCTATCTATCATCACGCTATCATTAATAGGAGCGGGGCTGTATTGAAAGAAATTATAAAAACGGGCAAATAAATTATTTAAATATTTCGTACTTCTACGCAAACGGAGTCGCGAGCGCGGCTTGTCTAAAAATAACTGCGTAAACTGTGAAGCTGTTGTAGACGAACAAAAAATGATTGTAGCATGAAAATCAGTTTAGTCAATATAACTTTGTGTATTCCTTTCCAGCCATTAGGGGTTGGATTTTTAAAATACAACTATCTACGTGTTTTGTTAAACTTGTATTTTTTTTTTTATAGTCAACGCTTAGTTAAGTGGCCATAATATCACCTAATCTTAAGTGAAAATACGACACAAGTTGGTAAACACGCTAAACCTGTGGAGGAACTGGCTCTTAAGTGCAACTGCCGGAACACACCTATTGGTATTTGGCGGCACATTTTCAACATAAACAGTAAAGTGTTTCAATAATGATTAAAAATATATATTTTTCTAAAGCATCTTCCGGCAGCTGTGTCTCACAGTCTACGTTCATTTATGCTTGGTATCTAACCATCGGCAGTCGCGTTTTGTTGTTACGAGGTGTCAGATGATAAAAGTATAATAATTAAGATGCTAGATAATTCGTTTTTTTTTTTGGGAAACTTGTTTTTTTTCTGAGTAAATCTGGCACCGCGGAATTAACGTATCTCGAGGATTTATTTCATATGAAGCCGGCCTCGGTTTATGTTCCACGGTTTTAATGGGAGATATAAATTAACGGCCACAGTGTTGGTAGAACAGCTTGTTCAGTTTTTACGCGAACTAGTTGTTTCGGACGCAAACTAAAGTTTACTTTTTTCTGTTAGCCATGCCATTTGTAATTACGAATTATACATACAAAATCGTATTTTTGAAGTTATAGAGTTATTAAAAATTGAACTACATCGGGCAACACTTTTACATTTATAAATACGGGTTGTAACTCAATCAACACTTATATTTTTAGTTATATTGTCAATTATCGAACACAGAATAATTCTTCAAAATTCACCAAGAAGTATACTTATTACAAAATCTTAATTTTTATTTCGAAACACATATTATTAATTGATCTCACTGTACCATGGGATCGAAAGTACCACGTTACAAAACAAATAAATACTACAAGCTACGAAATTTTCTGAAGAGAAATGGCTACGTATTCAATTTAAACGCGGTCGAAGTGGGGGCAATACTAGAAAAAGCTCTCTATAATCCACTCAAAGGTTTTAGCCTGTCTAGGGAGTAAAGAAAAGTTTCAAAAGCTGCGCTAGCATGCTTCTATCAAGAGGTATGTTTTGGTCGGCTTGGCTGGGCAGAGAGAGAAACACGAGTAGTCTCGGGAACTGCTAGGAGTTACCCTCTCTGTCACACGAATGATGAGGAAGCTTTTTATATTATGGAATAAAACCAGTTTCAAAGTCATGCCCATACAAAACGACGAGAAATAAAAGGTGTGTAGTTTCATGAAATCACGATGCAAGTGAAACTTTAATACATTGGTCAAACACTCATATACCGGAGAGCAGTTGCATGAATCAGTGGGGATATAAATGGTATACGGTCAGCTGATGCGAGCTATGGGCGCCCCAATTTGGACTTGGCTGCACTGCCTAGCGACTTTCACTTTACCCCTGCTCCGCGTTTGGCTGTAATGCGACATGCGATAGATGGTCGAAAACATTTAATATTTAACATAAAGATTTTATTCAGTTAGAATAGTTGTATATGTTATTCTTTAATATTTCATATACTCATATCAATATCAATAAATGGTAGTGTGAACGGACTCCGCGTCAAGGGTCGTGAGTTCGAATCCTCTGCAAAGAACTTGAGGTTTCAGTAAACGAAAAGAACGTGAAGAAACCATAGCATGGTGGTAGGGCTTCATCTAATGTCCGTCTGGCTAGCTACCACCCTTATGTTGAAAATCTGCCGTCAAATACCAATTGGTGTGTCTTAGCAGTTGCGTTTGACAGCCACTCACAGGATTAGCGTGTCTACCAACTTGGGCCGTATCGTCACTTGAGACCAGGTGAGATCATGGCAATAACGCTATACCGTAACAATAAAAAAAAAATACTTGTAGGGTAAGGTGAAGACACCGCACTTCACATCGGTAGCAAATATGCGGTTGCCAATTTATAACGAGTACACCATCTGTGATTTAACTTTTCTGTACATTAACAGTCAAACATGTTTTTATTTCACGTTCAAATGTTTTGTATATTAATTGTGTTTAATTTGATGTCGTACGGTGACGAGTTTCGTGTCAACGTATGTTATTGAATCAAGTAAAAGAAAATCCGCTTCGAGAGACTAATTCAAGGCTGGGATAGTATATGAACATTGGAACAAGATTTTTCGTCTATCTTTATTACTTTGGTGATAACTGATAACCAACAGTAGTTGCAGTCTAGCTCGATACATAAGAGGATCCAGTTTTAAAGAAAGTAAGAAATCATTGATTCATTATGGCACAAGTTGGTAGACAAGCTATACCTGTGGAGAACTGGCTCTCAAGTGCAGCTGCCGCAACACACCTATTGGTATTTGGCGGCAGGTTTACAACTTGAGGGTGGTAGCTAGCCAGGCGGGCATCAGGAAAAGCCCTACCACCATGCTTTGGTTTCCTCACGATGTTTTCCTTCACCGAAAGCTCAAGCTCATCTACACTACCACTGAGCTATCATCGCTTGAACTTGGTTTACTTAAAGATTAATAAAAGTATATGTTTTCCTACACTCAATTTTTTGTGATAGCGGTCTTACTTCATAAACATTTATTACAGTAATTTGAAAAACTAAACAGCACTGATAAAGTTATCATTTTCGAATTCCGTTCACAAAGTTTTATTTCTTTTATCAGTATATATGTATTTTTTATTAAGTAGCCGGTATAATGTTGGGTTGCGCAAGATTGCTCAACGGTAGGTGCCAGGTGAATTTTAAATTTAGTAACATTTACTACGTCGGACCGTAAATTTTACATATAATTAACGGTTAAATTAAGAAATAATGTAGGTCATGATGGCCGATAGAGGCAAGTAGTTTTTTGTATCTATCTAATGCCTTCGTTTTCGTACCTTGTTACAGAATATTACAAATTATCAATTTGGATTTAACGAAATAAAACTAATTTTAACGGTTTTTATTAATTTTCATCGCGACGTTTCAAAAGCTTTTCAGCCTTCGTGGCGTCACGGGCGGACTGAGGTGTAGGTTTTCCACAAAAAATCATGTTACAGTGTCTACCTTTAATTTAATTTTTAATATTAATAGTGTTCCGATCTAAGCAGAAAGAGCTCAGTGTCTTGACGTCTGGCAATTGGTCTTTTGGATTCTGATTTAATTAAATGTCTAATCGGAACCCAGGCCTGTGCTAGCTTCCAACCATCTTCTCTATTGAAATTCGCATGTTGTTTTTTGTGATTTATCAAATGTAAGATAGTGTTTGGAGGCTTTTTTTAATAGTTCAGCAACTGCAGAATTCGGTGTTTAACGTCAGCTATATGTTCATTTCAGGTGTCCCTATATTTCTTTTAGTTTAGCCGATATAGGAGAGGCCACAATCACATTCGATTTTGTATACACCCTGTTCTTGTAGAGCTCCGTACACATAACCACTGAGCTATCATCGCTTCAAAAAAACTTATTCTTAATCACTAGCAATGATTTTTTTAAAATAAATCTAAAAGTACTGACACAGTAAATTTACATTGTTATTATATTTATAGAATCGATTTTAAACAAAATTTTGAATTGCATTACCGACTTGCCGAATACTACATACGTTAGCATCATATATAATGCAGTCATGTTGCAAAGCTGCTATATAATAAAAAATGTGTGCACTTCACATCCATTTTGTTTCGATTTTGTTTTTAGAATTCAATTAACGATCGTCCTTTTCTATGCTGAACAAACAATTAATGTCAAAAAAGGGAACAATGGAATACAAAAACCAAATAGTCTAGAATCATCTACGAACGTTTCCGTCGAAGGATCATAGTCCCATCTCGACAAGTACAGCAGTTGTGCCTTGATTGCGTTTCAAAACAACTGTGTTCCACGAGAAACGGAAAGGAAAGCGGAAGGGGATAAATTATATTCACTGAGATATACCATTCTGTTTTTACGAATAAACATGTAAAAAAGACTTCAGAAATATTATATAAAATAACCAAAGATTAGCAGAAGCGAACGGGCTTTGGTGCTGCATCGTCGAAAACAAACGGCCGGTGAAACGAGTCTAATACTGAATACTGAATATTCGAGTCGGCCGACCGCGGCATCGGAGTTCAACAAGAAATGTTCTAATGATAAATTCAAATCTCGATTCCCCCCGAGAACAAAGCAATCAGACGTCGAACAAAGGTTACGGGCGCGCGGCCCCGGGGCTGAACTTCGACGCACGGGGTTGTTTCGAAAATTGAATACTACCTTGCGACATAGTAGCGATGTTACTTCTCAGTTTGTTTATAATGTTAATAACTTGCTCTACCTATGCCAGCGAAACTACAAAACATTTTCTATTTTACCGCTTCAAGGAAGGATTTGTTCTAAACGCCAAAAGATGAATTTACACATCTCTAACTTGTGATATGATGACTCCTTTGAACAATTTGTCATTCTTTAATCACCTTGTAATCATCTCACAATATTAGGTACCAACAATCGTTTCCCAAAGACGAATCTATGTCTAGACCAAAATTCATTGTAATAAGCGCAGAGGCTTAGGTGGTCAAATTGTAACTAGGGAACAGGCATATTCCTATATTTACAGTATCTATTTGGACTAACTAATCTACTAGAGACTGTCCTTCCTACTGCGAAAGTTATCTCGACCACAGCGTCAATTAACCACCGTATAGCTAAAGGTGCGAATTCTATCAAAGTTTGATATAACAATAAGAGGGTAATATCGAAAAATTACTGAGAGCACTCTTCATTGTACATGCGGTAAATTATACAAAGAGCTATATAGCGCATATTAGTTCAGCATATTCTACAATAGCACGCATTGCATGGAGTCAGTGAGGTAATAGGATAAAGCAATTGTACGAGACTGTTAGGCGCTGTGTATCCGACAATTGGCTGGCAGTATATATACCCTATTTGGTCAAGATTACCTTAGGCATGGGCATGGTGGTAGGGTTTTTGAATCTGTCCCCAAATAGGAATGTGTACCGTCAGTTGCACTTAAGAGCGAGTCCCTTACCAGGTTTAGCGTGTCCACCAGCTTGGGCTGTACCGTCACTTAAGATCAAGTGAGATTATGACCATAACGCTAAACCTTAACTTAAAAATAAAAAATGTAAATATTGCGTTTCACTCATTGTTTGGTTAAATCGGAAATTTGAAGAATAGGATTAATTTGATTATATTATATTATTTGAAAATTGTAGATGGAGTGAAAGCGTCTTACAAACATGAGGCTTTCGTCTTTTATTGAAGTGAATATTGAGATTATATATTAATAAACTGTGCATGGTAAAGATATTTTTAGGAGATGAATTGTCTTATAGTAAGTACATTCGATATGTTACATAGTTCAACTGTAAGAAATCGAAATGGCAGAGACAGGCTTACTCACCTAAATTTCCAGAATTTTCATAGTTTTTTGACTTAATAAATTCTAGGTAGACAATACGCTCTTAATGTCTCTGGTGCTCCGCTCAAGTTAATATTAATTTTGCCAACCAAGTCTGTTTGTCCATCGATATAGAAAACATTTTTCTTGTAAAAGCTTTTAAATTATTTATTTCAGGATGTTGGTCCATACTGGTATATATGACCAACCCAATATCCGAAAATATGAGGAATCATTCTCTAAATTTGCAAATCGGTTGACGCTATAAAAAGTGTCATAAAAAGATTTTCTTATCTTTTCCGCACTTCCTATCTATTTTTCGTAAGAAAAAGTACCCTATCACAGTTTCCGAGCTTCCGTCGATCTCTTTACCGAATGTCATTATAATTGATTCATATTGAATACGTGGTAATTATGAAACGTGTATAATTTAATACGTGATATACGTGAAAGCATAACTAACAAACAAACTCACTTTCGCATTTATAATATTAGTAAATATACGAAGAATTTAAGATAATAGGAGACTTAATTATTAATTAAATTTCATTCCTATCTTCGGGTGGTACTGGAACGGACACCCGCAGTTTGGAAACCCCACCCACGGCTCGCTCTGTTCTAATTTAACGTGACCACCCACCTTATTCTATAATTAAGCAAATAAACAAACACTTTATAGCGTTGTTATGCTCAATTAATCATCTCCTGTTAACCGAAAGCTATTAAATCTATATTCATATTAAAATTGTAACGGACAGAACTGCGTTTTAAATATTTCTTAGAAATTACAAGCACAGTGTTCTTCGTCTATTGTTTTTACCGTGGGCAAATGCATAAAGGCAAACCTTCCCAAAACGAGGGGGTTGGGAAGGTTGTGTGGGACTCCCCCGACGCTAATCGCCGGGAATACCCACTGAAACCCCACGGCCATACTTCGCCTTACTGGGCCGACGACTCGAGCCGACTGTACCCGAACGAGCGTTACATAACCGAGCGTTTCACATTCGTAACCCACAAAAAAATTTCTCAGTGCGGTTAAAGAAACATTCACTTATAAAACTATGCACATATGATTCACGATATAAAAACACGAAAAAAGTATCTATGTATTTTTATATGGGACCCTTTCAATCAGCCATTAATATATCTCCTTTTTTATAGTTAAGACGTTATGGCGATAATCTCATCTGATCTTAAGTGACGATACGGGCCAAGTTGGTAGACACGCTAAACCTGTGGAGGAACTGGCTCTCAAGCGTAACTGCCGGAATACACCTATTCGTATTTGGCGGCAGATTTTCAACTTGAGGGTGGTAGATAGCCTGGCGGGCATCAGAAAAAGCCCAATCACCATGCTATGTTTTCCTCACAATGTTTCCCTTCACCGAAAGCTCAAGCTCATTGTAGGTGGTCGGATTCGAACTCACGTCCCTTGACGCAAAGTCGTACACACTACCACTGAGCTATCATCGCTTACAAATTGATTTGTAAGTTAGCAACGTAGAAAAATTTACATATTAAGGCAAAAGATGTAAACGAAGTCGTAGTCACGAGCTAGTGTATTACCATATCCGTGTCGATAAGTCCTATGTGAAAAACATGAGAGAAAATTCCCACGGATGTTCTAACAAAAACCAGATAAAAAATCGAGCTTTTTTTCTTGTAATTATTTTTAAAAATTTATTATAATCTATATGACATTATTATGTTTACTCCAAGTTTCATTATTAAGTTGTAAACGTTAAGAGATGTTGTAATTTAATTTCAACATCGATAATTATGTTAATTTGATTAGGTTTTATTGACTTTTCTTTATATTTAGAGAACATTTTAGTCAAGTTTTAGAGTTTTGTATAGGGGACAGACAACGTTTTTTGCTATCATATAGTAAATACTAGCAACATGCCCCGAATTCCCATGAGTATATTTGTGCGTGCTATGTTTTGATATATCTTTTTAACTGGAATAAATCCATAGTACATTGTTTTTCAAATAAATTTTTCATAGTTTATAGATTTAGCGTTATGAAAACATCGTGAGGAAACCATAGCATGGTGGTAGGGCTTTTTCTGATGCCCGCCTGTCTAGCTACCACCCTCAAGTTGTAAACCTGCCGTCAAATACCAATAGGTGTGTTTCGGCAGCTGCACTTGAGAGCCAGTTCCTCCACAGGTTTAGCGGGTCTACCAACTTGGGTCGTATCGTCACTTAAGATCAAGTGAGATTATGGCCATACCGCTAAACCTTAAGTATGATAAAAAAAAGTTCGACTTATCGAGGTTCATCTGAATTAATTTTTACTCTCTAGTACTATCCAGTGGCTATATAAAATACGTTATAACGTGGAAAACTAATTCTATGACTGCAGGGTCGCCAGCCGGATTTCAAGACGACCCTAACTGACCTCGGGCCGTATTATGTTCTAAAACCTTAATAAAAAAACGCTTAAGTACATACGTAATGTATGATTTATAACTTTATTCAAATTTGTTTGGGATTCGATTTATTTATGTCGCAGTTATTTGGAATTCCGGTGCTTTAGAAAAAAGTCTAATGGTAATTTTTTTACATATAATTTTAGTTGATTTGTTACGTTAACGAAACTATTTTTTTTTTTTATTATACTGAAGGTTTAGCGTTATGGCCATAGTCTCATCTGATCTTAAGTGACGATACGGCTCAAATTGGTAGACACGCTAAACCCGTGGAGGAACTGGCTCTCAAGTGCAGCTGCCGGAACACACCTATTGGTATTTGGCGGCAGGTTTACAACTTGAGGGTGGTAGCTACCCAGATGGGCATTAAAAAAAGCCCTACCACCATGCTATGGTTTCCTCACGATGTTTTCCTTCACCGAAAGCTCAAGCTCATTGTAGGTGCTTGGATCCGAACTCACGTCCCTTGACGCGAAGTCGTACACACTTCCACTGAGTTATCATGGCTTCAAAAGTAAATGTTAATTATATGATATGATTTATTTAAATAAATCTAAACTTACGGGTTATTGATGACGTACTTCATAACATTTTCACCGTAATTTCCCATTCATTCGTTTACACATTAATTGCCAATTTGAAGCGATGATAGCTCAGTGGTAGTGTGTAATACTTTGCGTCAAGGGACGTGATATCGAATCCAACCACCTACAATGAGCTTGAGCTTTCGGTGAAGGAAAACATCGTGATGAAACCATAGCATGGTGGTACGGCTTTTTCTGATGCCAACCTGACTAGCGACCACCCTCAATTTGAAAATCTGCCGCCAAATAACAATACGTGTGTTCCGGCAGTTGAGAGCCAGTTCCTCCAAAGGTTTAGCGTGTCTACCAACTAGGGCCGTATCATCACTTAAGATCAGGAGCCATTATTTATAAAAGTTGAAATCCAGTTTTGACTGCAACACGTATCAAAGAACATATTCAAGCATATATATTCTTGTTATCTCTTTGTACGAACAAGAATCTTTTGTGAATAAAATCTACGATTAATATATTATAAGAGCTTGGTAATCCCCTTACAGTAAGTAATGCAGGCCTGTTTATGTATGGGAGTAAGACCCTCCTAGTCTATGGTTCAGGCGATTTTCCATTCAGAAATCGAAGGTTAAACGAAGCGTTCACGCGCCACGCTCCTTCAGCTTACGTGTGGCCATTAAACTCGCTACATTTTATATTTTTTATTTACATTTTAACGAAAAAGCTGTTTGGGTTAAATTGTCCTGAAATAGCTGGTTTTAAGACTTGACTATTTTATAGTCGATTGAATCGCGAGCATCATATACAAGTGCCCCTAAACAAAATGTTTTAAACAAAATGCTAAACATGAACAGATAACAAAAATATGTATAGAATAACATGGTATCATAAAAACTTCTTCGGATTCTACGAGAATTGTTGAAATTCTAGAATAAATTTAAGGGTCTCACAAAGAAAAATGTTGTTATGAAAATATTGTATGGTGGTAAGTTATTTTCTAACGCCCGCCTGGGTATATACTATTCTTATGTTTTAAATATATCGATAACAACCCATTAATTTGTTTTAGCAACAGAAATAGAGATCTAGACGCTCTGAATAGGTTTAGCTTAGGTTTGGGGCTTATGGGCTATATGATCGGGACACATTACATGAATTTATGGCAAAATGCTAAAGTAACATATGTAAACCAATAGCGAATATTTTCGTAATTGAAAAAACGACAGACTAGTTCTGTATCCCACCTACAATACCAGAATATTTACCGTCGGTGTTACTAGTTCACAAATTTGATTATGTAAACAATTTACAATTAAAAATTTTTATCGCATGGAACATGGAGATTTAAATCTAAAATCAGTTTATATCCTCTGGATATAAAACAGTTAATGTTGTCTTAGAAACACCACGAATTAAAATCTTTATTTATTTAACGTAAGTAAATTAAGTTATTGGAATGAAGTTGCTCATTTTTTCATGTGGCGTTATTACAAATGTAAATGTGCGTTTGTTTTTCTGTTATGCTTTAACCCGTCCACCACCCTTATCGCACATCGTGAAATTTGGATACCCGTTGTCAGAGGCACAGAAGTATGTATAGAATACTTTTCATTAAAGGAAATCGCAAGAGATAGAAAAATAACGTTTAGTATCACGCGAAGGAATTCTCGAGCGCAATTAAATAAATAATAAGTTTGGAAAATCCAAAAGGTGCACGCCTTATAATGTCATTGCTTTTTTCTATTCAATAACAATTAAACCACATCATATCGTGAAGGGTAATAGGGTTCTATTCCTAATTATACTGAGGCGTAAGAAAAAAAGACTCGATTAGTAAAGTATTTCGGTCATTATCGAGCTAAAATAAAGGATCCGCACAAACAAACACACTGACGTCCAAGACAGAACTTTATTAAACAGTTTTTTAACTAGTTTAAATGACAAAAATGGTATCAAAATATCATGAGTGTTAAAAATAGCGTTTTTTCTTGATACGTGTGTGTATATATTATTTTACAAGTGCAATATACCATAAATAAACAAATTTTAAGTTTGAATAATCAGTTTTTTTTTTGCGTTTGGTGAGAGTAGTACCCACCCGAACGCTTCACTTATGAGGCATGCAATCAAATAACCCTTTATTGTTGTGCTTACAGTTAACTCTAATCAAATAAAATAATAAACTAAATTTCTTTGATAATTTTCTGTACAACTTGTCCTTCGACAAAGGCCTCCTCTAATGACTTCCATTTTTCCCTATCTTTTCCCGTTGGCATCCACGTTAGACCAGCTATTTGTTTGATATCATCTCTCTCAACTTTTAATTTACCTACCTTGACTTCTTTTATTCTCACTTCCTTCCATCCATCCATCCACTCAACCGAAAGACGTCCACTGCTGGACATAGGTCGCCCTCAAAGATCTCCATGACGACCGGTCTTGCGTCACCCCCATCCAGCGAATTCCCGCGACCTTCACCAGGTCCACCACCTTGTGGGGGGCCTACCCACGCTACGTCTTTCGGTACGTGGTAGCCGTTCGAGAACCCGTTGGTCCCATCGGGTATCGGTTATGCGAGCAATGTGCCCAGCCCACTGCCACTTAAGTTAAGCAATTCTTCGGGCAATGTGGGTTACTTTGATTCTTCTGCGGATCTCCTCATTCCTGATTCGATCACGCAGTGAAACTCCAAGCATAGCCCTCTCCATTGCCGTTTGAGCAACTTTGAGCTTTTTTATTAGGCCCATTGTGAGCGAGCACGTCTCAGTGCCGTATGTCATTACTGGCAATACATACTGGTCGAAGACTTTCGTCTTGAGACACTCGTAGCTCCCTGAACGCGGCCCAGCAGATCTTATAAGTTTCATCCATTTCTCTCCTTTGTTTCGTAACATATGTCCTGAGTGCAGTTATTCCTTTATAATAGTCATGCAAAACATTCGTATATACTACAAAGTATATCCCTGCTATGATAAATCTACGGTATACAAATTGGTGGGATATGACGTTATCTGCCAGAGGAGATGGTATAAAACCGACACACCTGCTACCCGAAAACCTCTTTAAAACGATCTCGTAAAAAGGCGCGTACGTACATTTAACGTTGGCTTATTACACGATATCGCAGTCCTTATGGCCCCATTATAATTCGTGTTCGTGAATTTTGTCCCATAACTGTGGAGCGAAGTCGGGAGCGGTGTAATCTTCCCGCGGTGGATGTTAAAGCCCCGTGATTGGATCGTGACGTTTTATCGACTTTTTTCAGGGGATTTTTTCACGAAATCTGTTTTTTTATTCGTCGAACGGTTTGAGTTTTCTTTTCTATTACATTACGTTTGACAGGCTCGACAAGTGTTTCACTTTTATAGGTAAGGTTTAGCGTTGTGGCCATTATCTCACCTAATTCTGAGTGACGATACGGCCCAAGTTGGTGGACACGCTAAGCCTGTGGAGGGACTGGCTCTCAATTGCATCTACCGGAACACATTTATTGGTATTTGACGGCAGATTTTCAATTTGACAGTGGTAGCTAGCCAGGCGGGTATCGAAAAAGCCCTACCACCATGCTATGGTATCCTCACGATGTTTTCCTTCACCGAAAGCTCAAGCTCATTGTAGGTGGATACGAACTCACGTCCCATGACACAGAGTCGGTACACATTACTGCGGCGCTATCATCGCTTCACTGTCTTCAGGTTCCCATCTACCTGAATGCCAAAATTCAACAAAACCGATTCAGCGGTTTAGGTGTGAAAGCGTAACAAACTTTAACTATTGCTTTTGATTTGAACCTCACGTCGGTCGTAAATAACCGAATCGAATCTCACGGAGCGCGTTGAACTAACATATTTATAGTTTCTCAAGATACGAACAACTTCAGCACCCCTATGACAGACGTAAGACAATCAATTTGGAGATAGGATGTTTTTAACGTAACCAGAAAGTAATATATTTCTTTTAACAGGATTAGTTAGATTTAATGCTCGTTTTAAAATAATAATTACTGAGGCAATATAACTCGTCCGTATGCGCCACTTAATAGATATATTTTATGTGAAAAGTGATAATTAAATTTGTTATAACGATGAAAATTTTATGTCTCATTAATTTTATTACCCCTTGAGTTGTTAACTACCAGCTGAGCCCGCGACTTCGTTCGCGTGGAACTGAACATTATTTAACCAATTTTGCCCGTTTTTGTACCTTTCTTGAGTAAAGAAATAATTTTATTATCTTTCGTTATCAAAAAAAATAAAAAATAAACAATAAAATATAACACAGTTTCATGATGATTGGTTAAGTAGTTTTCGCGTGAAAGCGTAACAAACAAACTTACATGCGCATTTATAATAAATATTAGCATTGTTTCGAAAATGTATTAATTATAACGTGTAATTAAGTGACGCGAACAAGTGTCTTACCAATCTATATTAATACTAATAAATAAGCTTGTTTGTTTAAATGTCACGTGCTAAACTTAGGAACAATCTGTCAGATTTAAAAAAAAAGTATATATTTAATAGAGTAATTATTGAAGAACTCTTTAGGCTCTATTACAATACTATCTATGCCTATTGAGCGAGGCTATTACAAAAAAAAAGTATGATTGAATAAAATTTTAGTTACAGTCAAACGAAACACTGTAATAATAATATTTAGCATTCAAACTAATTCAATGAATGATAAAAACGATAATTTACATTATACCCGTATGTGGACCGAAATGTTCCGGAAGTGTGCGATATGTCGGTGAGGTGGTCACTGGTAGCGAGATGCTGGGTTAAGTTAGGTTGGACTTCCGCCGGGTGAGCGGATGCAATGTAATCCGAATTCTTGTTCCCCGGCTGAATAGGCGAAAGAAGGAGTTTCAGTTTCAGTTTCAGTGGGTATTTCCGGCGATCCGCGCCGGGTGCGTCCCGCATACCCATTCCTAGGCCTTGCCCAGGTATGAGAGAATGCCTACAAGCATTTCCTCACGTAAAAAAATGGTTGGAGTTGCGATCAAAAACGTTACTCCTACAGCGTCAGACAGCGTCCCTAGATATATATATATTTATATTGATTCATGTATATCATAGTGATAAGATTGAATTATAAATGTATTATTGTTTTAAAGTACTGATGTACTTTTATAGCTGTTTTAATCAAATTTAAAATGCTATTAAATACATTTCATATAATGAAACTTTTGCCATTTCTAATCTATGCACCAAATAGTTTTTGACGTCATTAATAAAAACTCGAAGGAAGTCACGGATACAGTAAGTGGAAGCGATGATAGCTTAATGGTAGTGTGTACGGAGTCAGCCTCAAAGCACGTGAGGTCGATTCCACTTATAATAAGCTTGAGCTTTCGGTGAAGGCAAAAAATCTTCTGGAAACCATAGCATGGTGGTAGGGCTTTTTCTAATGCCCGCCTGGCTAGCTACCACCCTCAAGTTGAAAATCTGTCGCCAAATACCAATAGGTGTGCTCCGGCACTTGAGAGCTAGTTCCTTCACAGGTTTAGCGTGTCTACCACCTTGGGCAACATTCACCAAAAATTTAATTTTAATATAGAAATGTCTAGAAAGTAAAAGAAGCCCATTATGTATTCACGTGAATGAAGTGAGACGTAAAGTTAGCTAAATGTAATGCCCAATAACGAGTAACATTAACACCTTACTATTGATATGTTAAAACGGTTTGATAATTTTTATAATTATTCAATATATAATAATTAATCGGTGGCTTTTATTATTTATATTTACGAGGTAATTAATTTGGTCGCATTTGATTGTTTCTTTCAAGACTTAGAATTTTGATGAGCTTTGTAAGTGGTGACGAAAGAAATTTTAGATTGTATAATTATAGGCTATTATATATTTATAATGAGCTGTCTCTAAGGAATTACGTCCACGATTTCTAATTCTTTCTAATACGTTTCAAGCGATGTTGGTTCAGATGGTACTGTCTACGGACGTTGCGTCAGTAGACGTGACTTAGAATCTATCTGCAATGAGCTTTAGCCTTCGGTGAAGGTAAATTCTAGCAGCTGTCTCCCTCGAGTTTTGAAGCGATGATAGCTCAGTGGTAGTGTGCACGACTTCGCGTCAAGGGACGTGGGTTCGAATCCAAGCACCTACGATGAGCTTGAGCTTTCGGTGAAGGAAAACATCGTGAGGAAACCATAGCATGGTGGTAGGGCTTTTTCTAATGCCCGCCTGGGTAGCTACCACCCTCAAGTTTGTAAACCTGCCGCCAAATACCAATAGGTGTGTTCCGGCAGCAGCACTTGAGAGCCAGTTCCTCTACAGGTTCAGCGTGTCTACCAACTTGGGCCGTATCGTCACTTAAGATCAGGTGAGATTATGGCCATAACGCTAAACCTTAAGTATAATGGAAAAAAAAGTTAAAAATCTACCGCAAAATACTATACGTGTGTTTCAACAGTTGCACTTGAGACCCAGTCTTTTCACAGGCTTAGCTTGTTCAGCATCTTGAACCGCATCGGCACTTAACATCAGTTAGCGTTGTGGCCATAACGCTAAACCAGCAAGCTATACAAAAATGAAGTCACTTTGCATAGATATATATTAAAGAAAGCATTGGAAAACGGTTAGTTTATATTGGACTCAGAGCGTACGAGGCAATTTTCAATTGCGGCCCTAATAAGCCAGTTACTAATGTTATATTAATATATTAGGAGTGAAGTTTGCGAACGAGGTCAGTAGAAGTCCAAGTTTACGGAAGCCTGCGATGGATTTTGAAGAGAAACTTGTGTATTTTGCGATCGCTTCGTTCCGGGGGCAGAGATTTGCGCTTGGGGATTGAATAACAATGACTTATTATAATGACATTCCTATTTCTTTAAGCGATGCACCATAACGAAAAGAGTATGAGGAATAGAAGATTTCTCCGTTTGGTAATAATATAAATCGTGTTTTTTTTTAAGTTATAGATTTAGTGCTATGGACACAGTTTTACGTGTTATGTGACGGTGTGGCTCAAAGCTAATAAAGGGACTGGCTCTCAAGTGCATCTGGCAGAATTCACCAACTCAAATTACACTTGATAGCTAGCCGAGTAGATATAAGACAACATTCAACCACCGAGCTATGATGTCGTCACGATGTTTTTACATCATTGCAGAGTTTTAACTCACCTCTATAAAGGTGTGTTTGTGCAAACTACCCCTCAGCCATCATCGCAATTTCAATTGTGTTGTTTTGTATGTAAATTCATATAAACGTTATTTGGCACGTTATAATGTAATATTGGTCGCAATTTACCTGATGTATTTCGATTACTGCACATGAGTGAAATGGGTTTTAATTAATAACTATGGACGTACATTTTGAGTAACCACAAAACCTTCGTTGCCAGTTTTAACACGTGAGCTGCCATTCTGTTAGAGTATTGAATAAACTTTTAGTAATATATTCTAGGGGCGTCACATCGACAGAATTATATATAAATATATTTGTTGAGAAAAAAAATTATGTTACCTACACAATATATAAAATAAAAGACCAACTGTCCCTACATCACTAAGCCCAAACTGCTAAGGACAACATGTGAAATTAGAGGAAGTGTTTTTTTATAGTTAAGGTTTAGCGTTATGGCTGTAATCTCACCTGCTCTTAAATGACGGTGACGGGTGATACGGCCCAAGTTGGTAGACACACTAAACCTGTGGAGGAACTAGTTCTCAAGTGTAGATACCGGAACACACCTATTGATATTTGGTGGCAGGTTTTTAACTTGAGGGTGATGGTTAGGCTTTGTGATGTACGGACAGTCGGAAGGTCTTTTATTTTATATAGTGTGTAGTTAACATTTTTTTTTCTCACCATAATTTAACGGGGAACATAAATATATTTTATAGAAAATTCTGTAAATGTGATGCCCCTAGAATATATTACTAAAAGTTTATTCAATGCCCTAACAAAATGGCAGCTCACGTGTTAAAACTGACAACGAAGGTTTTGTGGTTACTCAAAATGTACGTCCATAGTTATTAATTAATACCCATTTCACTCATGTACCATAATCGAACTACGTCAGGTAAATTGCGACCAATATTACATTATGACGTGCCAAATAAGTTTATATGAATTTACATACAAAACAACACAATTAAATTTGCAATGATGGCTCAGACGTAGCTTGCACAAACACACCGTTATAGAGTTGAATAAAAACTCTGCAAAAATCTCATGAGATTTCGTGAAAACACCAAAAATATGGTTATTTGAATTTTAATATAAATTTTGAGGTTACGGGAAGAAAGTGTAAATAATAAGGTTGTAGAATTATTTTTTTTTACTTTCTCCATTTAACTTTTTTCCATAGGACTTGTAGTTTTGCCGGAAATCGATTTTTGCTATAGAATAGAGGGGGCAATCGAGAGCAAGTGCACTTGTATTGAGAACAGAATTTAACCCATTCCTCGCCACCGTCATATCTTTAGGACACTATTTTCAAAATTTCTTTTTACGTATCAGGACTTTTATTTTTATAATGTAAACCATTTTTACAGCGAAAAAAAAATTTTTTAATTAGAAAAACAGCGTAAAAATATGAATTTCATCGGAAATAATAAAAGTCCTAATACGTAAAAAGAAATTTCGAAAATAGTGTCCTAAAAATATGACAGTCGGGAGGAATGGGTTCACGTATAAACTATAGGTCGGGCTCGAATACGTTCGTTTGCCGTTAAAATCAATACGAACGGATACATCGGCGTATGCAGCTCGTGAGCGGTCTCCCTAATGAGCGTCTGTCAATCAGTCCGTTTGTTCGGCGCCGATACAAATTAGTGACAACCGGTGGACGTTCCGAATAACTATTAATGATCTCGTCAGCGCGCGTACGTTTAATTGATGGTTTCGCTCTTTTGTTTACGTGTTTTGAGTTCGTCGGCGCTGTCGTTCGAACGGTTTGATAGATGGCGATAAACGGAAAGTTTAACGTAACGTATCTAGGCATTACAGTCTAAGTTACGCATTACTTATTCAACTTAGTACTGAACTTCGAAACTATTGGAGGTTCGTAAATATCCATATTTATTTGTTGGAATTTTGCGTTTGCGTTGCGATGTGTTTTGCGTGGGGTTCTTGTCAGCCGATAATACAGAAGACTGATCCCTGATCCTAAAAATGGAGAAACTAGAAGATATTCCATCATCTCCTATATTTCTTGGCATGTTCTATACATTTTGAGCAATTCTTATTTCTCGAACAATGGTATTAAAATGTACGGATACGGAAGGCGAGAAACTCAGGAACATCAAAACGATTTTTCGTATCAATAGATAATACTAAATACTGATTTATAAGTAAGTAAACCTATAGTGTACAAATCATTAGGGTTTTGTGTAAATCGTTGGAATATTTTGTATGTTGAAAATATTGGAAAAATATCATGCGGATTTCAAGTTACAGACGGGCGTTTTCACGTAATTTATTTTATATTAGAACAATGTGTAAGGGATTTTTCTTCCTCGATAGTTTTATCGAACTGTAGTAACGCTATTACCTATAGTCGACGTTCTTTATTCTCGTTAATACTCAAAAACGGTTTGACCGATTTGAATATTTCTCTTAACATTTTAATACGTTATAAATCAATACTAATCAACATTCCAACTTCAATAAGATCAATAGAACTGGCTATATCTAATACCGTTTCCGGTTTCCATTTCTTTCGGTTATTCAATGAATCCCGTTTATAAATCCAACTAAGTAATTGTCTTTTAATTATATGGAATTAAATTATAGTTAATATGACGTTTATTGAGAAACGATGTTTTTCGTTGCTTTTTGTGGTGCGTAAACATAATTTTTTATCCAATACGCGAACACGTGATGTTAATTCAGCCGTTCACGTACTTGGAAAACTCGAGTTGAGTACGCAAACTTCCATCGACTGGTTTTGTTAGCTGTTAATTGTCTACGCACTAGACAGTCGCACGGGAAACTGTAGTTAACTAAAATCGAATGCGAATTCGTTGGAATCATCTGTATTATCGAAATCAAGATAACTTCTCCATTATATTTTCCCTTGATCGTCCTCGCTTCTTTGACGTTATTCATAGACTTTATTTTCTTTTATACAAACCATGTCCTGACAATTACAAACACAATAAAAAAATAATTATTCGATTTGGTGCAGTCATTCGGAAGTTATGCGCGTACATACATCTTGGAGATTCATATTTTATATATATACAGATTTACTTAAATTCCGCTTAACTTCCTTAATTTTTTGTTTCATAATAACAGATAAGAATTAGCGCAATTGCTCCATCCGTTCACGCGTAATGCGATGACCAAGGGAAATAGGGATTCATTTTTTTTTATAAACGTATTAAACCATTTGAAGGCTGGTGGATTTTATACACCACATTAATAAAAAAATATATATATATATATGTGCGAGTAAAATAATAAAAATGGTCGCGTCCGCAAACGAGCCGTTCACGCGATTGTAACTGCCATTACGAGCGAAACGTTTCTCCGCAAAGTTCACGGAGCACTCGTTCCGTAACGAAGTTTGTATCGAACGGTTCTGAAACGCGGCCTGATGACGACACACGCCGCGGGACCGCCCGAACTTGTGTGCGTCGATCTGGGACGCTGAGAACTTCGCCACACACGAAGTTCGAGTAATGTTTACGCATTGTACATAAATTGAAAATAATACTTCACTCACAATGTTTACGGACGTTGTTACAAATTGAAGTATTACATCAAGTATTCGGTTATAGAATTATTGACAGTCAGGTTGAAGGGTAGATTAGCGTGGTATTGGCAAGTTATGAGGAGATATAAAAGGTTTATTCTAAAAAAAAAAAAAACCCTCAAATACTAACTTGGACCGGCGGCTTGGTTCACATTTTCTTTCTGAACGGAATCAGTGGAAAAGTCTCCTATATCCTTCGAATTTTCCTCGCATAATTGTAAAATCCGTTCTCACTGAGCGCCTACATTGGGGGGAGTAACTATGTTACATTTCAAAGAAATCGTGTCTACAGTTTGACGGATCTCGTGGCGGGACTCTGAGCCAGTCGGTGTATTTCGCTTATATACCATTTATCGATTCAGCAGACCTGGCAAACCTTATTAAGCACTTTCTAGTAATCAAATTTTATGTCGATAAAAATCAAGTAATTACTTTTCCTAAAATTGAAGTCCACGAGGAAATCAACTACGTATGTAGGTAAATTAAACTCTGAAACTTGAAGTTAATAGGTGAAGTTTTTGTCGCCGCCCAGATCTATTTCAGAATCAGAACCTGTTGGTTAGTCAGGCTCATGAATCTTTTTTCATTTACCGGCAGCAGCCCGAGCCGAAGTTCGGCCGTCCTGGCACCCTTGTGCCCGTTGCCTCGACGCTGAGTGCCCTCAGCACTCGCCCCAAAAAGTTCCGTGAAGCTGTCAAAACCCCCGGAGCTAACAAGGAACGTCAGTTCGAAAAAAAAAAAAACAATTTATCCCTTTACAAGAAATACTACAAATAAATTTTTGCGACATAAAAATAAACCTCGGCCCGAATTTCATGTCTGAAACATTAGTAATTTCAGCTGTACCTTTATGAATGAGTTAACTATTTTGTTGGTATATTTAGATAGTTAAGAGGTAATTGGGTAAACGAAATTTTAGAAGCGTGGCTGTGGGAAAAATTATAATAGGTTAAAAGGCTGAAATAATTGATAAAAGTTAAAATGTTTTATTGAAATAATTTTTTTACGTATTTTGAATGCGATTTTTCCCTGTTCGACAGCTGAAAATATAATAAAATGTATAAGCTTATCATAAGCACTACTGTCACTTTAAGCAATAGATCTGATTTTTCAAACTTAAAATGTCTCTATTTATCATATATTGCACTTGATTTTTGATTTCATTTCGGTTATTTAAACTAGTTAAAAAACTGTTTAATATGTTGTATCTTGTACGTCCGTGTGTCTGTATGTGCGGATCCTGTATGTTATCACGATAACAACCGAAACACTTTACTAATCGAGTCCCTTTTTTTTCTTACGCTTCAGTATAATTAGGAATAGAACTTTATTACTTTTCACGGTCTGATTCGATGTGGTTTAATTGTTGTTAAATAAACAAAACAAAAAAAGAGATTATGAGGCGTGCACTTTTGAGATTTTCCAATCTTTATTGTACTAATCTTGCTCGCGGTAAATAAGGTTGCTGTCACATTGTTAAGTAATGGTTCTGGGGCGATCGTGGTACAATAAAAAAATATAATTTCGCACCCCTATGCTGAACTATAGCCCGTCGGGATGGTTAGCAAAGGGCTGGTAGGGCCGGTAAGGTATATCCGGGCCTACCTTGATCCCTTCTCACCAATACCGAAGAATAGGAAAGTCATAGTAACGTTTTATTTATATTTAGCGTTATGGCCATAATCTCACCTGATCTTAAGTGACGATACGGCCCAAGTTGGTAGACACGCTAAACCTGTGTAAGAACTGGTTCTCAAGTGCAACTGCCAGAACACGCGCATTGCCATTTGGCGGCAGATTTTTAACTTGCGGATGGTTGCTAGCCAAGTGGGCATTAGAAAAAGCCCGGCCACCATGCTATAGTTTCCTCACGATGTTTACCTTCACCGAAAGCTCCAGCTCATTGTAGGTGGTTGGATTCGAACTCACGTCCCTTGACGCGAAGTCGTACACACTGCCGCTGAGCTATCATCGCTTCAAACTAACCGAAATCACATACGTACATATATATATATATATATATATATATATACAATTCAATATTTAAACGCACACACAGCAAACAAAGTTATATTTGCACATAAAAAAGACACACTTTTCCAGGTGTATTTATATATTAGCATGTATATCTTTTTCCGGAAAAATCACAACCACAATAAAAAAAAATACTATTAACCGTCGCCACGAAGACGAGTTGACCTGTTTTTCCCGTCATTGGCGATGTAAGATCCAGCGGTAGAATTGGCACAAACAACTGGAAAGACGAAACAATGTCTGCCGGGAGAGCGACTAAAAAGTATAAATTTATAATTCCCCGGAACGTGTGCTTCTTAAATGAAACACTTTAACAAGCTACGAGTCAGGGGAAAGGAGAAATCGTGTCGCGAACTTTATTGAAAAGCTCTAAACTGGAAGTTTAAAATTAATTTTTGATAACGCGCCACCTATTTCAGTTTGAATTCTGTTCCTAACTTCAGTAATTATATAACCTTCGTAATTCGTATTGTTTGCGAATCTTTTTGTTCGATAAATATATTTTTCATGTTCTCTAAAAAAATATAAATGAAATCAATGTGTATATTCATTATTGTATCAATTAAGTTTGATTTATCTTTCGTTCTTAGCTTGCGTAGTCAATCCTGGGTTTTGATCATCAAATAAGCCACGTGAAAATGTATTTAACTGTTTCTCGGAGTACACATAAATATAACATTACATATTTATGTACGAATGATGGAGTTTTGATTTTTGATCATATAAATATTAATTTGCTTTATTTAAATTAGGCAATCGTCGATAAATTTTATATTTTTATGTTACGTTATTTTGAAAACAGTATCACCAATGTGACTCCAGGGCACTTAACAGTAAGAGAAAGTAAAACGCGAAGGCTGTAAAGAGTGTCAGCGTTGTCACTTTAAGATCCTTACGTCAGTGAACAAAGGTCATAAACTGATTGAGAGAACCTCTTATAGCTCTACAGTGTGCTGAAATGTTTTTAAGCCATATTTCTTACCTATAGGCTGTGTCTGCGTTTCAGTTGTTTACGATTTATTATCTCAAAATAGATAATGAAATAGTTTGAAAAATCCGAAAGTGCACTCCTCATAACGTAATTATAAATGAATGATATAGATTTAAGCATTCATATTAACTAGGAAGTAATGTGATGACATTCTAGAGCTATTAAAAAAGACATGATCCCAATTCATTAAGTTTTCTGGGTGTGATCGTTACACATCCATATACATAAACATTTGAATAGCCACGAAAAAATGTTTCAATAAGATTTTTTTAGTATATAATGAAATAAATGAATTTATTTCTATTACTACACTATCTAGTGTGATAGTGAGAGTATTTTTATGGTTAATTAAACATTTGCGTGGGCGTAAAAAACAAAAGATTTAAAATAATGATCATTGAAGTCTCGAAAATTACTCGACTTTGGAATATTGAAAGTATTGAAATAAAACAAATTTAAACGGATTTTATCGCGGTTATTTATTGATTTAGATCCCGACGTTTCGAAGCCTTTCAGCCTTCGTAGTCACGGGGCGGACTGAGGTGTAGGTTGTCCGGAAAAGTTCATGTTACTGTGTATACCTTCAAAATCAATAAATAACCACGATAAAATCCGTTAAAATTAGTTTTATTTCAATTAATAATATTCGCGTAAACATAAGAAATCATTATATAGAAAGTAATACACAACCTCAAACGCTTCGCGTTATGACGCGTGCAATATAGAAAAAATGAATATTCAAATTTCAAATAATAATCACTTACATCGGACTTGGATCATCACTGCGATGCCTTATTACAGAACTTCTGAAACTACTTTAAGAATCTGTTCTTCGATACGCTATTTTTGAAGCGATGATGTCTCAGTTAGTAGTGTGTATAGACGCCATATCAATGGACGTGAATTTAAATCCCTATAATGAGCTTAAGCTGTCGCTGATGAAACCATAGCAATAAAATTTATAGTATATCGTTAAATACCATGTAAACTGCTTATTGGTATGGAGAATTTGTGATACTAGAAACATAATTATACTGCATATTAATAATTATACAGCTGTTGTACTGATCTTATAGTTGGTGTAATGACTACGTAAAAAGTTGGTTATTTGATTAAGTGTTATCCGGCGTAGTAGCGCGACTGCGTGAGGCAGTCGAGTTAAGAACGTTTGATAGTACGGACGAAATCTCGAGTTGTGAGGGGAAACTCTGCTGGAAAATGCTGTAAAATATAATGATTGTGGAACGAGGCTTTGAGTATGATTCAACAGAACCTCCACGATCTTTAACAATATAGCACCAACAAAAAACATTAAACAGATAATCCTGCACATTCTATCGTATAAAACGATCTTAATAATATGTTTATCAAAACCTAATTATACTGTTGGTACAAAAGTACCAGGTAAGGTATGAAACGGTAAATATTATTAATCGAACAGCAAACATTGTTGCTACGTACAGTTTGTTATAAGGTGTCCATTATGTGATCGTTGCAGACGGTACAATGTAAACACACGGCCAATATAGCACGTTGTCATTAAGCGGGAAAGTTAATTGTGTGTCGCCGTAAACAAAGATTAAGGGCGCGTGTCGCTTTTTTGTTTGGTCGCTCTTTATTGGAAAATCGCAATTAACTGGAGGAATTATTATGTAGGGTAAGAAGCGATGATAGCTCAGTGGTAGTGTGTACGACTTTGCGTCAAGGGACGTTAGTTAGAATCCAACCATCTACAATGAGCTTGAGCTTTCGGTGAAGGAAAATACCGTGAGGAAACCATAGCATGGTGGTAGGGCTTTTTCTAATGCCCGCCTGGGTAGCTACCACCCTCAAGTTGAAAACCTGCCGCCAAATACCAATAGGTGTGTTCCAGCAGCTGCACTTGAGAGCTAGTTCCTCCACAGGTTTAGCGTGTCTACCAACTTGAGCTACATTGTCAGTTAAGATCAGGTGAGATTATGGCCAAAATGCGAAATCTTAACTATATAAAAAAAAGACTTATAGTGTATCTGTATACTACATAGTTGGCTTTACTGTATCAGCGGTAACTTCATCATATTCTGCATAGGACAATTATTTATCGCCATTCGCGTGGTAATTGTAGGGGCAGGTACGAGTAAAAATACCTTGTCCAATAATAATCACTGCACTCTTTATTCAGCTGCTTATTCCACTATGTCTCAACATCGACTGACTTTTTCCACCGCGGAGTCGGCCGCGTTACATTTAGCGATTGACTTACTTATATTATTTACATTTATTAGTAATTAATTAAGCTTTACACAAAATACTAAAAATACATTTTAGTAAATTTAGTTAATTCCTAGAGTATTAATTAATAGAATTCCTAGAGTATTAATTAATAGTAATTGTTAACCTTTTCATAAATAAACCCTATTTCCAGATTCCACTTTCCGGTCAAATCAAGGTTTATAAATGCATATAAATAACAAATACTCTAATGAACGTAACATGATTCTGGTTCAACACGTTTCGATATCAGCCACTGTATATCCAGTTGCATCGATAAACTTCTAATCTGTCGGTAGTCGAAACACTTTTTGATTCCTATTGTGCTTATCACCAGCAACAGAGAATTTCTTTGCAGAGCTTCTGCAAAAAAAAAAGACAAATATACAATTGTTTGTTTCATAAATTATTGTCATTGGTCTGATTTTTATTTTGTGTCCTCTAATTGTATTTTTTAAAAGCTTAACGGAAAAGAGCTTGAGCTCTAATGCAGATGTAGTAGGTGTAGATTTTGATATGGAAAGATTAAGTATTTTGTAAGTCATTATAAATTTCATTGTCAGAATTGTCTTGAAACTAGAAGTGGGACTGATTTACTGTCACCTTCTGTATGTGGCTATTGTGCGGTTTTCTTATGCGTTATTTTTTAATATTTTATTTTTATTTTTTATACTTAAGGTTTTAGCGTTACAGCCATAATCTCACCTGATCTTAAGTGACGATACGGCCTAAGTTGGTAGACACGCTAAACCTGTGGAGAAACTGGCTCTCAAGTGCAACTGCTGGAACACACTTATTGATATTTGGCGGCAGGTTTACAACTTGAGGGTGGTTGCTAGCTGGGCGAGCATTAGAAAAAGTCCTACCACCATGCTATTTGAGCTAAGCTCATTGCTTATTTAAGCTCATTAATGGTGCTTGGATTGGAACTCACGTCCCTTGACGCGAAGTCGTACATACTAGCACTGAACAATCATCGCTTCCCCAACCAAAGAAGAGAAATCTTTTTTATTTTTCTCACGGGAGTATCACTCAGGCTGTTTCTTTACTATTCGCCGTTAGTTAAAGAGGAAAATTTAAATACGACGAAAGAATAAACAAAAAATTTCGCTTTTCCAAATTGCATCCATTCATATTTTTATAATTTACGTGTGGGACTACAATGCTGTGAATTGGAAAAGTTTTGTTTATGCAAAGCGGGAATTAGTAAGCAAGTGCTTGTGTTCTTAACACTGCATCTCATTTTAAAACATCAATGTTACTATAGTGGTCGTCCAAATCTTGAAGATACATAGCGTCATTTAAAATAACGCTTGCAACTAACATCGATAGTACAAAATATAGCGCTTTGTTGATATACTGTATATTGTTGTTAAAACTATTTCACGGTGGTCTAATGGTCTAATTATGATTTACCCACAATTAAACTTGATGTTACGTCGTTAAAACCTTGGATGTAATAACGCGGACTTTTCAAATACGGTCGCAATTCCATTTTTCTGTTATTGCGTCGTGGAAGTAGATTGTATTGTAACATTTATTATGGCTGTTACAAAATAGTAGACTTTCATCTTAGCTAGATTTACTGCGTTTTTTATTTAGCAATTTTATTCTTTACTTCATTGTCGTACTAGAGTTACTTTGCAACATAATATATGCAATTCGATTAAGGATTGAATACAGAGAAGTTTCTTTTCGAGATTTCTTTTTACGTAGGAAAGTTTTCCATCGTACAAACGTTTTTCAGCCATTTTTTTTTATTTTCACACTCATACAAAAAGTACAGAAATTGTTATCAAAAGCTGTAGCAAAAACAATGAAAATAAAGATATATTGTTACAATTTGTGTGAGGTCTGGAGTCTGAAATAGGTACGATGACCTGACTGCAGATCTTCAGACCCTTGTACTTTAATATATGTTTACATTCTTGTTATTTTATTCACAAGAAAGATTTTCAATACTGCAGTATAAAAGTATATATAACCAATTGTAAATAACGCGTTTCACTCGTTGGTTTGTTTCACTTGTCGTTTGGTTCGTCGTTGTTTCACACTTGTTTGGTTAAATCGTAAATTTAAAGAATAGGATTAATTTAATTATATATATTTTTGTTAATTAATTGAACAACAAAAATTAAATTGAAGGTAGACTGTAACATGAACTTTTCTGGACAACCTGTATACACCCCAGTCCGCCCCGTGACCACGAAGGCTGTAAAGCTTTCGAAACGTCGGGATCTAAATTAATAAATAACAGGGATAAAATCCGTTTAAATTAGTTTTATTTTGATGAATAATATTCGTGTAAACATAAGAAACCAGAAAAATTTATGTGAAAATTGTAGATGGAATGAAAGCATCTCACAAACATGAGGCTTTCGTCTTTTATTGAAGTGAATATTAAGGTCATATATTAATAGACTGTGCGTGGTAAGAATAGTTTTAGGAGGTGAACTTGTCTTATAGTAAGTACATTCAATGTTATATAGTTCAACTGTAGGCAATCGAAATGGCAGAGACAAGCTTACTAACCTAAATTTACAGAATTTTCATAGTTTCTTGACTTAATAAATTCTAGGTAGACAATACGCTCTTAATGTCTCTGGTGCTACAAGCATCCATATAATAAGCTTATCAATATGTAATTCTTCAATGCTGACTTACAGCTATATTTAGTGCCACTTTTGGATCCACTAAAATGTTCTTAATCTCGCAAATGTATTCCAATTTACCTAGGAACTGTAATACTTATGCGCCATAATTTACGGGACCATGGTTTGAGAATCGTCATGTATTTGGCGTACTTTCAAAATTGATTAAGTTGACTTCGCGTCGGCCGCTTCATTGATAAAACTACGGGGAAACATTGGAAATTTAAATGTGATGTTAATAACAATAATTTGCAGAATCTATATGTATGGAGGTTTTTAATTACAGATGTATATTTTTATTTATTTATTCGTTGGTAGACTAACAACTCTGTAGTAGTTAATACTTTACTTTTTATTTATAGATTTTATTTTTAGATTAGAAATAACAAGGTATTTACTAGTCCTCGTCGATAAGAAGTCATGTCTACTACGTTATTGAGTACTAAATGAACTTGATAATATTAAATACAAAATATTACGAGTAAATTGTAGCTTACAAGCATCATCAATAAATAAGTTTTTACTTATAAACGTTGTCTTTTTTAAAGTTGTATTGAAAAGATCAAGATCAAAGCGATGATAGCTCAGAGATAGCGTGTAGGAATGTTGCGTCATGAGATGTGACTTCGAATCCAACCACCAACAATGAGCTTGAGCTTTCGGTAGAGGAAAACATAGCATGGTGGTAGGGCTTTTTCAAATGCCCGCCTGGCTAGCTACCACCCTCAAGTTGAAAATCGGCCGCCAAATACAAATAGATGTATTCCGGCAGCTGCTCTTGAATTCCCATCTCTCCACTACGCTTATCGTGCCTGAGCACTAATTTGGATGACGTCATTAACATCAGGCAAGATTGTGGCCCTAACGGAAAACCTATAAATAATATATGACATAAAAATTATCCAATATGTCCATTTACTACGTAATAGCGGGCAAACGAACAAACGTTTCACCTGATGGTAAATGATCACCGCCGGCCATGGACACCCACAACAGCAGGGGAAAAGCAGGTGCGTTTCCGGCCTTTATTTTGGATCGAGTGGCTCTCAAGTGCAACTGCCGGAACACACCTGTTGGTATTTGGCGGCCGATTTTATTCCATCCATAATTTCATCAACATCTGTCACGTAGTTACAGAGAGTGAGTTTCAACTCAGTTTTACTTTTATAATACGCATATTAGGGTGGCGCAAAAAAACCGACTATTTTTTTTTCAGTCTCGAGTGAAAAAATGTTAGTTTTTGATGTTTTAAGAGCCCTCTCCAAAGAACAACTAAAAAAAAAAAATTAAAGAGGTCGCTCCAAATTTTTTTAAATTTCCAAAATCGTCAAATATAGTTTTTTTTTATCTATTATTGTGATAAATAAAAGAAAAAAAATTTATGGAATTTAAATTTAAATATTAAAAGGTCGCTCGAAAAAATCTAAATTAATGAACTAATAATTAAAAAAAAAAAATTAAGCGACCTTTCAAAACTTAAATTTTGAACTAAAACTTTCAGAAACTTATTGTTTTTTGGTCTATAAAATTTTACCGTAACGAGAAAAAAAAAAAAAAATCGATTTTTGACGATTTTTGAAATTAAAAAAAATATGGAGCGACCTCTTAAATTTTTTTTTTTAGTTGTTCTTTGGAGAGGGCTCTTAAAACATCAAATACTAACATTTTTTCACTGAGACTGAAAAAAAAAAAATCGTTTTTTTTGCGCCACCCTGACGCATATATTACTAAACACCAGGCAGTATAATATAGCGGGTTTTATAGAGTAAATACAGAAATGAGCAATGCAGTAGCAAAGTTAATAACAAGCGATATATATATATCGGAGGGAGTAAACTATCTGCGGAATGCACTGTATTGCATTAAGCGCTAGTTTGCCCCGCTCGAATGCTACGTAGCCGGCGTATGTTCGTAGTTAATTAATTTAGTTTCATACTCCTGTGTCACAATCAAATGTTAAAGTCCTTTCGAACTATTCCGCTTTGATAATTGTTTACCGCTTCCGAGGTTTTACATGTTGTAGTACATTGAAAGGTTTTCATTCTTTAATATATATATTAAGCCTTAATTTCTATAATATTTCAAGTATTTCAGATCGATATATATGTCATGCCTACTCGGGTTACCCCTATTTTTTATGACGTTAGTTGTTTTCATCCAATCTCTTCCTGCCAATTGAATTATGTCGTCTATCCAGCGAACTTTTAGTCTGCTCCTTTGTGTTGGTCTCTCAGAGCTGTCCAATTTTTTATTCGTTTAGGCCAGCTTTCTTCAGAAGAACGAGCGATGTGTCCTGCCCATTCCTAGTTCAGACACTGTGCGTGTTGTGATGCGTCTATGACTTTGGTTTAGTGTCTGATTTTTTGACTATTGACTTCGTCGATGGTCTTGATGCCAAGCATTCTTCTCTTCATAACCCGTTGGCAGGTACACACGTGATAAGGTGAAGCGATGATAGCTCAGTGGTAGAGTGTACGACTCCGCGTCAAGGGACGTGAGTTCGAATCCAGCCACCTACAATGAGCTTGAGCTTTCCATGAAGGCAAACATAGTGAGGAAACAATAGCATGGTGTTAGGGCTTTTTCTAATGCCCGCCTGGGTAGCTACCACCCTCAAATTGTAAACCTGCCGCCAAATACCAATAGGTGTGTTCCGGCAGCTGCACTTGAGAGCCAGTTCCTCCACAGGTTTAGCGTGTCTACCAACTTGGGCCGTACCGTCACTTAAGATCAGGTGAGATTATGGACATAACGCTAAACCTTAAGTATAAATACATAGGGTATAGAATTCGGGTCCCAAACCAAATCATTGATGGTAAATAAATGAAATTCAGGTCCGTCCATATTGAAACAATGATCTATATGTTTAAACTGCATAACTTCTAACTCAGGTATCTTTTCCTCTCGCAATCTGCAGGATGCGAGCCATGTAGAGCTTGTCTCATTAACATCACCAAAACAACACCACAATGACTTCCTCCACCCTTAATTGTCACAGTTCATGTAATGCTTCCGCTTTGTCGATTATAACTCAATAATCTAGGTGATACCTAATATACCAGTTGTTTTGTTTCCTGTGTTCCTGTGTTTATCTGCGGGGCTGGTGACCTGGATTTAATCACCCTGACCTCGTTTCAGCACGGTTTACCGATCTATCTGACGGATTGATTTGTGTCTGCTGTCACCTCGCTTATGTACGCGATTAGGGAATTTAGCTTTATTGGATTTATTTCCAATGTTAAAGACTGAAACATTGAAACTGGATTATGTGTGATCTTATGTAACTGTGTCCTGCGACTTTGTTCACGCTAACTTGGAATGTGATTCTTGTATTTTTTTTTCTTTTATAGTTATGCCATAAATCTTACCTGGTCCTGTTATAAATCTGTGGAGGAACTTGCTCTCAAGTGCAGCTGCCGGAACACAACTATTGGTATTTGCCGGCAGATTTTCAAATTGAGGCTGGTTGCCAGCCAGGAAGTCATTAGAAAAAGCCCTACCACCATGCTATAGTTTCCTCGCGATATTTTCCTACACCGAAAACTCAAGCTCATTGTAGGTTATTGGATTGGAACTCGCGTCTCATGACGCGGTGTTGCTATACACGACCACTGAGCTATGATCACTTCTTGATATGTGTGTAAATTTGCAAATCAATCAAACTAATCTCAGCTGGTGAATATTAAGTCGATACATTCTGTAACATATATATAAATAAATTGCATACAAATAAACCTTTTTTATATTTATTGTCAAGGTTTAGCGTTATGGCCATAATCTCACCTGATCTTAAGTGACAATACGGCCCAAGATGGTAGACTCCCTAAACCTAAGGAACTGGCTCTCAAGGGCAACTGCCGGAACACACCTATTGGTATTTGGCGGCAGATTATCAACTCGAGGGTGGTAGCCAGCCAGTCGGACATCAGAAAAAGCCCTACCGCCACGCTATGTTTTCCTCGCCTTATGTAAACGTAGTTAAAACCAATAAAACAATCATCAACTAGTATATGAAATTAGTAGTTTCAATTTGTCGAACGACGCATGATTGAGGGTAAATACATTGTGCGGATGTGTTTACGTACTGTACGGTGATTAGAATACAATAGTTAACCACATACCGCATCTGTACGGTTGACCGCATTGTTTGCGGTTTGATTAGCGTTTGCTCTCGCTTTAGTTTTAGGAATCAATCCTAAATTAACTGTTTTGCCGCTCATTTGTTACCTCAATACTGCAAAATGTATAGGGAACGTAATTACACGCCTAATGCTACTGCGTTCGTGTGAATTTACATTCTTCGTCTACCTTTCTTTTAATATGTTTGGTGTAAAATTTTGCGATGATAGCTCATGGGGCGTGAGTTCGAATCCAACCACCTACACTGAGCTTGAGTTTTCGGCGAAGGAAAACATCGCGATGAAACCATCGCATGGTGGTAGGGCTTTTTCTAATGCCCGTCTGGCTAGCTACCACCCTCAAGTTGGAAATATGCCGCCAAATATCGATAGGTGTGTTCCGGCAATTGCACTTGAGAGTCATAAGTTTAGCGTATCGGCAACTTAGGCCGTATCGTCACTTAAGATCAAACGAAGGTATGGCCATAACGATAAACTTAACTATATAAAAAAAAGGTTAATTCTTCGACTGTGTAGTTGTTGCAATGGAGTCCTAAAGCTATTGTCAGATAGACCACACAGTATCTTGTTTCGTCACTATGTAATGTGTAATCAAGTAACAGATGTGAATATAAATAAATTTTTTAAATGTAATTTGCTAACAAATACTAAGTTTACAAAGCAAAGATGTATACATATAAGTTTGAGGAAATAAATATATTATTAAAATGCTTGTTTTTTTTTTTTCTTACAGGTAAGGTTTAGCGTTATGGCCATAATCTCACTGATCTTAAGTGACGATATGGCCCAAAGATGGTAGACCCGCTAAACCTATATAGGAACTGGCTCTCAAGTGCAACTGCCGGAACACACCTATTGGTATTTGGCGACAGATTTTCAACTTGAGGGTGGTAGCTAGCCAGTCGGGCATCAGAAAAAGCCCTACCACCATACTATGGTTTCCTCACGATGTTTTCCTTCACCGAAAGCTCAAGCTCATTGTAGGTGGTCGGATTCGAACTCACGTCCCTTGACGCGAAGTCGTACATACTACCACTGAGCTATCATCGCTTCAAAAGGTGTATTAAGTCCACATCCTATATATGTTATACATAGACGCACATTGAGTCATCTCCCGAAACACTTGACTTCCGTTTCGGATTTGAGTAGTGAGAAACGAAGATTTCTAGTTAGCTACCGCGAAAGATTCCCCCGAGATGAAGCCAAGATGAGATCGGAATGTTTGACGTATTCAAATTGAGATTTATTTCCCCGGTGACACGTCTCACTATACCGAAAATGACCCTAATATTACGAGGTACGTGATAACTATATTAGTTAGGAAAAATTGTTACTGTGGTTTCCTTTAAACTATACATTTTTGTTACCAATTTACTATACTATATAATATGACATATCACGTCTACTGCTTATTAATATGGAAACTTAATAATTCTACATACTTTAAATTAAAGAGACGGAGGGTAGTTGATTATGAAGCGATGATAGCTCAGTGGTAGTGTGTACGACTTTGCGTCAAAGCATGTGAGTTCGAATCCAAACACCTACAATGAGCTTGAGATTCCAGTGAAGGAAAACATCGTGAGGAAACCATAGCATGTTGGTAGGGCCTTTTTTAATGCCCACCTGGGTAGCTACCACCCTCAAGTTGTAAACCTGCCGCCAAATACCAATAGGTGTGTTCCGGCAGCTGCACTAGAGAGTGAGAACTTGGGTCGTATCTATAATTACGATCAGGTGATAAAAATTTTTTTTTATAAAAGATAATTAACATAAGCCCTAACGTTCAGGCAGATATTGGAACAGTAAATTTATTTGTAATTACAGGCGACACGCGAATAAATACTTCTGTATATTTCAGAGTATTAACAGCTGCCGATCAAATGGGATCATGACATGGACAGTGTATTTGCTTTGGCATTTGTTTGTGGTCGCGGCTGACGCACGAGCTTATTGCACGAATATAATGATATACAGTTATTTACGTTAGACACCTATCATTGTTACAACGTTGTATATATATTATAAAGCGATAAGGCTTTCCTCTAATGCCCACTTTCAAGTTCAAAATTTATCATCGAATACCGAGCAATACAGTTCAACACATTTAACGTCAACCTCAGGTGAACTTTCGACCGAATAATAGAATCAGAAAAGTTAAAGATTTAGAACGTATACGAGAAAATTTCCAATGGAGATTGTATGAATATTTCAGACGGATTTAAAAGAGAGAGGGGAGTGGTAACTTATTTCAAACTTACAAGAGATACTTGAGCGATAACTTTAAAATTACTGGACCGAAGTGATTAGAAAAGTTATCAGAGTTATTGGTATCCTATTACATTGGTTTCGAGACTATATACTACTCCTTATATTATTATAGTGAGACGTCACGAAAGTTATTTTTTTTTATGGAATAGGCCGCAAACGAGCTGGCGTGTCACCTGTTAGTAAGTGATTACCGCCGCCCATGGAAACCCATAACACCAGGGCAATCGCAGGTACGTTACCGACTTTCAACTTGCAACCACAGGCAGACTTTCAACTTGAGGGTGTTAGCTAGCTAGGCGGATGTTACAAAAAGCTCTACCACCGTGCTATGGTTTCCTCTCGATGTTTCCTTCACCGAAAGCTCAAGCTCATTGCAGGTGGATTACAAATCACATCCCTTAACGCGAAGTCGTACACACTACCACTGATCTATCCACTGACTATCACCGCTTCATATACATATATATGCCCGTGACTTTGTTCGCGTAAAACTACAATTTTATTTATTCACTTTTGATCGTGATTGATTATGACGAATTTTTGTGTACCGATAGCCGGGAACTCTGAAGACGGTAATAAGATACCTTTTCTCTCGAAAAACCTATAGGAATTGGGGTAAAGAGAGGAATACACTTTACTTAAAATGTGCTTTAATAACTTCAAGAGTATTTAACATGAAAAACATTTATGTATCAAAATCAATATAAATGCGAGAGGAGTCCCGAGTAAAAGCTAGTAAAGTATAGGAATAAATTGAGTATAAACCTCAGTCATGATTACTTCAGTCAGCGTTACGATCGCTTAGTGGATCAAAAAATTGAAACACAGTTTAGACTTTTTCAGAAGTTTGAGAACTCTTGAACGGTGGTGCAAGCGTAGTGTTTTTTTTTTATATTTAAGGTTGGCGTTATAACCATAATCTCACCTGATCTTAAGTGACGATATGGCCCAAGTTGGAAGACACGCTAAAACTGAGGAGGAACTGGCTCTCAAATGCAGCTGCCGGAACACACCTATTGGTATTTGGCGGCAGGTTTACAACTTGAGAGTGGTAACTAGCCAGGCGGGCATTAGAAAAAGCCCTACCACCATGCTGTGGTTTCCTCACGATGTTTTCCTTCACGGAAAGCTCAAGCTCATTGTAGGTGCTTGGATTCGAACTCACGTCCCTTGACGCGAAGTCGTACACACTACCACTGAGCTTCACGTGCTGGATGATGTGATGTCGCCGAACAGCGGACAAACGATGGTCCAACATAATTTCGTTCATACAATTCATAAGCGAAATGTGTGAAAGCATAAAGGAACATATGTATATGGAAACAGTGAAATGAAAACGAGCAATTTTAATGCGGAGTTACGGGTTTAATCTCGTCTGATCGACGTAACGCTCGTTGGTTCGATGATATATGCAAAACTGACGATTTGTCAGGCACTGTGTCGTCATATTAATGTGATCGACGATTCGACTCGTTACGACGTGTCAATTGAACGTAACCTATTGCGTCGATCTGTCTATATTAATTTTATAAAGCAATAAAAATGGTTTGTTTGAACTAAATCTTGAAATGTACCTATCAGATTTTAATTTTTTTTTTTCATATAAGTCATCATTGCGGAAGGAGTTCTTCAGGCTATTTATTATACAAAGTTACAAAAACGAAAATACGAAATTATTAAGTATTTTTTTGTTCCACGTGAACGATGCCGTAACGAAAACACTGGACATATGCTGTAGAAAATCAAATAGTAAAATACAAAAAATAAATAAAATAAAAAAAACTTAAAAACACGCTTTTATAGAAAATCAAACTAAAAAATAGAAAATAAATTTGAATCAAGAATAGTGTAATTTTTTTTTCAATAATAAATATAAATTAATAATCTAGTGTAAATAAGAAAGAAATTTCATTTATTAAAAAAAAAAAACGAAAGTGTGCACGGTGTCAATAGTTATAAATATTTTATTGACAGCTATGAGTAGAAAGATAAAATCAGCCCACGCTTTTATAAAAATAATATACATTTTTTTTCTTATTTACACTAGTATTAATTTGAATTTATTAACATTTATTGTCTATTTTTTAGTTAGGTTTTCTATAAAAGCGTGTGTTTTTACACAACAAGATTCTTACCTCGAAAATTGTAAATTTAAATTATTGCTTATTTTGTTGAACTAAAAGTCTTATTATTATTAGAAACATTGTTTATATTAACTATATCGGGTTATAGATAATGATTGAAAATTATAATTAACATCAATTCCTGCCTTATCGATTATAGACGAAAGTTATGTAAAATAACAAATCTTATTCCGCAAATTAAATAATGGAATAATCTTATCAAATTAGTGTATTGTCATCGGTCCTCGATAAGTCTACGAAATTTAAATGAAATCTGACCGTTCGAGGTGACTCATAATTAAGTCCAAATGAGTCGGTTACAAACATACGTGAGTTCGAATCCAAGCACCTGCGCTTAAGCCATCTGTGAAGGAAAACATCGTGAGGAACAGGTCTTGTCTTACAACTTATCAGGTAAGAAGCTCAGGACCGCGAGGGTAGTCCCTTACAGAACTGTGTTCTTGAGCATAATTGTCTGTATACGTCCTTCGCTTTGGATGCAATTTCATAGAAATCGTATTCACAATTTATATTTTCTATCAACTAATATTAGATATGGTGGTCACTGATATATAGCCCGATATAGTAAATCGAAACGTCAGTAACGTCAGCACAGTTTAAATCCACAGCTGGTAATGTATTCAGTAATAAATATGTCACAAAGTTTTTTAATAACTTCACGTGACACTCGGCGTGGATCCCTCGGGACGGGCTCTCGGCCCTCGCGTATTCCATAACGTTATTCATATACCGGGGGAGCATGTAAAAGTTAGCGGTAAACTATAAAACTATCGGATTTTACAGCGGTTTTATATCGGGGACAGGTGAGGTTTACGCACACGATTTTTTACCGTCTAAAACATATGACCGTGGATAGATACAGTTCTGTGAATAATTCCTTTAATATGATAATTTAATATCACGAATGTCTGTTTGTTTTTCTATAGTTCAGGTTTAGCGTTATGGCCATAATCTCAGCTGATCTTAATTGACGATACGACCCAAGTTGGTAGACACGCTAAACCTGTGGAGGAACTGGCTCTCAATGTTACTGCCGGAACACACCTATCGGTATTTGGTGGCAGATTTGCAACTTGAAAGTGGTTGCTATCCATGCGGACATCAGAGAAAGCTCTACCACCGTGCTATGGTTTCCTCACGATGTTTTCCTTTACCAAAAGCTCAAGCTCATTGTAGGCGGTTGGATTCGAACTTACGTCCCTCGACGCGAAGTCGTACACACTACCACTGAGCTATCATCGCTTCCTGTAAACATTAATACATAAATTGCAATTATATATAGTTCGATAATACATATTTATTGCAATAAATAATATCTTTTAAAAGGAAGTAACCGCATCTAACAGACAAAAAGAAAATTCCTCAACATTCGCCCACAGTTCATAGGAAAATAAATTTCACTTATTTCATTTCCGTTCCTTCTCATATCAATCCTGCGGGGCGTTGTCTTAATTTCGCAGCGACACGATTTCGCGGTCGAGTGTACGTACGCGCGTTACATTTTTATGTTACCCTCGGGGTTCCGGCAATAAAATATTGGTCGCGAGCGCTTTATTTACATGACTGTACCCCGCGACTAGGTTATATGTAGTTAGTTACATGTCTGTACAGACATACATACAGTATTGCTCATTATTGGCCATTGTATTCTATGTCCTATAACGCGATACGTTTGAGTAGTGCTTTATTCACACTCTCTCAAGGTCAAACAATTATCTTTTTTTTATACTTAAGGTTTAGCATTATGTCCAAAATCTCACCTGATCTTAAATGACGTTACGGCGCAAGTTGGTAGACACGCTAAGCCTGTGGAGGAATTGGCTCTCAAGTGCAGCTGCAGGAACACACCTATTGGTATTTGGCGGCGGGTTTACAACTTGATGGCGGTAGCTACCCAGGCGGGCGTTAGAAAAAGCCCTACCACCATGCTATGGTTTCCTCACGATGTTTTCCTTCGGCATAAATTGCTTTTATCCGATGTTTTTTGCACTTTGAGTATATTAAATGAGTTGACAAATATTATCAACGAGAATACTTTTTTATGACAGTAGATACTTTAAAAAACACTATACCATTCTAGATAGTATAAAAAAATCTGTTTTGAAAAAATATTTCGTTGGACGTCGGGTAATTTGTAAGTGTCACGATAACGTCCAAAAAACTTTATTATCTGTGTCCAATTGTTTTCATTCGCTTCAGTATCATTCTGAGTAATAGCCTATTACTATTACTTAATATACTAATTACATTTACTAATAATATTACTATTATAAATGTGACAGTGAGATTCTTTGTTACGCTTTCATGTCTAAACCGCTCAATCGATTATGATGAATTTTGGTATATAGATAGATGGGTACCTGAAGATGGTGATAGACTACTTTTACTCACAAAAAACTATTTTGGTAATGGGATACAGGGAGGGATAACGGCGACAAATCGCTCAAGTTACCACCTTGCTTAAGTTGAAAATCTGCTGCTAAACACCTACAGGTGGGATCCGACAGTTTCGTTTCTGAGCCCGCCTTAATTGGATTAACGTATCTACAATCTTGGGACCCATAGTCACTTAACATCAAATGATATAGTGCCCATAACGCTAAACCGGAAAAGTGTTGGAAATACGCGAAATATGCAGACAGACACCGCGGAAGATAGTAATTGTGAACACATATAATACATAACTGTTATCCAATTGCTTGTAAATATGGTTATATTTACATTTACAAAGTAGCAGATATGAACCAGTTATAAGAGGCCGTATAAAGCGTTCATTTATTGAGGCAGACCTCATAAAACATCGAATGCCGTAGGGTTCGGTAGCTCGAACCACGGTCGTATAAAAATCTGTAATAGAATTGTAAATGTAAAAACTCCGCTCTCGTAAAACTCATCGAATGTCTTAGTTATTTATGTATTTTGTTTCAACTCCTCGACGGTCTCGGAATCAAACTGCTCTGATGAGGGAATGGTTCTAGTGGTGACTCCATTGCTGGGGTCACGATGAGGGTTGTAGGGTCAGTTCGAATACAATAAAAGTAATTTATGCGGCCCAAGTTGGTAGATACGCTAAAAACCTTTGGAGGAACTGGCTCTCTAGTGTAACTGCCGGAACACACCTATCGGTATTTGGCGGCAGATTTTCAATTGTAGGGTGGTAGCTAGCCAGGCGGGTATCAGAAAAAACCCTGCCACCATGCTATGGTTTCCTCACGATGTTTTCCTTCACCGGAAGCTCAAGCTCATTGTAGGTGCTTGGGTTCGGTTTGGGTACATCCCAACTGTGATTGTCACAACTGACAATCTGTATAAGAGTTGATATGTGATGATCACGATCCATTTCAGCACAAATGTATACAGAATTTGCTAGAATATTTATATTAATATAAAATTATATATTATTATATTTATTATATATACAAAAAATTTATAATTATTTTTGTCTATATATATTTGAGGTTAAACTGTTTTCGTTAATAATGAAGATTTAGAAATAAAGATAAATAAAAAATAACATGATGGCTATTAAAGACCAGTAAAATGTATATACAGTGGCACTCGTGTTACACGTCCGTTGGCTGTCAGATGGCCGATTCTAATCGTATCCGACACGATTCTTAAACGTGGCCGCACGCATTCAAAATGGAAACACAAGTTGCCGCATTCGGTGCGGAAGCGCGCGTTTTGTCACCATATCCTTAACGTTAACTTACCACTTACACTGAGTTAATAGCTCAGTGGTAGTGTTGAAACCAACCACCTACATTGAGCTTGAGCTTTCGGTGAAGGAAAACATCGTGAGGAAACCATAGCGTGGTGGTAGAGCTTTTTCTAATGGCCTCCTGGCTAGGAACTAGCCTCAAGTCGAAAATCTGCCGCTAAATACCGATAGGTGTGTTCCAGCAGCTGCACTTGAAAGCCAGTTCTTCCACAGGTTTAGCGTGCCTATCAACTTGAACCATATCGTCATTTAAGATCAGGTGAGATTATGGTCATAACGGTAAACCTTAACTATTAAAAAAATAACGGATTAATGTTTGGCTATCTGATCCTAAGAGAGGATATGGCCCTAAATGTCTTTTACAACATTTTATAATTTTATTGAAGAACTAATTCATCAAGTCCAGTATTCGTAACATACCTATAGATGTCAGGCGACAGATTTTCAATTTGAGCGTGTTAGCCAGGCGAAAGTAAAGAAAGGCCCTAACACTATGCTATGGTTATAACTCGATCCTTTCCTTTACCAAATCTTCAAGCATATTACAGGTATTCGCACTCACGTCCATCAATACGGTGCTGGTAAACGCTACCATCATTATTTCTATCTATACATAAAATATTATTGAGTCATATAAGAGATATTAGATTGACGACAAATTTTCTGTTTAGAAAACGTAAATTGCCCAGATAATCAAGCATCTGACTAATATCCCTTTAGCGTATGTAGTCCGTTCACGACTTCTTTCATTTATACTTACATTAATTTTCTCTTTCTTTCGGAAATATTCTCTTTTCTGAATAAAAGGTACTCTATGTCGGTTTCTGTACGACTGGCGACGTGTGTGCATGAAAGTAGCGATTGGCGATGGATTGTCGTTATCTCGATGGTCGCTGCTGTTTTTGGACTGTGCTGCACTTAACATCAGAGAGAATGCAGTCACTTTGCCGAGCTACCAATAAAAGAAAAATACGTTTTTTTTTTAGATGTCCACTACATCTAATTGGCCACAAATTTACTAGTGGACACGCTAAGACTAGTGAAGAGACGGGCTCTCAAGGTTATTATAGTGTATATAGGATGAGTATAGGGTATTCGTAAGTATGGTGGTATGTGGTGGTAAACTCGCATGGTGATAGATCTTTTGCTAATACCCATCTGGCTAGCTACCACCTTGAACTTTAAAATCTACCCCAAATACCTAGAAGTGTAGTCTGGCAGTAGCACATGAGAGCCAGTCCCTCAACTAGGCTTAACGTGTTCACCATCTTGATCACATGGTCACTTATAAACGTGTGAAATTGTGGCCAGAACACCTAGCCTACATTTATTTAAAAAAATGTATATATTGATTTCAAATTATTATTGAAATGAGGCTTATCGAAAACTCGATGCTGTCAAATTCGGCGTCAACGGAAACAATATACTTCCGTATTTTACAAACTAAACTTACGATTTAAACTGATTGTATCCGAGTATATTATCTACCGCGCGCTTAATTACATTGAATCCTATATTTATTACACGTTCATATGAACGTATATACTGTCATAATAATAACCGTGTTAGAATGTTTATTTATGCGTTCGTTGCGTTTAACGACTACTTAACTAATTGTTAATATATCGACTATAAAAATCTATACAATTACGGATTAAAAATAACTTTAATTATGTAGTAAATCCATAGGTGTTCAGAGTGTGGCAACCCTTTTGTATTATTTTTTTTATAGCTGAGGTTTTGCGTTATGGCCATAATCTCACCTGATCTTAAGTGATGATACGGCCCAAGTTGGTTGACACGCTAAACCTGTGAAGGAACTGGCTCTCAAGTGTACCTCCCAGAACACACCTACTGGTATTAGGCGGCAGATTTTCAACTTGAGGGTGGTAGCTAGCCAGTCTGGCATCAGAAAAACCCCTACTACCATGCTATGGTTTCCTCACGATGTTTTCCTTCACCGAAAGCTCAAGCTCATTGTAGGTGCTTGGATTCGAACTCACGTCCCTCGACGCGAAGTCGTACACACTACCACTGAGCTATCATCGCTTCAATTCAATTCAATATTCTCGCGAATTGCGGCATCCATAGAGACATAATTCGTTCAAGGTATTTTAAATCTTTCCCTGGTGTTAAGTGCTGATGTGTTCCAAGATGGTAAACACGCTAAATATAGTGAAGGGACCGGCTTTCAGGTGAAACTACCGGAACACACCTATAGGTATATACTGGCAGATTTTTAACTTGAGGGTGGTAGCTAGCCGACTAGAACAAGCGCGAACACTGTTCTAATTCTCTGAAAAAAAGCATATATATATATCCCGCGACTCCGTTCACGTGAAACGAAAATTTTATTAAATCAGTTTCATAATGATTTCTTAGGCTTACGCGAATATTATTCATTGAAATAAAACTAATTTAAACGGATTTTATCGCGGTTTTTTTATTAAATTTTGAGCCCGACGTTTCGAAAGCTTTTCAGCCTTCGTGGTCACGGGGCGGAAAAGCTTTCGAAACGTCGGGATCAAAATTTAATAGAAAATCGTCATAAAATCCGTGTAAATTAGTTTTATTTCAATAAAACAGTTTCAATAAAAAAAAAGATATATAGCCTGTGGTACTCAGGGCTAATGTAGCATTCTAATGTTGAAAGAATTTTCGAAATCCGTCCAGCAGTTCTTGAGTTTATTCGTTACAAACAAAAATACAAATATTTTCTATATATAATATTACTCTAAGAACACTGTATCATCAGCCTAGGAAAGCTTTTTCGCCAATGTAAAGCGTGAACAACTTTATAAGCGAACATAAGGTAATACACAAACTTAGAACAATTAGGTGTGTAATCCATAAATTGGTTTGAATTTCGAGGTTTGAACCCACAGCACTTGGACGCGGCAGTCGCAACGAGACAATAGCTTAACTACTAGGCCGACCGTGCTGTCAAATATACCCTCATATGACATAGGGTCCTTCACTTCCGGTCAGCGTGACCCCACCCTCCTTGACATAGGGTCCTTCAAAAGACGCGTGAAAAGGTATCTAAGCAGGCCAGCGTGACAGCGGCGACTGAATGTGAATTTTGGATCATTGTCAGTCACCGCTGTTCTGGATTGTTCTGTACTTAACACCAGGTGCAGTACAGTCACTATGATGAGCAAGATAAAAAAATACATCTCTCGCCGATCGTTGTCATTCTTATATATTCCGTCCAAGAAAAAAATTTTCAGTTGCAATTCAATTAGTCAGTTAATAGGGTGTACCGACGTGAGATCGAATCCACCTGACATGATCCTGAGATATTTTTTTTATGTCACGCAGCACAGAGACTGTACTGCATCTGGTGTTAAGTACAATCCAGAACAGCGGTGACTGAGAATGATCCAAAATTCGCAATCAGTCAACGCTGTCATGCTCGCCCAACTTTCAGTAACGAAAAACATCAAAATATAAGGAAAATCATAGCCTTTTTCTAATGCCTAACTGGTTAACTACCACCCTCAAGTTGAAAACCTTGCCCCAAATATCTATATGGGTTTCCTGGTGATTGCTCTTGAGAGCCAGTCCCTCCACTAGGCTTACCTTGGGTCACATCAGGTGAGATTGTTGAATTAAATTTATTCCCAAAATCTGTAAATTTCTACTTAGAGTCTTCTGCAACTGGTTCTCAACCTACATCCGTGATCAGTTAACAGTTTGCTACGGCAACAGTGCGGTCACTGCCTTTTTTTTCAATTACAGTTTAGCTTAGATAACTGTATTTTTTTGGAAATGTTTAAACGGAAAATAATGAAATATAAAAAAGTGGATTTGCGTTGAAATAGCACCAACTTATTTAGCGCAAGTTGTTTCGTTGAGACTTTTTATTTTACTCACCTCTCGACTATATAAGCCTGACGGACTCTAAGCCGAATCTAATTACACTCGAAGTACATTTAAAATACTAAACAGGAAGGCGGGATCCGCCATTTTCCCTTAAAATTAGCACGATTTCACGCGTAAATGAATTAAGCTGAAATTAGTTGGACACTCGACGAATTTCGTTCCTTTATATATTTTTTTTTTTTAATTAGCCGTTTTATTTGTCTCGCGGATAAGTTTCGATTAAGTTCCCGAGTGTACGAAATGTCTGCGATTATGCGTACATATCATTTGAAATTCATTTTATACATGTCGTTAATGATATTACAGTGGAAATGTGTGGATACGGCATGCGCGCTCCGAAACAGGCGAGCTGATGTTGTGTCAGTTGGCACACTCAGGCCTCAGTATCGCCTCGACGTTCAAAGAAGTATGTTGTATACAGATTAACATATCAAGTATCCTAAAACAACAGAAAATGCGCTTTTGTACTATGTGACATTGTTTAATTCGTAATTAAACCTATTTTAATTGATGCACACAATAATAAAACATTCGTACACAAAATGAAAATAAAGTATACGAAATATAAGTTGAAGTGATTGTTTGTGTACCTTACTCAAATTAATTAGTTTTCACTTATGACATTTTAGTACCTACCGTATTATATCACTTAGACAAATTCTGGACCAGATCGAAAAGGGTTATCATACAATATCCAAATTCACTGCTTAGACTACAATATATATGGTGGTAATTTCAACGTATCTGAAATAGGTATTAATGTAACTAGCATACGTTTAATGATGGAAATCTAATCATAATTAATAGTGAAAATTATGAGATAAATCTACTAGCTGTTACTGTAAAAATAGCAGGTAAATAAAACCTAACTTTATAATTTTTGATATTAAATGGCTAATAAAGAAAACAGTTGACGGAGTAGAACAAGCACTTAACTGATTTGTCATAGTTCAATTATGAACAGATAATTTTGAAGCGATGATAGCTCAAAGGGTACTAGTTCGAATCCACCTACAATGATCTTGAGCTGCGGTGAGAGAAAACATCGTGAGGAAACCATATCATGGTGCTAGGGCTTTTTGTAATGCCCGCCTGGCTAGCAACCACCCTCAAGTTGAAAATTTACTACCAAATACCTATAGGTGTGTTCCAGCAGTTGCACGTGAGAGCCAGTCCTTCCACAGGTTTAGCGTGTCTACCGACATGGGCCATATAGTCACTTAAGATCAGGCGAGATTATGGCCATAACGCGAAACCTTGACAATAAAAAAATAAAAAGACATTGATGGATCCGCGTAATGGCGTCGCTATCCCTTACATATATTGGTCTTAAACTAAAATCAAATTTGAGTGATTACATGATTGAAATTCATTGACATCAAATATTCATGCGGAGAGAAATAAATCGTTACGTATTCAATTTATACGCGGTCAAAGTTTGAGTGAGAGGTGTATCAGTAGAACTTTGGAATAATTTACTGAAAGATTTCGGCCTGTCTAAGGCAGCAGTACTTTCTATACTGAAACGTGATTCTACAGCTGCGTTAGCAGGCTCCTACCAAATTTGGCTACGCAGGAAAATAAGCACCAGTACTGAAGCCTTGCCCAGTGAAATTTGATAGGAGTCTGCTAGCGCAGTTTTAGAGACACGATCTAATATAGAACTTACTGGAATCGTAAACAAGCCTAAATCCTTTAGTAGATTATAAAGAGATTTAGCTAGTATACCTCGCGCTCCCACTTCGAACGCGTATAAATTAACCTTGCAGCCATTTCAATATATATAGTACCTCGTAGTGTTTATTTCTTATTATACCATGGTCTTTAGGTATGTTTGTTTCCCATGGTACAATAAGCTGAACTAGTACAATGTGTTTAGCTGTTCAAAATTAAATTAATATATCCGGTCTGGAAATCGAAGCACTAACATCCGCTGGGACGGGGCTTTTATGCATAAGCTAATAACGAACTAAATATTCAATCGACAGAACGGATTTAGCTGTGATAAAATATTCATAGGTGCATAAATTCACTCGTCAAAGCGAATTTTCAGGTAACACCGAAACTATATCTATATATAGAAAAAAAAAAAAAAAACAAGCTAAAAATATATTTTCGTGTAGTTACGCACTAAGTTAGAGTTGTTTAGCTCCAATGAAAGTTATCTAGTTAAAAAGTTAAATTACATTCCAATAGATCTTGAAGTTATATAAAGTTTTTTTGTAGACCATTTTACACTGCGTTCAGAATTTAACTATACTTTGTTAAATGTCTTTTTAACGTTCCATCACGGGGTAGGTAGGGGAATTAAGTGTAATTTATTTTTGTTAAGGAAATATATATATTTTTTAATTTCATAATTATTAAATTTTTTTCTACGTTTCTATTGCAATTTAAATATAATCTGTATGTAGAGTCATAATAAATATTTTAATTTAAATTTTTCTCTGACTTAAATGATTTCTCCAGGTTAGGTAATGAAAAACAATAGCTTGATAATTAAAGAGCTTCTATGAACATAACTAAGCTTCAATAGGTATATAAAAATTGTGATGATAATAATTATTCTTATCATATCCACAAATTCTATAAATATGTGCTAAATAAAAAAAATGCATAACTCAAGTCCCCGGGAACGTAGTAATAAAAACTATATGACACTAGATTTTACGTGCAGCTTCGCTTATTATGCATATTGCTTTTATCAAAGAAATAGGATGTAACAAAAAAAGAAAAAATCATACTAAGTTTTATTAATATCTTCCATTAAGTTTTTCGCGAGTTAAGTAGCCTATCACCGTCTCCAAGGTCCCATCTATCTCTATACCAAAATTCCTTATAATCGATTCAGCGGTATAGGCGTGAAAGCGTAACAAACAAACTCACTGACACATTTATAATATTCAAGTATAATAACATGCAGAATAAATTTGTAAAATTAAAATTTACTTTGTACACATGAAACTTACTCAAATCGAGTCAACGTAAATTGAATTCACTAGTAAAATATTTTCGTATGAAATGTTTTTTAAGAAATTTTAAGAGATAAGTTGCAATGCTTACTACAGTGGTAGGTACTACTTAATATTATAAAGCTTTGTATTAAATATTATAAAGGTTTATTGTACATAAGATTTGGTGGTAGGGATTTTTCTAATGCCCGCCCGGCTAGCAACCACCCTCAAGTTAAAAATCTACCGCCAAATACCAATAGGTGTGTTCCGGCAGTTGAACTTGAGAGCCAGTCCCTCCTATAAAGGCTGGCAACGCATCTGCGAGTCCCCTGGTGTTGTGAGTGTTCATGGGCGGCGGTGATCACTTACCACCAAGTGACACGCTTGCTCGTTTTCCAGCTATTACATCCTCGCTCTGTTTGGGCCAAAGGTTACGTGGTTTTTAGGGTTCCTATCATAAAAGTTTGCTATGAGTTCACTCAAATTACACGCGCGAGTGCTGTGTCCAACCGCCGCCAGGGTGGGATTGAAAACCCCAGCCACCGGCGCCGCGCTGGCAGTGAGTGTGAGTTGAGTGTTCACCGCAGCCATTGTTCGTGGTAACATATAAATTAAGAAAAACCTTCTCATTAACTTTGAGGTCGCGTTAATTATACTTCAAAACGGGTGTAAAGGACTTATATACCAGTGAAGCGTCTGGATTGATGTTCTGAGTGTGGATTTTGGCAATTTGAGACACTTGTGAGAGTCGCCGGACGGCTACAAGGTGCAGCGCGAAGGAATACCCAGGCGAGTGGGCTTTAATGCTTGATTTTTGCCAGGATAGGTGACTCGGCAACCGCGTATAACAGTACATTCAGAACCCCGGGCGTCTGAGTTGTGAATACTTTATCCAGGTTCTAATACCGTTCCGTATACCGGTTATTTGTATAACTGGAATAAAGTTTTACATATATGATAGATATTATAATGTAATAAGGAATTATATAGGTTATCCAGCACTAGGCGATAATTCTCCGCTGATTTTAAATATTAATTTTGTTAAGTCCGAGGAAAAAGCAATTTCGAGCCCCAAGCAGAGTTGTCTTTCGAACGCTCTAGAACGTTTAGGAAAAAAAGATATCCGGGATGTCAAAGTCATACTTTTGACATGTATCATTACATACATTTTTTGAGCTGGCATAGTGATATATAAATGCGATGTTCCAGAAAACTGTGTACTCTCACATCGTCATGTAATTTTACATACACGTTGTCAGGGATCGAAAAAAGGTTATAGGGTGTTTTTATATATAATGATTTCTTAGGTTTACGCGAATATTATTCATTGAAATAAAACTAATTTAAACGGATTTTATCGCGGTTATTTATTAAATCTTGATCCCGACGTTTCGAAAGCTTTTCAGCCTTCGTGGTCACGGGGCGGACTGAGTACGTAAAATCCGTTTAAATTAGTTTTATTTCAATGTTTTTATATAGTTAAGGTTTAGCGCTATGGCCACAATCTCACCTGATATTGAGTGACGATGTGGCCCGAGCTAGTGAAAACGCTAAACCTGTGAAAGGACTGGTTTTCATGTGCAACTTCCGGAACACGCCTATAGGTATTTGACGGGATATTTTTAACTTGAGGGTGGTAGCCAGCCAGGCGGGTTTTGGAAAATGCCCTACCACCATGCGATGGATTCATCACGATGTTTCACTTCACCGAAAGCTCAAGTTAATTGTAGGTGGAGGGGATTTGAACTCACGTCCCTTGACGCGACGTCCGTATACGATACTAACTAAGCTATCATCGCTTCAAACGTCAAAAAAAAAAAAAAACAAGTGACAGAGGAATAACTTTTACCTCCACGTGGATGACGTCTAAGACACAGATAGTAGAAAGAGATATTTTATAATATAAAAAAAAACGTTATAGCCATAATCTCACCTGATCCTAAGTGACGATACGGCCCAGGTTGGTAGACACGTTAAACCTGTGGAGGAACTGGCTCTCAAACTTTAACTATGAAAAAAACATTTTGTTTGCGACCACCGATACAAGAAAATTATTTAAACAGTTATAAATTAAATTTGAGTTCCACGCGAAAGCAGTCGGAGGGATTTTATTTTATTTTATTTTCCAAGGCACTGATACAGATATCAGATTAAATACAAAAGCAACTTAATTCTAGATATCATTTTAAATCCCATACCCTATAACATTAGTGCACAACTTACACAGTTGGGAACTTTTATTATGATTGAAGATGAACAGAATACAGATTACATAAATTGTAATATTTTTTACAGGAATTATAATATACACTTAACAAAAACCCTAGTAAAAATTGGAGATGTAGCATCAACCAGTTATGTAATGAAACTTTTGAATTTTACTAAGCTATTGAAGAATATATCGTGTTGAACATCTAAGTTTAATATAAAACGCATACTACAAATCTCACTACTCGAAGTGAATGTTGATTAGAGAGATTCATTAGTAGTCACCGTTTTAATAACGATCGATAAAAAGATCACAATAGACAAAGCCGTTAGTTTACGACATTTTTCTTCACTAACTAAGCCATAATCAAGAGATATACAGATAATAAATACTATATAAGTCAAATGATTCTGTCATAGCACGTTATGGTTCTTTGATTCCGATATATCGATGATTGTGTTCGGATGATATTTCGAAATGTAATGAATCGATTAGGCCCGTGGGAACTGCGTTTAACATTATTGCATTTGCATTTTGAAGCGATGATAGCTCAGTGGTAGTGCGTACGACTCCTCGTCAAGGGACGTGAGTTCGAATCCAAGCACCTGCAATGAGCTTGAGCTTTCGGTGTAGGGAAACATCGTGAGGAAACCATAGCATGGTGGTAGGGCTTTTTCTAATGCCCGCCTGGCTAGCTACCACCCTCAAGTTGTATACCAGCCGCCAATACCAATAGGTGTGTTCCGGCAGTTGCATTCGAGAGCCAGTTCCTCCACAGGTTTAGCGTGTCTACCAACTTGGGCCGTATTGTCACTTAAGATCAGGTGATATTATGGCCATAACGCTTAAACCTTAACTACAAAAAAAAAAAAAATTTTTGTTGTTTACTTGGTTTTTTAAAATGAAAATGATTAGGCATTTACGATACACTGATTAACACATCATACCGTGTTATGCCCCTTCTAGAAGACGAATTTTAGATCATAAGAAATCAAGTACTTATTTAAATATTAAATAAATTCATTAATGACATTTTTTATCCTCTAATTATTTACTGAAGGGATGAAATTAGACGTATATTGCAATAGCCGTGTATTTTTTATTTTCATAAGGAAGTTTTTGTACCGGATGTCGAGTCAAGAGATTTTCAAAGAAAATTTGCTATGGGAGATACAACGCTGTTTAAATTACTAGAATAACTGTGAGATCACTTTACTGTTACTAGGATGTAATACAGTCGAGCTCTGGAAGACACTGCACCATCATATTTATAGTTGCATTATATTTACTGTTGTATGTACGTATAATTATTTTATTTTTATTATTTTGATATTTTTTTGGAACGAACCCTAACGGTACCCTAGCCGGCAAAAAACGTCCGTAACGTTAGCGTAAGATTTTTATGTATAGTCTATGTATGATGGCTATACAGTGTCTTATGTATAGTCTACGTAAAGTAGTTTTTTTATTTATTTTTATCGATAAAAAATCAATTTAAAAAAAATGTATACCCGAATGATTATTTTCTCTATACCTCGAATAGAACTTGAAATTAATATTTTTATAATAAGGAACTTCGTTACTACCGGTTGTCCGACTACACCACTCGTTTCTTTCCGGTGAAGGAAAACATCGTGAGAAAACCATAGAATGTTGGTAGAATTTTTTCTAATGCCTTCCTGGCCAGCTAGCACCCTCAAGTTGAAAACCTGCCGTCAAATACAATGAGGTGTGTTCTGACAGTTGTCAGAACCCGTCCCTCCAGTAAAAGCCGGCAACTGGGATTCCTCTGGTGGTTTGGGTATCTATGGGCGGCGGTGATCACTTACCATCAGGGAGCACGTTTGCACGTTTGCCAACTAATTTATTAAAAAAAATAATCTTACACATCCATCCATCCATTCAACTGAAAGACGTCCCCCCCGTCACCCCCAAAGATCTCCACGACGACCGGCCTTGCGCCACCCGCATCCAGCGGATTCCCACGACCTTCTCCAGGTTGTCGGTCCACCTTGTGGGGGGCCTACCTACGCTACGTCTTCCTGTACGTGGGGGCCATTCGAGAACCCGTTGGCCCCATCGGACATTGGTATCTTACACATATAACTAGATAAATATAAAGCATTTGATGATAAAAACTTAGGACAGTTTGATAATAGGTTCAAATGGATTATTCAAAGACGCCACCGCTTAGCCATAAATATATAATTCAACAGCCATTTAGAAATCTTAATACTTATTTTTTTTAATCGAAAAACAACTCCTTTTATATAAAGAAATTCTAAATAATTAAGAAGGTTCATAAAAGAAAAAAAACTACAAATTAAAATAACAGAATATCGTGTCCGATCAATTTTACAGATCACAAAACTTTCCAACATTACCATATTAACGTTTGCTATTCACAAACTAGATGATAAACCTTAACACGTATATAATAAAGGTTATTACCGAGATTGTGTATCGTACGGTGATTTGTATAAAATTCGGCAGGGGACAATCGAATCGCGCGGTAGGTCGCAAAGATTCGATCGAGTGTACCTCTCGTTCGTTTCATTCAATTGAACAGTTGACCGACGATCCGAACGAGCGATGGCCCCGTCTAACTCGCGTTCCACGGTCTGAACGCTTCGTGAACAATTAGTTTTATTAGATGAACTTAAAATGAACGTCTAATTCTTTGTAAATTTATATATACTAATTTACTGTACTGCCTCACACGTGTACTGGCACAATTTACTTATTACTAAACTCGGAAACGTATCATCGGAAGATACAAATTATTTTTTCAATTATTTTTGTTAATTGAAACGTGATTCCTTATAGCACGGTACGGATGGAAGCTAGACAAATAATAACGTAAGATTTTTCCGCCGAGACCCTTTCTATAGTCCGTTCTATGTTACACTAAAGTCCGCACTTGCTATTGGCTGTACCCAGCCGTAGATGCGCGCTTATTGGTTCAAGACAGCCAGTAAGTTCTCAACGGCTTCGGACATATAGTTTGCATACTTCATACGCGTTAGTCGTCTCATAGCGTATTACATGTATTATACTGAATTAGATTCATTGAATGATGAGCAATGAAATGTTTACTTTCACGAATAGATGAACATATTATTTACAAAATTTATTTTATTTATTTACTCGTTGTATATTTCTGTATTGTTCTCATTTGTCTAAATAAATAATAACGGAAAACTAAACTTTTTGCCTTTACCAAATGTATAATCAGTTACTCACATGCCCATTGTAGATACAGCCTTATGATGTCAATCTATAAAGAAATATTTTATGTATATTAATATTAACCCACTAGATGTTAAGTGACAATGTGGCACAAGATGGTGTAACGACTGGCTCTCAAATGCAACTGTCGAAACACCTTTTTTTAATACTTAAGGTTTAGCATTATGGCCGTAATCTCACCTGATTTTAAGTGACGATACGGCCCAAGTTGGTAGACACGCTAAACCTGTGGAGCGCCTGGCTCTCAAGTGCAGCTGCCGGAACACACCTATTGGTATTTGGCGGCAGGTTTACAATTTGAGGGTGGTAGCTACCCAGGTGGGCATTAGAAAAATCCCTACCAACATGCTATGGTTTCCTCACGATGTTTTCCTTCATCGTAAGCTCGTAAGTTGTAGGTGCTTGGATTCGAACTCACGTCCCTTGACGCGAAGTCGTACACGCTACCACTGAGCTATCGTCGCTTCAATACCTATATATATTCGTTTGCAGATTTTCTACTTAACACTGGTATCTAGCTAGGTCAGAGAAAGCTTATGCTATAGTTTCATCACGATATTTTCACTCCAGGGTTTTGATCACACGACCATAAACGCAGGGGCTTGTACACGCTACTAACTGAGCCATGATCGCTTCAAAGTCTATGCCTAAACGAAAATAATAATGCCAAAAATGAAAATGTACGTATATGTCGAAAACATAATGGATCACAGGAAGTGCGTCATTCCGAAGCCCGACCACGGAATATTGGTTGATGTGGCTTCATTTTAAAATTATCTCCAACATATAATATATATTTTACCGATGAATTATCCCGACGAGGCTGCAACTGTCGAATATTTTGCATCGTAAAAATAACCTTACAGACAAAAAAATAAAGTTAAATTTTGAATGTCAATGATGCGTTTTATCGATAAAGGTTCTACCCGCGGATACACTGATGGATTATTTACCTATATGTGGTTTTCGTTGTTTTTTTAATAGTACCTCCTGTATTTACTTTTCACACTCAATTCATAAATAAATGTATTACGAAATAAAGTAGGCTGTTACGGGACACTCCGTAGATGTGAAACATTTAAGTTAATGTTACAATTTATAATCTATATTAATATTATAATACGGTAAGGTTTATCAGTATCCAACCAGACCGATATAAGAAAAAGCCATATCACCATGGCCGTAATCACACCTGATCTTAAGTGCAGCTGCCGGAACATACCTATTGGTATTTGGCGGCAGGTTTTCAACTTGAGGGTGGTTGCTAGCCGGGCGGGCATTAGAAAAAGCCCAACCACCACGCATGGTGTCGATTTGTTAGTTAGTTTTTGTTTTTCAATGCGTATTCTGTTTGAAATAGTGCATCGCACGAGTATATTATTTAAAAAAAACTGGCGTCCATTAGTTCGCAGCGTATGCGCGCACTTTGTACATGTCTTCAACTTAGTGAAAGGTTGTATAGATGCCTTATCAATGGACGTGAGTTCCAGATCCTGCAATGAGCCTGCGCTTTCGGTAAAGGAAAACATCATCATGACACTATAGCATTATAAAGTTTATTCGTAACTTACCAGGCCGATATAGGAAAAAGTCATACCACAACGCCACGGTTTCATCACGATGTATTTCTTCACCGAAAGCTCAAACTCACCGCAGTTGGATTCGAACTCACGTTCCTTGACACGGCGTCCGTAAAACTACCAATTGAGCTATCATCGCTTCGTAAGTTTGGCATTACATTTTCACAGAAATCACCGAATGCCTATAAGGGAGTTTTTTTTTTACAAATTATGAGATAAACTTTTTTGAAGTGTTTTCTTGAAACATAATCTACTCTTGTTATCAAAATGCATATCGGCTGTGGTGGAGGGAGTTTTAGAGAAAAATTAATTGCTTGATTCTGAGCTCATCGATCCGTGCGAAAATTGATAAATAATCATGAATTATGAGTTCAAACATTCTTCCAGAATCACTCGGTCTATTGGTGGAAACTGTATGGAAATTTGTTCGATAGTTTTCCAGTTTAATGCATTTAAACGGAAGATTTAAAAATGGGGGGGTTTCATGTTTCATAATATGCGCGTAGATGAGATTTCGTTGAACCGGACAGTGTCGTTGAAATCGCTTATGTTGTTGCTGGTCGGGGTTGAAGCGACCCTCAGTCCGTATAGGGTTAATTAAAAAACAACAAAGCTGGTACTTAAACGTTGACTTTAACGTATTACCGTGCGAAAGTAAACAGAATTTGTGGCGTTAGTTGTCTACGCCGCGGCCGTTTCGCTAATATATTAGCTATTTTTTTTTAATACTAGCTGCGCCCGCGGATCCGTTCGTGTAAATTTAAGTTACAAGTAGCTTAAGTCAATCTTTATAACATCAGGTGTTTATTTGTAAAACTAACGTTAAAATTAAAATTATAACGGCAGACTTTCAACTTGAGGATGGTTGCTAGCAAGGAGGGCATTAGTAAAAAACCCTACCACCATGCTATGGTGTCTTCAAAATATTTTCCTTCGCCAAAACTCAAGCTCATTGTAGGTGGTCGGATTCGAACTCACGTCCCTTGACGCGAGGTCGTACACACTACCACTGAGATATCATCGCTTCTGTCTGTTATAAATCATCGGAAAATATTGTTTTTATATATCTTAATTTGTACGACTAGTTTAAGTGTAACTATTAAAGAATATATATTGTAAGTTACACTCATTTTTGTTCTGGTTCCCACTTCGACGTTCACTCATTCTTTAGAACTCGCGAGTGTCGAGGGTTGCATTATTTGGCTCTGCTTAAAGAAATGCGTAGGGGAAAAACCTTTCACTGTGCTCACTGTAATTAACGCACAACCTGCAGACCCTTTTTTTATATAGTTAAGGTTTTGTGTTGTGGCCATAATCTCACCTGATTATAAGTGACGATAGGGCCCAAGTTGGTAGACACGCTAAGCCTTTTAAAGCGATGATAGCTCAGTGGTAGTGTGTATGACTTTGCGTTAAGGGACGTGAGTTCGAATCCAACCGCTTACAATGAGCTTGAGCTTTCGGTGAAGGAAAACATCGTAAGGAAACCATGGCATGGCGTTAGGTCTTTTTCTGATGCTCTGCTGGTTAGCTACTACCCTCAAGTTGAAAATCTGCCGCCAAATACCAATAGGTGTGTTCCGGCAGTTGCACTTGACAGCTAGTTCCTGCTAAGGTTCAGCGTGTCTACCAACTTGGGCCGTATCGTCACTTAAGATCAGGTGAGATTATGACAATAACGCTAAGCCTGAACAGTAAAAAAAAGTCTTTAAATTATGTGCCGGTCATGAGAATAATTAAACAATGTCTTTATATATTCAATTGTTTGTGAATATATTTGTTATTTGGGAATCGACAATGTAATTATTATACTAACATTTAACAACGTTTCTTTTTAACACCTAATATTACTGTTGATGTCTGTGCTTTATGTAAAATTTACAATATGTAACTATAACAGAATCAATACCTTTTTTACAGAGAAACTCAATAAGTCGAACATCAATAGAGGCGCTAAAACATTCGAGTTATAAAGTTTTCGACTTATAGAGCATGGAGGTTTCAGTGTTTGAATCGAAGGGAAGAAAACATTTTTTTCGTGATTTGCAGTTTTTCGACTTATCGAGGTTCGACTTAACGAGTTTCTACTGTATAAAGTGAAACTTGGTATAAAGTAATATGTCCTTCAGATAAGGGCTTAGGGTATCTATTGTAGTGGAAATAACACAAAAGTGGTGAAAATGGATAAAGAAAATTTATACAAAAAACTAATATTTAGAAATACAATATGAATACAACAAATAATTTATTTTCTATAATAATTTACAAGGTTAAAGCCTTACTTAAGCCTTCTGCTAGACGACGCATGTCAAATGGAACCTTATACTATTAAGAATTCAACCGATTTGGTGACGCATTTTTTTAAATTTGAAATAAGTAAATACATATTTATCCTCTCAGTAGGCAGTACAATAGAGTTTGACAGTGGCACCAGTGGTAGAGAAGGTGAAAAGGAATTGTTTGTCTTGTCTTGGTTTGGACATATCATGAGAAAAGAGGAAACGCACGTATTGAGAAAAGTAATGTATATGAATGTTGAAGCATGGAAAGGAAGGGGAGGGCCAAAGAAAAGATGAAATAGAGTGTGTGCGAAATGAGATGCAAGAAAAGGGAGTGAATGAAGAGATTGCGGTTGGTGAACATTTATGGAAGAAGAGAACGTACTGCGCCAACTTCAGTACAATAAGAGAGATAATTCCAATTATTTTAATTGTAATCATTTCAATTATTAATATTATATGTCAGTAATTTAACAAGAAAATATATATGTCAAGATTCCATATTAGAAAAGAAAAATACGGCGTGTGCGTACCTTCTTTATAGTTTCTGGGTTTAACTTGATGGCCATATCAGTCTCAGCCAAGTGACGATGTGGCTCAAGATGATAGACGCGCTTAGATTGGATAAAGGGATTAAGGGATTGGATCCAACATGCAACTGCCGGAACACACTTATAAGTATTTAGCAGCAGATTTGAGCTACGTAGCTTCAGCTTCAAGGAGCCAGGTTTGTATAAGAAAATGCCCTGGTTTCAACTCCATGTTTTCGTTCACTAAAATTTCAGTCTCATCGCAGGGATTCGAACTCACGTCCATTGACTAGGGATCCGTATATACTACCAACGAATACATCGTCGCTTCTTTGGCGTAACAAACAAAAATATCATAAATTAATATAATTTACCACTGTATATCATTTTAAAACACATGTGCGCATGAATCTTTATATATAAAAATAATAGTTTAAAAAACTAAAAAACAGGCTTTTTATAGAAAAGAGAACTAAAAAAATTTAGAAAATAAGTTTCAATAAACATAAATTAAGAATAGTGTTAAAAATTTCAATAAATATAAATTAATAATAGTATAAAAAAAAATATATTTAAAAAAAGCGTGGGGTGCATGGTGTCAATAGTTATAAATGTTTTATCGACAGATATGACTAGAGTGATTATCATTTGATAATCTTAAAAGCACCCCACGTTTTTTTTAAATTAAAATACATTTGTTTCAATTTACTCTATTATTAATTTATATTTATTGAAATTTTTAACACTATTCTTAATTTATGTTTATTGAAATTTTTAACACTATTCTTAACTTAAATTTATTAAAACTTATTTTCTATTTTTTTAGTTCAGATGAAAATTATATAAATTAACAAAAATGTCATTTTGCAAATTGAAAAATGGAATACTTTTATCAAATTAGTGTATTGTCATCGGTCCTCGAACATAGTTTGAACGAAATCTGGCCGTTTAGAGTGGGTCAAAATCGCGCCCAAAGCAGTCGGTTACAAACGTACAGGTGAAGTTAATAAAAAACGTGTAAAAATTTAGTTTCACGTTGTTTATCCGCGATGAACTCCTAAACTACTGAAACGAAATTAATCAAATTTTGCACATTGTGTGCAGTTTTATCTAACCTGAGAGATGGGATACTTTTGTCTCGATATATTACCATAACACAATAAATGTCACTTAAGTCGATGTGATTGACAACTCGATAAGGTAGGACAAGGTAAGACCACATGATAATGGTGAAATATATATATATATATATCTCGTTTCCGTAGACGCGTCGAGCACTATACTCGAGCGACGTCACCCAAAAAGTTTGCAGATCAGATTTTCAAAGCCCCCTCCCATAGGAAGTTTAAAAAATATATTTTCTCGCTAATACGAATCACTTATTATTTATTGATTCGGAAATATTTAAATAACTGAATTGAAGGTAGTTATCAACTCTCACGAATACGTAACATTAACCTATTTCGTACCAGTGCATCGTAAAAAGTCACTTTCATCATTTTCCCTCGACGCGCGGAAAAAACATAACTTCAAAATACATCGGCATTTAATCCTGGCTCCCAGAATTTTCATAATGGATGAAGCCCTGTTGCGGGTACTCAATGTAGGTCCACGGGGAGAACCTATAATACCCCCTCCATTTAGAAGCGCCTTATTAGAACCCTCTAGAGATAAGAGGCGAGATTAGGCAAAAACACCAGCAGAGTTATGATGTACTTTAGTACGACCGTTTTAAAGCGGTTTCGTCTGCAAAGAATTTCCTAATAATTTCACTGTTAAATAGTAACTTGTGTTCTTCGAATTAAAAAAAAAATGTTTAGTTCCGTTATCATTTAAGGAAAAAAATTTCACTGCCGCATTAAGGTAATTCAGCAAAACAACCAGCCCACACTGCCATTATCGAATATTTATTAGGTATATATATATATAATATGTTGGATGATATGGGAGCAAATAACGCACAATTTGATTTATCTAAAAATAGAAATATTTAATATTTATTATCGAATAAAAATTGAAAAATCGACAATTAAAGGTTTTTACATCCAATATTTATACGAATTTATGAATTTCACTTCTAATCAATTAAATAATAAATCAAATTAATCACTTCACGAGCAGGCTTATATTCTACTACGTCTCACAGCCACTCTTTAATCTGTCGTCCATTTTGTAACGTCATACTTTAAGGCGACGTTCACATAGTATCAATATTAAGCTGCGTACCCAAGATACAGTATACGAAGCTTACATATATATATATATAGGTAATGTAGTCTTTATTAAAAATATATATTTTATAAGTTACACAATTTTTTTTCTGGTTTCACCTTCGTCGTTCGACGTTCACCCATTCTCTAGAACTCGTGAGTGTCGAGGGTTGCATTATTTGGATCGACTCAAAGGAATCCGTAGGGAAAAATCCTTTTACTGTGCTCACTGTAATTAACGCACGACGTGCAGACCCTTTTTTATATAGTTAAGGCTAAGCGTTATGGTCATAATCTCACCTGATCTCAAGTGACGATACGGCCCAAGTTGATAGACACGCTAAACCTGTGGAGGGACTGGCTCTCAAGTGCAACTGCCGGATCTCACCTAGGGCAGGTTTTCATCTTGAGGGTGATAGCTAGCGAGGCGGGCATCAAAAAATGCCCTACCAGCATGCAGTAGGTATTAGTGGCAGGTAGTAGGTAGGTGGTGTTGGATGATTAGCCCCCGGTGAATCACCACATGACCCTCACGCCTTCGAGCTTGAGCCTGAGTAATGAGGTTGCGCGTCGCGATGAGAAAGTCCTTAATAGACTGGGATTTTAGATACCACGTTAATATAAAAGACCACGTATACATTTTTAGTATTACGATAAGAAGAGATTGCAAATTCCTTGGGTCAATTTGGATTAAATTTCCAATTCTCACTTTTCACCCAGCGATACACTAATTTCATTTCCAAGCGAGATTCGCTTCGAGAGAAGTCGCGGGTAAATATTAGTGGTATTTAAAGTACAAACGTAAAATACAAAATTCAAACCTGAAGTTTCAGGACTAACTAAATGGGCCGATAATTTGTTAATGTACCAGCCACCTTCAAAGTCGGCCCTTTGTCTTTTCGATCAAACTTCATCTATTAAACGCGTTATAGTATCGTTCCCGCCTCTCCCTGCCTCGTGTTCATCTCGCGCCGACCAGTTTCCATTACAGATAACACTGGAACGTCCTCACTATTATGCGCTGAGCGGATAAGCCCACTTTGAAACAAGATACGATACAAAAGGGCCGTCATCAGAATTCGGAGCCCGTCTTGCCCCTTATTTATCATTTCCCGCAAAATTTTCACTCAAAGAGACACATTAGTGACGTGGTGTAAACATTAAGCTGTAGCGGATAATGTCTGTCTCGAAAAACTAACGTTACATTTATTTATTTGTGTCATAATATATTGATAAAATTTTACCAAAAAAAAAATTTTCTTCCAAAGTCAAGAGGGATGTGACATTTCAAGAAAATTTCTCGAACTACCGGTTTTTTTTACAGTAACGTTATGGCCACAATATCATCTGATGTTAAGTGAAGATGTGGTCCAATATAGTGGTGTTACGGTAAACCTAGCAGAGGAATTGCCTCTCAAGATATTTAGCGGCGGATTTTAAATATGAGTGTGGTAGCTAGCCGGATGGGCTTTAGAAAAAGCCCTATGCTATGGTTTTAGCACGATGTTTTCCTTCACTAAAAGCTCAAATTCAGTAAAGGTGACTTCGAACTCACGTCCCTTGACGCGACGTTCCTACACACTACCAACTCATCTAGCATTGCTTCAAGGATATGGTTTAAATATACCGATTCCTTCACTTCTAGCCTTTGTATGTACAATTAAAAGTAGCTAAATCAGTTTACAACATTTTTAACACAATTTTATCTAAGTATGCTATACACCAAAGTAAAAATAGTCCTCAACCTCTACATCTTTGGAATACCCCAGCCATAACATTCTTTGACTCTTTAAAAACCTTGTCAAACGTTTTCTTACGAACTTTACACTGTAGTCATCTAGGAAAATCTTAATTATAAGCTCATACTACATCTATAATAATCTCGAAGAAAACTATTCTTAAGCCTAACCAATCAGAACTTACATTCTAAAGGTATTCAAAGTAGGCTATATAATAACTTACTTACTTAGGTTAATAGTCAAGATCTAATAGCGAGTAAAGAATAATAACTTATGAAGCGATGATAGCTCAGTGGTAGTGTGTACGACTTCATGTCAATAGACGTCAGTTTGAATCCAACCACATACAAAGAGCTTGAGCTTGCGGTGAAGGAAAACATCGTGATGAAACCATAGCATGGTGATAGGGCTTTTAGGTTTCTAAAGCCTGCCTGGCTAGCAACCACCCTCAAGTTGTAAATCTACCGCCAAATACCAATAGGTGTGTTCCGGCAGCTGCACTTGACAGCCAGTTCCTCCACAGGTTTAGCGTGCCTACCAACGTGGGCCGTATCTTTACTTAAGATCAGGTGAGATTATGGCCATAACGGTAAACCTTAACTATAAAAAGATTCCTACCAATACAAGAGATATGCAAATACATCATCACTGGCTTCTATTAACCTACGAATGGTGCTTTAAGCAGCATGGTGGAGACATTATTTTTCGTGATTCAGTACACCGGTACGAGAGCGGCAAGAACTACCACTGCACGGTGGTAGGACATTTTACGAATACCCGCTTAGCTAGCTACCATCCTCAAGTAGAAAGTCTACCCATCTCTCCTACAAAGGCCGGCGACACACCTGTGATTCCCCTGCTGTTGTCAGTGTTCATGGGCGGCAGTGATCACTTACCATCCTGTGACACGCATACTCATTTGCCCCCTATTCCACAAACAATTTTTTAGCGTCTTGTCATTGTTATTATACTACGAATTTACCCCACATACCTTAAGAGTGAAAATATTACATACACTTGATACACATATACACACACATACACACACAAATGTTAGGATCGTCAATCGAGAGAAACTATTGATAAAAAAGTATAACAACGATAAACTTCGTATGTACTACACATATACACACACACATAAATACACTTGAAATGTTAGGATCGTCTATCGAGAAAAACTATTGATGAAATAGTATAACAACGATAAGTTTGGTATGTACTACACATATACACATACACATAAATACACTTGAAATGTAAGGATCGTCAGATAAACTATTGATGAAAAAGTATAAAAACAATAAGCTTGATATGTACGAACCGCTAACCGCTTGTCACTTATACAGCGCTCGGCGACGCCGTATTCTACACTAGAACAGGAAACGTGACACTTTACGTGATAAAAGACGATAATATCGCACGGGATATATCAGTTTTTGTGTGAGAACATGGCGGGCGGTGTTCATACGTGCTCGAAAAAGGCATCGTCGCGCCACCCGACAAAGGTCCCCCCCTACGAGTGCGTTACGGGTATGAGAATTTCAAATTCGCATAATGTGGGTAAGAAGGGACTACTAACTCGCCTTTGTGTTTCAATTGACCTCGCATGTTTTGGAAATAGCGTTAGGGTAGTTTTGTTACTGGATATCTCTATATAGTATAGAACAAAGTCGCTTCCCGCTGTCTGTCTGTCTGTCCCTATGTATGCTTAGATCTTTAAAACTACGCAACGGATTTTAATGCGGTTTTTTTTATAGAAATAATAGCTTATTTACGAAGCGATTTTAAGCAATGCAGCATTAATTCTTATCCAATTAAGTACCTTAATTACATTGTGAATTGAATATAGATCACTATGGTTCTTTACTGCATGTAATTTAAATGAATATTATCGAAGATATTACATGATAAAAATGCAAGGACATAGCAGTTGTGGCGATACCGGCCTCGGGCGAGCGGCGCGTGCCGATTAATAACGCGAGAAAATATAAAAAAATAAAAAAAACAAATCGGTCAAACCATTTTTGAGTTATAGCGAGAATGAATCAAATCAATTTTAGGTGATACGAAGTTCACCAGATCAGCTCATGTATTCTGTATCTGAGCCCGTTACAGTGGCTAATATCGAGAGAGTTACGGGATGGTGGCACTAACGGTTAGTTTTTACCGTGCATTCGAACTTCAGTTCAATGATTAACGCAAAGAGATTACTAAATAAATGTGTTGTTTGAGATTGAGGACATCAAATCGACGACATATCGAAACGATAAATTCCGCGATTGGTGTGTGTCGAAACGCAGCGTCTTTACTATCAGCTGTAGAATACATATAAAGGTTTTATTTTAATGTATGAGTTTTTTTTAACAACATACGATCTGAAGACAGGATTTTATGTTAAGAATTTACATTGATTTAGCATGATTTTGTTGTAAAACAGTATGTATATGTAAAACGGATGCGGTAATGATGCGAGGTGGTGAAAATGTGCCCTCAAAAAAACGCAACTACCTTACACATGATGGTTTTTGTTTTTCACGTTTTAAATATTATCTATTTATATATATTACTAAAGATACCCTTAGAGGTTAACACGACAGCACCGACCCCTGATCGAATATTGATCTCACGGCAGCCGTCAGGTAGAGTGACATCAACGTACCATGTTACAATTTAAAAGTATTTATTTTAGATAATAATCTAGCTTACAGAGATGTCTTTGGACAATTCTCGTAATTTGGTACAGCTCGACTGCTGCAATATCTAAGCTATACAAAAGACATTCGAAACGAACACGTGATGTGTTTTTGCGATGAGAAGATTTTCAGAGGTTCTCGAGGAAAATCAGTTTAAATGTAGTCGAGGGGTTCACGACCGGAAGTGGTCTATTACAATCAAACTATACGAATATTATGTAACTGAAAAATACTTATTTTGCACTAGCCTTGACCCGCGGCTTTGCTCACGTATATTGACTTTACCAAATCGGATGACGTAATAAAAAGTTTCACACAAAATTTATTCCTCTCTTTACCCCACCTCCAATATGTTTTCCGAGAGGAAAAGTGGCCTATCATCGACTCCAGATACCCTGTTATCTCTATATCAAAATCATTATCGATTTAGCTGTTTAAACGTGAAAGCGTAACAACCAGACAGACTCACTTTCGCATTTATAATATTAGTGAGGATTTTTGAACGAATAAATCTGGTGTAATACCAAGTGTAAATATAAAAATCTCGATTTTTTTTTTTTATTGAGAAAGCTCTGTAACCATATGTCATTATGCGACGAACTTTAGGGCCGGAGTAATTACTATACAAAATGTAGATAAAAAAATATTAAAAATATAGTTTACCCCGATGTAGTATATATATACGTTTTGTGTCCCTAATAATACAATATACATTTTTTAATTACATGCAAGTGAAACCGCAGACTGCAATTAGCAAAAAACTCGTAAGTACCAAGAACTTAGTTAATCATATAAACGTCCACAGCGAATTGGTTTAGAGAGGGAAAAAACATTAAAAAAAACTATCCGGGTAAGAGGCCCGGCTAATGGCCGACCCATTTAGTCCGGTTATCCGGACACTCGCGTCCCTTAGTAAATCATTCTCGGCCAGGACGAGAGGTTTTTCTTTGAGGAACGCCATTTTCAATTAGAGAATTCCGCTCTGTCGTCCTTTGTTCTTGCTTTGGTAACCAACGGAATAACTTTTATTCGTACAACGTTTTAGAATACCATTTATTATATATAGTCGTGACAATTTCACTCAATTCTTGGCAAATCATATCAGTATTTTAATAAATCAAATCAAAAGTCATTTATTTTTTAATAAAAGGATAATAATACCACTTGTTTGAAGTCGAAAATCCACTAGCGTTATAGAGACAATATGGCGTTCTGGAACAGTAGAAACGGCAAAAGAAACTCCAGCACGAGCAGAGGGACGTGAATTCGAATACACTTACAATGAGCTTGAGCAATCGGTGAAGGAAAATTCCGTGCGGAAACCACAGCATGGTGGTAGGGCTTTTTCTGATGCCTGCCTGGCTAGCTACCGTCCTCAAGTTGAAAATCCGTCGACAAATACCAGATGGTGTGTTTTTTTTCTTTTTTTTTTCTATATTTAAGGTTTAGCGTTATGGCCATAATCTCACCTGATCTTATGTGACGATACGGCCCAAGTTGGTAGACACGCTAAACCTGTGGAGGAACTGGCTCTCGAGTGCAGCTGCCGGAACACACCTATTGGTATTTGGCGACAGGTTTACAACTTGAGGGTGGTAGCTACCCAGGCGGGCATTAGAAAAAGCCCTACCACCATGCTATGGTTTCCTCACGATGTTTTCCTTCACCGAAAGCTCAAGCTCATTGTAGGTGCTTGCATTCGAACCCACGTCCCTTGACGCGAAGTCGTGCACACTACCACTGAGCTATCATCGCTTCAGTTGTACTTTAGAGCCAGCTCCTCCACAGGTTTAACGTGTCTACCAACTGGGGCCGTACTGCCACTTAACATCAGGTGAGCTTATAGCCATAATTCTAAGCCTTAACTTCATTAAAAAAGAGTCAGGGGATCTGTCTACTCATTGAAGTGGTCCTATGGATGGGAAGACAGTGACATTACACTGGTCTGTCTTCGCCGGAGGTCTGACCTTTCTGGCTTTCCTACCGTCATATTACACTCTTTAAATGGGAATCTCATATAATTATCCTACTTCTCGCACTACAGCGTATCGATTATGGATTTCTTAACGTTAAATAAAAAACCTCACAACTACTGGACAGTGTCTGCAATTATGTGCCGTCCATAACATAGTATTTTAACGTCTGCGCTAAAATGATATCTAAGAGCTCTACCACTCATCAATTCTTTTAAAACTTATCTCATTTATCATTTGCGATTGCAAGATGGAATTCAATAAAAAAAAAAAAACTTTTATCTATTTATCTTAATTTCGCAAATAGTAAGTGATTTTTACTAACAGTTAGATATTCTAACTTTGTCAAACGAATAGATTAAATTTGAACAGAACAGAGGTCGATATTCGCTAACGAGATGTTTTAAAATGCATTTACTACAAGCACTCGCTTTCAGAACTTTATAAAATATTTACTGAAAGTTTATTTACTGAATACTGTATATTAATTTAATAGGCGAGCTTTTAAGTTTAAGAATATTTAATATGTTTAAATGAATATTTCATTTTGTTGAACAAAATAAGTCATTTTAATGTATAGATAGTGTTATGTTTTTCTTACAGCCAATAAGTTTGCTGATTGACAGGTCCTTTTTTAAGCCCATAGAGTCGTAATATTTTTTTTTTATACTTAAGATTTAGCGTTATGGCCATAATCTCACCTGATCTAAAGTGACGATACGGCCCAAGTTGGTAGACACGCTAAGACACGCATTAGAAAAAGCCCTACCACCATGGTATGGTTTCCTCACGATGTTTTCCTTCACGGAAAGCTCAAACTCATTGTAGGTGCTTGGATTCAAACTCACGTCCCTTGACGCGAAGTCGTACACACTACCACTGAACTATCATCGCTTCAAATGCTTAGGTTGTAGAACTTACATATATATGCCATTATATAGACTAATTTTGAAGATATCTTTCTGTTCTTTATAGTAATCAGTATCTAAATTGCACCGCCATCTTAATATTAGCTGAGTCCGCGGCTTCGTTCGCGTGGTGTTCAAATTTTATACAATCATTTTCTCCCGTTTTTGTAACCATTTCCAATAGAACTATGCTTCGATTGGTAGTAGCGTGATGTTGTAAAGCTTTAACCTTCTTGAATGATTACTCTATTAAATATGATCGATAGTTCTTATGATTAGCGCGTCCAAGCAAACGATTCCGCTTTCTAACATTATTAATACAAATACCATAAAATCTACTTCAAAAAACAAAAATTCTTTTAATTATTACATTGGTTTGTACTATATTACGATTTTGAGGCTAAACTGAATTTAGCTAATCTATTATAAGCACATCCCTTTAAAATATTATTCAGGTTTTAATAAATAGTACAGGCAGTTAGCTACACTTCCAATCCGCATGCCAAAGGCTTTGCTCGCCGGCCACGTAATTGCTTCTCCGACCACGTCGATAAAGTAACGAGATTAAACGCGCTTCTCCCTGCCGTCTCCACCAATCGCACGTGTCCGCGCACACGTCCGCGTAACCGCCGTCCTCGCTGCCGAGGCCGAGTGGATAATTTCGCTCCCGCACACCCGCCGCGGCCTCCCTCCGTAGACGCCTGATCCTAGGTTCGATCCTCGGAAAAGGAGCCCTCGAGTGACTCTGCTCGCGCGATACAGTGACACTCTACATCACTGAGAGTGCACCATCACAACGCATACCATTCGTGCACACTCACACGTTAAGTACACGGTTCTGTAAGGGACTACCCTCGCGGCCCTTGAGCTGCTTACCTGATAAAGTCGTTGTTAGGATCACTAAATGAGTAAGACAGGACCTGTCGGTTAGTCAGGATCGTGAATCTTTTTTCATTTACCGGCAGCAGCCCAAGCCGAGCTTTGGACGTCCTAAAAAACGCCCCAAAAAAGTTCGGTGAAGCTGTCAAAGCCTTTGGGATAAACAGCGTACGTCAGTTCGGAAAAAAAGTTTCGCGGATAATTAGAACGGTAATAACCAATGCTATGATTTCATAATTATGATATACTTTTTATTATATACAACGCGGGAAGAGGTAGAAAGTAAAATTTTAGTTTTCAATTTTCTTTGTTGTCTAGTGGCAAAGTTAAAACACTTGGCTATGTAAGTTTCATGTCGCTATGGTATTAGTGGGTTTAAAAAATATCATAGTATATATAAATTATGACAGCATTTTCTGAGTAACGCTGAGTACTCGGAAATTATGAATTTTTGTTTAGTTAAGTTTTCGCGTTGTGATCACAATATCGCCCGCTGTTATATGACGATGTGGTCCAACACGGTGGGCACGCTAAGCATAGTGGAGGTACTGGTTCTAAGTGCAACTGCCGGAACACACCTATAGGTACTTGTCGGCAGATTTTCAGCTTTACACAATACTTATACTAAAGGCCTTACAATAGTAATCTTGAACCTAACCTACCCAGATTTTGACCGCATTGTTGGCTTAGCTGCTAAAGCAGTAGAGTTCGAATACTGCACGTGACAACTATTTCTTAGATCCACACATAATTATGTGTTATTTGGAGTACCGATGTCAAGCATGACATCGGCAACATCGGCAACAATGCGATCAAAATGAAAAAAAAAGGAAAAATCAGTTCTGTCCATTAAAAAAAAATATTTAAATACCGTTTCTACATATCTTTAAATGAAATATTTTCAAATATTCGATACCGACTACATTTCAATTCCAACCACTTGTTCAGCATTAATAGATATAAATTAAGAATTAAAAAAAAAACACATTACGATTTATAAGGCATTAAATCGATTCACCGAATTAATTCGATAACCATTTAGGCGTGAACGGATGAATGAATGAATAAATGAACCCGAAATCCGACCTCCACTCTGTGTAATGTTTGTTTACGCCGTGATAAATATTACACAGGCTGAAATTGAAATCGATGCGATAAATTAATTGAGTAATTATATTTACACTTACTAACGTGTATATTTAACCAAATCGACAAACAACACACAGGCATTGTTTCAAATTAAAATGTTGCTGCCGGAAAGCCTTCCACGTTAACCTAGACCAAACTTTGCAGTACAAACTCGATCAATTTAGCATGATTCCGTGTATATTGATTGACACGGTATAATTTTTAACACAAGAACCCAGAACTTGATATTTCATCGAGTATGTTATACAAATTGATAATATTGTGTTTCGAATTAATTAGCTACCAAAATTTTTATTCCCATTTCGTTATTTTGGTAGTCGGTAGTTTTGTCATGTTTTTTTTTTTTTCTGTACTCAATATTGTGATATTATTTTGTTTGCTTTATATATATATCGTTGCTAATTGTGCATTTTGTGACTGTCTACAAAAATTTGCACCAATGAGAATTGTATATTTAATAAGTAGGTATCGTGTGGCTTGTGACGGTTGTTAAATATTTAATAAGTAAACTTACTAACAGCCCGCTCGGGCTTCGTACGGGTAATTAAAATAATCACGGATGATTGACATTGAGCGCCATCTAATCTTAAGTGACGGTACGGCCCAAGTTGGTAGACACGCTAAACCTGTAGAGGAACTGGCTCTCAAGTGCCACTGCCGGAACACACCTATTGGTTTTTGCGGCAGATTTTCAACCTGAAAGTGGTAGCTATTCAGGCGGGCATTAGGAAAACTCCTACCACCATGCTATGGTTTCCTCACGATGTTTTCCTTCATCTAAAACTCAAATTCATTTTAGGTGGATACGAACTCGCGTCCCTTGACGTACATCATCCGCACATACAGACAACCCGACGTCCTCCGAAAAAAAAAAATTTCAACACGGTATTTTTTATATTATCTAGAAAATATAGTGTTTTTTTAAGTATCTACTGTCATAAAAAGTATTCTTGTTGATATTCGACAACTGATTGAATACTCAAAGTGCAAAAAAGACCGGATGTAAGTAATTCAAGCCGAGATAACTGCTTGACCTTGAGAAAAAGAGTAGAGCACTACTCAAACGCATCGCGATATGAGACGTACAGTGATAATAAACGACTTCATTGTTAAAGAATTAAGTTTGTTTGTTTTTTTTTCTATTATTATTATAGTAGAAATTCTCTAGGTCCGTGTCTCGTTTTTACTAAACAGCGAATGATAGTAAAAAAAATATGATAAAAGGCATTTCATCAGCTCCAAACGATATCAAACGCAGTCGGCTCCCTGATGCAGTGAACCGGGTATACTCTGCTAGTAACGATATCAAGTGCGCTCGGCACTCTTTCGCATTTGCGCGATGATAGCTCAGTGGTAGTGTGCACGACTTCGCGTCAAGGGACGTGGGTTCGAATCCGAGCACCTACAATGAGCTTGAGCTTTCGGTGAAGGAAAACATCACGAGGAAACCATAGCATGGTGGTAGGGCTTTTTCTAACGCCCGCCTGGGTAGCTACCATCCTCAAGTTGTAAGCCCGCCGCCAAATACCAATAGGTGTGTTCCGGCAGCAGCACTCGAGAGCCAGTTCCTCCACAGGTTTAGCGTGTCTACCAACTTGGGCCGTATCGTCACTTAAGATCAGGTGAGATTATGGCCATAACGCTAAACCTTAAGTATAAAAAAAAAATGTGTATACACGCCTCGGACTGCCACAAGCCGCGTTAAGTTTTCACTTCTATTAACAGTTCCCGATGCTCTATTTTATCTTGTGTTTACATAACACGCATTTTTCTTTCGAGAGTTTCAGGTCACACATCCGCATTTACCTCGAGGTGTATTGTGTAAGCATCTGAATGAAGAGCCATTGCTGGAAAACTCTAGGTATTATTTAATGTTTGTGCGTCATTCGTATCGTTTCTACTAATATTTATTGAATAATAAACAAAAAAAATTTTTTTTTTCATTCTCAACTATACAGTCGTTGTTTATATATTTGAATGCGTCATGGCCCGTGGGTTCGAATGTGACCACCTACAATGAGCTTGAGTTTCGGTGAAGGAAAACATCGTGAGGTAATCATAGCATTGTGGTAGGGTATTTTCCACTGCCTGCTTGGCTAGTTAAAACCTGCAGGTGGAAAATACGCCGCCAAGCACCATTAGGTGTGTTCCGGCAGTGGCACTTTAGAGCCAGTCCCTCCTATAAAGGCCGGCAACGCACCTGCGATTGTTCTGGTATTGTGGGTGTCCATGGGCGGCGGTGATCACTTATCATCAGGTGACACGCTTGCTAGTTTGCCCCCTAGTTAATAAGAAAGAGTGGTATCGTGGGACACCCGATAGGAACGAAGTTTCTTATCATAGAAATATTAATTTCACGTTCTATTCGAGGAATAAAAAATAATTATTCGGGTATACATTTTTTATTATGACTTATTATCGTTAAAAAAAACTACTTTACAAAAATTATCTTAACACCTTTATTTTGTTTACTATGATTTATAAAAATATATAATAATAACAGTCAGCACGTAGACTATACATTAGACACTGTATAGCCATCATACATAGACTATACATAAAATCTTACGCTAAAGTTATGGGCGTTTTTTGCCGGCTAGGGCCGTCACTCGACATTGATAAGCAAAAATCTTATTGTTTTATCACTGCACGGAAAAGTGACGTCATAATACGTCATGGTAACGTTAGCACAATTCAAAAATAATCAGTGCTATTAGAGAGATCATAGATTTAGGTATTATTGCTCGTATAACATGATATGGTCTGACTGACAGTTACCACGAATCGTTTGTCTCTCGGAGTACATAATATTTACGGCTAACACTGTACTTAATTACAATACTTCGAATTGACGTACCCTGTTAGCCCCAGGGCTTTGACAGCTTCACCGAACTTTTTGGGGCGAGTGCTAAGGGCACTCAGCCTCGAGGAAGCGGGCACAAGGGTGCCGAAACGGCCGAAACTCGGCTCGGGCTGCTGACGGTAAATGAAAAAAGATTCGTGATCCTGACTAACCACTAGGTCCTGTGTTACTAATTTAGTGATCCTATCAACGACCTTATCAGGTAAGCAGCTCAAGGGCGCGAGGGTAGTCCCTTACAGAACCGTGTACTTAACGTGTGAGTGTGCACGAATGGTATGCGGTGTGATGGTGTACTCTCAGTGATGTAGAGTGTCACTGTATCGCGCGAACAGAGTCACTCGAGGGCTCCTGTCCGGAGGATCGAACCTAGGCTCAGGCGTCTGCGGAGGGAGGCCACGGCGTGTTGGAGTCGCTTATTCGTGTCGTGATAAAAGAATACTAACAGCTTTTAATGTCACCCTGTATATTTGAAATGAATTCTTAATCATTTCGATGCCGTATCAATTGAATCATCATCGAACGGTGTGTAATTGGAACCGTAAAACACGGATTGATTAAGTAATATTTAATTAAACGTTTTTCAACTTAAGTTTAAAATTAAATTATTATAATTGACACCTTAATATATCTGTACGTGTAATAAAACTGGTACTGAACCAAATATGGGTATCAAATATTTTTATATACGAAAGTTAGGGCGTGTTTTGTTATATAAAATTCAATTTTTTATTTCAATTCTTTCTTTTGTATGGCCATGAGCCATGATGATAATTTGAAGCAACGATAGCGCAGTGATAGTGGGTAAGTACTCCGCGTCAAGGGACTTGAGTTCGAATCCGGCCACCTACAATGAGCGTGAGCTTTCGGTGACGGAAAACATCGTGAGGAAACCACAACAAGGTGGTAGGGCTTTTTCTAATGCTAGCCTAGCTAGCTCCCACCGTCAAGTTGAAAATCTACCGCCAATACAATTAGGCATGTCCCGGAAGTAGCACTTAAGAGTTAGTCCGCCCCATAAAGGCTGGTAACGCACCTGCGATTCCTCTGATTTTGTGGGTGTCCATAAGCGGCGATGATCACTTACCATCAGGTGACACGCTTGCGCGTTTTTCCACTATTCCATAAAAAAAGTATGTAAATATATTCACCCCATAAATCGAAAAGTTTCTATGTTGTATGTTGTAGTAAATCTAACTACAATCAAAATGAATAAAATAGGGTACAAGGCAGCAAAACATTGACTTCACTATTTTGAAAATTAATTTACTTAACAAAATTACACATTTGATATAATCTATTTCCAAGTTTTTACAGGTGTAACATTATGGCCTGAGGATCACACGATATATTACGAGATGATATAGCCTCTGATGATCAAACTAAATCGAGTGCAGAGATGGGTCCTTAAGTGCAACTGCTAAAACACATTTATGTATACATATAGGTATTTGACGTTAGATATTCACCTTTGAAGAACTTTGGGCTCTGCCCGGGGTCTCTGGCAACACTCGAGTTTGAAGTGTCGCCGTGATGCGTTTTTTTTTTATAGGTAACATTTACCGTTATTGCCATAGTCTCACCTGAACTTAAGTGAGGATACGGCCCAAGATGGTAGACACGTTAAACCTGTGGAGGAACTAGCTCTCAAGTGCAACTGCCGGAACACACCTATTGGTATTTGGCGGCAGATTTTCAACTTGCGGGTGGCAGCTAGCCAGTCGGGCATCAGAAAAAGCGCTACCACCATGCTATGGTTTTCTCATGATGTTTTCCTTCAGCGAAAGCTCAAGCTCATTGTAGGTGGTTGGATTCGAACTCACGTTCATTGACGCAAAGTCGTGCACATTACTACTGAACACCCGATGAGTTACAGCATAACCCTTTCGCCTTATTATGAGCTTAGATAATACGTTTAAGTATGCGTGTTACGATGCGGAAGTCAATAAAGAACAGAATTGTAAAGACGCACATCCACATATACTTTCATCACGTTGTTATCCGAAAACTCAAGCCCATTGCAGGATTCGAACTCACGTCCATCGACTCGACGTTCGTACACGCTAACACAGCTCTATCATGCCTTCAAACGTTTCATACACATAAAGTATATTTTACGTTTAACGCGAATTCCGAGAAATAGATTCTTTGATAATACCCACGCCACTAAAACTTTCCGAAGGGTACATAATATTACGTAATCCGATCACATAAATACAACATTCGCGGCTCAATACGTGACCAAGTAAAAGCGACACTCTCGCCACAATTACAAGCTCGCGGTTACGTAGTATAAACTCTATTCCGGAAACGGAAATAACCTCCATTGGCCGAAAATATTGAAATTCAAACTATAATAATTAATTTTTTTTAAATGAAACTCCTCCGTCTCCGAATTTACAATTGAACGTGAATTAACTGTGAAATTTCTTTACACGAGACGGAAGAAATACACATAGAGAATGTTCGCCGGAATCTTGATCTGTCATTTTTATTTTTATTTATATGCTTCGTTGATTAGCCCTGTGTTGTGTAAATTAAGCCGACATTTTACGTAATGTAGTGTATCCGAAGAGCATAGGTGTAGTGAATTAGGAATAACAATTCGGGACGTGAAATATTAGTGGCCACAAAACTCCCAAGAGACCTTCAACAAGAGAGTCAACCATCTTGTTGATAATAGTATCGTCTGCCCGAAATGCCCTAATCGTATTACTTGAAAATGGCAGTAATAGTCAGACTATATAGCCAAGAAAATTAAGCGATGATAGCTCTGTTGGTAGCGTGTACGGAAGCCGCCACAACGGACTTGAGCTTTTCTTTAAGGAAAACATTACGAGAAAATCATAACACGCAACTGGCTAATTACAACCCTATAATTATAAATCAGCCCCAAATACCAATCAGTATGTTTCAGCAGTTGCACTTTAGTGACAATGTACCAAAAATGGTGAACACGCTAAGACTATAGTAGGGACTATTTGGCAGCAGAAAAACAAATTAATGGTGGTAGCTAGCGAGGCGGGCATTAGAAAAAGCCCTGCTATCATGCTACTCCCTACACAGCACCAACTCTATGTTTCAGCAGTTGCACTTTTGTGACAATGTACCCAAGGTGGTGGACACGATAAGTTTATAGAACGTACTGGCTCTAAGTCTATAGAAGGGACTATTTGGCGGCAGATAAACAAATTCATGGTGGTAGCTAGCGAGGCGGGCATTAGAAAAAGCCCTGCTATCATGCTACTCCCTACACAGCACCAACTCTATGTTTCAGCAGTTGCACTTTAGTGACAATGTACCCAAGGTGGTGGACACGCTAAGCCTATAGAAGGGACTGGCTCTAAGTCTATAGAAGGGACTATTTGGCGGCAGATAAACAAATTCATGGTGGTAGCTAGCGAGGCGGGCATTAGAAAAAGCCCTGCTATCATGCTACTCCCTATACAGCACCAACTCTATGTTTCAGCAGTTGCACTTTAGTGACAATGTACCCAAGGTGGTGGACACGATAAGTCTATAGAACGGACTGGCTCTAAGTCTATAGAAGGGACTATTTGGCGGCAGAAAAACAAATTAATGGTGGTAGCTAGCGAGGCGGGCATTAGAAAAAGCCCTGCTATCATGCTACTCCCTACACAGCACCAACTCTATGTTTCAGCAGTTGCACTTTTGTGACAATGTACCCAAGGTGGTGGACACGATAAGTCTATAGAACGGACTGGCTCTAAGTCTATAGAAGGGACTATTTGGTGACAGATAAACAAATTCATGGTGGTAGCTAGCGAGGCGGGCATTAGAAAAAGCCCTGCTATCATGCTACTCCCTACACAGCACCAACTCTATGTTTCAGCAGTTGCACTTAAGCGACAATGTACCCAAGGTGGTGGACAGGCTAAGTCTATATAAGGGACTGGCTCTAAGTCTTTAGAAGAGACTATTTGGCGGCAGATAAACAAATTCATGGTGGTAGCTAGCGAGGCGGGCATTAGAAAAAGCCCTGCTATCACGCTACTCCCTACACAGCAACAACTCTATGTTTCAGCAGTTGCACTTTTGTGACAATGTACCCAAGGTGGTGGACATGCTAAGTCTATATAAGGGACTGGCTCTAAGTCTTTAGAAGAGACTATTTGGCGGCAGATAAACAAATTCATGGTGGTAGCTAGCGAGGCGGGCATTAGAAAAAGCCCAGCTATCAAGCTACTCCCTACACAGCACCAACTCAGCCATCATCGCTTCGAAATTATTAAGCGAGATTAGTTTCTGAATAACATTACTTTGTTGTTATAATTTACAATAGCGGAAATGTCCCGACTCCCGTAAGTTCGCATAGCTATTACGCCTACATCTTCCCTGGAGATGAGACCTTTACCCAGTAATAGGATATTTTCAGATTGGTGAACACAGTGTTGCGGTACAGCATAATGTGTATTATATAGAATCGATTTAATTCAAACATTCAATAAATACGTATTTTGTGTTTTGGTATCTATAATTTGTCGTAAATCTATTATAATCTATTATGTTTTTTTTATATTCAAGATTTAGCGTGATAGACTCACTCTTACCTAATGTTAAGTAACAATACTGTCCAAGTTAGTAGATACGCTAAACTTGTAGAGGAACCGGCTTTCAAGTGCAACTGCCGGAACACACCTATTGGAATACCAATATACTCAAGTTGAAAATATGCTGCCAAATGGCTATACAGGTGTTCCGTCAGTTACGCTCAGTTCAGTTCAGTGATGAGGGACGTGAGTTCGAATCCAACCACCTTGAATGAGCTTGAGCTTTCGGTGAAGGAAAACGTCGTGAGGAAACCATAGCATGGTGGTAGGGCTTTTTCTAATGCCCGCCTGGCTAGCTACCACCCTCAAGATGAAAACCTGCCGCCAAATATCAATAGGTGTGTTTCGGCAGCTGCACTTGAGAGCCAGTTCCTCCACAGGTTTAGCGTGTCTACCAACTCAGGCCGTATCATCACTTAAGATCGGGTGAGATTATGGCCATAACGCAAAATCTTAACTATAAAAAAAAAACCTAGCATCAACATTTTAGGCTATTTAATTCGGTAAGACCTCTCTAAATTAAATATAAATAGACTGTACTAACTAATTTATAGACGAATTAGTTAAGAAATAAACCTTCGTAATCAGTGTGCTTAGAATTTAATCTAGCGTGTAATAATTGCCGTACAATAATTAGTTTGTTGTCGCACCGAGACTGAGGTCGGCTTAATTAGCTTATCGTCTAGGGGCATGTTGGCGTTTGCTCTGAATTTGTTACTACAACAATTAAACTTTTAGAACTCTTGATTTCTTTAATCGTTGCCAGATATATGTGTAAAACCCTTGTATTTTAACCGTCTGCGCGTTCTATTTGGTTCTTCGCATCACTAATCCTTCAGTCCACAGATTCGTTCTGCAGCTCCACTATCACTGCCTCAGTATTGTAAGACAAACGCATTTATATTGCCACAACCGGAAATTAAAAGCGCTAAAAGCGAACTACTTGAAATAGATAATTAAAACAAGTTTTATAAAATCTCGTCATTACAATTTTAATTTATAAAGTTATTTTAAAGAAACATTTAATTATTTAAAACCCTTTAATATGATATTTAATATAAAGAGACGATCAACGATAAAGTTGAAACTTGAATTGGTTAATATTTTTATTACAATTTTAATTTATAAAGTTATTTTTAATCAACCGTGGAAATATTTAAACCTTTTTATATTATATTTAACTAACTAATTACTACTAATTTAACTTATATTTAAGCTAGCATATGATCAAAAAAACCATTTTACATTGTGTTTTGTGTCAACCGAACACATAATTTTGGGAACTTGGTAATAAATTAGTGGAACTATTCTATACTAGATTTTACGTATGACTTCGGTCGCGTTAATATTGATTTTTACCAACAAATCGGTTGCCGCAATAAAAAGTTTCATACAACGTTCATCCCTCTCTTTACCCCACTTCCTAGAAGGTTATCGCGAGAAAAAATACCCTATATCCGTTTCTAGGTTTCGATCTGTCTCAATACAAAAATTCATCATTATCTATACAGCGGCGTGAAAGCGTAACAAACAAACGAACTCACTTTCGCATTTATAATATTAGTAAGTAAAAAAAATAGTAGGTGGTTCCTAAGATTCGCCCTTTTATACAAACAAACAAACTATTCCAGTTTATAATATAAATACAAATTAAGTAAATGTTTGTTACAATAAAACACATACCCTATGTAGGGGGGTGTCCGCTGCAGTCTGCTATTAGGGTGCGTATTGCAGACAGGGCCATAAAGGGGTGACATAATCGGCAACAACTATATATTATTTTCAATAACAATTTGCACATTCATATCGAAAACGGGTATATTTCACATAGAACCTCTAATGTTTTATTTTGACCTTTGAATTCGTGATGGTGTACTTTTACAAAGCGATAAGCTTTATGGTACTATAATAAATTATAGGTTCAGCGTTTTTGGCCATAATCTCAGCTGACGTTAAGTGACAATGTGTTCCAAGATAGTAAACAAACCTAGTGGATGGACTGGCTCTCACGTGCCTTCCGTCAGAAAAACTTGATTGACATAACATGCGATGTCGTCGGTGGTGGTGTGTACGACTTCGCGTCAAGGGACGTGAGTTCGAATCCAACCACCTACAATGAGTTTCCGCTTCCGGTGAAGGAAAACATCGTGAGGAAACCATAGCATGGTGGTAGGGCTTTTTTAATGCCCGCCTGGCAAGCAACCACGTTTAAGTTAACGCTAAATACCAATAGGTGTGTTCCGGCAGCTGCACTTGACAGCCAATTCCTCCACAGGTTTAGCGTGTCTACCAACTGCAGAGATTATCGCGATAACGCTAAACCTTATCTATATATAGAAAGAAGTTTCCGGGACTTGTGATAAGGGTGTAGGCTTAAAGGACCCTTTACCGACGCACCTCTACACTCACTTTCACAACTCGTTTTCCTCCCTCTGCCCAGCCAAATTTGGTAAGAGCTGGCTAGCGCAGCTTTAGAAACACCAAATATAGAACTTACTGTAATCCTAGACAGGCCAAGATATTTTAGTAGTTTAATGGTAGATATTTTTTTCTTTTTATAACGTGGTATCCATAGATATACATATAATAAGAATTTACATTTCAGTTGTCTGTACGTTTTAGATTTATATATAAAAATACATTTGTAAATGACTAAGAATAATTAACGAAATACATTTAGATCATTTTTAGAAACGTCTGTCTGTTTGTGCAGGCATCAATGCTTACTTACAACGTTTATGATAAAACTTCACCGTGGAAATGATATAGCGTAGTCTCGAATAACAACTACACGCCTCATAAGGGTACTAATGTCATTTCACGCAATAGAACTGATTTTACAAACTTAAATGTTTCTGATTTCTTAGGTTTACGCGAATATTATTCATTGAAATAAAACTAATTTAAACGGATTTTATCGCGGTTATTTATTAAATTTTTATTAAATTTTGATCCCGACGTTTCGAAAGCTTTTCAGCCTTCGTGGTCACGGGGCGGACTGAGGTGTAGGTTGTCCAGAAAAGTTTATGTTACTGTGTCTACCTTCAATTTAATTTTTATTATTGATATTGTTCCGATCTACGCAGAAAGAGCTCACAGTGTCTTGAGGTCTGGCAATTGGTCTTTTGGGTTCCGATTTGATTAAATGTATAATTGGATCCCAGGCTTGTGCTAGCTTCCAACCATCTTCTCTATTGATATATTCTTATAGATGGTTATATAGGGGTTGTTCAAATTGACAATAAATATGCGTTACTTTGCAATAACAACACATAAATGGCCAATGTTGTTTTAGTATTTATAGTTTTTAATCTACACATATATGTAATACAACTGAATCTAACTTTTCTGAATCTGTACATTAAATAAACATTTTAATTTGGATGTGTTATCGTTACTAATGTTGTAAACACGAAAGTGAGTTCGTTGCGATTTCACACCTAAACTACTGAATCGATTATGATGGTTTTTGCGTATACGGATAGATGGGAAACAGGAGACGATGATTGGCGACTTTTTCTCGCGACAACCTTAACGGAAGTGACGTAAATTAAAAATAAACTTTCTATGAACCTCTTTGTTGAGTCATCCAATTCCTTTGACAAAATCAATATTAGTGTGGTTATATAATAAGATATTCATGGCAACACTGCGTGTTATATGTGTGCCAATGTGTCTACCTTGTATCCCCTCTCTCTTGTGTTTAATTAAATAGTTTGCAAGTATAATCTTGATTATTAGAACCACGCCTGCTGCCTGCCGGAAATCACACTTTTTTTATTTTCGTTTTTTATAGTTAAGGCTTAGTGTTGTGGCCATAATCTCCCCTGATCTTAAGTGACGATACGACCCAAGTTGGTAGACACGCTAAACATTTGGAGGAACTGGCTCTCAGGTGCAACTGCCGGAACGCACCTATTGGTATTTGGCGGCAGATTTTCAACTTGAGGGTGCTAGCTGGCAGGCGGGCTTCAGAAAAAACCCTAAAAGATCACCTAACGCACGCAGTTCTAGAACTTCAATTCAATAGAATATATAGTTTTTATATTTCAGTGTAACACGTAGTATATAAATATGATACATTTTAACGACGATGGCTCCGTTGGTAGTGTGTACGAACGCCGCGTTAACGGACGTGGAGTTCGAATCCGCCTGCAATGGTGCTCACCTTTCGATGACGGAAAACGTCGTGACAAACCATAGCCTAGTGGCAGGCTTTGTTTTAATGCCCAACTGGCTAATACCTAATACCTATAGACGTGTTCCGGCAGTTGCATTTGAGAGTCAGACCCTTCACTAGGCTAAGCGTATCCAACATATGTAGCCGGATAAAGTAAAAAAAAGTCAAGATACCTACATACAGTATTGGTGCGTTTCTATAAGTCTAGATCCGAAAAATCCCCTAACAGGGGTCCGTGCAGACGCAATCCATTACGTAACCGTAGGGGTCTATCGCGTCGGGCCCGTTAATACAGGGTGTTCGCAATTAGGGCGTCGGATGTGCGGACGAAATAGGAACCGAATCCAATAACAGGGGACGATATTCCCCTTTATTTGCGTACATGCTGATTGTTGATTACTAACTATAGGATCGATGTTGTAGTATATTTATAACTAGAATATACCTAAGCATACTCTTAAGCATACACTTAGGTAGGCAATATAATGTCATGATCTACAAATGATTGTTCTGAGTTTGGGTGTTAATTTGTGTCAGTTAATTATAAAGGCCCCCGCAATATTCTTATATTCTTAGAGTGGAAGTTATCTTTAAGAAGCTCATGGAGGCAATACGATGAGTTCGATCGACTATAGTCAATACAATATAGTCAATACATTGTAGTCAATAGACTGTGGTTAATATACTGTAGTCAATAGACTGTAGGTAGTAGACTGTAGTCAAAAGACTATTGTCAATACACTATAGTCAATACACCATAGTCAATACATTGTAGTCAATAGACTGTAGTCAATACACTGTAATCAATAAACTATAGTCAATATACCGTAGTCAATACACTATAGTCAATAGACTGTGGTCAATAGACTGTGGTCAATAGACTGTAGTCAATATACTGTAGTCAATACTCTGTAGTCAATAAACTATAGTTAATACGCTGTAATCAATCAACTACAGTCAATACAATGTAGTAAATACACCGTAGTCAATAAAATGTAGTCAATACACCGTAGTCAACAATTTGTGGTTAATAGACTGTGGTTAATAGACTGTGGTTAATACACTGTAGTCAATACAATATAGTCAATACACTATAGTCAATACTCTGTAGTTAATACACTAGTCAATACACTATAGTCAATACAATGTAGTCAATATACCGTAGTCAATACGTTGTAGTTAATAGACTGTGGTTAAGAGACTGTAGTTAAAACACTATAGTCAATACAATATAGTCAATATACTATAGTCAATAGACTATATATAGTCTATAGCTCAAACTTATTGTTGGTGGATTCGAACTCTCGTCTCTTGACCACGGCGTCCGTACACACTAAAACATACGGCGGTGAACGCTCTCACTTGAAAGCCAGTTCACCGTTACGCTTAGGTGCCTATCGATTCATCAACCGATCTCATAGTAAGTAGTATTAAGTAATGTATAGCTTACCTAGAACCTTACTATGAGGATCTCTGATGGATTTCTTTTCTCTGGAACGCTATCAGTATTTTTGGACCCTACTAAATTTTTTTTTAATGTATACTTATGGTTTAGCATTATGTCCATAATCTCACCTGATTTTAAGTGAGATACGGCCCAAGTTGGTAGACACGCTAAAGCTGTGGAGGAACTGGCTCTCAAGTGCAGCTGCCGGAAAACACCTATCGGTATTTGGCGGCAGGTTTACAACTTGAGGGCGGTAGCTACCCAGGCGGGCATTAGAAAAAGCCCTACCACCAAGCTATGGTTTCCTCGCGATGTTTTCCTTCACCGAAAGCCCAAGCTCATTGTAGGTGCTTGGATTCGAACTCACGTCCCTTCACCATCAGGTTTGCCATGTTACTATAAAGAAAACTATCTCCATAGAAAAATCACCGATATACCAAAATCCACCTCAGTTTTTTGATATAGTGTCAGATGCAATATAGAGCTGCTTTCTAATTGTAACATCAACCACAAATTCGAGTTCGTAGATCACAGATTCACGAATGAGACGACATTACGGCCGTTTGAATTTAAATGGATTATTTTATTACGCTCATCAAGATATTCGGTTACATCAGACCGTCTGATCATTTGAAGATTTACGCACTATTCTGTATAATTAAATTACGTCTCAAACGTGGAGATTGTTCGAGAAGTTTACTCACGAATGCAATAGAGAATGCTTCCTTTAGAATTTTATTTAATTATCTTATAAAACCGATGAGTAATCTATATGTCGATACGCGTCCGTAACTTTTTAAATGTCAATTAAAACTGTGATTCAACCAAATCTGTACGTGAATTTTCGTTATATGTGAATGGGGTTTTTTTTTAATTTTTAATAATTTAAAACTTAGTCTAACTATGTGGTCCAAAATGGTGGTCAAACTAAGCCGAGTGGATAGACTGGATCTCAAGTGCGACTGCCAGAATACACCTATAGGTGTTTGGCAGGAAATTTTAAATGTTAGAGCCAGAGCCAACTAGGTGAGTATTAGAAAAAAGCCTACCTACTCCGTGTAGAATCGCACGCATTACGGTAGCAATTTTAATTAATATTCCAACACCCGTTGGATCAATCGAGAAATAATGTGGATAGCGAAATGATCAACATATTGATAGCATCTGATCAGATTTTATATTTTAAACGGACAATAAAGATGGTATTTTCAATGAAAAGCCAATATTAAAACTGCTTACGTCTAGGAGCTCCAAGAGGGTGGGCCAATATAGAGGAAGGAACAGTATACTAACATTGAATTAGAAGTTTTAACGTAAAACATAATGGAAAGCTGGACGTTCGAACTATTTACTACCGAGAAATGATAACTATTTCGGCTATGTATAGACCTCGGACGAAACTTTTTTTTTATATTTGCATTCATACGGTATGTTAATTTGTATGGTGGTAGGGATTTTGATAATGCCCGCCTGGTTAACACCCTCTAAGTGAAAATCTGCCGTCAAATACCTATAGGTGTGTTTCGGCAGTTGCACTTGGGAGCTTGATGTAGGCAGTAGTAAATTAAGCATGAACATTGTTTTGGCAAAATAGACATCGAAAACCACTTTTAGCATCAACTGAGATGAGTCAACGGGAGTTGAGGAAAAAAACGAGAACAACTAAGACTTCTCTCGCTAATAAAAGGTAGATAATGCATATAAGTCTAACTTGTGTAAAATTTTCAGGCTCCTCTGACAATTCAGAGACATGTTAAATTCGACTTGACACAGTAAAAACGAAAGTGAAAAAAAAAACGTTTCGTCTTAACCCATTTTGTTTTTCATTAATTCTATTTCTTTCATAAAAACAAACAAAAAAAAAACGAACTTAAAATAAAAATAATAAATCATGCAAACACATACAGAAATCAAGCTCACAATTACTTCATTGCATCACGGATATAGTAAGATAAAAAAACGTACGGCAACGATTATAACCGACTTGCGTTACTGAACTTCTCTACATAACGACAGAGAGCTTAAAATACCTATGTCAAAGTAGTTGTTAAGAACGTAATATCTTTGAAGAGGTCGTTCCTTCCCTACTAGGTTGTAATCTTTTTTGTTATATTTACCATACCGGGATAAAAGGACTGTCGTGTATCATATTAAATACGTAATACTTCAAACAGACCCGGAACGTTTGCTGTCTTCTACAAACCTAAACATATTTACCAATATCTTTTTATGTTGCATATAGACGACTATTCGATTTTCTATTTGTATCGAGCTGGCTCAGTGGCGAGTGTCTGACATCCTGCCAATGGGCGTCAGTTGGATTCCTTGCAACGATCTTGAGCTTTCAGTGAAGAGAAGTATCGTGATGAAACCGTAGCATGGTGGTAGAGTATTTTCTAATGCCCGCCTGGCTAGCTACCACCCACAAGTTGTAAGTCTGTCGCCAATTAGCATTAGGTGTGTTCTGGCAGTGGCATTTGAGAGCCAGTCTCTCCTATAAAGGCCGGCAACGCATCTGGGATTTCTCTAGTATTGTGGGTATCCAGGAGCGGTTCTGATCATTTACCATCAGGTAACATGCTTGCTCGTTTGCTCCCTATTCCATACAAAAGGGTATTTTCCAATGCCATGCCTTAAGTTAAAGTCTTTCTTCTTTTTTTAAGTTTTTTATGTTCCTTTTACCTGTGTTCTGACAGATGTACTTAAGAGGAAGCCTATCCGTTAGGCTTAATGTGTAAACCATCTCAGGTAACTTAATCATCTCACATCAGGTGAAGTATAAGAAAATGTTGCCTTTCTTTGTAGGTTTTTCACGAAGCCACCGACTGATTGTATTTAAAACTGAAGATGAAAATGAAATATGAAAGTTCTGTCGACATACACCAAGTGGCCATCAGTATCCTATCCACTAGTTACTTGCACACAAATGCAGCTACTAAAACCCACTTATATCTATAATGTTTTATCACTGTTCTTTTGATCTATCATTTTCTCTTTGTAGTCTTCAAATGAAATCAAATCAAAAAACTTTATTCAATTTAGGCCTTTTTTTATCGTGGGGAAATGTATTTATGCGTCGCCTCCCAGCCCGGGAGGAAAGAGAGGGGTATGTGGAACTCACCCAGCGCTAATCGTCAGGAATACCCACTACAACCCCATGCCCATCCGTCGCCTTCCTGGGGCGACGAGGGTCCGTGCATGCAATCACCGCGTCATTCAATTTAGGCCCTAAGAAGGCGCTTATGAACGTCAAAACTACTACCGGTTCGGAAAGTAACGTAGTCATCGCGAAGAACCGGCAAGAAACTCGATCTGCATCTTTTTTTTAAGTCTAATCTTTGTATACAATAATTTAATGTGTTACAGTAGTGATTAATGGATGTTCAGAGAGGGGTGTCAATTCCAACCATCACGATCGCTCACATATTGACCACCCTATAATAGCCTTTGACATTAAAACCCGTTTGACATGATTCTTGAACCTACTGCACGTCTTGCACGATGAATTTCGGTTACTGCAAGATTTTACGTAGAGGGAGTGTATGTCATTATCTCCTGTGATCTCTCTGTGAGCTCTGTGATCTGAGTGATCTCCTGTTGAGTCATCATATCTTCATATTAACATTACAAACAAAAAATAGCCAATATCGAGGATTGGTGGCAGAATTGAAATCTTACGACATTGATTTTTCATAATAATACTATTATCATAATCAAGTCCTTAATATGTAATAATGAAAATAATTACCTTAAATTAATATTAATCTCGTTCTCATTATACCCATCGCTACTTCGAGCATCAATTATTTATACATTTCTGTAGGGTTTATTTGTTTATCAAAGGCCTGTCATTTGATCTCCGCAAGCCGAGTACAAAATATAGGTACATATTAATTGCCATCATAATTAATATATACGTGGGAGAGCGTGCTCAGCAAAACGCAATCCAAAATGGCGTAAATTAAAATTCATTAGTTCTCATTATCAAAATCGTGTCGTTGTACAAATAACTCGCCATTTCCCCCAATAACGTATCGTTTCCCACATACATTTATATAATTTCAACACAGTTTCCAACATTAGTGTGACTGGGCAAGCTAGTAAGGGTCGAGCTAGGCGAACTTATCTGAACCAGATCGATGGCGTTCTGGAGAAAGGCCAGGTCAAAAGTACCCGTAGCCGAAGAGCATGTATGAAGGTGCTTATGAAAGTAGAAGAAGCGAAAGATGTATGTCAGGATCGTAGCAAGTGGAAGGATGTGGTCTCTGCCTACCCTTATGGGAAAGAGGCATGATACTATGTATGTATGTATGTATGTAGTGTCTTTGATTGTATCAAATGACACGAGCATGTGAAGTTAGGAGTCTAAAGAGTTCTTCGCTTAAAAAACATTTATGAACCAATTAAAAGGCAATAACGCAATATCGAAACCTAAAATCAGGAAACTCGATTTATCAACCTGCGAAAAGATGGGTTTTAAAAGTTAGAAAAACTTCACCCCCGAACCTTGAATGTTCGGCAAACAACCAACGTAACTTGGAAACACGCTCAACTGAAGAACTCACGCAAGAATCAAATAACCTAAGGCGGAACAGATAACACTATTTTCATTAACTTGACTTTCTTTCAGAGAAAAGTTTGTAATAAGTTAGCGGAGACAGTGCTCGCCGCTCCGACTGCGACAGGCGACTTTTGTGTCAACCCTTTCGTACTATTTACTTTCCTAGACGAGGACTTTAGAAACATAAATTGCGTTTTTCATATGGATATTGTCAACTAACTGCACAAACTGAACGAATATATTCTCTCAATTGAATTTATTATGTTCATTATACGTCACTTATTAATAAGTTCAATACGTATGTAGGTTTACAGATAACTGAAGACATTGTTAGGGAACAAAATTTAATTAAAAAGTACCTTAGGTGTTTGATTCATGATTACAACTTTAAAAATTATGTTAAACTTCACAATAATCTTCAATTGACTTTAATAACTAACAAAGGCCTTATTGATAGAAAATTAACCGCTGCAAGTAAATTATCGTTAAATGTGGCTTTAGACAGCAAACCCAAACCCTACGCAACTGCGGTAAGCCGCAAACTATCATAACGTATTAGCGTGCTTCCTTTGTCCGTATTCCTGCACACTCACCAACCTTTTTTTATATCGTTAAGGCTTAGCGTTACGACCATAATCTCACCAAATCTGAAGTGACGAGATACGGCCCAAGTTGGTAGACACGCTAAACCTTTGAAGGAACTTGCTCTCAAGTGCAACTGCCGGAACACACCTATTGGTATTTGACGGCAGATTTTCAACTTGAGGGTGGTAGCTAGCCAGGCGGGCATTAGAAAACGCTCTACCACCATGCAAACCAAATATGTATCTACTATAAATGCTCTGTAGGTAGCCAAATACTATTCGGCTCAATATGATGCAATAATCAACACGATAAAAGAAGAAATCAAATCTCATATGTTGACTAATATACCTACATATGTTTCGACGACCACATTTCAAGAGTTTTATGACTTTACCTAAAGAATATCATCCAATTTTGATATCTTATAATATCAATAGTACACGTATATAGCTTACAGATATCAAACACTTAGAAAATATACTTTACAAAGACATTACGTAGCCCTAAAAACACTTTAATTCCATATAAATCCATCCTTAACTAAAGGAAGAATCATAGAAATGTTAGTTATGTTTTTTTTTTTTTTTTTTTTTTTATTGCCTCGATAGGCAGACGAGCAAGCGGCCCGCCTGATGGTAAGCGGTCATCGCCGCTCATAGACTTCCGCAATGCCAGGGGCACAGCCAAGCCGCTGCCTACCGCTGAAGGGATACTCTTTTTAAGCCTCGTTTGAAGAAGGACATGTCATAGCGCTCGGGAAACACCGAGGCAGGGAGTTCATTCCAGAGCTTTCACGTGCGTGGAATAAACGAACGCTGGAAACGTACGGTACTAGACCGTATTGTTTCCAGGTGGTATGGATGAACTCTACTGCGGTGTCGGGTGGTACGATGGTAGAATGGTGACGTTGGCACCATCTTAAACAGTTCCTCAGAGCACTCCCCATGGAACAGCCGATAAAACACGCAGAGAGAACCAAAGTCTCTCCGCAGTCCTAACGGTTCCAGGCTATCCGTGAGATCAGGATCATCGACGATTCGGACAGCTCGTCTTTGCAAGGAGTCAAGTGGGTTAAGCAGGTATTTTGGGGCTCCTGCCCAGAGGTGGGAGCAGTACTCCACGTGGGGCCGTACTTGAGCTTTATAGAGCATCAATCTTTGACCCGGCGTGAAGTACCGCTCCGCTCTGTTCAGGATACCCAGCTTTTTACTAGCCAATTTGGCTTTGTCCTCCAAATGACTCCTGAACTGAACTGTGCTCGAGATTTCGACGCCGAGAATCCCAATACTCCCGGAAACCTGAAGAGGTACTCCTTGGAACTAAGGCGCTATGACAAATGGGTCCTTCTTCGCAGTGAACGCGCAAACTTGTGTCTTCGTGGGGTTGAATTGAACTAAGTTCATTTCACCCCATTTGGAGGCCCGCCCCAGAGAGCTCTCGATTTCAGACACAAGTTGAGACCGTCTTTCCTCTACGGACTCTCTATGTACTTTTTGTCAAGTCCTACAATTTTCTAATTAGGATATAGCATTAAAGTTATAGCTTTAACATCCCATCTTCAATTGAAATAAAACAAAACAAAAATCAGAGAATCAAATTATGCTCAGTGAGAACTGATAGCAGAGTTATTTATTTACTCGCCCTGTTCCGGAACAAAGTTTGAAATGGAACGCGACTAGGAAATGCTATTGTCGGTGTTGAGGCTATGCAGCACCCATTTGTCTTTTGCAGCGAGAATATTGCGTTCACAAATTGTTTAGCGCTTATAAAACGGTAGACAATGTATCAGAGTTAATACTGTATTATCTTATGAAGCGATGATAGCACGGTGGTAGTATGTACGACTTCGCGTCAAGGGACATGAGTTCGAATCCAAGCACCTACAGTGAGCTTGAGCTTTCGGTGAAGGAAAACATCGTGAGGCAACCATAGCATGATGGTAGGGCTTTTTCTAATGCTCGCCTGGCTAGCTACCACCCTCAAATTGTAAACCTGCCGCCAAATATAAATAGGTGTGTTCCGGCAGCTGCACTTGAGAGCCAGTTCCTCCACAGGTTTAGCGTGTCTATCAACTTGGGCCGTATTGTCACTTAAAATCAGGTGAGATTATGGCCATAACGCTAAACCTTAGATATAAATAAAAAATATAAATTCTACTCGATCTGTAGCTTTATCCATAAATTCTGATACAGATTCAATAGGATTGGTTGTAATGTGCGTTTCAAAAATAATTTAGTGATTGCTTGATTAAAATATTTAAAATGGTTTAATTACTTAATTAACCCTTTTTACGTGAGACCTTATCGTTACATTCAAATTTATTACTCTTCATGTATATTTTGGTATGAGGGTCTGAGATAAAATAAGTTGCTACAGAATTATTAATTTATGCAATAAATTGTATGAAAAATTCCAAGAGTTCTGTTAAAATAATGTATGAAATCTAAAACATTATTTACTATTACGACAACAAAATTGGTTAAAGTTTGCAAAATTAAGTTAAATGTGGCTAGTCGCAATTTCGCAAAAGCAATAACTTTACGAATAGGCAAGTTCTAAATGAAAAATCACATCGAAGAAAACGTGGGATTTTTATGCTCCGAATGTATTATCGATCGGTTTTACTTTTAAGTCAAACCTAAGCAGAGGTAGAATTGTGATTGTTTTTCAATCTTTCAGACACTTCAACAATTAATTAAAAGGTAGTAAATTTAGTATCGCTAGCCACAGAAATGCTTATCGTTAAAATATTTGCAAATCATACTCGAGTTTTAATTAGTTTTAATAGTATTTTATTTAAGGTACTACGAGCATAAGAAATGTTTGAGCTAAAATTACTCTACACTACAAAAGCTTCCAAAAATAAATTTCAAACGAATATTACAAATGCGAAATTAATCATGTACGTTTACTGTGTTTCAACACCTGAACCACAGAACCAATTTCGTTGAATTTTGCTATAGAAATAAATTGAACCTTTGAGAAATACAGACTATTTATAGTGCACAAAATAAAATTTGAAGAATTGATATAGGCGATGCATTATACAGAGATAATTATAGCTTGTTTTGAAAAAAAAAACCCATTTCTTTTAACGGTACTTCAGCGAATGAATTACCCATAATTTTAAATGCTTGTTTGTTTTTGTATTACCTCCACCGGATCACAGTGTCTAGAGATGAAAATTCTCATTTGTTGTTTTAGCAGCTTTGAATATAAATTAGTGTTTCAATATTCATTGGACGTTATAGTTAAGGTTGCAGATTAAATTTATCTTCTACATCAGTCTGCTACAGTTAAGGCTGTCTCGATAACATACTTTTTATCATTCGATAGTACGCTAAGTACGCTACCGTAGGTGATAAGTTTAACCTAGACAGTCGTCAATGTCTTTTTTATTTAGTTTAAAGGTCTTAGCGTTATGACCATAATCTTAACTGATCTTAAGTAACGATACAGCCCAAGTTGCTGGACACGTTAAGCCTGTGGAGAGACTGGCTCTCAAACGCAATTAAGCGATGATAGCTCAGTGGTAATGCGTACGACTTTGCGTCAAGGGAAGTGAGTTCGAATCCAAGCACCTACAATGAGCTTGAGCTTTCGGTGAAGGAAAACATCGTGAGGAAACCATAGCATGGTGGTAGGGCTTTTTCAAATGCCCGCCTGACTAGCTACCACCCTCAAGTTGTAAACCTGCCGCCAAATACCAATAGGTGTGATCCGGCAGCAGCACTTGAGAGCAAGTTTCTCCACAGGTTAAGCGTGTCTACCAACTTGGGCCGTATCGTCATTTAAAATGAGGTGAGATTATGGCCATAACGCTAAACCGTAACGCTAAAACGTATAAAAAAAAACTGCCGGATCACAAAAACACGAAAAGCCCTTCCACCATGCTATGGTTTCCTCACGATATTTTTCTTCACCGAAAGGTCAAGCTCATTGTAGATAGATTAGAACTCGCGTCCCTTGACGTGACATCCGTACAAATTACTACAGAGCAATCATTTCCTCAATACCGACCTATTCAAAAGCACTCTTTAGCCTAATTAGTATAAATAATGTATTAGAACAGTGTACTGCACTATAAAAGAGAATTCTCATTTGGAAAAAGCTATAATAGTTAGAAAACAGGAAAACTATTCAACGGGTTTCTGTTCCAGAGAAATAAAACTCCAATAAACGTTCCGTCATAAAAGCCAATGTTGTAATAGGTTTGTATCAATAATAGTTTGCGAAACACTGTGCAGATTCTATCTCCCTCTTTGGCAATAATTGGCTACAGAAAGTACATGTTCCGAGTCATATTTGGTATTAAGTTTTAATAAATTAAACGTCCATATGTTAAAACAGAGAAAAAATTGCTTCAAAAAATTAACACATTCAAAGTATTTTTGTGTAAAGACCAGTCTATGAAACTTCTCGTCCCGTCCTAGTCCAGTCCTTGAAGCTGAGTACTTTCAACATTCGCCCCAAAACGTTCGGTGAAGATGTCAAAGCCCTTACGGCTAACAACGTATGTCAGCTTGAAAACAAATAATAAAAAAAATAAACTTACGTCGATAACAGTTCTAAGCCGTTCCTAACATACTTCAGACCAAACCATTCCTTTCAATCTTGATACTATTTCATAATTCCCAATTCTGTAAAGACAGACTTAAAGCTGACCTATTCAGTCATTCTATTACTTGACAGGTCATTAACATATTTACATTTCGCATCATCGTAACCTAAATTCATAACCAGCCTTCCTACTCCATATAAGCTTAACGAGTATCTTATCAAATCCTCAATACTAAGTCTTCCATTATTTCATGCATAGCATTTACCTTTGGCGCAGCTTACATCGTCGCGAAACTAAGCCGTGGTTAGTCTCCGCTTTATGGAGCTATATCCCTTTAATCACACCCTTTCCTTAATTAATTAGGGTCGAAGGTGGGCATGTACCAGCACGATAATAATTAAAACGCTAAGCGGATTAGTTTTACAATAATTTTAATGAGTCCCCTTTTGGGGACTACGTCGGAGCAGAAGTCTTGAATTATGAATTAACATTCATTCGAGGTCTTGATATTAATTATTCCTGCTCGAGAAGGTCACGTTTAATGTCTTTGCGTGGATGCTTTTTAAATATATTATTCTGTTAGAGTTCTCAACTCTAATGGTTAGGTTTTGACTTCTAGATTGTATTTGTGAAATAACTTGACTAAATATATGGAAACTTTTTTGCTCGCTGTTCTAATTTAGGTAAAATAATAAGAGACACATAAGAAAATGAACTGTATTTTAAAGTTTTAAAGTGTGACAATACAATGACAGATAAGTGTTGCTTACTTACTACAAAATATACTATGTATGTCTCATACGTAAATAAATTCGTATATGGATTACGTCAGCAGTTATTGGGATAAACAATCATTGAAAATTACAAATCCAAAACGATTGATGCATTTCTTTTCTCGTATCTTTGATTTATTTAGCCTATTTCATTTACTGAGCGTTAATATATCATGACCTTTCTCTGTTTGCTCTTGACCTGGATTATGCTTTATAACTGTTTTTTTTTTGTTCGATTTGACAAATAAATAGTATCTCAATTTGCCTGTGACAATGGTTATTTGTCTAATAACCAGGCGATTTTTTTTTTATTAGCATTATGGCTATAATCTCACCTGATCTTATGTGACGATACGGCTCAAGTTGGTAGACAGGCTAAACCTATGGAGGAACTGGCTCTCAAGTGCTACTGCCGGAACATACCTATTGGTATTTGCCGGCAGATCTTCAACTAGAGAGTGGTAGCTAGCCAAGCGGGCATCAGAAAATGCCCTACCACCATTCAAATTAATTAATGTAATTAGCGTACGAAGCTTCATAAAAATTGAATGAAATTGATTAATACATGAATTCTTTTAAATTATACTAAAATCGATCATAACCAATTGATTGCCTTTTTGACCTCTTTGAATTTTTGATCAAAACAGCTTTGCTATTATTGGTGGTAGCATGATGTTAAATATAGCCTACGATGTCATTGATGATTTCTATATTAAATAAAAAAGAAGTTTTCCAATCCGACTCGTAGTTCCTAAGATTAAAGCGTTCAAACAAACAAACAAACTCTCAAGCCTTATAATATTAGTTTAGATAACGACAGTAAAATTGTAAATAGTTTACGCTGGAATTACGCTCATTACCACAGATTACATATTAGTACGTTAAGGTCCTAGTGCCTGAAATGGCACATAGGAATAAACCCAGACAAAAGCGCGGTTATCATGTTCGATCCTCACGCGAGGAAGAATATAAATATACATTACACTTTAACGGTATCAATATTCCATGGGCTAATCGAACTAAATATCTCGGTGTAATTTTAGATAGGCATCTATCCTTCAACAAACATATAGATTACGTACAGAAAAAAGCCTCCGCGGCTATGGCTCTGCTACGCAATCGCACCTCCTCTAAGAGCAAAATGGCACTCGGACATAAGCTCACAATATACAAAGTATGCATCCGTCCCATACTTACTTACAGTTGGCCCGTATTCGTTTACGCTTCATGCACCACCCATTCGCAAACTAAAAATGTTGCAAAACAGATTCATGCGCATAGCTGTCCAAGCCCCGCCCTATGTCCGTAATGTAGATCTCCACTAAAATATGGATCTTCCGTCCATATACGCATATACTAAAGACGTTACAAGGAAATTCTTTGTAAAGGTCGAAGTTCATCCCAATCCCAAAATAGTACACGCAGTTAATTACTCTGCCAATCCGCACGCCAAAGGCTTCGGGCGCCGGCCACGTAATTGCTTCACCGATCCTGTCGATAAAGTAACGAAATTGAACGCACTTCTCCCTGCCGTCTCCACCAATCGCACGTGTCCGCGCACACGCCCGCGTAACCGCCGCCCTCGCCGCCGAAGCCGAGCGGTTTATTTCGCTTCCGCACACCCGCCGCGGCCTCTCTCCGCAGACGCTTGAGCCTAGATTCGATCCTCGGGATAGGAGCCCTCGAGTGACTCTGCTCACGCGATACAGTGACACTCTACATCACTGAAACCACATCATCACACCGCATACCATCCATGCACACCCACACTATCGATAAGGTCGTGCTAGGGTCACTAAATTAATAAATTAAGACCTGTTGGTTAGTTAGGTTCGCTAATCCTTGTTCACTTTCCGGCAGCAGCCCAAGCCGAGGTTCGGCCACCTTGGCACCCTTGCGCACGCTGCCTCGGAGCTGAGTGCTCGCAGCACTCGCCCCAAAGAGTTCGGTGAAGCTGTCAAAGCCTCTAAGGCCAACAGCGTACGTAAAGTCGAAAAAAATAATATTAGTACGGAGTATGACAATTACTGAAAATATTTACTGGCGGTAAATTATAGTGGCATGGTAATTCAGTACAAGAGTATGGTGTGATTAAAATATTATTATCACTGAACACAATGAATGCATGAACAACGGTTTCAATTGCGAAATGAGTCGCAGTCACACGACATAAGTTTCACTTATATTCCACTTACTGCACACCGTTACACACATCCGGTGATTAAGCATTTCTGTTGTATAATCACCTGCTGTTAGGTTTTTTTTATACTTTAGCTCATTAGAACATCCGTTATCTCGCGACAAAACCTAATCTTTGAAGCGGTGATGACTAAGCTGACAGTACGTTCACGCAAACTCTCCAATGAGCTCGAGCTTACGGTGAAGGAAAACATCGTGATGAAATCTTTGCATAGAGCTCTTTCTACTGCCCAAATAGCTAAGTGTCATCTTCAAATTGAAAATCGGAAGCCAAATATCTATAGATGTGTTCAAGACCATCTACTGGGCTTGACGTGTCCATCATCTTGGGCTACATCGTAATTTCACATAAAGTGAGCTTTATGGCTTATAACGTTAGGTGATTCTTCCAATGATATCTTACTACATGGGAATTAGAAAATTCCCTACTACCATTTCGGAGTTACGTGTCTGGTTTAAAGATACATATAGCTTGAACACTGTTTTAGTTATACCACTAAATGATGTTGTGGTCAAGGCAGAACAACATGCGATGATAGCTCAGTGGTAGTGTGCACGACTTCGCGTCAAGGGACGTGGGTTCGGATCCACCTAGAATGAGCTTGAACTTTCGGTGAAGGAAAACATCGTGAGGAAACCATAGCATGCTGGTAGGGCTTTTATTAATGCCTGCCTGGGTAGGAACCACACTCAAATTGATCTGCCGCCAAATACTATAAGGTATGTTCCGGCTTTTGCACTTGGGTGCCAGTTCCTGTGTCTACCGTCTTGGAGTGTATCGACACTTATGATCAGGTGAGATTATAACCATTACACTAAACCTAAAAATAAAATAATCATTGAAATATCGTTAAATTTCTGATTAGGCTTGGTTTTATATGGACCTAAAATTGGTAACAAATTTTATATAACGAGAGATTATTTGCAAATATATTTAGTAAAATATATTAAGTAATATTATAAGAGGTTTGGCGAGTCCATTGTCAAAATTTCATAACATTTCATAGTGGGTGTATCGCCGTTCTAAATTATACTTTACTAGTTTTTGCCGGCGGCTTCGCTCGCATTGAAACAACTAAATAAGTATATTTTATCTGTCGAAAAAAAAAATCAATAAAAAGTATCCTATGTTACTTCTAATACCTCCAAGAATTACAAAGTTTCATGACGATCGGTTGAGTAGTTTTCGCGTGAAAGCCTAACAAACAAACATACGTTCACGTTTATAATATTAGTAGGGAAGTTTGCACATCGTACTAAATCACTCGAGTATATTGATGGTAACTAATAACTTATTTTCAAACACGACATAGCCGTTACCGATACAAAAAGCCTTCAATTAATTCCGATCGGTTGTCAGTGAACTGTCAACACACGATGTCAAATGTCAGGAATGTCATTACGAGACCGTCCGTTTAGTTTTCACACGAAATTGATTTATAAAATGCGGTGTGTAGAGTCAATTTTCTCGTAACTCCTTCGGTGGGTTTCCGGTAAGAGTTCTGGTGTTGTATGGATGAGTTTGACAGCGCTGACCTCAATAATTGACGGTGTATCATCAACATCGGATACTTCGATGGGATCAAAACATGGTATTGACCAGCTTCATTATAATAATCGACTCACTCAAATCAGAGATTTCGTTACAAATTCGAAGTAGAAGGAAGCGATGATAGCTTCGAATCTAAGCACCTACAATGAGCTTGAGCTTTCGGTGAAGGAAAACATCGTGAGGAAACCATAGCATGGTGGTAGGGCTTTTGTAATGCCCGCCTGGGTAGCTACCACCCTCAAGTTGTAAAACTTGCCGCCAAATACCAATAGGTGTGTTCCGGCAGCTGCACTTGAGAGCCAGTTCTTCCACAGGTTTAGCGTGTCTACCAACTTGGGCCGTATCGTCACTTAAGATCAGGTGAGATTATGGCCATAACGCTAAACCATAAGTATAAAAAAAAAAATCAAATGATATCATACCGTGAATGCATAACTTCCGGAATGAAAATCGAAGAAATTGTGTCTTACCTATTAAGACTTTTTTTTTTTGCTTTGCTTTTTTTAGTGGTTGCTTCGATAAACGTAAATTCGAAACCCTGCAACGAGCTACGTCTTTCGCTATAGGAAGACATCGTGATGTAAATATTGCATGAACGTACAATATTTTACGTTCCATTACGTCATTTTACGGCCTGTCTGGTTAGCTACCACCTTTAAGGTAGCGTTTTGACCACAATATCATCTGATATTAAGTGACGATGTGTCGCAAGATGGTGGTCACGCTAAGCCCTGCTGGAACACACCTATATAGGTGCTTGACGAGAGACTTTCAACTTGATGGTGGTAGCTAGCCAGGCTGGATTTAGAATCAGCCTTACCACTATGTTATAGTTACATTACGATGTTTCCATCACATCACATCATCAAACCTCAGGACCATTGGAAGGATTCGAAGTCACGTCCGATGACGCGGCCTCCGTACACATAACCAACTGATCTATGGCACTGACTGATCTATGGACTGGCAAAAAAACGTCTACAAACCGGGTTATAAAGTAAACATAAAAGAAATATACAACGTCGTGTCGTTTACGTTACGCAGAGTGAAAAACCGACGTCGCCAGTACAATCTGACGAAATTACCTCGAGCTCTGAGAAATAAGTCTTCATATTCGCCATAAATTAAATTTGTTATATTTATACGTATATCTATATATATAAATATATGTGTATGTATGTATATAATTTTTTATTACGTTTTCAACGTCCGTAATAATATTACGGTTGCTCGGCGACGAATAACATCGTTTCAATTGCTGGTTTTCCTTTTTCACACCCCACTTGGGAGTATATGAGACATTATTAAGTCCGCCTTCAGATAACGACAAAACACCCTTACTATCTTTACGCGCGACTTCGTTCGCACTATACTAAAACTTACCTTCCTTGGAAACGGTATGTATTGTAGAAATGGCATCTAATATCGATTAAACGAAAAATAGTGTTTTAGGGAAGCAAAAAAAAAAAAAAATTTTTGTAATCCATTCACAGCTCAGAATCGATATTTTAACCTTTAAATCAGGGTTCGACTCTTATCCATTTTCATAAAACATTATTTAAAATTATTTAATTACTCAAACATATAATATAGAAGTTATAATGTTTCACATCTATAGCATGATAAAATCGATTACTGTGGTGTTCTTTGTGTTTTCTATGGTTGATTTTATATTGAAAACATAAGTACGAAAATCGAATCGTAAAAAGACAATGTCTGATGAATCAATATTTTGGATTACGATTTTTTCTGAATCGATTAATTTTATTTCAAATCACACCAAACCAAGAATTGATCTGTTTAAAAAAAAATCGCCCAATGCATATGCAAAAACTTCATGATGATTTATGATGATGTCTTCAAAGAGTAAAAATGTACCAAAAAAACAAACTCACATTTGTATTTATAAAATTATTTTATCACATGCGTAAAAAAAAAGAACTAATTGTTGGACAACACCAGGAAATCAAATTAAAGTAAGAATTGTTATTGTTTATAGTATGTCGATATATATTTTATTCGTTTTCCATAAAATTTGAAGTCGCGCAATAATTTAAATTCACTACATTGTTTGAAGCGATGATAGCTCGGTTCTAGTGTGTAGGATCGCCGCGACATGGAACGTGAGTTCGAATCCAACCACTTTCCATGAGCTTGAGCTTTCAGCGAATGAAAACATCGTGAGGAAACCATAGCATGGCGATAGGCTTTTTCTAACGCCCGCCTGGCTAGCTACCACCCGCAAGTTGTAAGCCTGCCGTCAAATATCAATAGGTTTGTTCCGGCAGTTGCACTTAAGAGCCAGTTTCTCCACAGGTTTAGCGTGTCTACCAACTTGGGCCGTATCGTCACTTAAAATCAGCTGATATTATGACCATAACGCTAAACTTTAACTATATATGAAAAAAAAAATCGCCCGTTTTTGTAAGTTTTTTCAATACAGCTTTGCGTCTATCGGTGGCAGCGTGATGTTAAATAGCCTAAAATCTTTCTCCACTAATGCTGTATCAAACACAAAAAATATTTTTTGTAATAGGTCTAGTATTTTCTAATATTAGCGCGTTTAAACAAACAAACCAACTTTTCCACTTCATAATATTAGCATAGATGAAACGAAAATTGGAAAATAAATGTTTTTATGTCATCTAATAACACAGTTTCGATGTAATGTCGATGCCAACACAGTCGATCCCTAGCGAGGATTAAAACCTTTAGTAGAAAACAGGTCTTGTGAATATTTTAAAAGACAAACAAACCTTTGATGTTTCTTTATTAAATCGACAAATTGCAAATTTTATTTATTTATTTTTCCAGGTAAAGATTTTTTTCTTTCTAACCCAAAGAATTTGTGGTCCAGAATAGGCTACTCGCGGGAAAACGGACCTGTATATCCTAGCGCAAAAGAATAAAAAATTTAAAACCAAGAATTCCTAGATACTATGTTAATATTGAATTACGACCCCGGGGTTTGACTTACATTTACATTTTTTTCTTTATATTTATACGCAAATCAACGAGGGTTGTAATTTTAATATTGCTGATAAAACGGTATTATTTCCATATTATATTACTAGTGGGGCATTCCATATGAAGTGAAAGCGTTTGCATGATGGTAGGGCCTTTTCTAATACCCGCCTGGCTAGCTACCACCCTCAAGTTGAAAATCTGCCGCCAAATATCAATAGGTGTGTTCCGGCAGCTGCACTTGAGAGCCAGTTCCTCCGGATTAGCGTGTAAAAGTTTAAGCCAATTAGTATATTGAAATAACACACGTGAAGGTAGACACAGTAACATGAACTTTTCTGGACAACCTACATCTCAGTCAGCCCCGTGACCACGAAGGCTGAAAAGTTTTCGAAACGTCGGTATCAAAATTAATAAATAACCGCGATAAAATCCGTTTAAATTAGTTTTATTTCAATGAATAATATTCGCGTAAACATAAGAAACCAATTAGTATAGTTAAAAAAATATTTTTGAATTGTATATAATTCATGTTTGTCAAGTTTCATAATGGGCGTAGAAGTCGTTTACGAGCTAGACCTGTTAGAGTGAGAATAGTATATGCCGTCGGCTTCCTCACGCCTTCTACCTGCCACCTAACACATCATTACATTCTGAATATATTACGTAGGCACCTAATTTTCTTAAATAACTTAATCGTATTTCCATTTTCTTAGACCCATAGCTTATAGGTATTTCGATCACTCATGGACAAATACGATTCTGAAGCGATGATAGCTCAGTGGTAGTGTGTACGTGGAGGTGAGTTCGAATCCACCCAACTACAATGAATTTGAGCTGTCGGTGAAGGAAAACATCGTGAGGAAACCGTGGCATGGTGGTAGGGCTTTTTCTGATGCCCGCCCGGCTAGCTATCATCCTCAAGTTGAAAGTCTGCCGCCAAATACCAATAGGTGTATTTCACAGTTGCACTCGAGAGCCAGTTCCTCCAAAGGTTTAGCGTGTCTTCCAACTTGGGTCGTATCGTCACTTAAGATCAGGTGAGATTATGGCCCTAGCGTTAAACCATATATTAAAAAAAACTGTTTTTCTGGATGTATGGCATACATAATTCTTTTCTGGGCTTCATTAATCCAATGCATCGCTCAATCACGATTGATCGAAATAAAACTAATTTAAACGGATTTTATCGCGGTTATTTATTAATTTTAATCCCGACGTTTAGAAAGCTTTTCAGCCTTCGTGGTCACGGGGCGGACTGAGGTGTAGGTTGTCCAGAAAAGTTCATGTTACTGTGTCTACCGTCTGTTTAAATTAGTTCTCTTTGATTTGGTCAGCTTGCTTGAGTCGCAGCCTGATACTAAAGCGTGATTTATGTAACCGCGAGAGAAACTGCGACGACGAAACGACTTTGCGTAAAGGGACGTGAGTTCGAACCCCACCACCTACAATGAGCTTGAGCTTTCGGTGATGGAATACATCGTGAGGAAACCATTGCATGGTGATAGGGCTTTTTCTCATACCCGACTGGCTAGCTACCACCGTCAAGTTGAAAATCTGCCGCCAAAGACCGATAGGTGTGTTCCGGCAGTTGCACCTGAGAGCCAGTTCCTACACAGGTTTAGCGTGTCTACCAACTTGGGCGGTATCGACACTTAAGATCAGATGAGATTATGGCCATAACGTAAAAAAAATTAACTAGATTAAAGTACTCTCTTTTTGGACTAGGAAGTAAGCCATATAAAAGTGGCTGCATCACAGTAGAGAGCAGTGACACTCTTGGTAAGAATTCTGTGCTCGAGACATTCGCGTATCATTCGACACACACTAGTTTGCAATATTATAAAACAATTCTCCAGCACCTAATTTACTCCCAGCAACTTGAAACATCAAACATCACTTCCACGAGCGAATTCATTAAACACCGTCGGATATTCCATCCGTTTTGATTGATAGCTCTAATTAAGGAATACTTTATCAAGCCACTACAGGCGCGCGTATTGTATATTTAGTTCCCTCGTACCAGCTATAGCGATAAAATATTTAAAATATGTTTGTTCTATACATTTATAGTATGAAAAAGCGCATGCACAATAGAAAAATTAATACTACAACTGAGTTAACGCTACCCATTTTTGTTTATGATTACTTTAAACGGAAATTCAAGAGGAAAATTTGCCGCCAGATACCGAGAGGTGTGTTCCGGCAGTCACACTTGAGAGCTAGTCGCTCTACAATTTTATCGTGACTACCAACATAGGCCGTATCGTCACTTAAGATCCGCTGAAACTGTTTCCATAAAGATAAAATTTTGAGTATAAAAAAAATGGGCTAAACTTGGTTCTCGATACAGAAACCCAAAAATTTAATTTGTTATCTATTCCTTTTAATTTTTTTAATTATACCGGGCAAATTAGTAAGCCTGTCACCTGATAAGCAATTACCACCGCCCATGGGCACCCACAACACCAGAGGAATCGCGAGTGCGTTGCCGGCCTTTGTCTTAGAGGGACTGGCTCTCAAGTGCAACTGCCGGAACACACCAGCAATCAACTATATATATATAAACATATCGGTTGACCTTCTCATTACAGTACAGCCGAAACCAATGAAGCTTGAAGTATAGAATTGTGACAGTCTTTTATCTTTGTCACGTAGAGATACATAACCAGATGTTTTTCGAAATTCAACTTCTGAGAGAGTATAAACTGTGGTGACATATTTGTATGAGTGGAAAAAAAACACTTATTTACTTGTAATTTAGCACAGACTCTTTAGTAATAAATTTCAGTCCCTACATGTGTAAATGTAGATTAAATTGTTCATTGATACTCTTACTAAGATATGTCACTACCAGACCTATTGATTTATATGACATGGATTTTTTTTCTATAACTAAGGTTAGCGATATGCCCATAATCTCAACTAATCTTAGCCCATTCCTCCCAGCTGTCATATTTTTTTTACACACTAGGACTTTTTCTTCATTATTTCTGATGAAATTCACATTTTAACATTGTTTTTCTAATAAAATATATTTTTTTCAATATAAAAAATGTGTAAATAATATTAATAAACGTCCTAATACGTAAAAAGACATTTTGAAAATAGTGTCAACAAATATGACAGGGGGGAGGAATGGGTTGATTAACCATACGGTCCAAGTTGGTAGACACGCTAAACCTATAGAGGAACTGGCTCTTAAATGCAACTGCCGAAACACACCTTTAGGTATTTGGCGGTAAATTTTCAACTTGAGGGTGGTTGCTAGCCAGGCGGACATTAGAAAAAGCTCTAACACCATGCTATGTTTTCCTACGGCGAAAGCTTAAGCTTTGTAGGTGGATTAATCGAGGTACACACTACCACTGAGCTATCATCGCTTCAAAATACATTCAATATTCTTTTCTAGCATAATTATTGTCAAGAACACGAATGAAGTCGAGGGCACCAGCCAGTGTTATATATATTTTTTTAGTCATAAATATTTTCAAAGGAATTAACATTTAGCACTTAAAAAAAAACTTTCATCAATATTCCCGATACAGAATAATATATTTTTACTGTATTACTAATTAAAGTGAATACATTATTAACCTGTATGTTGTGATGAACGAACATAAGAAAAATAATAACTAAATATAACACGCTTGATTCGTTGTTGATTTTACATTCTTGATTTGTTTCATTTGCGTCAATAAAATATAGGAGTTCGGATCGAGATTCAATTAGGAGCGAGCAGAAATGTTTATTTAAGCGAAAGTTCAAACTTGGACCGAACTGTGCTTCTCTGAGGAAGTAAGACGTTTGCTCGACGGGAAATCTGCTTATTCGTCGTACAGTTTTGTTGGTGGTTCCAGCTAATCAGCAGCTGAGACGACACTTATATAAACCGGTTTTACATAAGTCGGAGTTATTCCATCGAGTATAGCTTATTAGCTATATATTATATATATTGCATTCAATATTTATAGAATTTATCAATCAATACACTATCGATAATAAAAATTAAATTGAAGGTAGACACAGTAACATGAACTTTTCCGGACAACCTACACCTCAAGTCCGCCCCGTGACCACGAAGGCTGAAAAGCTTTCGAAACGTCGGGATCAAAATCAATAAATAACCGCGATAAAATCCGTTTAAATTAGTTTTATTTCAATTTATCTATAATAAAGAAACACACGTTGTTTAATCAACGGCATAATTTGTTCTATTATTGTTTGCATAGTTCTTTACAAATCGTAAGGAACGTAAGCAAATTTGCTGTTGGTAACATATGAATTTTGATGAGACCATTTTTCTGTTGATTTTAACTAGAATGGATTACAGGACACTGCATTTTTGCGACAATCTTAATCACTATATACAAGGAATAACATTCGCATTAGTGACAACAACCACATTGAAGCGATGATAGCTCAGTTTCAAAGGATATGAGTTCGAATTCACCTACATTGAGCTTGAGCTTTCGCTGACGGAAAACATCGTGACGAAACCGTAGCATGGTGGTAGGGCTTTCTCTAATGCCCACCTGGGTAGCTACCACCCTCAAGTTGAAAATCTACAGCCAAATACTAATAGGCGTGTCCCGGCAGTTGCACTTGAGAGCCAGTCCCTCCACAGGTTTAGCGTATCTACCAACTTGGGCCGTATCGTTACTTAAGATCAGGTGAAAATGGTCATAACACTAAGCCTTAACAATAAAAAACAATGGCATATGGTGTTAAAACCGCTATAAAGACTATCGGTTAGATTGTCTCGTATTAAATTTATCCAGTTTATATCTACGAACTGAGGAGTCTACAGGACAATATTTAGACGACAGCTTCTGTTGGACTATTTATTTGTCGATGACTATTATCTCTTCTGGATTGTACTCTGTAAACCATCAGATATAATTTTTCTCATGGTTGTGTTATTAAAAAAATATATATCTCTTACAAAATATATAACTGCACTAAAGAAATGCTTCAAACCATCATTTGGTGGAAAATTATATCAGTAATAATGATATGGGAAATATTGGAAAATCTAAGTTTGCAAAGCAACCTTCTTGTACGATACACGCTACTGAAAAGTAAATATGAGATATTCAATGACCGAGTAATTTTATAGAGAGACGTCGCGTCCAAGAATGAGTGAGTTACTAATATTTGTACAGACCTTGTATTGAGATCTGCGTTTGACATACATTGTGACATGTCTCGTGTTGACATTGTTTTCCTAACTTACCTACTTTGCCTATGATTAGCATAGTCTATATCATAAATGTAGATAAATATTCACGCCTACAAATCAAAGAATGAATATTCGGTGGAAATCGTTTGGTGGAAATGGGGCAGAGTTTTGAGTGAAGAAAAATATCCTAATAAAACCACATTCATTGAAGCGATTATAGCGCAGTGGTAGTGGGTGCGACTTCACGCCAGAGCACGTGAGTTCGAATTCATCTACAATAAGATTGAGCTTTCGGTGAAGGAAAACATCGTAAGGAAACTATAGCATGGTGGTAGGGTTTTTTCTAATGTGCGCCTGGCTAGCTACTACCCTCAAGTTGAAAATCTGCCGCCAAATACCAATAGGTGTGTTGCGGCAGTTGAACTGAGCCAGTCTCTCCACAGGTTTAGCATGTCTACCAACTTGGGCTGTATAGACACTTACAATCAGGTGATATTACGGCCGTAACGCTACACCCTAACTGCAATATATACTCTGTTATTTTAACATGACAATATAACAGACATGACGAAAATATATTAGCTATTGTGTTAATTTGTACTAACATGATTTAAGATAGACCTTCGTTAACTTGAACAAACCGTTAGCCATACAAAAAGCAAGTGCTTTCCTCAACTTTTTATTGCTGCCACAGAAATAAAACTTATTCTTTTGACTAATATATTTCTAAAATTTCATAGCTCTTTCTAAGAACTTAAATTCTTATCATGCTCATTATATTATAATGAAAGTTTTAGCGTTATAAGTAGACACAATAAACCTACTCTGGGACTGGCTCTCCAGTGCAACTGCCGGAACGCACCTATTGGTTTTTGGCGGCAGATTTTCAACTTAAGAGTGGTAGCTAGCCAGGCGGGCATTAAAAAATGCCCTATACGACCATGATATAGTTTCCTTACGATGTTCCTTACGATGAAGCGATGATAGCTCAGTGGTAGTGTGCACGACTTCGCGTCAAGGGACGTGGGTTCGAACCCAAGCACCTACAATGAGCTTGAGCTTTCGGTGAAGGAAAACATCGTGAGGAAGCCATAGCATGGTGGTAGGGCTTTTTCTAATGCCCGCCTGGGTAGCTACCACCCTCTAGTTGTGAACCTGCCGCCAAATACCAATAGGTGTGTTCCGGCAGCAGCACTTGAGAGCCAGTTCCTCCACAGGTTTAGCGTGTCTACCAACTTGGGCCGTATCGTCACTTAAGATCAGGTGAGATTATGGCCATAACGCTAAACCTTAAGTATAAAAAAAAAAAAAAAAAAAATACACTTGGTATTTGGCATCAGATTTTCAACTTAAAAGTGCTAGATAGCTAGGCGGACATTAGAAAAAGCCCTACCACCATGCTATGGTTTCCTTCACCGAAAGCTCAGAACTCACTGTAGGTGAATTCGAACCCACTGAGCTATCATAGCTTCCGACTTCCGACTCACAATACTTAAAAATTCTCATATCACTTTCTATAAGCTCAAACTATTATCATGCTTACTATAACAATCAGCATACATACATACATACATCACGCCTCTCTCCCATAAGGTTAGGCAGAGACCACATCCTTCAACTTGCTACGATCCTGACATAAATCTTTCGCTTCTTCTACTTTCATAAAGACTTTCATACATGCTCTTCGGTTACGGGTACTTTTGACCTGGCCTTTCTCCAGAACGTCCTCGATCTGATTGAGATATGTTCGCGTAGGTCGACCCTTACCAGCTTGCCCATTCACACTCGCCTTGTAAATTTGTTTTGTTAATCTTCTTTCATTCATCCTCTCTACATGCCAATACCAATTAAGCATTCCCTTCTCTATCTTTATCACTACATCCTCTACCACACCACAACGTTCCCTTATCACACTATTCCATACTTTATCTATCATTCTTATGCCAGCTATACTTCTTAGACTACTCAGTGCAATGCAAAAGGCAGTTTACCAAAAATATTAGCAGCATTGCCACGTTGCAATGGAACATATGAAGCCTTTCAGGAAGGACATTGTAACCGACAATTTGCACTCTTCACAGAATAGAGTTTTTCATTCGTAATTAAAAAAGTATTTATGTTTTCTATGTATATATATTTTTCTCCCTCGCGTGGTACTTGACCTGATGGTAAGATCAGTACAGTCCAAGGACGGTAGGGAAGGTCGAAAGGGAAAACTATCTCCATCAGTCGCAGCTGCCAGGCAGGCCTGCTAAACAAAATCTATATAAAAAGTATGCCTTGGTGATCGTAATTCACTACTGATCTATTAATATAGTGGATAATAACATACTGCTTATAACACATTTTTAGTTATTTACATAGAACAACAGTTTTCATATTTTCGTCGCTTACGATGTAAATTTCGCGAATTACAATAACGAAATACGAAATAGTATTTATATTACTGATTTTATAAATAGATTACATTTGTAAATGGAATGGAAATTTTATAATAGGTATCATAATAAATGTAACGTTAATAAAATTACGTACTTATGTTGATGAGATTTCGCATAAAATTACGTAAGGTTTCTATATAAAACATTAATTCTGAACTATTCAATAGTGAAAAATATAAGGTTTTAAATTATGTATTATTTAGCGATGATAGCTCAGTGGTAGTGTGTACGACTTTGTGCCAAGGGACGTGAGATCGAATCCAACCACCTACAATGAGCTTGAGCTTTCGGTGAAGGAAAACATCGTGAGGAAACCATAGCATGGTGGCAACACTTTTTCTGATGTCCGCATGGCTAGCTACCACCCTCGAGTTGAAAATCTGCCGCCAAATACCAATAGGTGTGTTCCGGCAGTAGCACTTGAGAGCCAGTTCCCCCACAGGTTTAGCGCGTCTACCAACTTGAGCCGTATCGTTACTTAAGATAAGGTGAGATTATGGCCATAACGCTAAGCCTTAACTTATAAAAAAATATCAATTACTAATTTTGTTAAAGAATTCAATAACGGTTTCACAAGAAAACACCTATGAGAAATAATGTATACATAGATGGCGTAACGTTCAGCCCTAAGGAACGATGTCAACGTACATTCATTAGAAATGCATGCGGGGTATCAGAAATTCCTGGGTAAACCGACTAAAGTAAAGATCAAATCTGAAAACGTGTTCTGTATTCAGGAGTACCTTGCTATTTATATTTACAACATACATATACACATAATAGAACCGTTACTGAACCAAATTCATATATAAACTATATTGATTGTGTATTATCATGTTATGGAAGTAATATTTATTGATATAGCGGTCAAAATATACGTTCAAATTTTTTTAACTTACGAAGTGGTTTACCGTATGGTACGGATAGAAGCCAGACACATACAAAAAGTAAGAATTTTTCGTCACGACTATTTCTTTAGTCAGTTCTATATTGCACTATATTTGTATAGTGTAGACGGTTAGCCAAAGCGCGTATGCTATTGGCTGTTCCCAGTTATAGGTGCGCGCTTATTGGTTCAAGACAGCCAGTAAGTTCTCAACGGCTGTTTGTACACGTCATGCGCGTAATTCACTCAATGAGTTTGAGCTTTCGGTGAAAGAAAACACCGTGATGAAGCCATAGCATGGTGGTAAGGCTTTTTCTAATACCCGCCTAGCGAGCGACCACTCACCAGTTAAAAACCTGGCGTCAAATACCAATAGGTGTGTTCCGGCAGCTGCACTTGAGAGCCGGTCCCTGCACAGGTTTATCGTGTCTACCAACTTGGGCCGTGTCGTCACTTAAGATCATAGAAATAAAACGTCACATAAATTAGCGTTTTAGCTCAATCTCATTCAATAACCACAAAATAAAGCGCTCAGTGCGTCTAAAGATGTTCACACTTTAATTATACACATAATTATTAAAAAAAAAAATTTTATACTTAAGGTTTAGCGTTATGGCCGTAATCTCACCTGATTTTAAGTGACGATACGGCCCAAGTTGGTAGACACGCTAAACCTGTGGAGGAACTGGCTCTCAAGTGCTGCTGCCGGAACACACCTATTGGTATTTGGCGGCAGGTTCACAACTAGAGGGTGGTAGCTAGCCAGGCGGACATTAGAAAAAGCCCTACCACCATGCTATGGTTTCCTAACGATGTTTTCCTTCACCGAAAGCTCCAGCTCATTGTAGGTGGTTGGGTTCGAACCCACGTCTCTTGACGCGAAGTCGTGCACACTACCACTGAGCTATCATCGCTTCAATTTTACAGTATTTGAGACCGTCTACAAGAGTAGATAGATCCCACGGTGCTCTGAATATTTCGAATTAAATATACCAACATTTCTTTAAAGTTTGCATATATTAAAATACTTGGAGCGTTCTGAATGATGCCACCTACTGAGAGAGACAAACACTTGAAAGAGAAAACAAATTCGATCTTCAAGTAGAGCCTAGTTTGAAAGCGACTGTAATTATGCATATATTTGTATTGGTAAATATGTCTTATGAATAGCTCTGCACTATATGTATAGTGCACAGTCGTGGAACTTACTGGAACATGAAAACAAAATGCATAGATGCTTTGAGGATATCACGATATTGAAGTGAATTCTATTTCAAAATTAATTGGTATATATTCAATTTACAGTTTATATTAACGAAACTAAAGTAAGATTATTGGTTATTTAAGCCTTTGCAACGAAGTTCCTTGTGGGGCGTCGCGGAGGGGTACCTTGGCCGGCAAAAAAACGTCCGTAACGTTAGCGTAAAGTTTTTACGTATAGTCTATGTATGATGGCTATACAGTGTCTAATGTATAGTCTACGTGATGACTGTTATTATTATATATTTTTATAAATCATCGTAAACAAAATAAAGGTGTTAAGATAATTTTGTAAAGTAGTTTTTTTTTATTTTTATCGATAAAAATATCATAATAAATAACGTATACCCGAATAATTATTTTCTTTATACCTCGAATAGAATTTGGAATTTATATTTTTATAATAAGGAACTTCGGTAGTATCTGGTGTCCCACGATACCACTCTTTTTTTTTATTGCTGGTGGTAAATGATGTTGTCTCGCTGCTGCCGCGTACTATAGGTTCGAATCCGATACAAATAATGTTAGAGTGATTCACAAAAAAATGTTCTTAATATAGATGTAACTTGGTATTGGCGAAATTGCCTATTGCGAAATGAATATAACTATAAATTTTATCAATGTAAATGTGCGTTTGTTTGTTACGCTTTCACGCGAAAACCAACAAACCGATCATCATGAAACTTTGTACACATAGTCTTGGAGGTATAAGGAAGTAACATAGGATACATTATATTATTTTATTTTTTTACGAAGGATAAAAAACATTATTTAATGCCTTCAATGCGAGCGAAGCCGGGGTTAAAAGCTAGTATAATATTTTCTTACTGCCAGTTAAATCATTTTATTTATTAAAAACTAATTTCGTCACATTTGTTAATGTGATATAAATGAAAAAGTTTCCCCAATCTTTTCAAGGGCTTTCCTGAAAACGATCTATAACAATTATCATACAATTTCAAACACTAGTATTTATTGATAGATAAGTAACCCGTTCACAAGAAGCGACAATATAAATTTAGGTACATAAAATAATTCCGAGCAATATTCCAGTAGGAAATCACTATAAGATTTATTACTCCTGCGAACTACTTCCGTGAGAACTTAGTTAACTGGAACTTACCGCCTACTAAAACCGTCGATCGAGCACGTTGACAAACGTCGCACGGTTGATCGGAGATCATTTAATTAGTAACAGCATTCATTACGTATATCCTTCGTGAACGATACAGACAAATGAAACATACGCCGCGATGTATGTACTTATTACAAAAAAAATACAATCTTATATTTAAAATGTTCCTAGCGGTTACGTCAAAGATCGGACCGTCGAAATTCTAATACCAAGTTAGTATAACTTAGAACTACATTGATAATCTGATTTGGGCTATAGAAGAGTCACTATAGTGTTTCCTTCTTACAGCAATACAGTTAAATTGAAATTTGATTAAAAGTTTAAGAATGAGTTCGCGTGAAACTAAAAATTGTTTAAATTTAAATATCGTTATCATATACCTATCATGATTCCTTATTCCTCTTTTCAATAAGTAATATTTAGACCAAGAATCAAAGGGCCCGGTAGAACACACGTTCGGACGCATCGAGCTAGCCAAAAGCGGTTACGAAAACCGATAAACAAAATCTCTACATAACAGGTCATCGACTGTGGCGCGGTGATTTCTAAACATAGATTGTAGAGTAAATAAAAACGCTTTTTTATTACTAACGGCCTCACATCAAACATGGCACGAGTTCTTCTTTCACGTGTGCGTTTAATTTTGGTCATAAAGCACAGGAATGAGGACGAACGGACGAGGCATTATTTATTGTATGAGCTCAACGAAACAACTGTCCATAATGCTTGTAAAAGAAACGATGGACTCTGTGGAACCAGCTGTCGCCGGCGGTCTTTCCGAACCGTTACGACTTAGGAACCTTCTAGAAGAGAGCCCATTCTTGCAAGCCCTCTCGAGTTGCAGATGTTCAAGGGCGGCGGTGATCACTTTACATCAGGTGAGCCTCCTGACATTTTACCCCCTTATTTCATAAAAAAAAAAAAATGATAAACACAGTGTTAGACAATAATTCCGACGCTCCGTTGTGATGGTAAGTTCTTTTTAGTAAGGTTTTACCTTTGGACAAAATTTTCATACACGTCAAGAGATGATATGATTCAGGATGAAATCATACTAAGACTAAAGATCAGATTCTAAATTCTAGTGTTTTTTTTTTAGTTTATATAATTTAGAACTTGTCAGGTTAATTGTACGCTGACATTACAGTATGTGCAAAAAATAGCGATGATAGCTCAGTGGTAGTGTGTACGACTTCGCGTCATGGGACGTGAGTTCGAATCCAAGATCCTACAATGAGCTTGAGCTTGGCTTTTTTTAATGCCCGCTTGGCTAACTACCACCCTCAAGTTGAAAATCTACCGACAAATACCAATAGGTGTGTTCCGGCAGTTGCACTTGAGAGCCAGTTCCTCCACAGGTTGAGCGTGTCAACCAACTTGGGCCGTATCTCACTTAAGATCAGGTAAGATAAAGGCCATAACGCTAAACCTTAAGTATGAAAAATAATTACTAACAAATATATACAAAAACTTCTTAGAACGTATGACAAGATTCGATAAAACAATTATGTTCACTTAACACCAGATGAAATTGTGACCAGATCTATAAACTATGTAAAACAACAGGATACAGTCAAAGGAAGTCACAGTGTCTGGTTTATCGCTAACTGATGTCGCGACCCCGATAGATTTTTTACGAAATACGGGGTAGACAAGCAAACGTGTCACCTGATGGTAAGTGATCACCGCCACCCATGGACACCCACAACACAAGAGAAACCGCAAGTGCATTGCCGACCTTTATAGGAGAGACTGGCTCACACGTACCACTACCGGAACACACCTGATGGTATTTGGCGCAGATTTTCAACCTGAGGGTGGTAGCTAGCCAGGAGGGCATTAGAAAAAGCCCTACCACCATGCACTATCGCTATAGATTATCACAAAAAGTATCGTAAACAATACTACATATAACAAGGTTTTCTACGTCATTTGTCATTTTCCTTAGTTCATTAATAAACGTAAACTAACCGAGTTCGTGGTTGAATTATATTGTATACAATATATTATAACTCGGCAACCGCTCACAAAGTTCAGTTAAGTACAATAGAAAACTTACTTAAATATAACCTCTCTCACTCGAGGGGAAGTAGTTTTTGTTGGTGCATGAATTTTTTAAATCGGTTCAGGACTTTCAGTAATAACCAAATACATACAATTTTCCAAGCTTTTCCGCTTCATAATAAATGAGAAATGTTTCATTCAATCGTTTATGAAAATGTTTACAATATTAATCTATTGCATGGTGGTACCTACCACCCTCAAGCTGAGAATCTGCGGCCAAATACCAATAGGTGTGTTCCGGAAGTTGCACTTGAGAGCCAGCCCCTCCAAGAAAGACTTGAGATTATCTGGTGTTGCTTGGCGACGTTGATCACTAACCGTCAGGTATATATATACATATATATTACTAGCTGATGCCCCGCGACTTCGTTCGCGTTATTCCCTACAATAACGCGTGGGTGTAACACTACTTCTAAATGGTTGGGTGAGTAGAGAATTTCTTAGATTAATAACAAAAAAAAATATTCAGAAACTGTTAAATAAACATACAAAAATATATTGACACGCCAGAGAAAATATACGTATTGTCGCTTCAACTGCGTAGAGATATTGCTTATCTGGTCATATTCTATCACTTGTATCTCGGCGAGTCTTCTAAAGAGCTATTGAATCTTATCTCATCCTCTCCTTTCCACAATAGAACTACACGCGTTGGACTTCAGAGTCACAGTCTTCCGGCCCATGTATTCCCTTCCTCATTTAACATCGGGTCCTTCAAAAGAAACATAAGAAAGCATTTACCCAGGCCGGCATGACAGTAGCGATGTGCGATGGATTATCGTTCTCTCGATGGTCGCTACTGTTTTTGGACTGTACTGTACTTAACATCAGGTACAGTGTAGTCACTTTGCAGAGCTAACATTAAAAAAAAATAACATCTACACCTAACGATTAAAGAAAATAATGATTTCTTATATTTACGCGAATATTATTCATCGAAATAAAACTAATTTCAACAGATTTTATCGCGGTTATATATTAATTTTGATCGCGACGTTTCGAAAGCGTTTCAGCCTTCGTGGTCACGGGGCGGACTGAGGTGTAGGTTGTCCAGAAAAGTTCATATTACCGTGTCTACCTTTACTTACCTTCTGCCGAAGGTTGAAAAGCTTTCGAAATGTCGGGATCAAAATTAATAAATAACCGCGATAAAATCCGTTTAAATTAGTTTTATTTCGATGAATAATGAAAATGTTTATCTGCTACTTTCAAATCACCGGAAACTTAAGTTTAAAGCGGTTACACTCTGTCCACTACAATATAGAAGGTATGTAAAGTATGTATGAAAACATACTCACGACGCCAATTATCTATTGTTGAGCGAACCGCAGAGCACATAAGGCTCTCTCGAGAGTCCACAGTCGACCGTTTTGAATAAAGGCACCCATTTTTCTCAAGATCTTGTTCTACCGACGCCGAGGAGTCTCGTCTAAGATTGGCTTATTTATATAAACTAATATTAAGTTTAGATCCCGAGTATTTTCTTGTATAGTTATACAGATGTTATAAGGCGTTTCAGTAAGAAACACATCAAGTATAAGAATGTTTCGAATAGAGTCTGTATATTTTTCATTTATAGACAACTAGTATCCGAAATGGTTATCGATGTAACTACATTTTATATATATATAAAATCTGTATCGCTTTTAAACTGCTGAAAAGACGAACAAAGTGTTTCAAATAATATTTATAAATGTGTAAGTCGATGTGTTTGTTTGTTACGCTTTCACGCCCAAGCCGCTGAATCAATTGTGATTAATTTTGGTGTAGAGATAGACGGGATCTCTCTTTTATTGCCATCTCCGTTTGACAAAATTATTATCACCGCGAGCGAGCGCGAAATTATGAAGGTCGATGGACGTGAGTTTGAACTATTGTAATGATTCCGAGCTTTCCTTGAAGGAGAACGGCGTAATGGAAACTTAGTACGCTGGTTTTCCGGCAATGAGCTCGCTCTCTCGTCGATTTCCGCTGTCTTTGGATGGCACTGTGCCTAACATCAGGCACAGTGCCTTAACTTGGTCGAGTTATCGTAGTAAAAGTATAGGGTAATTTCTAATACCCGCCTAACTAACTACCACCTTGCTGTTAGTTATCATGTTCAAAAAAATTTAATTTCTTACTACCCCCTTTTTATACTTAAGGTTTAGCGTTATGGCCCTAACCTCAACAGAAATGATAGAAGAAGAACAGAGTTCTCTAACAGAAGTCTCCATTGTTTCTAAGTTATCTTTGAAGTGATAAGATACGCTAAAGTCGAATCTATTGACTAATGTTAACGTCATATTACAACGTAAATGTATTGAAATAAATGTTTATCTAAAACAGTTCTCTTTGTTGCTATGTGACTCAGAAGTTCAGTCTATTAACATTATCACAATTTTGAAACACAATTCGTTATCCACTAAGAAGACATAAATTAAGGTGAAACCTTAATTTGAGTATAAATTATGATTATATAAAAAAAAAAACGTAATTAGCGACAGTATCCGAAAGGGTCGGCCCCGGGAGATTTATGGGGTGGATTAGGAAAGGCTCAAATTATGGATAGATAGACTACAGAAGATTATCGGAACGAACGTTAGGCGGTAAAGAGGATAATTAAAATTAAAAAATACTGCGTTTCAGAGTTCCTGAAAAGTGGAAAAGGAATGGGGAGAAAATACGTTCAAAAATTTGACGCCCGCAACTGCGGTTGCTCCGTCCCACTAGCATGTGAGCGTTACAATTTTTAGTTAACGTTTTTTTTTTTTTTATAGTTAAGGTTCTAGCGTAATGGCCATAATCTCACCTGATCTTAAGTGATGATACGACCCAAGTTGGTAGACACGTTAAACTTGTGGAAAAACTGGCTCTCAAGTGCAGCTGCCGGAACACACCTATTGGTGTTTGGCAGCAGATTTTCATCTTGAGGGTGGCAGCTAGCCAGGCCGGCGTGAGAAAAAGCCCTACCACCACGCACTGATTCATCGCTGATCTTAACACCAGGTGTAATGCAGTCACTATGCTGCGCGACATAAAAAAAATCAGCTACCTGCTAGGCGATATGCATCATCAGACTCTCGCTAAAATCACCACGGCGATACTCGGATCCTCAAAGATCAGTGACAGCGATCAAACTTCATTACAAAAGTTTAAGTGATGCGATTTGAAGCGATGATAGCTCAGTGGTAGTGTGTACGACTTCGCGTCAAGGGGCGTGAGTTCGAATCCAAGCACCTACAATGAGCTTGAGCTTTCGGCGAAGGAAAACATCGTGAGGAAACCATAGCATGGTGGTAGGGCTTCTTCTAATGCCCGCCTGGGTAGCTACCACCTTCAAGTTGTAAACCTGCCACCAAATACCAATAGGTGTGTTCCGGCAGCCGCACTTGAGAGCCAGTCCCTCCACAGGTTTAGCGTGTCTACCAACTTGGGCCATATCGTCACTTAAGTTCAGGTGACATTATAGCCATAACGCTAAAAAAAAAAATATATTGCAAGATATTTTTCCTATCCCGTTTGACAAATTTCATCCAAATCCATTCATCCGCTTTGTGTGACTGAGTAACAAACATCCAAACAAGTAAAGTTTCACTTTTATCATATAAGTATAGGTTATTACTGAAAACGGTTCCGATTATCAAAACCCCGTACCGGGCTATCTATAGTGAGTATCACAGTAGAGTCACTATTCACGAAATATATATTTCAAAATACGTCCCCGTATCGTGATGGTAATATATACTGTAAATTACTGTCACATCACCGTAACGTATGGTTTTGTAACCGGTTCTCTCTATAATCATGTGGAGGTTCAATTAAATCGTGCGATAAAAAATTCAGAGGTTTTTCGACAATCATTACCTCATCGCCATCGATTTGGGGGTATGTTTTTTGTCAGTCACTGTGTTATTTGAGTGAGTGGAAAGGTGCGAGAACTATTATGGAAAAGGGGCGTTACAAATGTATTTAGCCGGTGTCAGTAAACGGGCAGTATTTGTTTTTAAAACGTCACATATTATAAATATAAGGTGGAATCGGTAATATGTAAATCCCATATTTAAAATTTTTTCGTACAGACATAGATGGGACCTCGAAGGCTATTTATTCTCGTGCTCATATGCAATTGCAATAGCTCAGTGGAAGCGTGATAACGAGAGGAATTTATTCCTGGTTTCATTCACGTTAATATTGATTTTGGATGACACAATAAAAAGTACTTTGTATGAGGCTTTTTTATCGTGTCATCCAAAATAAATATCGACGTGAATGAAGCCGCGGGCATAAGCTAACATAAAATAATAACGGAGACAAAAGTTTTTTTTTCCGACTGTCTATTCTCTTATACACGCAAGACTATTAAATAAGTAGGTATATACAAAATGTTGATAAAATTTGACACGTTTCTAACGAATAATATATATATGTATAAAATACTTATTATCTCTTAATATATAGGAGTACAAATAAGTTCCCGCAGTTTTAATGTAGTTGGAGTGTCCGTTAGCTTTCGCAGATGATAACCGGCTTAAAAGATAGTTTGGACATTTAAGAACAACATAATAAATTAATTATTAATATCATTGATTTCATACTGGTAAAATATAATTTTTATTGGTTGAAAATGTCGAAATTTCAGCCAAGTAAGCGTCATTTGCGGGAAATATTAGTTTATTTCTTTAATTTAAAGAAATCTGCTGCTGAGGCGCATAGATTGCTCGTAGAAGCGTATGGTGAGGGTGCTTTCAGTGAGAGAACGTGTCGTGAGTGGTTTCAAAGGTTTAAAAACGGTGATTTATACGTAGAAGACAAAGATCGCAGTGGAAGGCCAACAATTTACGAGGATGCAGAATTGGAGGAATTATCGGAGGATGATTCATCTCAAACACAAAAAGAACTTGCTCTAACATTAGAAGTTGATGGGAGATGGTAAAAAGTGGTTGCAAACGATATTTTAAATAAATTTATATTACCGATTTTCTATAATAAATATTGAATTTTTGATTAAAAAAAAACGGCGGAAACTTATTTGTACTCAAATAAAAAAAAAACAGGATTCAGGGTACAAGTTTAAATGTTATAGTAAATTGCAAAATGATTCTAATACAATATTCTCTGTTGCATACTTAGCAATTAACCCTTAATGCATAAGGTTTCTTTCATTAAAAAGGTTTCCTTTTAATATTTGGCTGTACGTATGATATCATTGCCAAATTCACTTTAGAACAAAAGTGTTAGAATATACGTAACTGTCAAAATTGTAATTATTGAATACACATTTTTTTTTTTAATTCAGATATGCCATGGTGTATCAGGCTTTTAAGGGTTTATCTATGAATCTAAGTTATATTTTATTTGTGTACACTATTCTAGTATTTAAACTGCGTACTTATTGGAAATGAAAATTTACATCTTTCTAAATTGTTACGGAATATAGCAAAAAATTTTCAAAACTCATCACTTGAAGCGATGATAGCTCAGTGGTAGTGTACGACTTCGCGTCAAGGGACCACCTACAATGAGCTTGAGCTTTCGGTGAAGGAAAACGTCGTGAGGTAACCATAGCATGGTGGTAGAACTTTTTCTGATGCCCGCCAGGCTAGCTACCACCCTCAAGTTGAAAATCTGCCGCCAAATACCAATAGGTGTGTTCCGGCAGCTGCACTTGAGAGCCAGTTCCTCAACAGGTTTAGCGTGCCTACCAACTTGGGCCGTATCATCACTTAAGATCAGATGAGATTGACCATAATATTTTCTTATAACAATAACTTACACTCTTATAATATTCATGAATAATCTATTTATCCGACTTACCAAGTAACCAAGGAGTACCAAGACCAAGAGACTTACCAAGGAGTAAATATTGCAATTATGACAATGTGTTTGAACTTTAATAGATATATAAAAAGTTTATGATAATAACAGTTACGTGTAATAAATATACTGAAACTATAGTAATACAAAGTCGACAAAGTTGCAAAATAGGTTCTCAAGTTATACAACACTTAATTGAAGCCCACACGAAGGAAACCACAGGCGTGATTAGTTTGAATATAATTTAGCACGATAACAATTGAAATTTTAATTTCAACAATTTTACGATGTATTGACGATTTTAAGTATCCAGAATTTTTATTTTTCACGAGTAAAAACTTTAATACCCAAAATATTTAGACGAAGTTTTTCTTTTTAATATACTAACATATTCTCACACTTTTTTCTTTCAATAGTTATGTACAAGCCGAGATGTACTAATGTGTACGACTTCTCAATTACCAGTTCAATATTAATAAAATATATCAAATCCTCATTAATATTATAAATGCTAAAGTGAGTTTGTACGTTTGTAACGCTTTCACGCCTAAACCGCTGAATAGATTATGATGAATTTTGATATACAGATAGATGAGAACCAAGATACGGTGATAAGCTACTTTTACTCTCGAAAAACTTATTGGAAGTGAGGTAATGAGAGAGAAAAACTTTATACTGCGTCATCAGATTTGTTGAAGAAAATCAATATTAACGCGATCGAAGCCGCAGATTAAAGCTAGTATAGAATATAATTAGGTTTAAGCGGATGTCGAAATTTTAATAATAGCGTTTCAATAGAATTGTATGTTTGTCGAAAAAAAATATTACTACTACCTTTGAGAATGAGTAATGTATTTGTAGATAAAAAAAACTGTATCATAATGGCTTATTCATTATGGTACATATTAAATTATAAATGGACGGACCTGAATATTATAAATGGAGTAAATTAACTTTAACGAATGACGTAATACGTTTTCCTGTCCGATACAAAATCAGTGACAAAAAATTAATTAATTCTGGCTTTTTCTGGGCACAGTGACAACGTTCCGATTCGATTGTGATAAAGGTATTATTGTGGTCATGAACATTAAAAAATCATTCGAAAAAAAAAAACTTTTTTTATTCTATAGATATTTAATAAAACTGCAATTTGAAAGTATCTGTCGATTATCAGAAACAATTTTCATAAAATTATTTCCAACTTTATTTTATATGTATATTATTCTTTCCTATTTAAAATGATATATTTCGTTTTCATATTAATAATGTTGTAAAACTCACCTGGCAGTCAGTGAGATTCCTTTCAAAATTGATTCGCGGACACTATAAAACACTTCATTCATTGACGGAACACCATGTATAATTATTACACCACGTAACAATCCACTGATATTTGCACAATCTTCCCAACAATCATTATTACTTACACGACATAACAATTTTTCCAATTAAACCGTGTTTCTGCGTACACAATATTTGAATTAGCTAAAGTTTATTAATCGCACAACGAGAACGTACTGTTTATTGTGACGGCAAACGGAAACGGATTAGATTCCGTTTGTAATGTCAAATTTTTATCGAAACGTCACACCATCGAAAAACTCGCGTTCGAGATTCGAATTACATTCACGTGTCGTGTCAAATAAACGGACGTGCGCAGAAACAACCGCACCGTACGGCAGCCCAATGGGAACTGAGGAGGCTACGTTCCAATACCTGCAGAGTCACGCACACGGATGCATTCGCGCGAGCACACAAAGGCGCGGTGTTAGAACTTGCGCTTTAAAGCCTCATATCCACGTGCCGCCCGAGTGTCTTTTTTTTTTTATTATTTTTTTTAAATTCATAATCCCTTATCGCGGACATTCGACATATTGTGTCACAAACGACTCCCGTAATTTATACGCAGTGACGTTAAGTCATGCGACCTTTTTTTTAAAAAAAACCTTGAATGTGGTTTTGTTTTAAAATATTTATTTATCTATGTCGCGTCTATACAACAAATCGAAGAGCCGAATACTATAGAGCTATCATCTATATATATAAATGAATTTCTATTTCCCTTGGTCATCGTATAATTTTTTTTTTTTTATTGGGTTAATTGTTGTCTGGGGAAAGTTCTTATGAGAGAAAAAAATAAGAAAGTTGAGTGGAACTTTAGAAAATTTATAAAACCTTAGCGACAATATTAATATAATAATCCATAACTGTTAGTTGTCTTAGATTATTATAACAGTGATTGCACTCTTTTGATGCGATGATAGCTCAGAGGTAGTGTGTACGACTTCTCGTCAAGGGACGTGAGTTCGAATCCTACCACTAACAATGAGCTTGAGCTTTCGGTGAAGCAGAACGTCGTGAAGAAACCATAGCATGGTGGTAGGGATTTTTCTAATGCCCGCCTGGGTAGCTATCGCCCTCAAGTTTATAATCTGCCGCAAAATACCAATAGGTGTGTTCCGGCGGTTGCATTTGAAAGCCAGTCCCTTCACAGGTTTAGCGTGTCTACCAACTTGAACCGTATCGTCACTTAAGATTAGGTGAGATCATGGCCATAACGCTCAACCTTAAGTTTAAAAAAATATATAAATTATATCAATACTAATTAAATATTAATAGTTAAGACAGGACAATCTCTGTCAGATAAGCTAGTCAATTGTAAAATAAACTTAGATTTAAATTTCACATGTTTCGTTTTTATTTTTTTTTAATCTTTAATTTATGAAATTTCAATGTCAGAAGTTTCGTTTAGTCTCTTTCTTTAATTTTTTATTTTATGAACGGTTATTTCAGATTAAATATGCCACCAACATACAACAAGTAATCTCTCAGTCCAATAGCGATGTCAACAACATCCTAAATTAATTTTCCTTCGTTTGTTGTTGGACAAGTTAGTATTCCGTTGCATACACTCATACTGTAACTGATTTGTAGGTTGTGTGTGGAAGCTCATTTGGGAGCATCCAAAGGATTCGATGTGAAGAATCTGTAGCCCCTTACACAGGAATTCTTACATTTAGCCACTTACGGTCGTTCGTTCAGCACTGGGAACCTTCGTTAGAACGGATGCACTATTTGGCGGACACACTTATAAACGGGTGTTCGCGATATATACGTTTCGTTACCGATATCAGTTTTTACGTTTTGAAAAAAATATTTATATCAAATATAAAACCAAACGAATGTATAACTTAGAAGATTTCGTTGTTAAAAGTTGTGTAATGTTTACACATATTATGTTTAATTTCACAAAAGTAACTTTAAGAAAATGATAATATAAGAAATCGTACATTAAAACCTTGTTATGTAAAGCATTAAAACCTACTGGATGTTAAACCGACGTTTTTTTATACTTATGGTTTAGCGTTATGGCCGTAATCTCACCTGATCTTAAGTGACGATACAGCCCAAGTTGGTAGACACGCTAAACCTGTGGAAGAACTGGCTTTCAAGTGCAGCTGCTGGAACACACCTATTGGTATTTGGCGGCAGGTTTACAACTTGAAGGTGGTAGCTACCCAGGCGGGCATTAGAAAAAGCCCTTCCACCATGCTACGGTTTCCTCACGATGTTTTCCTTCACCGAAAGCTCAAGCTCATTGTAGGTGCTGGGATTCGAACTCACGTCCCTTGACGCGAAGTCGTACACACTACCACTGAACTACCATAGCTTTAACATTCATCAGAGTTATCAAACAGTATGAATAATAAAGATTAACAGTATCCAAACACTGTTAACAGAATATGGATTAACACTGAAATGCATATACTATTTCTATATAGTTAAGCTTAGGCCTTATGACCACAATCTCAACTGATGTTAAGTGACGATGTCGACCCAAGTGGTGGTCCCAAGAAGCACATTCTAGAAACCCTACCACAGTGCTATGGTTCCATCCCGAATGAGCTTCACCGAAAGCTCAAGCTCATTGTAGGTGGTTTCAAACTCACGCTGAACTTGCACTTAAGAGTCAGTCCTTGATTAGGCCTAGCGTGTCCACAAAGTCACTTAAAATCAGGTGAGATTGTGACCACACAAACAAGAGTGAATAAATTAAAAATACCGCCACTAACCAGTAATAATATAAACACGTTCGTACAGAATTCTATTACGAGAGTACCTTCACTACGACGTCATCGACACACAGAGTAATGTAAACAGAAGCGACAAACATTATTACACAGGCCGCGGAACCGTTCTCTGTATTATATTTATTTAGGCTGTGGCTAGAGACCGGCTTTCCGGGATGCTCGAGTCCCGTGATTGCGCGGCTTTATTGAAAATCATTGTCATAGAACGTGGCCGCCGAACGATCTGCTTTCGTGTACACAAATTAGCTGGTTTACTTGACTTCTTTTGCGTTAAAACCATTAAAATAGCTCAGTGGTAGCGTGTACGGACGTCGAAGGACATGAGTTCGAATCCCTGCAATGAGCTCGAGCTTTCGGTGTAAGAAAACCATAGAAATATGGCTTTTTCTAAAGTCAAATTCCAATGGGTGTTCTGGCAGTTGCACTTGAGAGCCAGCCCCTCTAAAATAAAGGCCGGCAACTTGCCTACGGATCCTCTGGTGTTGTGGGTGTCCATGGGTGGGTATGATCGCTTACCATCAGATGAAACGCTCGCTCGTTTGTCCGCTGTTACATAAAAACAAAATATAATGACCGTAAATTTACAGATTTCTTCACGCATTAAGTAAATGCTCGACCAAGACAAGAGGGGCGTGTGACGACTTATTAGCTGTTGCAGCTGTATATAGGCCAAGGTAACGATTTACGATCATATGGATCGTCTACCAGTTTGCTGTCCAGGCGGGCATTATAAAAGGCCCTACCACCGTGCTATGGCTTCCTCGAGATGTTTTCCTTCACTGAAAGCTCAAGCTCATTGTAGACGGTTGGATTCGAACTCACGTCCCATGGCGCGGCGTTCCTACACGCTACCACTGAGCTATCGTCGCTTCAATATCGCTAATGCGAATATATATTTTTTACTTTCGTAATAAAGGTGTGTCCCGAAATTCCGTATATATTCCCGTATCCCGGGATTGAATTCCCCAGCTGTGGCACTCTGTCAGCGCGTTAAGTATCTGTCAGTTTAAAGATCTCGGCTCGAACGCGGTCACGAAGGCCCGACCCTGGCTGTGGTTATACAACCATTAGGTATACCCGCGACTTTGCATGCGTGGAATGAAAAATTATTTAATCTGAACATCGTTCAAAGATCGTCAAAGAACATGAGTTCGAATCCCTTCAATGAGCTTCAGATTTCGGTGAAACAAAACATCGCGTTGAAACCATAGCCTAGCTACCTACCACCATCAAGTCGAAGGCGTGTCGCCAAAAACCTATACGTGTGACGTGAGTTCCACTTGAGAGCCAGTCCCTTAGGCTTAGCGTATCCACCATTTTAGGCCACATCGTCACATAACATCAGGTGAGATTGCGGTCATAACGCTATCCCTTAACTGTATAACTAAAAACGTTGTATCAAGTGTAAAATGCCCAGGATTAAAGGGCGCACACATTTCTCATGTCCTACGAAACAGTAAAGTCTATATCATATGAAACATCAACGTGAGAGATGACGCGTAATCAGTTTTTACTCTGCCGATGTTACAATGAAACACATTCCATAAATGTTTTACAATGGCGGACAAAAAAAAAAAAAAAAAAAAGGTTCGCGAAACGTCAGGCGAAGTGATTACACGAATTCGGAATTGCAAGACGACATTTCATAAGCAACAAATAAATCTAAGAATAATGGGAAAACTTCGATCGGAAAAGTCAAATATAGAAAACGTCTGTCCAATCACAAACATTAGTGATAGATATCTCCGAGCGATATATTTATTTAGTAAATGAAACTGAAGTAGGTGTATGGTGCAAACGACAAGCGAACCGGCCAAGCTGTTTAAATAAGATATATTTGAACTTTATAAGTCAAAATAAGTGATGATAATTCAATTGGTTTTTTCTTTCAATGAAGGAAAACATTGTGATAAAGCCATAGCATGGTGGTGTGGCTTTTTCTAATGCACGCCTAGCGAGCTAACACCGTCGTATTGAAAATCTGCCACCAAAAACCTATAGATGGCTGTCGGAGTTGAGAGCCAGTCCCTCCAATAGGCGTGTCTGCCATCCTTGCCACAGCGTCACTTAACATCGGGTAAGAATGTGATAATTACCCTAAAACCTATAAGCTACAAAAAAGAACATGGTTCACTAAATGAGAATAATATTTGTTTCATTTCACTCATGTAATTATTTTAAGTGAGCCCATAATTATTATTGAAATAAGTTTAAATATATTTTATGATTCCGTTTCTCTCAGGTCTTCCGGTAGTTTATAAAATGATTTTAGCTCCCTCAAATAATAAAAAATATAGTTTTTTTATAGTTGAGGTATAGCGTTATGTTCACAATCAAACCTGATTTGAGTGACCATATGACCCGAGTTGATAGACACGCTAAACCTGTGGAGGGACTGGCTTCAGGCAACTGCCCAAGTCGAGGTTCGGCCATCCTGGCACCCTTGCGCTCGCGGCCCCGAGCTGAGTGCCCTCAGCACTCGCCCCAAAAAGTTCGATGAAGCTCTCAAAGCCCTTAAGCGTACGTAAAGTAAAAAAAAAAATGGAGGGACTGGCTCTCAAGTGCATCTTCCGGAACATACCTATAGGTACTTGACGGCAGATTTTTAACTTCAAAATGTTAGCTAGCCAGGCGTTTATAGGAAAAGCCATACCGCCATGCAATGTTCTTGTTTTAGCAATGATTAGTTTACTTACATTTTCTGTAGTATAATGTTGTAAAAGTAAATTATTGTCCAATATATTTGTGCATAGTCAGCGACAGTCTCAGAAAATGTGCGAGGTAAAGTTGAAAAAACATTTTTCGCTTTTAACTCGCACCAAGCACCACATAAAGCAAAATGTCCCGAGGCAATCTATCAACGTCGCTAAAAAGTCTATGTTATCGATAACTAAACGACAACAGGCGAAAAATACAAATTCGGACCAACACAATTGATTAGATTTTAGTAGCAATACCTTATACTAACCTACTAGCTAATACTGATCGAGAATAGTATAGTAAAAACCGCCTGTAATCAGATTGACTGGCTTCTTCTTACATGCGTATTCGTTGGTATGGATTTGATAGACATTTCGTACAATATATGGGGCTATTAAATTGTCTAGATTTCTTGTTTGTGATCTTCAAAACTTGATTCACGTTTAACGTTTACAACAATCAACGTGAAATAGAACCATCCAGACGCAGACACGACTTACATTTTTATATACACGCACATACGTACATACTCACATATTTTTACAATCACAACACGCGTTTCAAGTGACAATAAATTAATCAGAGTACATAAAAACATATATAAGCATGGTGGTAGGGCTTTTTCTGATGCCCGCCTAGCTAGCTACCACCCTCAAATACCAATAAGTATGTTCCTGCAGCTGCACTTTAGAGCCAGTTCCTCCTTTTTTTTTGGGTTGTATCCTCACTTAAGATCAGGTGAGATTATGGCCATAACGCTAAACCTTAACTATAAAAAAAAATATGCAAAAATACATCTGAGATAACAAGTACAATGAAATACCTACTTTGTAATCAACAACAGTAAACCCAAGAATGCATTTAAACCTTAAATCCTGCTATGTGTACTATTAAAATTTTGATTTATTCCAGTATTTAGATGCAGTATTTGATACGGAGCTGAAGGAATAAAATGGATTCCCACTGCAATATAGACTCAAATTGCGCGGCGGGATAGGAAGCAAGGAGCTGGGAGGACTGGGCTTATACCATTGGATTCCCGCTCACCAATACCAAGATCACCTTAGACTCAGTTGTCTGTTGGTGATACGAAGTAACGAAAAATATATTTCACCACAAATAAAATAATCAGGTGACACATGATAAAAAAGGTTGTCGAGGCACGCGGCAGATATATTCTTAGTTGATTATAAACTGTTTTAAGTTTTCCATAATGTTTGCACAAAAAAAAGGGCAAAAATTTTCCGGCAGTATTTTCTTTCCAAAAATCAACTACCGAAATAACAGCGTCGCTATGGTTATATTTCTTTTTTTTATAGTTAAGGCTCAGCCGTAATCTCACCTGAACTTAAGTGAGGATACCGCCCAAGTTGGTAGACACGCTAAACCTGTGGAGGAACTGGCTCCTAAGTGCAGCTACCGGAACACATCTATTGGTATTTGGCGGCAGATTTTCAACTTGACGGTGGTAGCTAGCCAGGCGGGCATCAGAAAAAGCCCTACCACCATGCTATGTTTTCCTCACGATGTTTTCCTTCGCCGAAAGCTCAATCTCATTGTAGGTGGTTGGATTCGAACTCACGTCCCGTGACGCGAAGTCGTACACACTACCACTGCGCTATCATCGCTACAATTAATTTTTTGTTTGTAATTCATGGCGGCACTACGGAGGTCGGCTGTAGGTTGTATAATTTCTTATCATAACAGATACAGGTGATAACAGATCTAACGGTAGACCCGTACCAAACACTGTTACTACGAGTTTATAAAACTTATTGAAACTTAAAAATATTGTCACAATTACAATGTCTTCCTGTAGTGAGGAACTAACGGTTGACAAGGGTCGTCTTTTCTGACACGAGTAGGCTTTAGCTAAGTCTGGGTGTCCATAGTCTCCCATCTATGAAATACTTATATATAAATAATTGCCAACAAAAAGCGGAAAAAACACTTCCGTGTTAATTAATTATCTACTCATATATATATATATATATATATATATTTGAAATCACAACTTTTCTTTTAATATATCGCACGCCTCATAAGCGAAGCGTTCAGGCGGGTACTACTGTCACTTCACGCAAAACAACTGATTTTTCAAACTTAAAATGTCTCTATTTATCATATATTGCACTTGTAAAATAATATATACACACACATGTCAAGAAAAAACACAATTTTTAACACTCATGTTATTTTTTATGCCATGTTTGTTATTTAAACTAGTTAAAAAACTGTTTAACAAGTTCTGTCTTTGACGTCCGTGTGTCTGTATGTGCGGATCCTGTATGTTATCACGATAACGACCGAAATACTTTACTAATATAGTCTTCTTTCCTACACTTCAGTATAATTAGGAATAGAAGCCTATTACTTTTCACGGTCTGTTTCGATGTGGTCTAATTAATATTAAATAAACAAAAAAAAAAGGGATTATGAGGAGTGCACTTTGGATATTCCAAGATTTACTTTATATCTATAGTCTGATGGATGTGATAGTGTGTGTTGACGCAGGGGCTGCGCAGGGGTTTAAATATTTACACGTTTAATTAAAAATAACTTTACGAGTTGAAATTGATATTTACACATTTATGATTATTACACATTACACATATATATTACACATTAATGACGAAATTTTATGAAAATTATTTTAACATTTTATTTTAAGTAGCTCGCATTTGACTTCCGGTTGTGGTGATATAAGAACGCGTGTTTTGCAATACTGAGGCAGTGATAGTGGAGCTCCAGTACGAATCAGTGGACTGAATTATTAGTAATTTTTTTTTATAGAATAGGAGGCTAACGGGCAGGAGGCTGAAAAACCATATAGTACGTGCAGACTATTAAACAAGAAAAGTGTTGTAAATGAGTTTTACATATATTTACCGTATTTAAATGAATTATCCAAGATCTAGTGCTGGTTTATTTTTTATTAAAGGAGGTCCTTGCAATTTTCCTTGTTTTCTTAGGGGTTCGTGGATTTCAAAAGGTTAAGAAACGTTATACTAGATAAAAGTTTAAGTTATTTGATAAGGCGATACCTTACATTTATACTTAGGATACTCTTTATTCCTTTATATTATTATATAAAAAGAAAGCATCGGGATAAAAAATAATAATAATTTGGGAATGAAATTTGATTTTAACATATCACGTTTATATTTTTAAATGACATGGAGGTTGCAAAGGCATTGAATCAACTTTGAAAAAATATAAATAATTTATTGTAAGCCCATATCGGGTGTATCAGTGAATTCAATTCCATATTCGCTCCTCTAAGTGAAGCGGTTTAGTAACTGTTGTGTAAGAAGCATTTGTACATTATACATATAAGGCAAGCCAAAAAATGTCAAGAGGACGTTGACCCCCTATCCTATGAGCGAGGAAGGATACCCACTGCAGTGGTTTGAAAAGACTGTCCATGATAATGACGGTATACTTCCCCAAGCACAATATCACGCCGAGCAGTAAGCTCCATGCCCAGCGGGCTTTAATGTCAAAAGTCTGTTATATGGTGGATTAATAGGTGAACGATTATTATAAATATTAACTATTTTAAATGTACACGTTAAAATATTAGATACAAAAATAACTTATAAAATATATAAATAGATCGAGTTTCTTTCCGTATCTTCCCGATGACTGTTTCGAATTCTTTATTAACTTATTTACCGGCGGTAGTTTTGACGTTAATAAGATCATTTTGTTACTAATAAATATTAACAATTTAAATGTACACGTTAAAATATTAGATACAAAAATAACTTATAAAATATATAAATAGATCGTGTTTCTTTCCGGTTCTTCCCGCTGACCGTTTCGAATTATTCATTAGCATATTTACCGGCGGTAGTTTTCATGTTAATAAGATCTTTTCGTACCTGAATTTGATATCATTTTTAATTTGATTTGTTTTAATGTTATCGCAACAATCGAAATCGATATACGGGCGAATATTAGAATACAATACACTAAATTGAATTTGCATTGTGGAACTAAGCGGATATATTGCGTCTATTGATTAATTACTTGCTGCATGGAAATGATAGATATTTTGTATGAAGCACTCAAATATTAGTCATTTTATCCTTCATTGCTGTTTCAAAATTCATTTACTAAATACCTATGTATCTCGTACCATACCTTTTTAATATGGGTTAAATTATTGTCCGGAATATCGATAAATATGAAAACGAGCGTAACGTTAATAATTTTATATTACAAATAATAACATTTTAATTTTCGTAAATACAATTGTATTGCAGTCCAAAAAATATCACGTTATTTCAATGTTACTTATCATTATTATATTAAGCCTATGTCTCAATAAGCATATCTATTTATCGTTAGAATTATTTTTATATGAAAATAGTATGTTAATAATTAAGTATTATGTGTGCACATATTTATTTTCTGTGTACGTATATACATATATGTATATACATACACAAAGAAAAATAATCACTATGTATTATTTTTGTTACCTTTATAAAATATACTTCTTCAGTAAGATACTAGCTGTGGCCGCGACTCCGTTCGCGTAGGTATAAAATTTTATTTAATAATTATCATAAAAAAATGTTATATATCCTATGTTACTCAGGTCTAATGTAGCATTCGAATACAATACCTGTTGTGTTACTTTTTCTATCAGGAGTCACAGACAAGACTGGCTATGTACTGAAACGTGCTTCAATTAAAACTTACTTCAGGCCGCCCAAGAAAATTAGACAACTTTGACCACCTGTCAAGTGTCATATACCTCTAAAAGAACTGGGAGTATACAAATCGAATGTAACTGTGGCCTCTCGTATATCGGCCAAACTAAAATAAATATAGGGACCCGTGTAAAAGAACATATAGTTTATGTTAAACACCGAGGCTGTACGAAGTCTGCAATTGCTGAACATTCAGAAGAAGGCTCCAAACATTATCTTAGATTCGACAAACCACAAATCCATGCCAAAGAACACCTACCTACCTACCTAGATTGATTCGCGAGGCTGTTGAAATAAAAAACATGCATATTTCAATAGAGAAGATGGTTGAAAGCCAGCACAAGCCTGGGATCCGATTATACATTTAATTAAATCGGAACCCAAAAGACCAATTGCCAGACCTCAAGACACTGTGAGCTCTTTCTGTGTAGATCGGAACACACAAACAAAATTAAAAATTAAACCGAAGGTAGACACTGTAGCGTTAACTTTCCTGGACAACCTACACCTCAGTCCGCCCCGTGACCACGAAGGCTGAAAGGCTTTCTAAAACGTCGGGATCAAAATTAATAAATGACCGCGATAAAATCCGTTTAAATTAGTTTTATTTCGATATTTAATACTTTTACCCTAAGTATAATTGAAAAATGGGAAATTTTTATTTTCCATTGAAACCTACTTTGCTATATATTTCCACCATCCCATGGGTGACTATAGAGTATGCCACGGACACTTAGTTTTTTTTTTTATACTTAAGGTTTAGCGTTATGGCCATAATCTCACCTGATATTAAATGACGATACGGCCCAAGTTGGTAGACACGCTAAACCTGTGAAGGAACTGGCTTTCAAGTGCTGCTGCCGGAACACACCTATTGGTATTTGGTGGCAGGTTTACAACTTGAGGGTGGTAGCTACCCAGGTGGGCATTAGAAAAAGCCCTACCACCATGCTATGGTTTCCTCACGATGTTTTCCTACACCGAAAGCTGAAGCTCATTGTAGGTGCTTGGATTCGAACCCACGTCCCTTGACGCGAAGTCGTGCACACTGCCACTGAGCTATCATCGCTATAATCTCGCCTTATGAACCGATTATTAATGAAAGAGAAATAAACAAATGAATAGCTAAAGCCCGTATGAATTTTGAGATGTTACGTATAATATTGAATGTTTGAAATTCAAACAAGATTCATCTCGACAAGTTTTCGGAAGTTAAAGGATTGTCAGCTCAATGTTTGTCGTCGGGGATCGCGTGCTCGGAAAAAAGTTTCTCCCCGTCCGCGGAAGCGTTATGAAGAAGTTTGTTTTGCGTCGTCGATAATATAATTTTCTTCCTCACGAGCTGAATTTATGAATTAATTTCCGCATCTCATTAGATTTGTTACGGGTTTCTTTTGTATTCGTTTCCTCGGTGCGAACGTGTGACACTGGGCTTATACTTAAAAGCTCTCTTTGGTAAGCAACTCGGAAGTACTTGAAACGGGGATAGCTCAGTTGGTTGTGAGCACGGACGCTGCGTCAAGGGTGAGTACGTGACTTCGAATCCACTTACAATGAGCTTGAGCTTTCGGTGAAGGAAAACATGATGGTAGTAGCGCTTTTTCTAATGCCCGACTGGCTAGCTAAAACCCTCAAGTTGAAAATCTGCCGCCAAATACCTATAGGTGTGTTCCTGCAGCTGCACTTGACAGCCCGTTCCTCCACAGGTTTAGCGTGTCTACCAACTCGACCCATATCGTCATATACGATCAGATTACATTATGACCATAACGCTAAACTTTAACGATACACAAAAAAAATTCTCATGTCTTATGCGTCAAAAGATCTGTTAAAAGCTGAAGGATGTCTCCCCCCTCTCAGGGTATTTGTCACCATCCAGGTTGGCTGCGGTGGAACACTTGGAAGTTCCCTGACAACGCACTCCTTCTCTCGCTCTCTTAGTTATCTCAAACCAACTTTACTCGGACAAGTGCTACACAGCATAGCGATTCAACTCTGTCTCATTTATAGCCACAGAATAAAGTGCGTAGCGCGCTTAAAGAAGTGATCGATTGTGATCACGCCAGAATGTCACACATAACTTGTGACAGAGTGAGTGTGCAAGTACAAGGTTAGCTCGGACGCTGTGTAAACATAAACAATATGATAAACTGGGGCCGGCTGAATGTTTTGTGAGGAGAGTGAAGCTAAGTGTGCACGGTCTACGAAGTGACATCATTCAGCTCAAAGAAAGCTCAGCCTCGATGGTGACGTCGCAAGGACTGATCCTCTCATTTCAATATGTATATATAGGGATTTAGTTATAGGGTGGATGTTTTATAGCAGGATATAATTACAAGAGGGTAGTTTATAAGACCGATTGGTATAAAGTGCGCTGCGAGACCGGCTTTGGGCTCAGTCTGAAAGAGGCGCTTGAGTCGTATACATCGTACGTAGCTGGAACATTACCGAAGCGACGGAAGATTTAATATTTCTCTAGTATTAACAATGTTTTGCTGTTTATGCTGTAAAACATTATTGGGAATGATTTATACTGGACGGAGAGAGGCACGAGCGGTGGAGATGAGTGTTGACGCGCGTTGACAAAGAAACCCTTTAAACCTACATCTGTGTTGCAAGTCCCGGACACTGTCTCGTGTTATCCTCTCTCTGCCACAACGATTAGGTTTCACGATGTACCCGGCACCCGCACGCCGAGTCCATGATTTGCTAAGAAGTCCGTATCTCATCCTGAAATTATTATCCGGACCAATTATTATCTCTTTAACTAACTACTTACACAGCTAACAGCATATCTTTACTCTACATATATATCTACAAATCCTTAATGTATTAAGCACCAACTTAACTGCGTTTTATATGGAAAAAGGTTTAAATGTAGATATAAACGTTTTTGCATTGATGGGATTCCGTGCCTTTTAAAATGTTCAGGATAGAATCACGGCGTTGCCTTGAAATGAATAGGTAACCGGTAGGTTGTTTACGGTCAAGCCCAGAGTAGTTACTTAATCGAGTTAGGTATAAAACTCTGAAAATTTTATTCCATCAAAGAAATAGTTAATTTAATTAAGTGGAATACCCATTAAAACTCCACGGTGCACCTCTGCCGCATAAATTGGCTCGACCCGGTGTCGAGCTGACAATCACCGCGTTGCCCCAGCGAATGGCTTAAATGAGCCCCGGCGCTAAAGAGGGACAGCTTGGTACATCCCACGTGTCCCCCACACGTCTGAACCAGTGCAACGGGAAGACCCCGATCCATACTGTTATTACCATAGTGGACAGAAAAACAACAACTTAATTAGAGTTGTATTAAACAAAGCATAATGTTGACAGCTAATTCATTTAAACGTTTCTTTTATCTTTTCTAAAATTAAGCGCAGAGATAAATGAAATTATAACAGGCAGTGTTAAGATTTTACTGCGCAACACGGCGTCTAATTACCCCAAGATTATCAACTCCAAGGCTTTTGCCTCAATTATATATATTTTTGTAGTCCTATCGTCTACGGCCTTCGCCGTTTGCATGATATAAAAGTATTTTAAAAAGTAATTCGCATTAATGGACGTGAATTCTAACACCTACAATGAACTTGAGCATTCGGCGAAGGAATATATCGGGATGAAACCATAATATAGTAGTAGGGCTCCAGGTTTTCAGGTTGTTTGCCATCAAATACTTATTTGATGCCAGTCCCTATATAAGGTTTAGCGTTTCCACTGTCTTAGGTGACGTCATCACTTAATATCAGGTGACATTGTTGCCTTAACGCTATTCCTGTAAAATTAAAAAAAAATGTTTTTAAACAGCTAAGTTACACTTACATATTGATGGGTCAATGTTAGTAACTTAAATAGCCGACTTAAGTTTTTCGCTTAGAATCGTAATCGAGCACAGAAAAGCACCAGTTTGATTGATCTTTTTATAGTTCAGGTTTAACGGTATGGTCATAATCTCACCTGATCGTAGGTGACGATACGGCACACGTTGGTAGACACTCTAAGCCTGAAAAGAGACTGGGTCTCAAGTGCAGCTGCCGGAACACACCTATTGGTATTTGGCGGCGGATTTTCAACTCCAGGGTGGGTACTACCCAGGCAAGCATTAGAAAAAGCTCTACTATCACGTTATGGTTTCCTCACGATGGTTTACTTCATCGAAAGCTCAAGCTCATTGTAGGTGGATTCGAATTCACGTCCCTTGACGCGGATCCGAACATACTACCACTGAACTATAATCCCTTCAAAATTGTTTCACGAGCATTGCTTCGACTTTTGTAATAGATTACATTTGTAAATATAATGTAATAGTGTAATAGATATCGTTAGTTAAATAGATAAAGAACATTGGGGAAGGCAAAGAGTTGGAAAAAGTTACTATATTTTGTTTATAAAAACGTGTAATTTATGTAATTTAGAATATCGTACTTAATAAACCAATAAATAAAAGGTCTCAAAATTTTCAATATAATATTTTACTTTCAGTAAATTGATAACAATTTAGTATACTTATGTACGTAATAACTTAAATAAGCTAGGTCTGGCACAGTTTTAATACTAGAAATAAATTAGCTAGAAATAAACTTAAACGAATTAGTTATCCTTTAACGTTTCTTGACCAATAAACATTTCTTCCACAATCTTAGTACATTACTAATTTACCAGACAATAAATTTGAAAACCACGTCAGGGAAAATTCACTATTCAAAATACTAATATACGATAATAACAATAATGTTTTGAAACGTGTATATCTCTACAGAACCATTTAATAAAACAACCATAAGCTGTAAACATTATTTAGACATAGACAAGTGAGTGTATTGAGAGCGCCTCTCAGTGGCTGGGATATTTTCCAAAGTGGGAGTTTTTTTTAACGTTCATAAGTACCCTGATTATGATAGTAGATAGACATAAGAATAGAGGATGATTGAAGAAGAAATGAATGAACTGTGTGTGAATAATGTGTGCAAAAGGTATGAATACTGGGATATTAGCTGATAGTGAATAGTGGTCCTAACATAGGAGCTAACAGAAGAAGCCCTTATGAAAGTGGAAAAGTTTTATGTTACTTTTAGGCTCAATATCATTAGGTTGTGTTATCAGTACTAATCAGTTCTGACGCCCTTGAACTTCTATTAAATTTGTAGAATCAACTAGGTTGTTATAACCAATTAGCTATATAACTCGAAGTAAATTGAAAAAAGTATTTTTGATTCTGATAAGGAGTTTAACAAGCATATTTACGTTCTGTTTATTGTTATCGCTTGCGAGAAAATGGCTGGATGATGTTGTACTTTACACTAACTATATTAACATACAATACTTTTCTATTTGACAAAAACTTTAATAATAAAAGAACAAGGGAAGACGCATCAAAAATTCAATCTCGCAACTCGACAACACAATAAAATCTTCGCCGCGAAGCGGACGAGTAGGTAAATAAGTTTAATAAAGAATTTCTCGCGGATCCTCGTAATGTAGCCAAAAGAGAGAGAGCGGAAATTAAAATATTCAAAATACAAAGGCCCTGTGCACAACCTCATACACGGTTGAGAACATTGAACCCAACACAGCATTGTCATTATATTATTATAATTAACTAACATAGGCTGTTCCGTCCATATTTCGGGCCCACGATTGACTACAAGTAATTCGTTCTTTAGTAATATGAGGAGACATTTTTTTTGCTGATGGACAGCAAACACGCAGATGACCCATCTGATGGTAAATAGTTACCGTCGACTATAAACAGCCTCAATACAGGGGTATTACAGTCATGTTGTTGACCTTGACGGAAAGAGCTGGTTTCCGTTCACTATACCGGAAGACAACGGCACATATCGAACCTTTATTTAGTGACAGTCTAAGCCTTGAGGGTGGTCGCTACCCAGTCGGGTCATAACCCTGTTACCAAGCTGTGATGGATCAAGGGTTATATGGATAACCGTCAAACGTAAACCAAATGTGGGACAAACCATCGCTAGAGCCTCGTGGGTGTCTCGGCAGGTTAGGTTGACTTGGGTCACTCGGATGGTATTCAATAACCCTTACACACATTTAGGAAGCCACGAAGAAAGACTGATATAGCGCAAAACAACTACACAATTAAGCTCTCATTGTCACAGACCAAGAATTATTTTATGTACCACAACATTCGCTAAAATTACAAATGCCTCGAAATTGAAATATATTAATAGAAATTGTAAAGACCGTTTTATAACAAAAGGCAAAGGTTTGAAGCAAGTTTTTTATTGAGTTAAAATGTTTTTTTTTTTACCTCGGTTAAGGAGGTTTACTGCGTCATAAATTAACTTTATTTAGATCTCGTAATGTTCAACGTGACCGAAGAAGCCAAACGTCAATACTTTTTACTTTCGTAATTAAGTCCTACTAATTAATTTAATATTAAAGGTAAATTGTCGAGATTTCTCGACATTCCCGATTGATGTTTCGCGGGATTTCTTAAAACCTTACAACGTCTAATTAACTCGATGTTTTTGAATGAGAAACTGCGCAATTACCCGCTTCACGAGTCTAATATTTTACATAAATATGTTAATTATTTTGAATATAATGTAAAATTTAAAATGTCTTAACGAAATACGTCAATCTATTACGTATAATGAGACGGGACCTACACTGTATTCAATAATTTAAGAAAATTATAACCAACGTGCATTTTTCCATCGATATAGAGGTCAAATTATATTTCACATTCTATTGTTCCGTTAGTAGACCGACTTTTGATGAATTTAAAAAATACATGGTGATAAAACTTTTTTAAATATCCGGCTAGCTATCTTTAAAGCGTGGTGTTGAAAATCCTCTAATTTACGAATTTACACGTACATTACCCGGTTGTACCGTGATAAGGCTAAGGCAAGACGGGCGATGGGAAGACTAATCCGGTTACAAGGACCCAAATTTACCCACTAAATAGCACTATGGAGACACTCCAAACTCCCGGGTTTGCCTATCTACCACCCTTAAATTGAAAATCCATTGTTTACCATCTTTAACCACATCGACGCTTAACATCAGCTGAGATTCTGGGTACTCGTCTCGAGCTATTCCAAATATTTCTTATCTTATAAAACAAAATATTCCCTTTTGTAGGGGACAAAACGCCGATATTTAACAGCTTTTGACTATGCAGCATATATATACGCGGTTACGTAATTTTTCATGAATATATTACGCTATCCCAGAACTCGATAGATGACACTGTGGTCGAGTGACTTCAGTCAAAAGCTGAAAGACTTGCCGGAGAATCCAGTCCATAAATAATCCATGCAACTAAAAACAATTTATTTATATATGATAATAAGGGATATCATCATCAATTCCTCGGATGTTCAGTGACGTCAAAACAGTTAAAGTTATCGTGATAAGATAATATAACTTTTTAAAACGGTGACGTTCGGAAATGCTTCCAGGTTCCTTCGTTTTGGATTTCATTAGCCCTGTGTCATTTTATCTTTCGAAGGTCGGCAGCTATTTAACTGGTACCGCCTACTTCTTTCTCGTCTCTCCGACCGACTTAATGCAGTGGCATTTCGAAGAGACGTAGCATCTATTTGCATTTTCTGTCCAATATACTAAGGGAAGTGTTCCGAGGAATTGTACAGATTAACATCTGCCATTGGACTCTACCACCGTACAACGCGTTAAGTGCGGTAACGCGGTAAGTTAAATTCCGTCCTCACTATCTGGAGGAATAGTGATCCACAACGGTGTGTGTTTCGTGCAGAATTTCTTTCGTCGCACCATGTGGAGCCAACTTGTGTCGTTGGTGTTTCCAGAACCAATACGACTTTTTTTTTATACTCAAGGTTTAGCGTTATGGCCATAATCTCACCTGATCTTAAGTAACGATACGGCCCAAGTTGGTAGACACGCTAAACCTGTGGAGGAACTGGCTCTCAAGTGCTGCTGCCGGAACACACCTATTGGTATTTGGCGGTAGTTTCACAACTAGAGGGTGGTAGCTACCCAGGCGGGCATTAGAAAAAGCCCTACCACCATGCTATGGTTTCCTCACGATGTTTTCCTTCACCGAAAGCTCAAGCTCATTGTAGGTGCTTGGGTTCGAACCCACGTCCCTTGACGCGAAGTCGTGCACACTACCATTGAGCTATCATCGCTTCTGCACACTACCACTGAGCTATCATCGCTTCAACTTGGGAAAACGACTTGGGAATTCTCAATTCCTCTGGTGTTGTCACTTACCATTAGGTGTCACGCTTGCTCGTTTGCGACCCTAAAATTAATTCTCAGCGGTTTTTTGTGTTATAAAAGGAATGTCACACATCAACTCACTTGGGCTGGTAATTTTAAAAATATCGCAATAACTCTGGCGATTGTTTTTCGCTATACATATATACAAGTTTTCAAACAAGCGTAATGCGGAACATTATCCGACACTGATAAGAACTTGTAACGGTAATATCAATTAGTTACACCGGCCTTAAAATATATTATAGACGTTTCCTCCGTATAAATGGAAGGAAATTTGTTTTCCCGCACATTAAGCGCTGATAAGGGGCAATTGAAGCGGTCTTCCGTTATCTTTCCCATTTATGAATCTATACATAAATTCAGTGCCTTCTTTTCCCTTCGTCTTTCAACAGATTTTCTTCTTGTCTATTTTGTTTAGTTTTAGTTTTAGACGTTTAGTCTAATTAATAAAGACGATCATGTGTCCGTCAGCTCCGATGTGCGATTGTCTTTGAAAATGGTTTGATTTCACATTGTTTTTAATTAAAACATCGTGATGAAATTATAGCATGGTCATAGAGATTTTTTCTAACACCCACTTGGCTGACTAACAACCCTTTATTTATAGTTAAGGTTTAGTGTAAAGGATTTAATCTCACCTGATCGTGAGTAACGATACGGCTCAACTTGGTAGACACGCTAAATCTGTAGAGGAACTGGTTCTCAAGTGCAACTGCCCGAACACAGCTATCGGTATTTGGCGGTAGATTTTCAACTTGAGGCTAGTTGCTAACCAGGCGGGTATTAGAAAAAGCCCTAAATACCTCTTTAAAGGACATTCTCATCGTAACGCGCCAACACATTACCCGAACTCGGCTCAAGGCGAGAAGAACATATGTGACTCCTCGGATGCTAAACATCCAACGCTACCCGCTGAAATTCACTACGACGATACTTCAAACTCTCGTATTACCAGAAATCAGGGCCAGATTTTGCACTTCCGGTAGCTATTACCCTCAAGTTATTTTCCCAACAAAAAATGCCTATCGGTGTATGTTCGGGCTAATCAATTGGTTGGAAGGTAGGCAAAATTATTTTTTCTATTGTACAGATATGAAAAATCGCAGATAACCGGGAGTTGCTCGGGAGTCGACGCGGCGGACTGTTGTCTTGTGAACCCCGTGAATTGTGTGTGTATACCTTTAGGAATTTTAAAGAAGGTGCTTTGGTGGCTTCGGACACCCATATGCAACGGTGGCAATATCATCAGCGTACAAGGGAAGTGAGCTTTCATCCCGGTCATAGTTGTATAATATTTGGCATTCATTTTATAAGATATCTTCTTCCAACCATTTTAAAATACAGTCCACTTTAAATGAAAATCCGGAGTGGAATATCTCGTTCGGTGTGGCTGTGGTGGTTACCACCCCAGTGTAGATATTAATTAAAAAAAAAATACGCCAATGTGAAGATTAGTGTTGCTAGTTTAAAACTAAATAAGTAATATTTGCATTGATTCCAATTTCGAAAATCTGCCGTCAAATAGGTATAATAGATTTGTTCCGACAGTTTTTTTTTTTTTTATACTTAAGGTTTAGCGTTATGGCCATAATCTCACCTGATCTTAAGTGGCGATACGGCCCCAAGTTGGTAGACACGCTAAACCTGTGGAGGAACTGGCTCTCAAGTGCTGCTGCCGGAACACACCTATTAGTATTTGGCGGCAGGTTCACAACTAGAGGGTGATAGCTAGCCAGGCGGGCATCAGAAAAAGCCCTACCACCATGCTATGGTTTCCTCGCGATGTTTTCCTTCACCGAAAGCTCAAGCTCATTGTAGGTGCTTGGGTTCGAACCCACGTCCCTTGACGCGAAGTCGTGCACACTACCACTGAGCTATCATCGCTTCAAGTCCCTCCACTGGGCTTAGCGTGTTTATCATCTTGGTCCATATTGTCACTTAACGTGAGGAGAGATTGATAAGATAATTATATAAAAAAAAGATGGTACAGAGATTTTTGTTCTGTTCCACAATCTGTACAAATCAAAGTTCTACACTTGACTTGATAAGTAACAAAAGTTACTAGGATAACATACAGAAGCCAGTTTGTCGGATAAACTACGATAACACGATATCGAAGAAACTTCGACTTACCAGCGACCCATGTTTACCTTATGTCTGTATTTGCTTCTAATTAGGAACGCTCAGACAATTTCATTGAATATGTGTAACAGACTCGAAAATTATGTAAGACTCGAAAATTATGTAAGTTAGAAGGCAACACTAGCGAGTTGCAGAATACTTATCGAATAATATATAAAATCGTAAATAGAAAATAATATTTATCGTAGACTTGACAACCATTGTGGCGATAGTTGTTTCAGCCAAGGTTCCATAGACGAGAGTTTCGAATAACTTTCGAAGTTCCATGACACCATTTTCACCGACAACTTAGACCTTAAAGTCGATGGTCCATTATCCATTTTTATCTATATATTAACACGTGTGCAAAACTTTGTACTGTGTTACGAATATTGCGGGAACGGAGGGGTACGAAACTTCATACACTTATAGTTTATATAGAGAAGAAAGAAAGAAAATAAATTTATCTACAAAGCTACACAGATAAAGTAAATAAATACATTAAAATTAATTAACACGTAGCATTAATCATAAAAAAAAACATTAAACATAATCTAAAAATAAAAAATGTTATAATAGGCCGTGCGCCGCAGTGCCACTGTAAAAGGCGCACAACTCAGCATAAGCATAAGCCATAATAGTTATACCCAGCGCTGATTTTAGGTTGTAACCAAGTGGGTTTATACAAAATAATAATAACAATGAGTGCAGACTACAAATATTTTTTAAATTATGGACGAAAAATACATTCAATCAATAAAAAAAACATTAAACACGCCGCGATGTATTAGACACACCCTTTGTTTAATGTTTAAGTGGTCAAATTAAGAATATATCGATATTGTTTGTCTTAACCAAATATCAGGCAAACACCATAATAAACTTATTCATTACAATATAATCTGCGATTATAGAAATATATTCTTTGAAAACAGAACCTTAATAATGTTAAAACTTATAATCTAAATTAATTGTGACCTGATTTCGACCACTGGCCGTCCACACTAGTATTTATAAATGTATATTTTTCAGACAGTATGTATATATTTGGTTTTGCTAGGGGGTAATGGTCTACTAGGTATCCAAGAGACTGAAAGCGGAACAGAGGACGCCCGCAGACAAGACGGAAAAACGATCTGCGACTCTGCGCAAATTATCATTAGAGAAAAGGTAGCTTTCGACAGAAAACAATGGAAAACGTTAGAGAAAATCTGAACTACGAAACATATTATAATAATTAAAATCCAGCACCAAGGTAGTAATTTATAGTTAATAATAAAAGGCTTATTAGTATTATTATTATGTATGTATTAATTTTTTTTATTATGGAAATTAGTAAAAATAATAATAATGTATAAATGGATTTGTATTTATAATAAGGATATTGGTATATAGGATCGCCTGGCTAGCTACCATCCTCAAGTTCAAACTCTGCACCCAAATACCCATAGGTGTGTTCCGGCAGTTGCACTTGAGAGCCAGTCCCTTCATAGGGTTCGCGTGTCTACCAACTTGGGTTGTATCGTCACTTAAGATCAGGTAAGATTATGGCCACAACGCTAAACCTTAAGTATAAAAAAAAGCTGCAGTTCAGCCTTAAGCTCAGATTTGGCAGAACTATAAGCTAGGCACAAGGCCAATCAGCTCAGGTAGCCGGGATACACAAGGAAAATCCGTGCTTCTAACGTGATCATGATATATTCTTACGTGATATGCGGAATGTTCGCGTGTGTCCTGTGTCCAATGCTCGCAATGTATATGATTTGCGATTAAGGTAAAGACACACAACATTATTTACACTAACGTTACTAAATAGTGCTCTATTCTGTGTACACGGCCAGTGTCTTATTCCTCCAAATACGTACGAGCGAAGCCGCGCGCCGAACCTAGTAAAATATAAATATGATAAACGTTTAAAGAAACACGTGAATTTCAGATAACGCTAAAAGATATATTTCGTGAAAATACACAAATTGGTTTCACACGATTTAAGCGAGAATCAAATGATCCGGACAAACTTAAAGAATCCCGGACGAGGGAAATGATAATGCTTTGGTGGTCCGACGTTCCGTTTCTTTTGTTTCGGAGCCCGCATTTCGCGAAGTTTCAGTTTTTACGCTGAACAAGGCCCGCGAACATAAACAGTATAGTTTCAAAGTGGCGCCATTGTTGTAAGTTTTAAGAGGTCCTTGTTAAGTTCAGGTATGTATCGAGGCATAAGAAACGTGTACCATATTATTCTGTATTTGTAATAAGTGGTTATAATCGAAGCGATGATAGCTCAGCGGTAGTGTGTAGGGGTTCCGCGTCAAAGAGCGCGAGTTTTAATTCGCCTACGTTGAAGGTAAACGAACCGAATACACGAATGTTTACCACCATGAGCCGTAACATCACTTAACATCAGGTGAGATTGTTGCCCCAAGTCTAAACCTTGACTATAAAAAAAAAACAAAAAAGAAACACATAATTTTTCTAATAATATAATAACATTGGACACTCGTTTTTCGACCTATTTTCCTATAATAAGCCTGGGATTTAGATGAAGAAAAATAACGGAAAAGAGAAACGTAACATGGTGGTAAGATATATTCTGATACCCATCTGGCTAGTGCCATCCTCAAGTTAAAATCTGTCGCATAATACCTATAGTTGTGTATAGTTGCACATGAGAGCCAGTCGCTGTGTGTCCACCATCTTGGGTTGCTTCATCAGTTGACATCAGAAAGAAAGAATATACACTTATACGCCACCCACATTCATTTTACAAAATAAAAGATTATAATAAATCATACAAAAAAAATAAAATATATATATATATATATATTCTACAAAATAAGTGGGTGGGAGTTTGAGAATGAGTGTGTAACAAATGGGTCCCGAGTCAGCTTATCTGCTGCAAGACATCCAGCGCCGGTTTTCACTCCGAGCTCAGAGTGTTATGGCTGAGAGAGTGTCAAGTGAGACGTCAAGGACGTAAGATTTATATTTCTCTATTATTAACACTGTTTTGGTATCTATGCAGTAAATCATTATCGCCAATGATTCATACTGGGCAGAGAGAACCGCGAGTAGTGAAGGAGAGTGTTGAGGATTGTCGAAAAGAGGCCTGCTTAATCCTACATGCGAATCGCAAGTCTCGGACACTCTCTGTCTGCCACAGCGATTAGGTTTCACGATGTACCCGGCACCCTTACGGTTTTTTTTTTCGAACTGACGTACTCTGTTAGCCCAAGGGTTTTGACAAGCTTCACCGAACTTTTGAGGGCGAGTGCTGAGGGCACTCAGCCCCAAGGCAGCAGGAACAAGGGTGCTAGGACAGCCGGACCTTGGCTAGGGCTGCTGCCGGTAAATGAAAAAAGATTCATGGATCCTGACTACCCAACAGGTTCTGTATTACTAAATTAGTGATACTAACTACGACCTTATCAGGTAAGCAGCTCGAGGGCCGCGAGGGTAGTCCCTTACAGAACCGTTTACTTAACGTGTGAGTGTGCACGAATGGTATGCGGTGTGATGGTGTACTCTCAGTGATGTAGAGTGTCACTGTATCGCATGAGGACGCCCTTACGGTGAATCCCTGATTTGCTAGGAAGTTTGTATATCATTCCGTCATTATTCTTATTGATCGGATTATTATTGTATTTTAAATTACTTGGTATATCATGTTTCTACATATACTGTTATTTATTTTATGGTATACATACTACAGTCCACTGTTGAGGTTTTTAATAATAATCCCCTTTAGTTATATATGTCGCTGCGTTTCAATACAGGTAGCATCAACAAATTTAATAACATTCTGAATATTCGTCTACGTTAATCTCTGAATCAGCTGAACCGATTTATTTATCAGCTGGCAAGAGGTAAGATTGTGTTGAAAAATCAACCTATTTTTTTTTTATAGTTATGACTTAGTGTAATGGCTATAATCTCACCTGATCTTAAGTGACGATACGGCCCAAGTTGGTAGACCCGCTAAACCCGTGGTGGGGCTGGCTCTCAAGTGCCACTGCTGGAACACACCTATTGGTATTTGGCGGCAGGCTTACAACTTGAGTGTGGTAGCTAGCCAGGCGGGCATCAGAAAAAGTCCTACCACCATGCTATAGTTTCCTCGCGATGTTTTTTCCTCACCGAAATCTCGAGTTAATTGTAAGTGGTTGGATTCGAACTCACGTCCCATGACGCAGCGTTCCTACACACTACCACTGAGCCATCATTCCTTCAAAGTGATCATAATCCAAATTCATGTAAAGGAACACACTTTACCGCCTGTTTAAAATAATAAGCGGATACATAATCGCTAACTAGGTAGATCGAACCATATCATACTTAATTATAACCAAACTACATAAGTTGAGAAAGAAAATTAGTAACGTACGTTACCAAATCTCACATACTATAAGCCCACAAATATAATTAACCAAAAACGTTATTCGGATATTATACGAACATACAAAGCGTGGTATGGATATATAACCGTCTGAAACTTGACCACCACATACATAGATATATATATGATTGTGATCACGCCAGATATTATGAGGTGAGTGCGCGGGCGCAATACAGAACGGGCCCGCGCAATTGACACATAACCTATGACGGATCGATAATCCGCGACAGAATGAGTTCAAGGTGGAGGCGAACTTTGTGAATATGTAACATACATAGCGTAGTATTGATATTTAAAAGTCTGAAACTTGACCACCACATGCATAGAAATATACAAAAATGTATAGATGATTGTGATCACACCAGATATTATGAGGTGAGTGCGTGGGCGCAATACAGAACGGGTCCGCGCATTTGATACATAACCTAAGACGGATCGATAATCCGCGACAGATTGAGTTCAAGGTGGATGAGAACTTTATACATATGTTAACAATGACTGTAGTGGAGTTCCACTTAAATCAAAACGTACGAAGATACATAATTCAGCTCCAACACCCATCAGCATAATGAAAGGTAGAAGTTCTCTCATTTCAATGTGTTTATCTTTAGACAACCCTTCGGTATATTACGCACTATATTGTACAAAGCCAAAAATATACACGATCCGGTGCGTCACCAATCCGAACGTGACGATTCATGTTTACTTACTGTGCACGATAAAATAGAGAACGCGCCTCACCAAGTTTTCACATGAAATAATACGTTCGAATGAAAAGAAAACATGCCGTATGAAAATTCACGAAGTACAGAGTGAATTCAATTAAATCCATTATTAAACCTACGTTAAAAGCAATCATTGTACACCCCGGAGACGTCCTAAATGCCGCCCCGATCGCTATATAATTGCTACAATCTTAGTTAATGATGGCACATGCGGGTTGGCGTACGAAAGTACGTACGTATGCTATCGATTTTGTATTGTTCCAACCTTTGTTTTACTCATAGTTGGTGCATGAATATTTCTGATACACTGCCGGTTCTGAATTCGTCGTATTTGTATCAGAACCATGACAACTTAGATCTAGGAAAAAATGTTTTTAACGTAACGTGAAGTATGTTTTAGGACTGGAATCAATGTTAAAAGGGAAATGCAGGTTCCTGATTAAGTCTCACATGCCTCGTAGCTTGACCTTCAAACGTAGGAGGGATATACGCAAATATATTTTACCAGCGATTAATAAAAAAAATGGTCGTAATTTAAAAATAAATCTGAACAGGAAAAGGTATTGTAAATTAATTAATTTACAAATACCGAACTAGACGTAGAATGGAGCAGTGGTGGGATAATACAACGATGCCTGACTGCGCAGTGTCAGGGTACAGGTATTTGGAGTTCTACTAACACCAATCGAGCAGGGTGGTAGATTATTTTGCTCTACCTGACATACACTGTTAGCCGTAAGGGCTTTGGCAGCTTCACCGAACTCTTTGGGTGAATGCTGAGGACACTCAGCTCCGAGACAGCGGGCGCAAGAGTGCCAGAATGGTCGAACCTCGGTTTGGACTACTGCCAACTAACCAACTAACCAACAGGTGCTATCTTACTAGTTTAGTTTAGTGGTCCTAACAGTGACTTCGGGTAAGCCGCGAAAGGGCATTGGGGGGTAGTCCCTTACAGAACCGTGTACTGAATGTGTGGGTGTGCACGAATGGTACGCGCTGTGACGATTTACTCTCAGTGATCTATAGTGTAACTGTATCGCGCGAGCAGAGTCACTTGAGGGCTCCTATCCGGAAAGATCGATCCTAGGCTCAAGTGGACACGTACAACATGGAAACGTTTACGGTATCGGTGAAGCATTTACGTGGCCGACGTGCGAAGCGTATGGCGTACGGATTGGGTTAGTTTGATTAGCTCAGGGGATGTTGGACACTGAAAAGGTGTAATGTTTTCTTCCTCGCGTGAGGATCGAACATGATAGCTGCACTTTAGTCTGGGTTTATTCCTATGCGCCACTTGAGGCACCAGGACCCAAACGTAGAGACGGTGGCAGGGTGGTAGAGATATGTACCAACTGTAAAGGAACCTTCACGTACATAGTGTGAGGTCAATTATACATATTTGGCGACAGATTTTTCATATGAGTATTAGAAAAAGCTTTACCACTAACAAGAGGTCCCCACATACTACCAACAGAGCTGCCATCTGTTCAAAATATCCGGACCAATTATCATAACATAAAGAGGAGATATCTGTACTTCTGTTTATACCAAATACACTCAAGAACTACTGGACCGATTTCACAAATTCTTTCACCGTTAGAATGCTACATTATCTCTGAGTAACATACGCTATATAACCTTTGTTTTAATGAATTTGATTAAATGAAATTTTAACTTCACGCGAACGGACTCGCGGGCGCCTAGTTAACTAGTGGCAGCCGAGAGATTAGAGGTTGACAAGGCATCGATAATCTTCCAATGTATTGCTAGTGACCCTTGTTTTGGATTACATTTTGATTAGCATTATCTATAAAGTTTAATCACTTGTGGTGCTTTTATAGATTTTTTTACAATAGTTTAAATAAATGCACACACACCAACGTACTACCCGCTCAATGCGAAGCTGTTATTCAAATTAGGGACGACGAGGTGGCGTGGGAGGATGTAGCGTAAACATCTTGTTATCTTCGAGGGCGGATACAACATTCAAAGCTGTACATAATTACAAATCTTGCTTACTTATAATATGTTTACGTGTTTTATTATATCAACAGCCGTAAGTCCTTCTCTTTCTCTTAATTTAGCAATTGTCTACGTTGTCGAGGATCTTATATACTGTCATTATTAAGCGCTTAGATTGACTTGTAATCATTCAGAATCCTAACAAAACTACGGATCTCTTGTTATAACTTCCCAGAGAGTATCTCTGACAACTTAGAATTTATAGTCCATGCTATTATTTCTAATCGATACCCCTTTTTCACAAAATCTTTGATATATACAATACAGTATACAATAAAAAATATATGAATATAACGAAAAACCCACAGAAGTATGAAGACAAAGACAAAAAGGGATATCTGCTTCTTTTCTTCCTTTTTTGTAACTTAGCAACTTGTCTTGGTCGTTGTGGAATAATATTACCATTATTAAGTGGGTATAGGGTCTTGTGACGTTCCATAGAGTATTTACGGCATCTCAAAATTCATGGGAGAAGCTACCATTGCTAAACCATATCACGATATTATACGAAACGTTCCCATATATTACACTTATAAGGTCCAAAGAAGACAAATTTGTTGTAATTTTTACAACAAATTAAGAGATCCTGCCGGAAAAGCGTCTATTTTCACAGTGTCTGATGTGATGATCACGCAATAAATGTACTTTATCTTATTCTTCCTTTAACTTAATACCAATTTTTATTTTTATTTTTTTTGTAGTTTATACATTTAGAATTGTGACCAAAATCTAACCTGATTGCAAATAAATACCTTTATTTTCTATTACTTTAAGTATTTGTTCAAAGAAGTAATTGCTTCAAGTAACAATTTGACTAAACCTTCAATGGTGTAAAGCAATTTTCTTCTTATGTTACCTAGCTAGAGTTGGCACAACAGGCTTTTCTGTTCCACTTTCTTCTATCAGCTGGCTTTTCAGTACTCACGTCAACTACATACATATAATACCCCATCCCGGTCTATCCATATCTTCTACGCTTTTCATCTATATACATCCTTCTAGTTATATTAATTTAACATCTTCTAATTACATGCCCATAGTAAGCCAGCACTTCTCGACGTTTATCACTGATGCTATATTCATGCTACTTCCATTATAATTATTGTTGATCTAATCCATTGTAATTACTTTACATATCCATCTTAACATTCGCATCTCTACCACGTGTATTACAAAAGTAAGAAAAGTAATTAGCATCGGGGAAAGGTATGAGAATGAATGAATATGCAACTTTTTTCAAAGTCAGGCTTAGTGTCATGACCGAAAACTTACCTGATTAACTGACGATGTGGTCCAAGATGGTAGCTACTCTAAGCTTAATGGAGGAACCGTCTTAGAATTGCAGCTGTTGGAACACAATTATAAGTATTTTAATTCAGTTATAAGATCTTCTACTTCAGAGTGGTAGCTAGCCAAGTGGGCATAAGAAAATAGATAGACCCAAAATAGAATTAAAAATTGCAAAGATAGATAAAGTAACAAAGCACTATGGTATTCGAAGGTTAATTAGTTACCATATACTACCATAGGCGTTCAACACAAGGAATAATTGCGGTCAAACACAATCGAAGATCCCCCGTAAAGAATCACTCAACCAATGATATTATGGACTGTAGCCGGCAACGTCGAATCTCAAAGCCCCTCGGCACCTCACCAAACATAGTTTTCTAATATTTACTTAGGAAACGAAGAACTTATAGCGGACCCGAGTCGATCCCTTCGGGCGATACGTCACACACTTCGTTTATCTATACAAACACAGTTAAGTGGATGGTATTTGTTGCTGCACGTATGTGGGACGGTGCTAAGTCGGACAAAGCTCCTTTTTACTTGAGGTCAATGAAATTCGAACGCTTGTTAGCAATTGAAATCCTGGATCATGTATGCTCGAATCGGAACATGCGTAATAAGACTTACCAGCTGTCCTTTAGATTGAAGTAAAGGAAATATATTAACAGTGAGACGAAAATAGAGAAAAATGTGTTTATTTTTTGCGAATTTGGAACATTTAAGTATTGTAAAATTGAATTAAAATTATTTGCATCAGTTTCACTTCCACCCCGAGCAATAATTATTAATTTTTTTTATAGTTAAGGTTTAGCGTTTTGGCCTTAATCTCACGCTAAACCTGTGGAGGAACTGGCTCTCAAGTGCCGGAACACACCTATTGGTATTTAGCGGCAGGTTTTCAATTTGAGAGTGGTTGCTATCTAGGCGGGCATTAGAAAAAGCCCTACCACCATGCAAATGCAATTAACATAGTAATTAAAGAAAAAAAAACATTTCAATATTAAACTCATTGCTTTTGCCATATGATGAAAGCGTGACGTGACCTTGGAATTTATACCAACACAAATCACCCGACGCTGAGTAAATAAGTTCCATAACTAATAATAAACCAATAACACTAATACATTGAGGTCTGTTAGCATACAATAAAGTGGCTCTGTGTATAAGCTATGTATAGTGTTGGTGAAGTATGGAAGCAACTTTAAAATCAATTAATTTCATATACATATGGTTTGTGGAAGGCCTTATGCTGGAACTTAATAACTAGGGCTTCATAACATGGAGCCTGAACTAGTTACGAGAGTTTGTTATTTTCTTAGAATTCCATAAAGTGTAACCAGTAGCTGAGGGCCATGCAATAGTTGTATTGCCTACCTCACATACTATTTTTATCTCCGATACTGAAGCAATTAATAGATTAGAATATAAAGTGTTTTATGTTACTATTATATTTAACTATACCCTGATCTTTTGATATTAACATAAACATATTTAGAAATAGTAACAAAATACTATAAAATCTTCACTTGAGCCTACTCATGCCTTGAAGGCAGGCAACGCACGTGCGATTCCTCTGCGGCGATGATCACTTACCATCTCAAGTGACAAGTATGCTTCTTGCCCCCTATTCCTTAAAAAGAACTTCGTCACTTGCAGGGGTAGCTAAGTTTTCATGGAGCATAACCTGATCCATTATATTGTAGATTAAACTGACAAGAATGAATGACGTGCAAAGTTGAATTGATCGCCTATGCATTGAAGTTAGAAGTTATAGTTGATTCAAACGAAAGAATATGCAGTAAAACGGGCTTGAGTAATTGAGGGGCAAACGGAAATGTCAAGAGCATTCGTCATTACCCAATATTTGTTATGAGCAGTGGAAACGAGGTCAAAGAACTTAATTTACTTTACCGTCTAATTCTGTAATCGAACCCTGTATTCGACTATTTAAAACAGTTCGTATTGGTTATTTTAAGTTAGGAAAAACATTTAATATTTCGCAGGGAAATTATAGTATGTATTGTGGATTTGCTAAAATCCCTAAGGTAAATAAGTAATTCACGGAATTCTTAATCAATGTTAGCTCAGTGGTAGCGTGAACAGACGCCGCGTGAATGGTCTTGGGTTTGAATCCCTGCCGTGAGCTTGAGTTTTCGGTGAAGGAAAACATCGTGGTGATACCGTAGCATAGTGGTAGCACTTTTTCGAATGCCCACTGGTCAGCACACGTTGAAAGTGTGCAGTCAAATACCTATAGTTTCAATTTATTACCGAGTAATATGATAATGTGTTTGTTCCAATTTTACTTGTGCTTCTTAGAACATTTAAATTTCGTAGAAAATATTAGAAGGGTAAAGTAATACTAGAGGTAACTCGATGCCACTAATCCGTTGGGTTCGCAGTGAACAATTAAAAAGTGATTGCGCATACAACATGTTCGTGTGACGGACTCCCGACCCCCGGAACTTGTCCCCGCGTGTGTTACGAACACGTGTTACTTGACCTTACGTGTGGCTTAAGGTATAAGATTTAAACTTCATTTACGTAGGTATAAAGTTTTTTATAGCCCTCTCCAACGCCCTTTGAGCAACTTTGAGCTTTGATGGAGCCAACGGGTTATCGAATGGCTACCACGTGCCGGAAGACGTAGCGTGGGTAGGCCACAGAAGGTGGATGCGGTTGGCGCAAGGCCGGTCGTCGTGGAGATCTTTGGGGGAGACCTATGTCCAGCAGTGGACGTCTTTCGGTTGAATGGATGGATGGAGGGATAAAGTTTTTTATTTGTGGAAATACATTGACGCATACTCTCCACACCGAGGGGTACTGAGAGGATTATGTGAGACTCACTTGGTGGGAAGCACTTGGTGCTCATGCTAAAAGCCCACAACCTTTTCTCACTGTGCTAAAGTGGGTTAGATCCAGCAATCACTGCATTGCCCCAAAGAGCGTCCCAGCCCGTTCGTTAGGCGAATCTCGTTCAGGCAGCTTGGCGAGCTGCTCTATCAGACGGCCATACTGATGCAATGAGGGGTGGGTCCCTCAACTTGCCTCTCTCAGTCCGGCTTACGGTTGGAATTATATCTGCATTTGAGCTGAGTGTAACTTTATTAATACACTAATTTTGACGTTAATTATCTGCGCAGAATTGTAATATCATTTGTCAAATGCTTCTTCTACACATGAAACGATGTTAGCTCGAGGGTAGTGTGTATGAACTCCGCGTCAAGAGACGTGAGTTCGAATCCACCTGCAATGAGCTTGAGCTTTCGGTGGAGGAAAAACATCGTCAGGAAACCATAGCATGGTGGTAGGGCTTTTTTTAATGCCCGTCTGACTAGCTACCCCCCTAAATCTGCCGCCAAATACCAATTAGTGTTCTCCAGCAGTTGCACTTGAGAGCCAGTGTCTCGAGAGGTTTAGTGTGTCTACTAACTTCGTCCGCGGCATGATATAAGATCCGGTGAGATTATGGCCATAATGCGAAACATTAACTATAAAAAAATAAGACATCGTCCCTTCTAAAGGGTGTAAAGGTATTAAAATAATTTCAAACGGAACAGTCACGGCTTATAACTTAGACCGATTAGGATGAACATAATTACTTAAGTCCGTCAGCTCACTAATTGTCCGCCAGAGGCCCTATTCAGATCCAAGCAGATGTCACTTCGAGCTACTTCAGGGGTGTTGTGAACTAATGTTTCTCATCCTTCATGATTTATAGTTACGTATAATCGTCTACGTAACTGAAGCACATGGAAAGCATAGGAATCGACGACCCAACTTATATAGAAAATTAAGAGTTTTCTAGTGACTGATAAAACACTTTTTTATAGTTAAGGCTCAGCGTTTTGACCATAATCTCACCCGATCTTAAGTGACAATACGGCCCAAGTTGGTAGGCACGCTAAACCTTTGGAGGAACTGGCTCTCAAGTGCAACTTCCGGAAGACATCTATTCGCGGCAGATTTTCAACTTGAGGTTGGTAGCTAGCCAGGCGGGCATTAGAAAAAGCCCTACCACCATGCTATGGTTTATGCTACGGTATGGAAAGCTCAAATTCAATGTAGGTGGTTAAATTCGAACTCACGTCCCTTGACGCCCAGTCGTACACACTAGCACTGAGCTATCATCGCTTCAGAATCATTCGCTACATTTCCGGGAACTGGTTATCACTACTATTTTTAAAATGTACTTGGATTAGTGTCAATCATAATACCGTAATTATTTAGTGTTTTATATAAAATAACCAAGTCCAGCTGTCTTACAATAATAAAGACCGAATGGAATGTGTGTACGACTTCGCGTCAAAGGACGTGGGTTCGAATCCAAGCACCTACAATGAGCTTGAGCTTCCGTTGAAGGAAAACATCGTGAGGAAACCATAGCATGGTGGTAGGGCTTTTTCTAATGCCCGGCTGGGTAGCTACCACCCTCAAGTTGTAAACTCGCCGCCAAATACCAATAGGTGTGTTCCGGCAGCTGCACTTGAGAGCCAGTTCCTGCACAGGTTTAGCGTGTCTACCAACTTGGGCCATATCGTCACTTAAGATCAGGTGTGATTATGGCCATAACACTAAAACGTTAAGTATTAAAAAAAAAAATTAGTGAATAATAAAAAAAATATGTTACTTAAATTTACAACTGGTCCAGCAGTCTATATCTTGCTCTTTCTTGGAGACAGTTACTCCACCTACGTGCCGTCTATCGCATTAATAGACAACTTTAAGACCTGATGCATAATATTAATTATCATCGTGCTACATACTTTCATAGCAATGATTGTACGAGAGAAAGGATATACGGACACATAATGCCTCTATATCGAGAACCAAGAACATCCCTTTAATAAATAAACAACACATTCAATGCAACCCCCGCGACCGTTGTGCGAAAATAAAAATAAATAAATATACATAAAAGATTCACATTCAGTTTCATTATATGTCTTTAACTGATAATCTCTGGTTGCATTCCCATGTTTTCTATCAGTTGGGCAGCGTTAAAAAATAAATTAAAAAAAAAACCTTTTACCGAAAACCGGACAAAGGGGTTGCTAAATTATTCATAGCGAAGGTGCCGTCAAATGAACTCGACGGAGATTCCACCGGCCCTCGAAATCTCTTAACGGGCCAAGTTTTAGTAAAGATTTTTCGCGAGTTAGAACTTAAAGCCATTAAAGACACGTCGGTTGATAATTCACGGGGCCGACGTACCGTGGATATACGGGGTTTTAAATAATATATAGACGGGGCTGCAGATTTCAGACGCCGTTCGGGGTGTTCCGCTGTTTGGCGCCGATAACTAAAGTTCTGCGGTGTCCCGAGCAGATAATATATCGGTTTTGATTTTAAGGGTAAAATTTTTTGTACATAGCTATACATACCACAGTGTTCTCAATATATTTTTTTTTGTGTCTCTTTCTAAAAGTTCTGTAAAACCTGTTTGGGGTTCTTTCCTATATGTTTTCTTTTCTACATAGATGTCATTTTAGTTTTAATATATAACGTAAAGAAAAACTTTAACCATATAACATACCCTCAAATTCGATGTCAATTATTTTACTGTAATAGTTAAGTATACGTATAAGATTTTTCTACATATCTATTATAATAAAAAAAAGTTTGATCTTCGCCAGTGGGAATATTAGAATGAATTAAAAAAAAAATCTTCAAACGACAGGCTTTGCCTAATTTGAAACCTACAGCGAATTGAAATCAAGATATTAAACAGTCGTGTACTCAAAATCTAATCTAAAAAAACTGAAATTAATAAGAAATATCCCCGGGACAGATTTTTAGAACAAAATCGCCATCGAATTTTTAAAGTAAAAATTCCTGTAGCATCCTTGTAATTTCAAACTTGATGAAACAGAACTAAAAAGAGACAGCCACATACATCTATAGGATAGAACGTGCGAGAGAATGAGATAGAAGGCATTAAACAGTGTCTCTTACAGGGTTCGAGCGTTGTACGTGTATATGTATTACGAAGCGAATTTTGGAATGATACACTATCGCGTGTGAACTGCACACCCTTTTTCTTTTATTATGGAATCGGCTTATGTATTCAATTCTGCATATGTCAAGTATAGGCTACTTTACTACTTAATGGACATTAAGTTACCACCAAACTCAGAATAAGTACATATATGGGTCACACAAATAATTTCCCTGTGCGGGACTCGAATTCACAGTAACACGGCGCGGCAGTTGCAGCGAACCAACTACTTAACCCAACTGTGTTGTTTCTCGCTACTTATGCAGCGATGATAGCTCAGTTCATAGTGTGTACGATAGCCGCGACACTGGACTTGAGTTCGAATCCACCTGCAACAAGCTAGCCCCCAGCCTCAAGTTGAAAACTGCCGCCAATTTTCTATAGGTGTTTTCCGGAAGTTGCACTTGAGAGCCAGGCTTAACGTGTCCACAATCTTCGAATACATCGTCACTATACATAAGGTTAGATTGTGGGCGTAACGCCTTACCAATAAACTATAAAAAAAAAATCTAACGCCAGAGTTATAGTTTTTAAATAAACTGCGTGTTAGATGCATTTGAAGGCAATTGTGTAACTAATTGAGGCCCAAAGCGGTGTAACCAATAACAAAGAAAGTATTAGAAAGCGAACTTGAATTACATGAACTGTACAACACGACTGTAATCCATATAAAATGCAAATCATCTATTAAACTCTCATTAATAATACAAAATAGTCCGTTGAAACCGTTAACGAGGGTTCCGAGAGGTCGCTCACTTGTGTAATTGTGGTCTTGAAATTTGTAAAATCATTGACATAATTCAGAATACTTGACCAAAGTTACTAATTAAATAAAATAAACCATCTTTTTTTTATTTTAAACCAAACAAAGCTCTTATTATAGGTATAAAACCTTTATATTACACATATAGGGAAATCCTTTGAAGCTTTTTGAAGCGATGATAGCTCAGTGGTAGTGTGTGCGACTTTACGTCAAGGGACGTGAGTTCGAATCCGACCACCTACAATGAGCTTGTGCTTTCGGTGGAGGAAAACACCGTGAGGAAACCATAGCGTGGTGGTAGGGCTTTTTCTGATGCCCGACTGGCTAGCTACCACACTCAAGTTGAAAATCTGCCGCCAAATACCAATAGGTGTGTTCCGGCAGTTGCAATTGAGAGCCAATTCCTACACAGGTTTAGCGTGTCTACCATCTTGGGCCGTAGCGTCACTTAAGATCAGGTGTGATTATGGCCATAACGCTAAGCCTGTAAGCTAAAAAAGAGAGGGTATAGAATCGGCTCAGAGTTTTTACCTTTTTAGCGATAAACTCCTAAACTACTAAACCGGTTTTAATCAAATTTTGCACACTGTGTGCAGTTCGATCCAAGAGTGAATAAAATAATGAGATAATGAATGAATGAATGATAATGATATAATGAATGAATAATGATGAATGAATGAATAATGAATGGATGAATGAATGAATGGATGAATAAATGAATGAATTCTTTATTGCACTTTAAATATGTACATTGATGAGCTTAATGCCATAAAGCATTTTCCTCCAGCTAACCAGCAGTAATGTAGTAAAAAATAATTACAACCATTGTAAGTAGTACAAATAAAATAATTGGTGAAATAAGAGCGTAATAATAAATATACGAACCTATTATAGATAACTCATAACGAATAGCATATTAAATAAGCAAAATATAGTCATAATAAATAAACTAAATATACATATATACATACATACATCACTCTAACTCTTGTTTGCTATAGAAATGTCAATGTAGTTGTGATTTAAAACTGGAAACGGTTTTGTCATCTTGAATATGACGCGGCAACGTATTCCACAACCGCATGGCTTTTATAATAATGAAGTGTCGTCCTGTGTTCAGGGCTCACAACTGTTACTATAGAAGGGACGGAGAATATACATCACTCTAACTCTTGTTTGTTATAGAAATGTCAATGTAGTTGTGATTTAAAACTGGAAACGGTTTTGTCATCTTGAATATGACGCGGCAACGTATTCCACAATCGCATGGCTGTTATTAGAATGAAGTTTGAGTAAAGTGTCGTCCTGTGTTCAGGGCTCACAACTGTTACTGTAGAAGGGACGGAGATGGAACACTTTTTATCTCGACAAGTGATCGTAACGTAATATTTGCCATTGTAATTGATGTTATTGACTACTAGAAAAGGCAGAATAAGGTCGGACAGGTCATCTAGATATAGGTACAGATTTGATAAAATTCGCTAGCAATTGTGTAACAATTAAAAATTCTTTTTACCTTCGCTAAAGTGACGATCCGGAATTTTCGAGCGCTCGCATTTTTATCTCGAAAATGTCTTAACAGTTATCTTGAATTAGTTATAAGGCAGGAAGGAAATCTTGTTGCCCGTAAATCGGTTTTAATGTACGCATTTATAGAAAAATAAAAATAGAAGTATTTATATTTAGTTTATTTGAATTTTCATTCATTGATTAACTAGCTATTCCCGCGACTTCGTTCGCGCGAAACTAATATTTTACTATTTATTCTGAATCGATTGTGATGAACTTTGATATAGAGATAGATGGAAACCTAGTGATTGTAATAGGCTACTTTTTCTCGAGAAAATTTTATCGGAAGTGCAGTAAAGAGAGTGATAAACTTTGTATGCAGCTTTGTTTTACGCCAACCGATGTGTTTGACAAAATCTATATTAATATTATAAATGCGAAAGTGAGTTTGTTTGTTAGGCTTTCACGCCTAAACTGCTGAATAGATTATGGTAAATTTTAGGAACCTGAAGAGGGTGACAGGATACTGGTTTTCTCAGAAACATTATTGGAAATTATTGGAAGAGCGGTTAAAAGAGGGATACACTCTGTATGAAACTTATTACGAGCGAAACCGTACGTAAAATCTAGTCAAAATATATATAGAAGCATAACGGTATTCAAATCAACTACATATTCAGTTTCCTTAATTTTAAAACACCTGTAAGTTTATGCATAGCAATTTTACTTGGAGACGTAAAAGTGTATCTATTCAGTTAAATTTAGATACACTGTACCAACACGAAATACTATAATATTAAAAAAAACACCACAATATAGATAAATATATGCATGCAAACCTTATTATAGAATCGAATCTGATTCTAAGGCACGTTTAATAAAATTAACTCATAAATCACGAATAGAACTGATTTAATTGAAGTACCGTGATTGTTAACTATATATGGATCCTTTTATGTTTCTCATACCTTACTCGTTTCAACTGTCTCTATTTTAGCGACGAAAGCACCGTTGCCTGAATAAACTATCAAGTTAATTCTGAAATTGTCTATCTGAGTGTTAGAAAGTGTCATGAACTTGCTACCATCAAAGTTGGCTTATTGTCAATTAACCTATAGTTTGTCTTACCCAGAATAATCGAAATTGACTATTTTTTGGTCGTTAATTATGACCTCTTTTGACAAAGCGTGACGAATAAACGTTTTAAAGTTTTTTTTTTTATAGTTACCTGATCTTAAATGACGATACGGCCCAAGTTGGTAGACACGCTATACCTGTAGAGGAACTGGCTCTCAAGTGTAACTGCCGGAGCACACCTATTGGTATTTGACGGCAGATTTTCAACTTGAGGATGGTAGCTATCCAGGCGGGCATCAGAAAAAGCCCTAGCACCATGCTATGGTTTCTTCATTATGTTTTCCTTTATCGAAAGCTCAAGCTCATTGTAGGTAGGTGGTTGGATTCGAACTCACGTCCCTTGACGCGAAGTCGTACACACTACCACTGCGCTATCATCGCTTCCAAATTTAAAAGTTTAATTACTTGACATTTTTAAATAGCCGAGACTGCACAGTGGCTAGCGAAAAGTGGTCTCGCTGCTGCCGTGTACTGTAGATTCGAATACCACACATTTAAGTTATTTGTAGATTATATCAATAATTATTCTGCGCATTGCTGTTCTATTTTGTTCGTTGCTTGTACGAGTAATAATTTACACTTGACATTGGCGAAATATCCTCCACAAGGAACCGCTATAAATGAAAAAAATAATAATTAGAAAACGCAAAAATGCACGACGTAGCATTGACTTATTTTATTAATTATTTATTATTTTAAATTTAGGGTGGATCAATATATGAGCGATCGTGATGTCTGGAATTGACGCCCCTCTCTGTACATCCGCTAATAAAACCACTGTAACACATTAAATTATTGTTTATAAGCATAAGAATAAGACTTAAATAAAAAAAAAAGATGCAGATCGAGTTTCTTGCCGGTTCTTCTCGATGACTGCGTTACTTTCCCAACCGGTAGTAATTCTTGACGTTCATAAGCACCTCCTTAGGACCTAAATCGAATAAAGATTTTTTGATTTGATTTGATTTTATTTTATTAATAATTTTGATGATTTATTGGTTGCCACAAAAAAGTTCGTAGATAGTTTTACCTAGAGAGTCTCTAGCATATTGAAGCGCTAACATGAAAAAATAATGACAATACCTAAGGCCTAAAACTGAGGCGTGTAGTAGAATGTTTTATGTTTTACATTTAGAAGTTTTAGGTAATATTGTCATTTATTTTCCTTTTTAAGAAAAATGCAAAGACACCGAAACCATACAGCCTAGCCGAACGCTATTTCATAATATCGAGGTGAACGCTTCAACATATTAGACTCTCTACCGGGAAGGTAGTGCTCTACACAAGCAATTTTTTGCTCTTAAACTCTCACTACCACAACTACTTTGCATTTATATGATAATATAAATATATTTCAAGAAAATACTTCAAATTATTTATCTCATATTTGGTTAAAAACAATTTCATTCTGCTACCTTGGAAAAAAGAATGTTTAAACAATTTTTTACGTGGACGTACGGATTTTTTATATGACGTGGTCACGATAACTACCGAAAAAATTGTCTTATCTAGGCTGGGTTTTGCTTATTATTTTTAGAATAACTTCAACCATTTACCTATTTCATATTAATAGTCTAGTACCCGTAGTTGCGTGCAAAATAGATAAGAAAAATATTGACTGACTGATTGGCAAATGTTGAATGACAATTTGGCTAGCCACTGGCAAGTGAGAAATGCAAGGTCTCGTGAAAATTTTACTGGATATTACTGGTTTGTGAGAGCCAATGGAGTCCCATAAGAATTTCTAAGAGGCATACGTAATAGCGTTATTGTCTTAGTAATAAAAAATATTTTATTAAAATATATCCACGCATCTTTCAATTTGTTCGATAGATGTCCTATAAGTGAGTGCAAAAGAAAGCTCTCGAAATGCTGTTTTCAATTTTAATATTAGCCAGTTTGCGATAACAAAACTATGTACTTTATTCGAACCTCAACACGGTAAAACTGGCCCGGCCTGATTTGGTATCGATCCCTTCCCAAACTCTTGAGTAACAACCAACAATATTTAACTAAACGCCTCGTGGAACAAGCATTATTATAATTAAAAGTTAATCAACTCCGACCGAGCACTTCGGAAGAACTTCGTTTAATATTCAAAGACAAGATTTCAAGTTAATTTTATCGTTAAGTTTTGAACTTGGAAGTCGAAAAATATTAACTCAATATTAACACGAGAGCGAATTAAATTCGCTTAATACGTTTATACGTACGTACATTCCATACGGCTTACGTTTAGATAATTTATCGAAATAAAACTAATTCAAAAACGGATTTTATCGCGGTTATTTATTAATTTTGATCGCGACGCTTCGAAAGCTTTCCAGCCTTCGTGATTGAAGGTAGACACAGAACATGAACTTCTATGGACAACCTACAACTCAGTCCGCATTGGTAGTTATATTTCGCTGGTATACCTATCACTCTATCTTCGATCGTGTGCTTATTTCCATTAAATCTCAAGCGAGAAAGAATTTTTCCTTCCAAAAGAGCTTCCATTAAATTAATAAACGGAAGTGAAACAACGGTTTCTGTATAAACAACTGTCTGAGATACACGGCTATTCGTTCCCCCGTTTACATAGAAATGATATGTATGTAGTTGAATTACACGAACGCGCCTAATCGAACCCAATTTCCCAATGGTTTCGCTAGTGAGGGGCGTTGTTCCGCCGGGATACGGAGTCACGCATACCGGGATGAAGCCGTCCCGTGTTTACAGGGACTTAGTTTGATCATTTAACGTGTTTACTGCGGACTTCATGAGGGAAGCGTTGACGCGGCTACTAAAGTCAATTCACGCGAAACAACTGATTTTTCATACTTGAGATGTCTCTATTTATCGTATATTGCACTTGTGTTTTTTTTTTTTATACTTAAGGTTTAGCGTTATGGCCATAATCTCACCTGATCTTAAGTGACGATACGGCCCAAGTTGGTAGACACGCTAAACCTGTGGAGGAACTGGCTCTCAAGTGCTGCTGCCGGAACACACCTATTGGTATTTGGCGGCAGGTTCACAACTAGAGGGTGGTAGCTACCCAGGCGGGCATTAGAAAAAGCCCTACCACCATGCTATGGTTTCCTCACGATGTTTTCCTTCACCGAAAGCTCAAGCTCATTCTAGGTGCTTGGGATCGAACCCACGTCCCTTGACGCGAAGTCGTGCACACTACCACTGAGCTATTATCGCTTCAAAATACGCTTTAGCACTCATTATATTTTTGATTCCATTTCTGTTATTTAAACTAGTTAAAAAACTGTTTAAAAAGTTGTGTCTTGTACGTCCCTGTGTCTGTATCACGATAACGACCGAAGTACGTTACTAATCGAATCTCTTTTTTCTTACGCTTCAGTATGATTAGTAATAGAACCCTATTACTTTTCACAGTCTGATTCGATGTTATTTAATTGTTATTAAATAAACAAAAGACAGAGATTATGAGGCGTGCACTTTTGAATTCCCACACCTTTTTTAATTAGCTATGCCCGCAGCTTCGTTCATTTCTTTATGTAATAATGGGCAAAGGATCAGGCGTGTCACCTGATGGTAAGTGAACACCGGCGTCTATGGACACCCACAACACCAGGGGAATCGCAGGTGCGTTGCCGGCCTTTATTTTGGTGGGACTGGCTCTCAAGTGCAACTGCCGGAACTCACTTATTCTAATGGTTCTAATCATTCTTTACATTCTAATCGTGAAAGAATTTTTGACGTCGGTCCAGTAATTCTTGACTTTATTCGCTACAAACAAAAAGACAAATCTCTCCTCTTTATAATATCAGTATAGATTATTACGGAGATGTAATATATTACGCAAAACCGATCTGGTAGGGAAAATGTCTGAATATTTGCTTTGAAATGGCGTATCCGTTATGTGTTATCAATTTTAGTATATTGAATCTGTTAATTGATTGCCAATTAAATTATTTGCGTATTTTGCTGTCTTTACATTCTCTTCCGCTTTTCCGAAATACGTAATTAGGGTATCGGTAACTTTCTCTATCTGTTAAGTTCATCACAAAATGGTGTGTTTCAAATGTAACTAACCTAACTAAAATAAATAAAAACCTAACCAATTTTTTTTCTACAATATATTATATTTAGTTAGTGTTAAGTAAATATACAAATTATATGGAATTTCATTATAAAGAATAAGCCGACGTGATATTTCAACACTAAATCCCGTGATCATTGTCTGTTGAGAACATGACGTCCTCGTTATCAGTTATCAAAGAAATATCGATATAATACAGCAGTCTTTTAATTATTACGATTATATAAAAACGATTCTAGAAAGTGTAGTTCTTCAAGATGACATATTTCAGAGATTGCTATGAAAAAAAAATGTTTTAAAGCCATTCATTCATTTTTGATTAAGACCGATTTAAAAAAAAAAGCGTTCAATTCACACGCGTCAGAAATGAAACACACACTAACACACGTACAACGTTCGAACCGTGTATGAAAAACTGTAAGATGTTTTCTATCTCATTCGCTCGCACGATATATCCAATATATGGTAGGTTCTCAAAGTGAGTCGTGCCGCCCCCAGTAGGCGCTGAGGCTACCTGAGCGGGTTATTGAAACTGCAAGCGATATTGGGAAAGGTTAAAAAATCGATAAATGTTGGATGTCCCAACAAATTTCAGTATAAAATTACACTGTAGTCTTGGATTGGTTATTCGATTTAAAAGTTTGAGAAACACTGTAGTATAGATGTATGTAGTTACCCCTTTTTACTGTCGCGTTTCCGTTTCGTCGAGTTTCAAATCACAGCGACGCTAAAGGAGTTTCTAATTAAAAACAATCCCGTATCGAGAAATCCCTATAGTATCCCGAAACCGACCTACAAGTACGTACCCGGAAGATGTTTTCTTAACTAATAGAATGACAAACACCCCACGATGTGGACCGATTGCCTGTCATCTGTCAGAGGGCCCTTCTCGTTCGGCTGTTCCCAGGAGGGGGGTCCGTTCTGTGTACCGCGATAAGTTAATTTTCGTATATTTACTATACATAATGAAAATCTTTCCCGTTTAATACTGTAATTGGATAAGTAAATATGTTCTTACATTTTTTTTTATATTTAAGGTTTAGCATTTTGGCCATAATCTCACCGGATCTTAAATGGCGATACGGCCCAAGTTGGTAGACACGCTAAACCTATGGAGGGTCTGGCTCTCAAGTGCAGATGCCGGACACCTATTGGTGTTTGGCGGCAGGTTTACAACTTGAGGCTGGTTGCTAGCCAGGCGGGCATTTGAAAAAGCCATGCTATGGTTTCCTCACGATGTTTTCCTTCACCGAAAGCTCAGGCTCATTGTAGGTGCTTGGATTCGAACTCACGTCACTTGACGCGACATCGTACACACTACCACTGAGCTATCATCGCTTCTTTATCACAAGAGATTGGGAAGTCTTACAAATTATTTAATATTTTCATCTCCACTATGATAAGCGATAACGTGATTCACACAGACATTTTTATGATAAGACTTAACTTCATTTAAATTTATATGATAAGAAATCGAACTTTGTTTACAAATGTATTATGAAAGGGGAATATGACGTTTAAATAATATATTCTGTTCATGATATTTTTTATGGCAGACACAAAACAATAACACGGTACATAAAATTACGACCAAGGAACCTTGAAACCACGAGGAAACCATAGCGTGGTGGTAGAATTTATTCTACCAACTGGGGTTGTATCGTCACTTAATATCAGGTGAGATTATGGCCATAACGCTAAACCTTAACTATAAAAAATAAAAATAAACCTTTTGGTAACTAAAACCCTATACTGATAGTTAACATATACATAATTGCGCCCACGACTTCGTTTGCGCGGAACCAAAAACTGCTTAATCACACTTGACCGTTTTTTAAACTTTTTTCAAAGCGACTGTGCTATTTTTGGGTATATCGTAATTCCTTCGTATTACGAACGTCTAAGCGGTGATAGCTCCGTGGTAGTGTGTACGAGTTCGCGTCAAGGGACGTGAGTTCGAATCCAACCGCCTACAATGAGCTCGAGATTTCGGAATTTCTCTTTTAAATATGTATGTACCTAAAGAAGATATACACCGATCGAGTTTTCTGCTGGTTCATCTCGATGACACTATTTCGTTTTGAACGCGTAGAGGAAAATTACGAGCCACAACGCAGAAGGTCACATTGTATAACATTTGTACATAGATAACTTTATCAATTACTTATCTTGGAATTTATTTTTCTATCCTTATACTATTTTTACACTATATATGTGACGTCTTTATAAACGTAAGCGATTACAACTCGAAGCGATGGTAGCGCAGTGGTAGTGTGTACGACTTCGAGTCAATGGACGTGAGTTCGAATCCACCTACAATGAGCTAGAGATTGCGATGAAAGAAAACGTCGCGAGGAAATCATAGCATAGTCGTTCTGATGCCCGTCTGGCTAGCTATCACGCTCAAGCTGAAAATCTGCCACCAAATACCAATAGGCGTGTTCCGGTAGTTGCACATAAGAACTAGTCCACAGGCTTATCGTGTCTACCAACTAGGGCCGTATCGTCACTTAAGATCAGGTGAGACGTTGGCCATAACGCTAAACCGTAACTATAAAAAATACATAATAAAAACTCTGTTAATTTAATGAAAACCTCGCTAAACCTCTCAAATTAGTCGATAACAAATTTAAATGCCCGAATCTACTATTAGATTAAGAAAAAGGTGGATGTTTTTGATAGGTAGAGATATTTAGTAAAAAAACTTGATTAACACGTGACTTTGCGGCTAAGACTGTACACAAGTAGTATGTTAATTATTATGTTCATTCAATTACATACACACAAACACATTCACAAGCTTTTACAGTATTCAAATCAGCGGCGACACAAGAGGGAGCGACATTCACTGCCTTCAGACCTCTTTTGAAGGATCCAGTATCGCAGGAAGGAGAAAATTCACTGACATTAAAACACTTCCGTAACTTCGCGGCACGACAGAAATAATGTATTGTAGTTTGAGTATTTATGGTCCACACGAAAAACGTTGACGTCCATAATACAGTTTATCACTTTTTTTTATGGAATAGATGGTAAACGAGCAATCGTGTCACCTGATGGTAAATGATCACCGCCGGACGACCGCAATACCATAGGAATACCAATCGCTGGGATCCAGTACCACCGGAACACGCCTATAGGTAATTTAGTGAGAGATTTTCAACTTGACGGTGGTAGCTAGACAGGCGGGCACTAGAATAATTCTCACCTTGCTGTAGTTTCAATAAAATGTTTTCTTTCACCATTAAGATATATTGAAGCGATGATAGCTCAGTGGTAGTGTGCACGACTTTGCGTCAAGGGACGTGGGTTAGATCTCAAACACCTGCAATGTGCTTGAGCTCTCGGTGAAGGAAAACATCGTGAGGAAACCATAGCATGGGTGGTAGGGCTTTTTCTATTGCCCGCCTGGCTAGCTACCACCCTCTAGTTGTGAACCTGCAGCCAAATACCAATAGGTGTGTTCCAGCAGCAGCACTTGAGAGCCAGTTCCTCCACAGGTTTGGCGTGTCTACCAACTTGGGCCGTATCGTCACTTAAGATCAGGTGGGATTATGGCCATAACGCTAAACCTTAAGTATAAAAAAAAAAACACATTGCAGAAATGCGAATCTACGTCCAGTAATGCGACGTCCGTACATAATACCAACTGAGCCATCATTGACCTAGGATCGACCCTCCAGATAGGAACCTTCCAGTAACTCTGCTCGCGCGACACATTACCACTATATATCACTGAGGGTGCATCACCACACCGCATACCATATGTGCACATCCACACATTAAGTACACAGTTCTGTAAGGGCCTACCCCCGCGGTACTTGCACTGCCTGCCCGATGTCATTGTTAGGCTCAATAAACTTAGTAAATTAGGACCTGTTGAGTAGCTATGATCGCGAATCTTGTTCGTTTTCCGCCATTAGCGCAAGCCGAGGTTCCGCCTTCCTGGCACGTTCGCACCCGCTGCCTCTACACAAACTGCTCTCAGCATTCGCCCCGAATGTTCGGTGAAGCTGTCAAATCCTTTACGGCTAAATGAAAATCAGTAAACAAACAAGAAATGAAAGAGAAAAATACACTGAACTGGTTTGTCGTCACGTGTTTATGTAAAGATTCCATACTGCCATAATGGCACGTAAAATTCGGTATCAGTTACTGTTGAATCTTTTAAATAACAGACGTCACTTTTACAAAGGTGTTTGTTTAAAATTTGCTACCAATTATATTAATGTTGTGTGTAGAAATACTACAGATCAGTTTTTAAATTCACTATATTATTTACAGTCGTTGTTATGGTTAAAATAATTCGGAAATATTAATTTTTTTTATTGAAAAGTGATGCCTCAAAGGGATACTAATGAGTTTCTAGATCCGGATGGAAGTTACAAGGAAAATATCGGCAGCGTTACACCCGGAACATATATTCCGCGAAATAGTAAGGATATTTTTATTTATCGAATACATATCATATAGGATTATAGGGGCTCTGTAATATTCAATAAAAGATTTTGTCATTTGAAACCAGTCTAAGAACGCAGTTGATGCCACATTCATGTGTCTCATCGAACGATGTGATTTTGTTATGTAATAGCGGGTAAACGAGCAAGCATGTCACCTGATGGTATATACCGTGGCCCATGTATACCCACAACACCAGGGAAATCGCAGGTACGTTTCCGGCCTTCCTTTTGAAGGGACTGGGCCTCAAGTGCAACTGCCGAAACACACTTATTGGTATTTGACGGCAGATTTTCAACTTGAGGGTGTTTAGCTAGCCAGGCCGGCATGGTTGAGTATTTTGGTATTTACCTTTCAAAGACGAAAACCTTTTGTCAAGAAAGCCTGTTTTCGAGCAAAATAACTTGAGCTAAGGGTCACATAACAAAGTAAAATTGTAACCAAATAGAGTATACATATAAAAACAAATGATATATATTTTTTTGTTTTAAATTATGTGATGGTACTGCTTTTTCTAAAGCCCGCCTGGCTAGCAACCATCGTCAAGTTGAAAACATACCGCCAAATACCGATAGATGTGTTCCGGCAGCTGCACTTGAGAGCCAGTTCCTCCACAGGTTTAGCGTGTTTACTAACTTGGGCTGTATCTTCACTTAAGCTCAGCTGAGATTATGGCAGTAACGCTAAACCTTAACTATATAAAGAAAAGATTTAATTAACTTCATAGTGTTAAGACACTAAAATTAGCAGAAAATGTTAAATTTTTTTTTTTCAATTTTGTATAATAAATGAGAGTGATTATTTTCTACCTGATCTTGCAGCATTTTACCAACAGTATTTTGAACCAAACACATTTGAAATCCTCTATATTCACAAGTTTCGATTTTACAATCAGCAGTTTTATGGTTTTCATGCCGTATTTTGACTGGTTATTATAATTACAGATAAAAAGAAATTATTTTCGTAGTAAAAAATATTACGCCAATTTTCAAGATACAAAATAAATCCAGCTTCTAAGTAAAGTTTTGTTTAACTTATGTTATCAATGAATTTAATACTCTTAACTTTGCTAAAGTAATGTATCCAATACTTCGACATGAAGTTTTTTTTTGCCACTGCACGGTGGTAGAATATCACGATTGTGACTGACTGGATCATGATCTACAAGATCTAAAACTCTTTGTTGCCTTTATTTCAGGGTCATTTTGTCAAAACCCCTCACGCAACAGAACTCAACGAGCTGTATTAAAGAATGGAGAATTCAACATCGACAATTGCACTTCGAACCGAAAAGGATTCTTCACCACTTGGTTCATGACAATGGTCGAAACCAGGTGGCGGTGGACGCTCATGCATTTCTTCCTGGCTTTCGTCGCTGACTGGCTTTTCTTCGCTTCCCTATACTGGACTTTAGCACTATCTCACGGTGACTTAACTGATGATCATCTACCTCCGAACCAAAACTCAAGCGGTTGGGTGCCCTGCGTGAAAAATACTTATGGCTTCACATCATACCTCCTCTTCAGCGTTGAGGTCCACACCACAGTCGCTTATGGTAAGCGAGCAATCACTCTCGACTGCCCCACAACGATCACAGTTATGTGTTTTCAATGCATTACAAGTTCTATCTTCCAAGCGTTCATGATCGGCATTTTATTCGCAAAGTTGACAAGACCGAAAGCAAGGACCCAAACTATATTGTTCAGTAAACAAGCCGTAATATGCATGAGAGATGAAAAACTTAGCATGATCATCAGAGTTGGAGACATGAGGAAATCTAGAATATTAAATATCAAAGCCTCAATGTTTATATTAAGACTGAACGTCGGCAATGAATATTTGGATGATCACAGACAGATTGAATTAGATGTTACGATGGACGGGTGTGAACCGACTTTCTTTTTATGGCCTATCTCCGTGATTCATGAGATCAACGAGACCAGTCCACTTTATGGGATTTCTGCGGCGGATTTGTTGTGCGGTGATATTGAAATTTTAGTTGTGTTCGAAGGTATAATAGAATCGACAGGTCAACCCGTTCAAGCTAGGTCGAGTTACGCGAAAAATGATATTTTCTGGGGACACCGGTTCCTGCCAATGGTGACAAGCGATGAAGAGAGAAACGTTTACGATGTGGACTTTTCGAAATTGTGCGGAACAGAGCAAGTGGACACTCCGTTATGTTCAGCAAATGAATATCAGTCAGTGTTGAATTATTTCGAATTTTGCGCGAATTATGAACTGTATAAGAAGGTTTTTTAAGAACTTTGGTCCATACTAGCCTGTGATCAAGTTATTGACAACTGAAATGGGTAGAATAACTAGCCATAAATCAAAGTCCACATATATTTTAGTACCTGTCTACACTTATTTTTATTAAAATAATAATAATAATACAAGTAGTGGCATTAGTTTTAATGACGATTTTCTAAACATAAAACCTTTCAATTTATCCCTCAGAAGAAGTTTTTTTCCGGACGAATAATGACTACTGCATCCCTAATGGACTTTATGACCATTTTTGCATCACTGACAAAATGCATGAGTTTTTTTATGATGATCAGTTGACTGTACAATGGGAATCGATGTACCGTCCTTTTTAAACCAATATCTGCTATACAGTACATACAAAATAACGTTCAGTTAAAGAATATAGTAGGAGTTTTTTTCGAGAATGTTCTGAATGATGAAAGTAGCAAAAAGAAAATGCAAACATTCGTTAGCGACCACAATTCATCATACAATTCTTAGAGTGATATAGCGCTCTCTTTATACAAATGTCTGGTTGGTAAACACTAGTCAAATTATTGAAATTTCCAAAGAGTGCCATAGCAAATATTGACTTGCAAACGATTATTTGTCTTCGTAAGTATATAAATATATAAAGTTAATTCTAGGTAGTTTGTCAATGTGAGATAATGGATGTATTAAATCAAAATCCTCATCTATCAAGTCATTTTAATTTAGCGTCCGTTAAGTTATTGTGATGAACGTATCAATTACTTAGTCTTGGAGTTTAAAATTTATTTGCCAATAAACGTATATCCATCATGTGCCTCAGTAGTTCGCAAGTTTCTAAGCCTCGGTGAGTTCCCCTCGGTTCGAACTCAAGATAAAGTGTTCGCAATTAATTAGCAAAACTTCGGCGCAACACTAAATACTTCGTAGACATGATTCCCCTTCGGAAACAAGCATTTATAAACCGATGCAGTGATATTAACAACGGGTTATTGTGAGACTTTCCGCTGTTTCCGATGTTCTGAATAATAATGTATTTTACGAATGGGTAAAGTTTGCGCTGCGGTTGTATCACGAATTGAATTAACAAAATATTTTAATAAATATGTATAAATATGTTATGGCACATCAGTAATAACTACATATAAATAGAGCCGAGAGATTGCTATTTCTTCTGGTGGTGCCGAGTTTGAATTTCAATCCCGAAGTCTCTGCTGTTGTAGAGACCAAAACTACATGTGAATTTACTTTCAAGAGAATGATCCATGCAATGGATTATAATTCCTTTATTTCTCAACGACTGAATGTAGATTATTGTAGCAGTGTTATCACTAAATAGATTTACGTTACTGAGATCTATTGTCCAGTAAAATATTGAAATCTTAGAATATATTTTGACGTCATAGTAGCCAGAACTGGTGTTTTTTTCTAAGAACTTAATAATCAGCTTAATGAAAGTGTACAACATGCGTCTTTACTATCAGCTTTGAAATAAAGATCAATGCTGTGTTTAAAATGTATGTAATTTTTCACTACGCAATGATCAGAAAGGAAGTAAGAAAATACGTTTATTACGGAATTCACACAATAATAATAATGACTAAATGACTACTACAATAATAATGAAAAAATTAGGGCGAAAAACAAAAACATAGCCTAGTAATATATATATAAGTCTAGTATATATAATAGGCAGAGGGCGCCCACTAATCAGTTGTGTGAGGTCGTAAATGGTCCCATCTCAGCTAAAATGCTATAACGTATAATGCGTTGCAGCGCTGGTTTTCAGATGGTCCAACGTGATGTCACGGTCAGCACTACTTTTTAATATTAATAAGTAAGTGATTCTAAGTTAAAAAAACAAAAAAAAAAGTATTAAAAGTTGCAATAAAATAAAATACTAGAAATAAATCACATGTTTCAGTATTAAGAAGATATTAAAAAAAAAAAAAAATCTCTTCATGTTAAATCTTGTAGAAATGACAAGTTGGCCACGACGGTATTCCTTATTTCGTGTTAAATGAAAATTTTGAAAATGGATACTGAGACAAACAAGCCTGGCAAAAAACTTTGTTTAATAATATGTCTAGACAAATTCTAGATCTAACTAATGCATTTGCCAAACCCGCTTCCGATTTCATAGCAGTTCCTTTCTAAACGCAACGCATTCGAACGAATTATAGATGACTTTCACAAAGTCGATGATAGCTCAGTGGTAGTGTGTACGACTTCGCGTCCAGGTACGTGAGTTCGAATCCAAGCACCCACAGTGAGCTTGAGCTTCTGGTGAATGAAAACATCGTGAGGAAACCATAGTGTGGTGGTAGGGCTTTTTCTAATGCCCGTCTGGCTAGCTACCACCCTCAAGTTGTAAACCTGCCGCCAAATACCAATAGGTGTGTTCCGGCAGCTGTACTTGAGAGCCAGTTCCTCCACAAGTTTAGCGTGTCTACCAACTTGGGCCGTATCGTCACTTAAGATCAGGTGAGATTATGGCCATAACGCTAAACCTTAAGTATAAAAAAAAAATCTTTGATTCACAAAATGCCACTATTATAAGTAAGACTGTTTCTTTTGATCTTATCTCATTCATATATTCTTTAATGTTCACCTAAATTAGTAATTTTGCGTCTCTGCATTGGGATCATTGAATATCCTTTTAACTCAATACAATCCAAAAATAAAATGGGACACCGTTTGAGAGATTAACATAAAAATGGCTACAAGTACGTATTTTTTCACGCAGAAAGTGATTATGATGTCCCTTGAATGCGACAACTAATGTTATGATCAATTTATTAACTACTATAAAAGGTAGCTAGAATTATAAATATAGCCTTAAATAAATCTGTCCTTGTAAATGTATAAGTTTAAAGAAATAATGTTATATTGTTAATTCTGAACTCCCAATTTAAAAGCTTATGGCCGTGATAATTTAAAACGAACTCTCTTATCCGATTCGAAGAATCTGCTTGATCTAAACTCCCGAACTATGCTCCGACCAATTAATTGTTAAACGAAGCAGTGAAATCTAACTGGAGACGATTTTCGAGAGCCCTCGTAATAAGTGTAAATAATTGGTGACGGGAGGCGGCGCTGTTTGTTTTAGCGAGTGTCCCGGAAACTCTTAACCGGAGGCTTAACGAGGGTGATCTTTGAAATTGTTTCCTTTAAATCCTCTCCGAAGTAGGTATGATACGGTATGTTTTTATTATTTATAACAATGATAATTCAGCGGCACCTTCTACGGACGCCGCGTCATAGAACCTGACTTCAAGCCTCTGCATCAGTTTAACCTTTCGGTAAAGCAAAACTTTATTAAACTATTGCATCAATCTATTATTTTTAGTCGATACAACGATGTATTTGTCAATAACATGTCCATGACGAAGCATCGACGCCGACAAATGTCGTTCATCTAGCGATGATAGCTCAGTAGTAGTGTGTACGAATTCGCGTCAAGGGACGTGAGTTCCAATCAGACCACCTACAATGAGCTTGAGCTTTCGGTGAAGGAAAACATCGCGATGAAACCATAGCATGGTGGTAGGGCTTTTTCTAATGCCCGCCTGGCTAGCAACCACTCTCAAGTTGAAAATCTGCTGCGAAATACCAATAGGTGTGTTCCGGCAGCTGCACTTGAGAGCCAGTTCCTCCACAGGTTTAGCGTGTCTACCAACTTGGGCCATATTGTCACAAGATCAGGTGAGATTATGGCCATAACGCTAAACCTTAACTATTAAAAAAAAACAACTTCAACGAACTAACCTAACGCCTTGAAGTATGATTTAGCAATCCCTATAATCATTTTGAAGCGATGATAGCTCAGTGGTAGTTAATACAACTTCGCGTCCAAAGACGTGAGTTCGAATCCATCTACAAGGATTTGAGCTATCGGTGAAGGAAAACGTGATGAAACCATACGATGGTGGTGGGGCTATTTTTAATGCGTGCCTAGCTAAGTACCATCGTCAAGTAGAAAGTCTTTCGCAAAATACTTGTAGATGTGTTCCGGCAGTTGCACTTGAGCGTCAGTCCGTCGACAGGTTTAGCATGTCTACTATCTACGGCCACATCGTCCCTTGGCATCAGGCCTGTCTATTCAGCCTAATAGTAAATCCACCACTAGATGAATCGGCTGTCATCCAATCAGACATCCGCTATTTGGCTGCTTCTATATTCACCTTCAACAGACATTCATGTCTAGAGAAAGTTATAGAACAATGTTACCTATACAAAAGATGCCATAACGAATGTTGAAATAAAAATAAAAATATTATCCAGTGATTTTCTCACTAAGGAAAATTTATCTCATTTTCCACCAATTTAGAGTCTAATTATAGAAAATATGATAAGAACCAACGGACCTACTTCTTCTTAAGTATTAGTACGCCCTAATTGACAATTATAATAGTGCTTAGAGAATAAGTTGAAATCTCAAGTAACTCTCCCGAACAACGAAAATAGTTAAATTAGACAACGTCTTCTTGGAATAACCGATGTAAATTAATTTTCGTTTAACTTTAAATATTATCTATTATCAAAGTAGCCTGACAACGTCTCGAAGTTTCCATCTTATTCTGAAACAAATTATTTTTTGCAAAGACTTTATTTGTTACGCGTTCACATCATAACTGCGGAATCGATTGTGACCAATTTTCGGATAGAGATAGATGGGACCTTGAAGAAGGTGGTAGGCTACGATAGTTTTTTTTATCGCGTCAATCGATTTGTTTGTTTCAATCAATATTAACGCGAACGAATCCGCAAGTAAAATCTAATAATAAATATTTCACGTTCACTTCTACTCAACAAAATAATAAAATTAAAATCGATTGACAAACAGATGTAAAAAATGTATCGATATATTTCGTTTCTGCCTATTTCTTTTTTAGAAATTTGATCTTTTTATTGGTATTATTAAGTAATTTTCGATTGTAAATTTTGCAAATTGGGACTTAAAAGTCGCTCGAGGGACGAACGTACGATGCAATATTGTACGTGACTCGACGTAACTAAGACATATTTTATTGATATAAAATTGAACCGTCTCTGAGAGGTGATTGTGCTGAAATTTAATTTTAAATCGATAAACGTTTCGCTGGGAATCGTCTGGGGGTGTGTTAGCGAACGCTTTGTTCAAAACAGTACTGAAATGCTTTCATGTAGACACTCTGTGGTTGCTAGGCATTTTTTGTATTAGATAAATGAATGAGTCAAGTATTTTTTTTATATTTAAGGTTTAGCGTTATGACCATAATCTCACCTGATCTTAAGTGACGACATGTCCCAAGTTGATAGACACGCTAAACCTGTGGAGGAACTGGTTCTCAAGTGCGACTGCCGGAACACACCTATTAATATTTGGCGGCAGGTTTACAACTTGAGTGTGGTAGCTACCTAGGCGGGCATTAGAAAAAGCCGAAAGCTCAAGCGCATTGTAGGTGCGTACCTACAAAAGTTTCCGCTTCAACTAAGTGAAGCAATAAAAATCCTTGTAGCAAACACAAAGGAAATAGGATGAAAAACCTCACACAATGTTTCCCTTTTTTGTTTCACCATGTCTATCTATCGGTTAGTGTATAATCAGGTATAATTAGTTGATGAGAGATTTCTGAAGTACTCATTTAGATTTCAGGAGTACTCTGAAGGCAGCGGTGAGGACGCATCTCTCGCTGCGGAACGTGGTAAAAGCTATGCTCGGTAGCGAGAGTTCGTGGAATGCGATGGTCTCCCTTTGCGAGACAGTTATCTCGCAGAAGTAGACCGCGGAGAGAACCCGCGAGACTGACCCCCGTTGACACTCTGCAACACTGAGTCCTGGGTGGCAGCGCTCTTGTGAGGCGGGTTGGGGGATCCGCCTCTCATTGGACCAGTCTGACCGTCAGAAGGGAAGCAGCTCTGGCTCAGGCTTACTATCAGGCCTGGCAGTGCAACGGGAAGACGCGGTGATTGTATGTGCGAATCCGTGTCGGCCCAGTAAGGCGACAGATGGCTATGGGTATTCCCGGCGACTAGCCTCGGGCGAGTCCCTCATAATCTTCCCAATCCTCCCGGGCTGGGAGAGTGAGTGTAAATGCATTTCCCTAGTATAAAAGAAAAGCTCATGAGAGATTTTAAGTAAGTTATGACAATCTAACTTCTAGTTGATTGATTATCACTTGGAGGTTAACGCCGTTTTAAAAATATACTAAATTGTATATAAATGAATTCATTTGTTTTTTTTTTTGTTTTTTTTCGCAATACATTCATTATAGCTTAGGCACTTTATAGTAGCTAATATACATTAAGTAATATGATGTATGGGTTTTTACTGCGATCCATGATATAAAATAGCCAATTTATAAAAAAAAAAACCTTATTTCTACTGTTTTTTTTTATATTTACAAGTAGATGTGTTTTGGCCAGAAGTTGATCTGTCATGTCTCAGATTCTACTTACGTTTAAACTTGTGGAAGTTAATCATTTATATGTGGTGGAATTTCGGTATAGTTTGTTTATTGTAGTTAAGTGTAGTATGTATTTTGAAATAAAACACTCCGTATTCTACTGACAAAATTGTTTTTAAACTTTAACATTAAATAGAAGAAAAATAGATATGCCTCGAGAAACGCTTAAATATTAAACGACTCGAATTTTGCTTTCAATTTCCATCAGTGAATACAGTAGACTGGATTTAATCTAAATGTCTAAGACAAAAAAAACACGCCGTTACATTATAATTTTTTTAAAACAATAGTAAAATATTCGCTGGACATGACATTGGCAGAATTGTGAAGGGACATGCAACCACGAGTAAAAATACCTTGCATTCTTTATTCAGATGCTTATTTGTTCAAATAATATTATTTACATTTACTAATAATTAATCAGGTTTTACACAGAAATATTAAAAATGCATCTTAAAAATTATTTTTTAATTCTTACAATATTACTTATTATTAATTAATAACCATTTCATAAATGAACCTCATTTCCGGATTCCAGTTTCCGGTTAAAATTTATTCTATCATAATTAATATATATATATATCAAAGATTATAAATAATTAAAAAAATATTTATATAACAAATACTCGAACTAACCTTAATATTGTGTTTAAAGTTTGATATTGAATTAATAGTTATGTTGTAGTGTGTACGATGTGTGTATGAGCTTTCGGTAAAAACACCGTGAGGCAACCATAACATGGTGGTAGGGCTTCTTCTAATGCCGACCTGGCTAGCTACCACCCTCAACTTAAAAACCTACCGCCAAATACCAATAAGTGTGTTCCGGCAGCTGCACTTGAGAGCCAGTTCCTTCGCAGGTTTACCCTGTCTATTAACTTGGGCCGTATCTCACTTAAGATCCGGTGAGATTATGGCCATAACGCTAAACCTTAAATATATTTAAAAAATCAGTGTTGTCACTAGAAATAGTATAGGTTTGAATACTAATCAAGTTAAATTTAGCTTGAAAGTTTCACCAGTGAATACAGTAGACTAAATTTAGTACAAATTTCGAGGGTTCGGAACTTCACTCACAGAAGTATGGCCAACTATTTGACCGTAACTATTCGGTGCTGACGCTCGTCTAAATAGTAACTATTTCAATAATTTTATATCGATACCGTGTTTCCTACTTCGTTTACGTTGAAATAGAAAGTATTATTAAACACACTGGGATCTTTGAAGCGATGATAGTTCAGTGGAAGTATGTACGACTTCGCGTCAAGGGACGTAAGTTCGAATCCAAGCACCTACAATGAGCTTGAGCTTTCGATGAAGCAAAACATCGTGAGGAAACCATATCATGGTGGTAGAGCTTTTTCTAATACCCGCCTGGCTAGCTACCACCCTCAAGTTGTAAACCTGCCGCCAAATACCAATAGGTGTGTTCCGGCAGCTGCACTTGAGAGCCAGTTCCTACAAAGATCTAGCGTATCTACCAACTTGGGCCGTCCTGTCACTTAAGATCAGGTGAAATTATGGCAATAACGCTAAGCATTTAAGTATAAATAAAAAAGTGTAGCCGCGATTACGTTCTCTTGAATTTGATTATTTGAAATCACTTCCTATGCTGCTTCCTTGAGAAAAGATTACATCAGGTTAAGCACTATGGTCACCTGATGTTAAGTGACGATCTGGCCCATTATGGTGGACACACTAAGCCTTATGGAGAGACTGACTCCCTATAGAAACTTCCAGAACATAACGATAGGCATTTAGCGGCAGATTTCCAACTAGAGGGTGGTAGCTAGCCAGGCGGGCAATAGAAAATCTGTCGCCAAATACAAAATAGGTGTGTTCCGGCAGTGGCACTTGAGCGCCAGCCCCTCCTATAAAAGCCGGAAACGCACCTGCGGATCCTCTGATTTTCGTGTCCGTGGGCGGCGGTGATCACTTACCATCAGGTGACACACTTACTAGTTTCCATAAAAAATACCACGGTACTAGAGTTTCATCGCCAGTTCAAACTCATTCTATGTGGATTAAATTAGTTTGAGCTATATTCAAATCGAATCAAAAATCTTAATTCAATTAAGACTCTAAGAAGGCTTTTATGAATGTCAAAACTACTACATAATCTATGTGTATGGCGGTATGGCCACAATCTTACTTGTTGTTAAGTGACGATGCGGCCTATGATGGTGAGCATATTAAACGGAAATCGTCTGCAAATAATCACTCAAAAAACTATACATTTTGACTTAGAGACTTGTAACGTATTTATTATAACACTTGATTATTTATTGACAATACAGTTTTTTTCCGTAGCGTACGTACGTACTTGCAACGGATGCCAGCTGAAAACAGCACTCAGTGCTTCCTAGGACACTTCAGCATATAGTAAGGTGGATACCCTTTCGTAATTTAAGCGATGATAGCTCAGTGGTGGTGTGTACGACTTTGCGTGAAGGGACGTGAGTTCTAATCCGACCACCTACGTTGAACTTAAACTTTCGGTGAAGGTAAACATCTTGATGAAACCATACCATGGTGGTAGGGCTTTTTCTGATGCCTGTCTGGTTAGCTAACTACCGTCAAGTTGAAAATCTGCCGCCAAATACCAATAGGTGTGTTCCAGCAGCTGCGCTTGAGAGCCAGTTCCTCTACAGGTTTAGCGTGTCTACCAACTTGGGCCGTATCGTCACTTAAGATCAAGTGAGATTATGGCCATAACGATAAACCTTAAGTCTAAAAAAAATAAAAAAAAATCTTGTTTAATGCTGTTTCTTATTAATCTGCCTATAATGGAATAGACCGTTGAGGTTGCGTCGAATCATACTCGGAGTCGAGTTCCACAATCGTTACATTTTAAAGTGAACTGTTTAAGCTCGCCTCGAGTGTCGTTTCTACTGAACTGACTATAGCAGCGTTCTTATCACACTTATATAGTGATCTACGTTATTAACTATCCGAAGCGATGATAGGTCAGCGGTAGTGTGTACGACTTTGCGTGAAGGAACGTGAGTTCGAATCCAACCACCTACGTTGAACTTGAGCTTTCGGTAAAGGAAAACATCGTGATGAAACCATAGCATGGTGGTAGGGCTTTTTCTGATGCCCGCCTGGCTAGTTAACCACCCTCAAGTTGAAAATCTGCCACCAAATACCAACAGGTGTCTTCCGATAGTTACAATTGAGAGCCAGTTCTTCCAAAGGTTTAGCATGTCTACCAGCTTGGCCGGTATCGTCAATTAAGATCAGGTGAAATTATGGCCATAACGCTAAGCCTTTAACTATAAAAAACCCTCTACTCATTAATTTTAAGTATGTTGTATTATTATTAAGTTTATATATTAATAAGTACTAGATGTGGTATGTAACAATAATGCAAAGAAAAATTGTTACGAAACGAATTTCCTTATGGCGCGTCGCGTAGGCAAAAAACGTCCGTAACGTTAGCGTAAGATGTTTATGTATAGTCTATGTATGATGGCTATACAGTGTTTAATGTACTGTCTACGTGATGACTGTTATTGTTATAAATATTTATAAATCATCGTAAACGAAATAAAGATGTTGAGATCATTCTGTAAAGTAGTTTTTTTAATCGATAAAAACATTATAATGAGAAATGTATAGTCCGAATAATTATTGTCTTTATACCTCGAATAGAACTTGAAATTAATATTTTATAATAAGGAATTTCGTTCCTATCCGTTGTCCCGCGATACCACTCGTTTCTTTTTTTTCCGTTTGGTAGTTGCAAATAAGTTGCGTTGAAACAAACACAACTTTTTCTTTATTATATCAATATGGATTTCAGGATTTTTTTCTTTTATCCGCTTTTATTTGTCTCAGTTCATCCACATCCTTATTAATATTATAAATGCGATAGTGAGTTTGTTACGTTTTCACGTTTAAACCGCTGAATGGATTATGATGAATTTTGGTATAGAGATAAACAATACAAGTGACTGTTACAAAACAATAGGTATACAGTGACAAAAGTAATGTTTTTTTTCTTAGTAAGTTATAAGAAAATATACGAAAAAAGCAAAGACACCGAAACTATACAGCCTATTCGAACGTTATTTCGTAATAAAGATGATAGCGCTTCAACATGATAGCTAAAATCTACGGACTTTTTGTGGCAAGCAAATAAACTATGCTTGTTAAAAATTGAAAATTTTATTAATAATAAAAAAAAACTAATTAATAAATAAAATTAACGAACCATTTTTTTTTTCATTTATTGATTGGTATTAGGCGTTCAGTTTACGATTTTCCAAACGTGTTTATTTTATTTTCGTAATAAATTTATTTTCTTTCTTTCTCAATATATAAAGACTGTATGATTTGTCTTAGTTGTTATAGCAATGTTATATTATAGATGTAATGTTTCGGTACGATTCCCACAAATAAGTTACCGAAGCTAGTATCAATATTAGTACAGCCATGTTCTCATATTTCACAGCACCCATTTTCCACCTTCCCGTGTATATAAAATTTAGTTTTCATCGTGATCCCTAACCTCTCATAAATCTTCACTAACTTAGTCCGTTACTGCGAATACACCATTCTAATCTATTCATCACGTTTCGCAATTCTCGAAACTTTAAATACACTCTTCAACTTTATACAGATGTTTTATAACTGGGTAGTTACTTTTCACTACAAATACGTGAGTTCTTATATTTTCATGATGCTGAGCGCTGTTTTATGCCGAGAAACGATCCTTTCCTATTTGATATAGGGTAGTTTTGTTGCATCAACCACCAGTGATACTAACAAGACAGCATTTTAATGGAAAACTATTATTCTGTAATAGAATTCGATCGCGCGGACCTGAACTGTGTTCCTTATAACTTTAAAATCTAATTTTCAACAGCGTGGACGTGATAAATTTTTCCTGGGTTGGGAAAATGACTGCGCGTCATCTGATGGTAATTTGCAGTACGGGCCAGTAATAGTAATGACTCTTTTAAGGGTAAATTTCGTCCGTCAGTTGGAACTGACTTTCCGGGTCACTAAATACCTCTGCACGCCTCTTTTACAAGATCCAATGTTATGGGAAGGAGGGAACACCCCGATCGAAAGACGATCCTCAAGATGTTTTCCTTTACCGAAAGCTCAAGCTCATTGTAGGCGCTTGGATTCGCTTGACGCGAAGTCGTACACTCTACCACTGAGCTATTACCGCTTCATATAGAGATTTGGCTCAGTTAACTATTGTATTGTATATGTAGAAGATAGTTTAGAATAAATATGTGCAGAAGGGTGTCAGAGTGGAACAGTGACGCGCTTAGTACGATGGAGTACGAACGTCCGTAACATCTATCAAGATGCAGTTAAGATCCGCCCGAGGAAACCCCACGGGGCTCCATCGACCGTGACACATAAATAATATCAGATGTGCCGTGCACTGAAATATGAGCGTGATAAAGATCGCTACGTGTGTCTAGCTTTAGGTAATGTTGCATGCCGTGAGTCAATATCCGGAAAACTCTGTAACGGCTAGACGCATAGTTTTTCATCTACAATGAGTTTGCGCTTTCAGTGTAGGAAAATATCTAATGTCCGCCTAGCTAGTTACCACCCTTAAGTGAAAAATCTATCACTAAATAATTGTGAGAGGGCGTCCTCAGCAAAACAAACTCCAAAATGGCGTAAATTAATATTCATTTGTTCTCAATACCAAACTCGTCTCGTCGTACAAATCACTAGTGCACCGTGTTTTTATTTACATACATTGCATCCCTTTCCCGCAATTAACGTTCTGTTTCCCGCATACCTACAGGTAAACTCCGGCAGTTGCGCTTGAGGGCCAGACCGACCTCTAGGGTTAGCGTGTCCATCATCTTGAGCCACATCGTCACTTAACGTCAGGTGAGATTGTGGTCATAACGCTAACCTTGATACAAAAATAAATCATTACAGCGCTAAATATAAAATCGGGTAACTTGGAATTTATTGGATTTGGTAAAGAAAAATAATATGCAGCTAGGTTACAAATAAATATCAAATCATCAAAAACTACCATCAGTAAAAAAAAACAATTTATACTATTTACTAGGTAAACTGTTCTGTATACATTGTACCTGATGATATGGTGAGTATATCCTTAAAAAAACGTTGCAACTCGTATAAAAGTACTTTGGAAGTCGCCTCTGCTATGTCTACCTGTAAGCTATTAGAATCTGAGTAAACGCTGTGTGACCTTAAAAAAAAATGTTTGTGTGTGTGTGCACGGCATAACTGAAACTTCTGAAACGTCCCCGATTAAAAATATTCGAAGCGATGATAGCTCAGTCGTAGTGTGCACGACTTCGCGTCAAGGGACGTGGGTTCGAACCCGAGCACCTACAATGAGCTTGAGCTTTCGGTGAAGGAAAACATCGTGAGGAAACCATAGTATGGTGGTAGGGCTTTTTCTAATGCCCGCCTGGGTAGCTACCACCCACAAGTTGTAAACCTGTCGCCAAATACCAATAGGTGTGTTCCGGCAGCAGCACTTGAGAGCCAGTTCCTCCACGGGTTTAGCGTGTCTACCAACTTGGGCCGTATCGTCACTTAAGTTCAGGTGAGATTATGGCCTTAACGCTAAACCTTAAGTATAAAAAAAAATACTTATAGAAAAGTATTCAAAATACATACGGGCAATGTTTAATAGACGATAGTGGGGACGCTACGATGCATCGCACAAAGAGGACACCGAGAACGTGTACTGTGTTCTATCTCATTCTCTCGCCCGCTGAATCCTATACATTTACGTGTCTGTGTCTCTGTGGACTCGCTTTTCCGTGTCATCGAGTTTGAAATCACAACGATTCTAAAGAAGTTTTACTTCAAAAACTCATAAACCCGAAGAGACATTGTTGTGCTATGATTATGTATGTGGTAGTCGTGACCCAGTACCTAATAGATCCCTACCACCACATTCGATTTGAGGAATATACAGTAGCTTTTTTTTTATACTTAAGGTTTAGCATTATGCCCATAATCTCACCTGATCTTAAGTGACGATACGGCTCAAGTTGGTGAACACGTTAAACCTGTGGAGGAACTGGCTCTCAAGTGCAGCTACCGGAACACACCTATTGGTATTTGGCGGCAGGTTTACAACTTGAGGGTGGTAGCTACCCAGGCGGGCATTAGAAAAAGCCCTACCACCATGCTATGGTTTCCTCACGATGTTTTCCTTCACCGAAAGCTCAAGCTCATTGTAGGTGCTTGGATTCGAACTCACGTCCCTTGACGCGAAGTCGTACACACTACCACTGAGCTATCATCGCTTCAATGATCTGATCTGAAAAGCTGATCCCGGAACACTTATTATGCCACTCCACATTCAACAAATGAGATGGCTTAACAAATCATTTTTATAGTTAAAATTTTGCGTTACGATCACAATATCGCCTGATGTTAAGTGACGATGAGGTCCAAGATTGTGGACATGGTAAGCCTAGTGGAGGGACTAGCTCTCAAGTGCCATGAGGCGGCGTTAATACGCACTACCTATTGGCTATCATCGCTTCAAAATTTACGTACTCTAACGGGAAATATTTGAAAGAGAGGTAATTGTAATGGCCAACCTCAAGTCTATTTGCTAGTCATAAATAACTCAATGGTAATGTAGCACTTTCAGGTTAATAAGGAATTCCTTGAACTATTTGCTTAAGTTACGAGTGCCTTCCCCGTATCGCAGAACTACGGTAATAAAAACCTTTTGCATTTATTTTCCACGACCTTAATCTACCTTTGCCCAGTAAACTGGCTAATAGACCATAAAACACATCAAGAAAATTTATTGTTTCCGTTTTTTAAGTGCTACATACAATACATCAATTTATGTATGATCAGTTGTTAGTGTGTACTCAATGAACGTAGTTTCGAATCCAACCGCAATGACCCTCAACTTCCGGTGATGAAATGAGGGAACCTTGAATTGGTGGTCTTTCTTCAACTCGCAAGTTGAAAATATACTTATATCCTTGTAGGTGTGTTTCGGCAGTTGCTCTTGAGACCCAGTTCGTCCACTATTCAAAGCGTGTCCACCGTCGAGGCCCACATCGTCACTTAACATCAGATAAGATTGTAGCCATATCGCTTAAACTAATAAAGAGTATAACTGAGCCTAGTATGTACATTAAGTATTTTTTTATTATAGACTTGTTGTGTCGTTATTAATATATAGAGGTCAAAAATAATTTATTTGATAACTAATATTTTGGATCGAAATATGTATCACTCTTTATTCTCTAAAATGAAAGGGTGTCTTTCGGGGTAGCAAATAAAAGTTACATTTTCAAATTAAGTTAAGGTTTTTGCGGATTTCGTTGATTTTTTAATAACTTAAGTATAACATAAGTTACGTTTTATCTTTTAATGGTATCGAACCGCCTTCGCACGTCCGGTGTAGGACCCAGGTATCTCATCTGGGCATCATATCGTCTATGACGGCACTGACTCCCGATGGCGGCCTTCGACGAGATCCACGCCTGTTTACTAAGATGACATCCTCTATGGTCAGGGGCTCCACCTCCCGCCACTCAGCCCCTGGCCTCCAAATTTTTCTTGATATATTTTTGCGTTTACCCACTATACACACTAATCTGTTCCTTGAAATAAAACTAATTTAAACGGATTTTATCGCGGTTATTTATTAAATTTTGATCCCGACGTTTCGAAAGCTTTTCAGCCTTCGTGCAGCACGATATAAACTATACGAAATAACCGCGATAAAATCCGTTTAAATTAGTTTTATTTCAATGAATAATATTCACGTAAACCTAAGAAATCATTAATCTGTTCCTATTAGTATATTTAATATAATATCAAACTAGATCAAAATAGGTGTGTTCCGGCAGCTGCACTTGAGATCCAGTTCCTCCACGGGTTTAGCATCTCTACCAACTTGGGCCGCATCGTCACCTAAGATCAGGTGAGATTATGGCCATAACGCTAAATCTTAAATATAAAAAAAAGTTAAAAAAATTATACAGTATAAAAAAAATTTTGTTTTTTTTATAGATTACAAATTTGATTCCACATTTGAATGTATTTTTCCTTTATTTATCATATCTAAGCTGTTTATTTTTCTATTTCTTTCCCATCGGACAATCTTTATATTTGCCTATATGGCAGATCTCGTTTTGAATTGACAATAGTTGCGTGGTTGTATCGGATTTTGGCTTCTTTTGCAGAAAACCAACAACCATTATAAAGGTCCGATAGATGGAATTGTTGTGTAAGGAAGATGCGATTGTGAATTATTATAAGGGAAACGTATATTGCCGCTCAACGCTCGCATGTTGAAAGCTTCTGCCCATTTCCAAGAGTTATGTATCGGATGTGAATATTTCAAGACAGCCTCGTTTCAGATCGATCACCCTGACCTCTTGTACCTTTGAGATTTTATTGCTGCTTGCTGCCAGCTTCCGGCAGTGAATTTATTGATGTATTTAGATCATAAAATAGTTATAATATTCATAAATATAATATAACTTGTAACTGAGTCAAAACTGTTTATTAAATACCTTTATAATAGAAGTGTTATTGATGTAAATAGAATAAAATAAATTATTTTTAAGTTTTGGGGTGTTTGTGTCGAAATACTGTGACGTGGGTCACATTCAAGTTATTGAATTTTTGATGAAATTCCATTGCATTTATATTTAATATCATGGATTGTAGGTAGGACATGAAATGTAGGTTATATCCTATAAAAAAGTAGGTTTCTTTGGGATGGCGGATAAAACAAGTTCTTTATACATAGAAACATGTTATAAAGTTTTTTTTATGAAATAGGGGCTATCGAGTAAACGTGTCAACTGATGGTAAGTGATCATCGCCACCCATAGACACCCACAGCTCGACAATAGCTGTTGCGTTGCCGGCTTTTATTTGAGGGACTGGCTCTCAACTGCAACTGCCGGAACAGACCTATTGGTGCTTAGCGGCAGACTTTCATCTTGAGGGTGGTAGCTAGTCAGGCGGGCATTAGCAAAAGCTCTACCACCATGCTACGGTTTCATCGCGATAATTTATTTTATAACCATTGTAATTTTTAGTATACTATAATATAATATATTGGGTCCCTGAAAAGAGGTCTGAAGCGGTATCTAAGCTGGCCAGCGTGACAGCGGTGAATGGTAGTGAATTCTGTTCATTGTTAGTCGCCACTGATTTGGATTGTCCTGTACTATATCAGGTATAGTGCAGTCGCTTTGCTGCGCAACATAAATAAAAATGCTTGCTAATATTTTAAATTCAAAATTGTGTTTGTTTGTTTGTATGTATGTATGTTTGTTACTTACGCTCTCACACCTAAACCGCTGAATTAATTACTATGAATTTTGGTATAATAAATAAATGAATTAATACTTCATTGTACTCTCGTAACGTTACGTAGTAACGTGGTAACAAAAAAAATTAGATAGTAAACTAACGAATGGTACAGAGATACATGGGAACATGGAAACGGCGATAGGCTATTTTGACTTTCAAATAGCTTTTAAAAGTGAGGTAAAGAAAGAATCAAACTTTCTATGTTACTTTTATTTGCGTCACCTGATTTGCGTGACAAAAAAACAAAATTGACGCACAGTAACATAAACTTTTCTGGACAACCTACACCTCAGTCCGCCCCGTGACCACGAAGGCTGAAAAGCTTTCGAAACATCGGGATCAAAATTTAATAAATAGCCACGATAAAATCCGTTTAAATTAGTTTTATTTCAATGAATAATATTCGCGTAAACCTAAGAAATCATTATGACGCGAGCGAAGCCGCAGGTGTAAGCTAGTATAAAATAAAATTATAATCCATGTTATCGAAGTTGGGAGTATAGTACAACGAGCTGGAACTCTCATTGAAACATAACAACTATATAAAACCATGTCATGGTGATTCCTAGATCGACCAGCTACGAATTGAAAGTTGACGATTTGTCATCCAGTCTCAAGAAGAAGTGTATCCTGCCAGTGGCCCACGTTAGAGCCAAGATCTTTGGAAGCGATGATAGCTAGCAATAAGTACGGACACCGCGTTAATCGTTAATGGACGTGAGTTCGAATCCAGCTTTCTTTTTTTTTTTACGTGGGGAAATGCGTTTATGCATCCCCTCCCAGCCCGGAGGGACTAGGAGGGGTATGTGGGACTCGCCCGGCGCTAGCCACCGGGAAAACCCACTAAAACCCCACGGCCATCTGTCGCCTTTCTGGGATGACACGGGTCCGTGCTTGGCAAACACCGCGTCAACCCAGTCACCGCGTCACCCCAGTCACCGCGTCACCCCAGTCACCGCGTCACCCCAGTCACCGCGTCACCCCAGTCACCGCGTCACCCCAATCACCGCGTCACCCCAAAAGTTCGAATCCACCTGCAATGACCTTGAGCTTCCGGTGAAGGAAGACATCGTGACGAAACCACAGCACGGTGGTATGGCTTCTTCTAATACCCACCTGGTTTCTTACCACTCTCTAATTGAACATCTGCTGCCGAGTTCAAAACTATACTTAGAGTGTCCATAACCTTGTGTCATCAAGCGATGGTAGCTTAGTGGTAGTGTGTAGGAACACCGCGTCAAGAGACGTGAGTACGAATCCAACCATCTATAATGAGCTTGAGCTTTCGGTGAAGGAAAACATCGTAAGGAAACTATAGCATGGTGGTAGGGATTTTTCTGATGCCCGACTGGCTAGCTACCACCCTCAAGTTGAAAATCTGCCGCCAAATACCAATAGGTGTGTTCCGGCAGTTGCACATGAGAGCCAGTTCCTGCAAAATAAAGGTTGGCATGGTCCAAAATATATATATAAAAAAACTCAGCACTTAATATCCTGAGAGATTGCAGCTACATGCTAAAGTAATTAACAACGAAACTAGAAAATTATATACTTTTTTTTTTAATCTTTTAAAACCTCAACTTATAATCATCAAAAGAGGTAAATCGAATATCTAGTTTTATTTTTATACATTGAGACTGTCTTTTTTCAGGGAAAAGGCTAATCCAGCGAATATTTTAAATTATTATTGATATATTACTAATCGAAGTAATAATTTACAAAATGGTACATCGAACACAGCAAGCCGCTGGTTGGACCTTTTGCCCGATTAACTCCAAAGGTGAAGCCTTTTAGGAGAATCCAAAAGTTTCCCGTTAAAAGCAAATTTATCCCATTGATCACCCTACTAAGTGTGCGTGAAGGTAGGCTATAGTTTATTTTAACTACATCTATTTCGTAAACCTATCGAGGTTAAGAAAAGTAAAGACAGTAACGTCTATGAAAAACGACGATCAGAGTGAGATTTTTTATTCTTTTAGAATCTTTGTTAACAAACCAGCCTATAAGGTATTTGGTCGTGAGATATACACTAATTAATTCTGAAACGCCACAAACTAAATAAAAAATACTATAAATACTAACTCGGTGCATATCAATTGCAGCCCACTCGAATATACATCTTTACCAGCCCGTTGACGTATGCTAGTTGCGACTTAGTTATTAATCATATCGTGTCGTGTCGTCCCGTGTGTGGTGTTAAATAGTAACATATCTATTAACGTAGTAACAGACAAAAAGAGATCGCAGCCAGATCAGAAACATTTACTGAAATACGTTCGTAGGAGCATTCGAACAGTGGTAAAGCTGAATGAATATTATAACATACTATTAGAAGAAAGGTAAGCAGTCATGTTAAATAGTAACATATCTATTAACGTAGTAACAGACAAAAAGAGATCGCAGCCTGATCAGAAACTTTTACTGAAATACGTTCGTAGGAGCTTTCGAACAGTGGTAAAGGTGAATGAATATTATAACATACTATTAGAAGAAAGGTAAGCAGTCATGTTAAATAGTAACATATCTATTAACGTAGTAACAGACAAAAAGAGATCGCAGCCTGATCAGAAACATTAACTGAAATACGTTCGTAGGAGCTTTCGAACAGTGGTTTAGGTGAATGAATATTATAAAATACTATTACAAGAAAGGTAAGTAGTCATGTTGAGTACTTTAAATACGGTGTGAACTCGACTGTTACATGCATTCTAAGCGAGGTACTTGAGGGATACATCGGACATTCTTTATAGACTTTTTTCTACGGTAGTCATTACTGTTACTGGACTGTACTGAAACTTACCATCAGGTGAACTACAGTCCGAGCTAAGATAAAAAAAAATGCGGTAACATCATCGACGGGCCGTTGTTTGTTTCGATGTGTATGCTGTATATCATTATTGGAAATGGTATATATAGAGTTCATAGTTATAATTTTTTCCCATAGTACTTTAATCACAACGTTCATTCTTGATAATATAGATTTCATCATATATCATTCGTCATCATTTATAGCGATGATAGGTAAGTAGTAGTGTGTACGACTTTGCGTCAAGGGACGTGAGTTCGAATCCAACCACCCTCAATGAGCTTGAGCTTTCGATGAAGGAAAACATCGTGAGAAAACCATAGCATGGTGGTAGGGTTTTTTTGATGCCCGCCTGGCTAGCTACCACCTTCAAGTTGAACATCTACCTCCAAATGCCAATAGTGTGTTCCGGCAGTTGCACATGAGAGCCAGTTATAGATGCCAGCACGTGAGATTATGGCCATAACGCTAAGCATAAACTTTAAAAAAATATATATTATTACAATTGATGTAATTCTTTTCTTAATTACTTTGCTTCTCATGACTAAAAATACTTAATAAAATTATTAAAAAAATAATAATAATAAGAAGTGATTAACGATCGACAGTTAAAATAAACTATAGCCCAAAGTAATGTTTACGATAGTAAGGGTCCTGTGTTTAGTTACGAACGTCCCTCGAGGTCCGTGAGAACTCTCCAACGCTGTCCACATTAACCCAGCTTTGTAGAGTTCTACAACTTTCTCATTGCATAAAACTACCTGTAACACGAATTAAGTTATACAAAAAGCAAATCAGCTTTCTCTCGAGGTCGGAGATTGATTTTAAAGTTTTTCTTTTTTAATGCTTACAGGGCAGCGAACAGCCAGGCGGCCTATCTGATGGTAACTGGTGACCGTCGCCTACAACCAGCCGCAATACCAGCGGTATAACAGACACGTTCCTTACCCTGGACAACGTATTTTAATCTCTTTTTGAAGTGACATATATTGTAATGCTGAAGGAAAACTGTGCTGGGTAGCTGATACTGTAGATTCAGGATATGCGATTAGAAGGTTCTGTTGGACCTACCTCTTATAGCTATACATCGAGGCTGTAAAGTAAGGGGATAAGCAGCTGAAGCAATAAGCTGAGGAATTAGCAGACCATTTACTGTGATCGCGTTGGAAAATGCATCTTCTTCTGGAAAGGGCTTCTTACATATTTCTATTTCTTAGCGGTAGTGTGTACGAACGCCGCGTCAAGGGACGTGAGTTTGAATCCATCTACAATGAACTTGAGATTTCGGTGATGGAAAACAACGTGAGGACACCATAGCATGGTGGTAGGGCTTTTTCTAATGCCCGCTTGGCTAGCAACCACCCTCAAGTTAAAAATCTACTCCCAAATATCTGTAGGTGTGTTCCGGCAGCTGCACTTGAGAAATTAGTTCCTCCAGTAGGCTCAGCACGTTGACCATTTTGGTCCACATCGTCACTTAACATCCGGTAAATTTCTAAACCTTTACCATTAAAAAAATACAATCAGTAAAATTACTGAAATTCAGGCGGATATCTTAATTTAAAAAATCCAAATAATGCTGTCCAAAAATAGATTATCCAATGACTTTGACGGACCAATTGTCGTCGCGTAAAATATTAAAGGTTTTTTTAGTCACTTTTTATTTTTATATAAAGTATCTGGTCTAGTTCATGTATCAAGCGTAAAAGGAACTGTCCGTTTGCCCTATATATTTGAGAGTACGTGATTTCAATCCAGCCCTGGACAGCTCGCTGCTGGAATAGAGTGCGGACTCGAGTACAGCGGTACGTGTTATTCTAACATCGTCGAGTTACGAAACTTTCAAACAGAGTAATCAGAGAGAAAACTCTACGACTGATTACGTATTTGATTCATGTATTGAAGTGAATTCGAATCCAAGCACCTACAATGAGCTTGAGCTTTCGGTGAAGGAAAACATCGTGAGGATACCACAGTATGGTCGTAGGGCTTTTTCTAATGCCCGCCTGGCTAGCTACCACCCTCAAGTTGTAAACCTGCCGCCAAATACCAATAGGTGTGTTCCGGCAGCTGCACTTGAGAGCCAGTTCCTCCACAGGCTTAGCGTATCTACCAACTTGGGCCGTATCGTCACTTAAGATCAGGTGAGATTACGGCCATATAGCTAAACCTTAAGTATAAAAAAAACAACGTATGTGGTTTCCGAGCTATTCTTCTTGTGGCATATTATGAAACACGGTTGACAGTGAATTTGCGGCTTGAAATCTATTTTCTGTAACCCTGGTAAATGTGTCTACCAATTTATATTGCTATTAATTTCGCTTGAGCAAGTTAGGAGAGATGTATAAGACCTGACTGGTGCAATTGAGTAATACTCAAAAAACTCACAAGGTATTAGTGATAAGGGATGGACCCTTACCACGTTATTTCCAATACCAATTTCCGCTTATAAGATAACAGGATATTCAAAATTAAGTAGTTTGCGGAGTGAGTTAAAAATTAGAAGGTGAATGATGAGAATTGGTTACGGTGCAAGGGTGTCGAATATCATCTGACTGATCCAAGACATCCTCATCTGCACGAGGCACATTGCCAAGTAACAGACGAGACTGAGAGTCATTGGTCCCACATTTGGATTTTGGTCAAATCGGTTAACCATATAAACCTTCATCCATCACAACTTGGTTCAGAGCTAATGCCCGAGTGTTAGCGACCACCCCCGGGTTTATACTGCCATAAAATAGAGTTTCATTGTGAGTCTTTATGTTCCAGCATAGGGACAGAGAACCGGCCTTTCTCTCAAGGTCATCAGCATGGCTGTAACTATTCCTGGTTTTGCGACTGTCTGTAAGCGATGGCAATTTACCATCAGATGAGCCGACGCGCTGTTTGCTGTGTAGGAAAAAACGTATTCGGGTTCCTGAAGGAATATCATACTTCTATCCGCGTAAGAGATAAAATGCGTCACAGTTTTTTATAAAAGATGTGTCGCACTTATTATAAAATATCGCCGGTTGGACTTGTAGATGAAGTAATTATATAGTCAAAACTTATGGGTATGTTGATCCACGTTCACAAAACACAATGAACAATAATGTTTTAACCGGTTTTAATTGTTTTAACCGGTTTTCTTTTATTTTTGTGTGGTATTATTTATCGAAATTTAATGTTGGCAAAAACGAAAGTAGGTTGTCTTCGTGAAAAGTGGTTAAAATTTTGTAATAACAATGATTTGTTAGGTTTTTAAAATAACTTTGTTTTGATAAAATTTTATTTCTACCGGTACTCCCGGAAACAGTTATACACAATACATTATATTGTTTGTTCATTTATTAAAAACAGGGTGGACTGCGAAAGCGTACAACAAAAAATTAAAAAAAAAAAAAAAAAATTATTTATATATAGTATTTTTATTAACATGAATTTAACTGCCCACAACGCTTTTTTTATACTTAAGGTTTAGCATTATGGCCATAATTTCACCTGATCTTAAGTGACGATACGGCCCAAGTTGGTAGACACGCTAAACCTGTGGAGAAACTGGCTCTCAAGTGCAGCTGCCGGTAAACACCTATTAGTATTTGGCGGCAGGTTTACAACTTGAGGGTGGTAGCTACCCAGGCGGGCATCAGAAAATCCCTATCACAATGCTATGGTTTCCTCACGATGTTTTCCTTCACCGAAAACTCAAGCTCATTGTAGGTGCTCGGATTCGAACTCACTTCCCTTAAGTAAGTCCTACACACTACCACTGGGCTATCAACGCTTCAAAAGAAGATATAGAATCCTATAGAAGTGTTCAATTGAGAAATTTTATAAACAGATTTTCTCCTACCCTTACAAGAGTTTGCTTAAATTTTCACTAAAGATTAAGATAGAATTTTGACCATTGGCCGAGAGCTAATAAATATAATCAATGCCTCCTCTACTATACTGGTTTCGTACCTCGAAGTGATGCATTAGACGCGTCCAGTTTACGATCCGAAACGTATAGTGTTGGTGTTACCGATACAGCTTGTACGACGCGCATTCAACACAGGCCGTATTTACTTTATCGTTTTTAACGATAATAAGTTTAGGTATACAAACAACACAACATATAGATAGGCAAGCGACGATAGCTCAGTGGTAGTGTGGACGACTTCGCGTCAAGGTACGTGAGTTCATCTACCTACAATGTCAGTTTGCGCTTTCGGTGATGGAAGATATCGTGCGGAAACCATAGCAAGGTGGTAGGGCTTTTTCTAATCGCTGCCTTGGTAGACACCATCCTCAAGTTGAAAATCTGCCGCCAGTTACCGATAGGTGTGTTCCGGTAGTTGCACTTGAGAGCCAGTTCCTCCACAGTTTTAGCGTGTCCACCAACCTAGGCCGTATCGTTACTTAAGATCAGGTGAGATTATGCTCATAACGTTAACCCTGAACTATATAATCGGTGTTTTACAGAATAAACTTTGGAGAGTGTGCTCAGGAACTGCACGATTTGATCCCACCAACTGCATTCTATCTGAGGACGATCAGACGCCGCGAGGGTTTTGCACCCATATATAGTTGACATTTCCCCGATCCGCACGAAGCGTGTTGCAGCTTCTTTCATAATGCGTACTGCTATGGAGTGGAATTCACTACCGGCGTCTGTCTTTCCTATACCGTACAATCTGGGAGTCTTCAAACATAGAGTGAACAGGTACTTGCTGAGTAAGCGCGTTCCATCATAGACCACATCGACACACCATCAGGTGAGTTTGTGGTCAAGCGCTTACATGTTGAATGTAAAAAAAAGTAAACCTAGAGATTTCACATTTAGAATTATTTTGTTCTTATAATTCACTATCTACGACCGCCACATCTTTCGCGTCGAACTAAAAATTATTTAATACATTTTAGTCGCGTTTGCTTTGCTTCTATTTGTGGTGACGTCGTGTTTAATAGCCTAAAGAGTTCCTCGTTATCGCTGTAACAAAAGTAGACGGAAGATTTCGACATCTGATTGGTCGTTTTTAAGATTAGAGCGAGCAGCAAAAAAGCATTTCCGCTTAATAATATTTATAGAGAAAGGTTTTTTTATAAACTTAAGGTGTATCGTTGTGGCCCTAATCTCACCTGATCTTAAGTGACGTAGACACGCTAAACCTGTGGAGGAACTGGCTCTCAAGTACAGCTGCCGGAACACACCTATTGGTATTTGGCGGCAGGTTTACAACTTGAGGGTAGTTGCTAGCCAGGTAGGCATTAGAATAAGCTCTACCCTCATACTATAGTTTCCTCACGATATTTTCCTTTTTATGAACGAAACTAACAATAAAATAAAATAATAAACTTGAAATAAAATCTACCTACCCACCGAAGAGACAAACAATATAGGTATAGAAATGACTGTAGTATTTTTTCTTTCTCTCTCTCTCTCTCGCTCTCCATCACTCTCTAATAATATGAATGTCGCAATGCATTCCTGAATACGAGAGGGTCGCAGCGTGAGAAAGTTAAATTACAATCATAACTTGACTCCGACTTGTCGTTACTCTTACAGGGGAACGCGTTGGCAGCAAAACTTTTTATGTATGAAACTTGTTCACTAAAGACTTTGTTTTCATGTTACATTCTTGAATTTATAGCGACGAATCGAATAATAGTGGTACGAATTTACATATCAGGGGCCATGAGTGTTACGTAATCCGAATTTTAGTAATTTTTCATCCCCCCGTTCCCTCGTTAGTATAAGTAAGCAAAGCTGTTACAACCTCCTCTTTATATCCCAATCTAAATACGGGTATATATTTGGAACATTTTTTTTATGTTACGCAGCATAGTGACTACACTGCACCTGGTGTTAAGTACAGTACAGTACTTTGCATCGAATTTCACTATTAGTTACTCTACATGCTAGCCTGCTTAAATTTCGTTTCACGCCTCGTTTGAAGGATCCCAAGTTATTGGAGGGTGGGAACACGCTGACCGGAAGTCGGTGCCACAGGTACGAGAAAAATATGAATCAGCAAACTTTTTAGTTCGCGATACAATAAGAGTCACCGTGAAACTGTGACACCGGAGTCGCGCTCGCGTGGTTCTGCAGTGAATTTCCAGAAAGCGGAAGTTGAACTCGGTTTTCGTTATTTAAGTTATTGTAATTTTTAAGTTATCTTCGCTCTTGTGTAAGCTGTGTGCTTGTGGGAGGACATCATTACTTGTTGGTAGGGCTTTTTCTAAAGCTCAACTGATTAGCTACCATTCTTAAGTAGAAAATCAGAAGCTAAATACCTATAGGTGTGTTCCGGTAGTTGCACTTGAGACGCAGTCCCACCAGTAGGCTTAGCGTGCCCGCCATCTTGCGTCACATCGTCACTTAATATCAAGCGAGTTTGTATCCATAACCTATTAAGTATAATATTTAACGTTTACAAACCTTGACAAAGAAGATTTTCACACCTAGAAAAACTATACACAGTTATATAAAATGTAATATCGCCCATGATATATAGCGCTAAACGTAATAAGAGTGATAAAAAAAATACCCTTCCCACCTTTTTCCGTGCGTGAAAAAGTGCAAAACTTTGCGACTCATATTTCCCATGTTCCTTGTTTTGAAATATAAATAGCTTGTCGCAATGCATTCACGAACAATGTCGCTATGGAACTAAGTTAAATTACTGTAATAACTTGAACTTTGCTGCTCGTTTTTTAACTTACATCTTTCTGTAGTATTCATTTATGAATGACTTTCATGAGTTTATATATTGCCTTTATCATTGTTCTAATACCCATATAACTACGTGAAGTGATGATAGCGCAATGGTAGTGTGTACGACTTCGCGTCAAGGGACGGTGAGTTCGAATCCGACCACCTACAATCAACTTGAGCTTTCGGTGAAGGAAAATAATGTCAGTAAGCCATAGCTTGGTGGTAAGGCTTATTCTAATGCCCGTCTAACTTGCAACCACCTTCAAGTTGAAAATCTGTAAAATACCAATAGGTGTGTTCCGGCAGCTGCACTTGAGAGCCAGTCTCTACACAGGTTTAGCGTGTTACTAAACACTTAAGAACAAGTGAGATTATGGCCATAACGCTAAACCTTAACTATATTAAAAAAAAACTTTTAGAGTATATTTACCATCCTGTTTCACATCGCTACTTACATCAAATCAATATCCGAAAAAAAAATATTCAATTTAGACCTTAAGAATGCGTTTATGAACGTCAAAACTACCACCGGTGCTAAAAACAACCCACTCTTCGAGAGGAAACGGCAAGAAACTCGATCTGGCTAATTCCGTGGAGATCTTTCAGTCTGTAAAATATTACCGTGAGGCAACGAGAAAGCAATTAATATGCAATGCTCATATATAAAAAAAAAAAAACGAAATAGTACGTACTAAAACCAATAGAAAAAATTCCATTTTACGGTAAACCGCTCGATTTGTTTTCTCAAAGCGACCGTGTTTATCCAGCCAGATTGCTCTTCAAATTATTTATTTACATAGGTCGCATTGCGTCTACAGCGCATTTGAGAACCGTTTGCACTTATTTGTTCTGCGTCTTCTCATACACCTATTTTCCTACATTTCCTTATGTACAAATGGAAACAAAACTTCATTAGTAAGTTATTTTTCTACACTGAATACTACTGGTGACCGCGTGAATGATTTTACCAATTTAATATTTTTCTATACATTATGTAAGTTTTAAGATCGTAAGTGGAATATGAAATATGTTCCGTGTAGAATGAATGTTATATTCCGCTGCGAGGTTAGATATCACGTGGAATACTAAGGGTATTGTGGAATTCATTAACATTAGGTATCCTATACATTAGCTCGAAACGAAACAACGAGAGTTAAATATAGCAAAGTAATAAAAATAACGTAATATTATTTTATTATAATGGATCGACGTGTCAACTGAAATCATTACTTGAATCCTCGCTAACTAAAGTTACAGCCCGTGGAGGTTGCGTCGAATCATACTCGAGAGTTACGTCCACAATCGTTATATTTTACAGCTTGTTACAGAGTGAATGTAGTATATGAAGCGATGACAGCTCAGTGGTAGTGGGTAAGACTTTGCGTCAAGGGACGTGAGTTCGAATCCGACCACCTGCAAAATGAGCTTGAGCTTTCGGTGAAAGAAAACATCGTGAGGAAACCATAGCATGGTGGTAGGGCTTTTTCCAATGCCCGCCTGGCTAGCTACCACCCTCAAGTTGAAAATCTACCGTCAAATACCAATAGGTGTGTTCCGGCATCTGCACTTGAGAGCCAGTTCATCCACAGGTTTAGTGTGTCTACCTACTTGGGCCGTATCGTCACTTAAAATCAATTGAGATTATGGCCATAACGCTAAATCTTACGGACAGTCGTCCGTAATGTCGAACGTTCTTAACTCGACTGCCTCACACAGTCGCTCTACTAACCAGGATAACGCTTAATCAAATGACCAACTTCTTACATAGTTATTACACTAACAGTGTAAGGTCAATACAACAGCTTTTATAAGTGCAAAGTATGGTTATTATTACGTTTCTAATACCATTATGTCACCACGTCAATAAGCAGTATACATGGTAAAAATTTTATAGTTATGATTTAAAGTAATCTCACCTGATCTTAAGTGACAATACGGCCCAAGTTGGTGGACACGGTATAAATGTGGAGGAACTGGCTCTCAAGTGCAACTGCCGGAACATACCTAATAGTATTTGGCGGTAGATTTTCAACTTAAGAGTGGTAGCTAGCCAGGCAGGCATCAGAAAAAGCCCTACCACCATGCTATGGTTTCCTCAGGAGGTTTTCCTTCACCGAAAACTTAAGCTCATTATAGGTGGTTGGATTCAACCTCACGTTCCATGACGGGGCGTTACTACACGCTACCACTAACATTAAATCGAAAATAAAATACTTATCAATTTTAGGAATCAATTAAAAAGGTTTTACGTACAAAAAAATCAAAAACAATTATTAATTACATTTTTTTTTGTGTTGCACAATTATTGCATTATTCCCATGCATCACAAATAATGGTATGTATAATATGCTGTGCCTATTATAAATATTTAAAAGAATTTCTACTGACGTCCGTGACGTCGCCTTCAGAGCGTCCAGTCAGGATATCAGCGCTGCAATATATCAGTGTAGCTGTTATGCTGAGACTGGTACCAATTTATCCACACATTAGGTATTTTTTCATTTATTTTTTTGTGATCATGCTGTAATGTTCTGTTGTTTATTTTTGTATTATTTTTTATTTTTAGTTTATTTTCTTTTATTTATTTTAAATATCATTTGCTGTGTGTTGGATATATAAAACTTTCTTTCTTTCTTTCTTTCTTTTTATTATAGGAAATCCAATCAGTAATGCATTAGGATATCGCTTAAGTTGTACTGAAAATGTCAAAAATAAAATAAATAGTTGGAAAATGTGTAAAAATGGCATTTTTTGCATACGATAATCAAAGCAGTACATACAAAATTCGTTTCGATTACGTCGATCATTGTCTAAACAATATCATGTGTGTTGTGATGTTTCTAAAAGTATGGAAAATTAAGGAAAATGGAAAACACGTTAGTAGCTCAAACAACAATTCTTAAAAACGTTGCAAGCAAATGGAGGCTGTTTACTCCGAAACCGTTATAGGGTGAGGAAACGTATTTTTGTATATAGTTAAGGTTTAACGTTATGGCTGCAATCTCACCAGATGTTAAGTGATGATGTGGTCCAAGATGATGGACACGCTAAGCATAAGAGGCTCGCTGTTAAGTGCAACTGGTTGAGGGTGGTATCTAGCCAGGCCGGCATTAGAAAAAGCTTTACACCGTCTCTATGGTTTCATCAATATGTTTTCCTTCACCGAAAGCTCAAGCTCACTGTAGGCGGATTCGAACCCACTTCCGTACACACTACCGACTGAGCTATCATCGCTTCGAATGATTTACTACAATTCTATTTACCTATTTCCCATTTTCCTCTACTACAAATGCTTCGTAAGTTAAAAGGAAATATTTGCTTTTGAACGTTCATAGTGGAGGAGAAATATTTTTACAAGGAAACCACTTGGAAACGATTTTTATTGGAAAACTGGAAATTTTAACGTTCCGTTGCAACTCCACTTTACTTTGTTTTATTTTATCGCCTTCTAACTATTTATGATGTTAAAGACCGTTTCTATTATTTCCAAGTCCAGAGGTTTTTATTATGACTTGTAATAGTTTAAAAATAGTAGAAAAGATAGAATAGACTTTTATTTCCTACTAACTTTTACCCGCAGCTTCCTTATTTTTGGTATTGCTAAGACTTAGCGTTATGGCCATAATCTCACCTGATCTAAATGACGATACGGCCCAAGTCGGTAGACATGCTAAACCTGTGGAGGGTCTGGCTCTCAAGTGCAACTGCCGGAACACACCTATTGGTATTTGGCGGCAGATTTCCAACTTGAGGGTGGTAGCTAGCCAGGACGGCATCAGAAAAGGCCCTACCACCATGCCGTGGTTTCCTTACGATGTCTTCCTTCACCGAAAGCTCAATGTAGGTGGTTGGATTCGAACTCACGTCCCTTGACGCAATGTCGTACACATCTCCTCCTCCTAGCGTTACTATTGATTTAGTCAATCATTTTACATCCCACTTCTGATAAGTTTTTCCGAGAAAAACAGCCTAATACCGTCTCCAGGTTTCCTTCTATCTCTATACCAAAAAGAGAGATGAACTTCATAGTAACCATGGTATCAGCGTGTTGGTCTCGGGTCTATCGTGTGGTAGGCGGAAAACTCCGAGCAATGTCCGATACTTGTGACTCGTACGTAGGTTTAAGGGGTCCCTTGTCGACACTCATCACCACTCGGGTTTCTTTCCCAACCCAGCCAGGCTTAGTAACAACCTGCTACCGCAGCTTTAGAAGCACGTTCTAGTATAGATCTTACTGCAGCCCTAGACATACCCAAAATATTTTAGAAGTGTCATGATTTCTTATTTTGTAACTAATTTTAATGATTTAACATGGTCTTTATAATATTCTTATATACTAAAGTGATATTCAAATGATTTAAACGCACTTTAGTAAACTTCCTATTGTCAGTTTTAGTATTTGTTAAGTCTCTCAATTTATCTGCTACCGGAAATGCATTGCATTCCTTTTGGATATCGTCCTCGATATGGTCAGTTTTTATTCTATAATCAGAAAAATAGGTCGTCAAAAAATAAGCAGTAGTACTATCTTCGAAGTGTAAGTTAATCAAAAAGTGTATAATAAAGTAGTTGCAAAGGAAAATTGTGTTTTATTATAATTAAAAGATTATAGGTAGTAATTGTGAAAGGGTGATAGATAAACAAACTCACATTCGCGTTTATAATATTACTAAGTACAATGTCAAAAATAAAACAACAACAAAATGCAGGAGTACCGAGATATTTAATGGAGCCAAAGGAAAACACGTCTTAAATTAATATGCCACGCTGCATCCGGCGCGCCGAAGACACATGAAAATCTGTTGTGTGATCCGTAGCCAATTGTTCTGTATTCGGATGTATCTTTCTATCAGTTAATTATGATTATAAACTTGTTGCATGCGAAATAAAAAAAAAAAAACAAATTGTTATGATTTCTTATGTTTACGCAAATAGTATTCATTGAAATAAAACTAATTTAAACGGATTTTATCGCGGTTATTTATTTATTTTGATCCCGACGTTTCGAAAGCTTTTCAGCCTTCGTGGTCACGGGGCGGACTGAGGTGTGGGTTGTCCAGAAAAGTTCATATTACTCTGTCTACCTTCAATTTAATTTTTATTATTGATATAATTGAAAAAATTAAATTGAAGGTAGACACAGTAACATGAACTTTTTTGGACAACCTACATCTCAGTCCGCCCCGTGACCACGAAGGCTGAAAAGCTTTCGAAACGTCGGGATCAAAATAAATAAATAACCGCGATAAAATCCGTTTAAATTAGTTTTATTTCAACAAATTGTTAATTCTTCTTTTTTACTCTTGGCAACTCACACTATTACTGTCATTTTAAAGTAATTTAGACATTTTAATCCGACGATACAATCTTCAAAAATATGGTGATTCTCTTGTTGAAGCTCTCTTGAGAATATTTGCGGTAACTAATATATCATGTTCCGAATGTACACTACGTAAAATGTCACCTTAATTTACACAATACAGGGTTAAATAACTATGTATATGAATGAAAATAAAAATCACATCGTGACAAATCAAGATCCTGCCAAAAACTCCAGGTTGCCAATTTATTGTATGTAAGTATTAACATTTTTTTTTAGCAATATATAACAAATAGGCCTCGAGTCAGAAAATGTTTCAACAGTGATCAAATAAATAATTTATAATTATAATGTTATAATTAATTTACTTGAATGTTGAATTTTAGTATTATTAACTGTACTTTTAATTATCTTATTATGAATATATAATTTTTGAAGCGATGACAGCTCAGTGGTAGTGGGTAAGACTTTGCGTCAAGGGACGTGAGTTCGAATCCGACCACCTGCAAAATGAGCTTGAGCTTTCGGTGAAAGAAAACATCGTGAGGAAACCATAGCATGGTGGTAGGGCTTTTTCCAATGCCCGCCTGGCTAGCTACCACCCTCAAGTTGAAAATCTACCGTCAAATACCAATAGGTGTGTTCCGGCATCTGCACTTGAGAGCCAGTTCATCCACAGGTTTAGTGTGTCTACCTACTTGGGCCGTATCGTCACTTAAAATCAATTGAGATTATGGCCATAACGCTAAATCTTACGGACAGTCGTCCGTAATGTCGAACGTTCTTAACTCGACTGCCTCACACAGTCGCTCTACTAACCAGGATAACGCTTAATCAAATGACCAACTTCTTACATAGTTATTACACTAACAGTGTAAGGTCAATACAACAGCTTTTATAAGTGCAAAGTATGGTTATTATTACGTTTCTAATACCATTATGTCACCACGTCAATAAGCAGTATACATGGTAAAAATTTTATAGTTATGATTTAAAGTAATCTCACCTGATCTTAAGTGACAATACGGCCCAAGTTGGTGGACACGGTATAAATGTGGAGGAACTGGCTCTCAAGTGCAACTGCCGGAACATACCTAATAGTATTTGGCGGTAGATTTTCAACTTAAGAGTGGTAGCTAGCCAGGCAGGCATCAGAAAAAGCCCTACCACCATGCTATGGTTTCCTCAGGAGGTTTTCCTTCACCGAAAACTTAAGCTCATTATAGGTGGTTGGATTCAACCTCACGTTCCATGACGGGGCGTTACTACACGCTACCACTAACATTAAATCGAAAATAAAATACTTATCAATTTTAGGAATCAATTAAAAAGGTTTTACGTACAAAAAAATCAAAAACAATTATTAATTACATTTTTTTTTGTGTTGCACAATTATTGCATTATTCCCATGCATCACAAATAATGGTATGTATAATATGCTGTGCCTATTATAAATATTTAAAAGAATTTCTACTGACGTCCGTGACGTCGCCTTCAGAGCGTCCAGTCAGGATATCAGCGCTGCAATATATCAGTGTAGCTGTTATGCTGAGACTGGTACCAATTTATCCACACATTAGGTATTTTTTCATTTATTTTTTTGTGATCATGCTGTAATGTTCTGTTGTTTATTTTTGTATTATTTTTTATTTTTAGTTTATTTTCTTTTATTTATTTTAAATATCATTTGCTGTGTGTTGGATATATAAAACTTTCTTTCTTTCTTTCTTTCTTTTTATTATAGGAAATCCAATCAGTAATGCATTAGGATATCGCTTAAGTTGTACTGAAAATGTCAAAAATAAAATAAATAGTTGGAAAATGTGTAAAAATGGCATTTTTTGCATACGATAATCAAAGCAGTACATACAAAATTCGTTTCGATTACGTCGATCATTGTCTAAACAATATCATGTGTGTTGTGATGTTTCTAAAAGTATGGAAAATTAAGGAAAATGGAAAACACGTTAGTAGCTCAAACAACAATTCTTAAAAACGTTGCAAGCAAATGGAGGCTGTTTACTCCGAAACCGTTATAGGGTGAGGAAACGTATTTTTGTATATAGTTAAGGTTTAACGTTATGGCTGCAATCTCACCAGATGTTAAGTGATGATGTGGTCCAAGATGATGGACACGCTAAGCATAAGAGGCTCGCTGTTAAGTGCAACTGGTTGAGGGTGGTATCTAGCCAGGCCGGCATTAGAAAAAGCTTTACACCGTCTCTATGGTTTCATCAATATGTTTTCCTTCACCGAAAGCTCAAGCTCACTGTAGGCGGATTCGAACCCACTTCCGTACACACTACCGACTGAGCTATCATCGCTTCGAATGATTTACTACAATTCTATTTACCTATTTCCCATTTTCCTCTACTACAAATGCTTCGTAAGTTAAAAGGAAATATTTGCTTTTGAACGTTCATAGTGGAGGAGAAATATTTTTACAAGGAAACCACTTGGAAACGATTTTTATTGGAAAACTGGAAATTTTAACGTTCCGTTGCAACTCCACTTTACTTTGTTTTATTTTATCGCCTTCTAACTATTTATGATGTTAAAGACCGTTTCTATTATTTCCAAGTCCAGAGGTTTTTATTATGACTTGTAATAGTTTAAAAATAGTAGAAAAGATAGAATAGACTTTTATTTCCTACTAACTTTTACCCGCAGCTTCCTTATTTTTGGTATTGCTAAGACTTAGCGTTATGGCCATAATCTCACCTGATCTAAATGACGATACGGCCCAAGTCGGTAGACATGCTAAACCTGTGGAGGGTCTGGCTCTCAAGTGCAACTGCCGGAACACACCTATTGGTATTTGGCGGCAGATTTCCAACTTGAGGGTGGTAGCTAGCCAGGACGGCATCAGAAAAGGCCCTACCACCATGCCGTGGTTTCCTTACGATGTCTTCCTTCACCGAAAGCTCAATGTAGGTGGTTGGATTCGAACTCACGTCCCTTGACGCAATGTCGTACACATCTCCTCCTCCTAGCGTTACTATTGATTTAGTCAATCATTTTACATCCCACTTCTGATAAGTTTTTCCGAGAAAAACAGCCTAATACCGTCTCCAGGTTTCCTTCTATCTCTATACCAAAAAGAGAGATGAACTTCATAGTAACCATGGTATCAGCGTGTTGGTCTCGGGTCTATCGTGTGGTAGGCGGAAAACTCCGAGCAATGTCCGATACTTGTGACTCGTACGTAGGTTTAAGGGGTCCCTTGTCGACACTCATCACCACTCGGGTTTCTTTCCCAACCCAGCCAGGCTTAGTAACAACCTGCTACCGCAGCTTTAGAAGCACGTTCTAGTATAGATCTTACTGCAGCCCTAGACATACCCAAAATATTTTAGAAGTGTCATGATTTCTTATTTTGTAACTAATTTTAATGATTTAACATGGTCTTTATAATATTCTTATATACTAAAGTGATATTCAAATGATTTAAACGCACTTTAGTAAACTTCCTATTGTCAGTTTTAGTATTTGTTAAGTCTCTCAATTTATCTGCTACCGGAAATGCATTGCATTCCTTTTGGATATCGTCCTCGATATGGTCAGTTTTTATTCTATAATCAGAAAAATAGGTCGTCAAAAAATAAGCAGTAGTACTATCTTCGAAGTGTAAGTTAATCAAAAAGTGTATAATAAAGTAGTTGCAAAGGAAAATTGTGTTTTATTATAATTAAAAGATTATAGGTAGTAATTGTGAAAGGGTGATAGATAAACAAACTCACATTCGCGTTTATAATATTACTAAGTACAATGTCAAAAATAAAACAACAACAAAATGCAGGAGTACCGAGATATTTAATGGAGCCAAAGGAAAACACGTCTTAAATTAATATGCCACGCTGCATCCGGCGCGCCGAAGACACATGAAAATCTGTTGTGTGATCCGTAGCCAATTGTTCTGTATTCGGATGTATCTTTCTATCAGTTAATTATGATTATAAACTTGTTGCATGCGAAATAAAAAAAAAAAAACAAATTGTTATGATTTCTTATGTTTACGCAAATAGTATTCATTGAAATAAAACTAATTTAAACGGATTTTATCGCGGTTATTTATTTATTTTGATCCCGACGTTTCGAAAGCTTTTCAGCCTTCGTGGTCACGGGGCGGACTGAGGTGTGGGTTGTCCAGAAAAGTTCATATTACTCTGTCTACCTTCAATTTAATTTTTATTATTGATATAATTGAAAAAATTAAATTGAAGGTAGACACAGTAACATGAACTTTTTTGGACAACCTACATCTCAGTCCGCCCCGTGACCACGAAGGCTGAAAAGCTTTCGAAACGTCGGGATCAAAATAAATAAATAACCGCGATAAAATCCGTTTAAATTAGTTTTATTTCAACAAATTGTTAATTCTTCTTTTTTACTCTTGGCAACTCACACTATTACTGTCATTTTAAAGTAATTTAGACATTTTAATCCGACGATACAATCTTCAAAAATATGGTGATTCTCTTGTTGAAGCTCTCTTGAGAATATTTGCGGTAACTAATATATCATGTTCCGAATGTACACTACGTAAAATGTCACCTTAATTTACACAATACAGGGTTAAATAACTATGTATATGAATGAAAATAAAAATCACATCGTGACAAATCAAGATCCTGCCAAAAACTCCAGGTTGCCAATTTATTGTATGTAAGTATTAACATTTTTTTTTAGCAATATATAACAAATAGGCCTCGAGTCAGAAAATGTTTCAACAGTGATCAAATAAATAATTTATAATTATAATGTTATAATTAATTTACTTGAATGTTGAATTTTAGTATTATTAACTGTACTTTTAATTATCTTATTATGAATATATAATTTTTGAAGCGATGACAGCTCAGTGGTAGTGGGTAAGACTTTGCGTCAAGGGACGTGAGTTCGAATCCGACCACCTGCAAAATGAGCTTGAGCTTTCGGTGAAAGAAAACATCGTGAGGAAACCATAGCATGGTGGTAGGGCTTTTTCCAATGCCCGCCTGGCTAGCTACCACCCTCAAGTTGAAAATCTACCGTCAAATACCAATAGGTGTGTTCCGGCATCTGCACTTGAGAGCCAGTTCATCCACAGGTTTAGTGTGTCTACCTACTTGGGCCGTATCGTCACTTAAAATCAATTGAGATTATGGCCATAACGCTAAATCTTACGGACAGTCGTCCGTAATGTCGAACGTTCTTAACTCGACTGCCTCACACAGTCGCTCTACTAACCAGGATAACGCTTAATCAAATGACCAACTTCTTACATAGTTATTACACTAACAGTGTAAGGTCAATACAACAGCTTTTATAAGTGCAAAGTATGGTTATTATTACGTTTCTAATACCATTATGTCACCACGTCAATAAGCAGTATACATGGTAAAAATTTTATAGTTATGATTTAAAGTAATCTCACCTGATCTTAAGTGACAATACGGCCCAAGTTGGTGGACACGGTATAAATGTGGAGGAACTGGCTCTCAAGTGCAACTGCCGGAACATACCTAATAGTATTTGGCGGTAGATTTTCAACTTAAGAGTGGTAGCTAGCCAGGCAGGCATCAGAAAAAGCCCTACCACCATGCTATGGTTTCCTCAGGAGGTTTTCCTTCACCGAAAACTTAAGCTCATTATAGGTGGTTGGATTCAACCTCACGTTCCATGACGGGGCGTTACTACACGCTACCACTAACATTAAATCGAAAATAAAATACTTATCAATTTTAGGAATCAATTAAAAAGGTTTTACGTACAAAAAAATCAAAAACAATTATTAATTACATTTTTTTTTGTGTTGCACAATTATTGCATTATTCCCATGCATCACAAATAATGGTATGTATAATATGCTGTGCCTATTATAAATATTTAAAAGAATTTCTACTGACGTCCGTGACGTCGCCTTCAGAGCGTCCAGTCAGGATATCAGCGCTGCAATATATCAGTGTAGCTGTTATGCTGAGACTGGTACCAATTTATCCACACATTAGGTATTTTTTCATTTATTTTTTTGTGATCATGCTGTAATGTTCTGTTGTTTATTTTTGTATTATTTTTTATTTTTAGTTTATTTTCTTTTATTTATTTTAAATATCATTTGCTGTGTGTTGGATATATAAAACTTTCTTTCTTTCTTTCTTTCTTTTTATTATAGGAAATCCAATCAGTAATGCATTAGGATATCGCTTAAGTTGTACTGAAAATGTCAAAAATAAAATAAATAGTTGGAAAATGTGTAAAAATGGCATTTTTTGCATACGATAATCAAAGCAGTACATACAAAATTCGTTTCGATTACGTCGATCATTGTCTAAACAATATCATGTGTGTTGTGATGTTTCTAAAAGTATGGAAAATTAAGGAAAATGGAAAACACGTTAGTAGCTCAAACAACAATTCTTAAAAACGTTGCAAGCAAATGGAGGCTGTTTACTCCGAAACCGTTATAGGGTGAGGAAACGTATTTTTGTATATAGTTAAGGTTTAACGTTATGGCTGCAATCTCACCAGATGTTAAGTGATGATGTGGTCCAAGATGATGGACACGCTAAGCATAAGAGGCTCGCTGTTAAGTGCAACTGGTTGAGGGTGGTATCTAGCCAGGCCGGCATTAGAAAAAGCTTTACACCGTCTCTATGGTTTCATCAATATGTTTTCCTTCACCGAAAGCTCAAGCTCACTGTAGGCGGATTCGAACCCACTTCCGTACACACTACCGACTGAGCTATCATCGCTTCGAATGATTTACTACAATTCTATTTACCTATTTCCCATTTTCCTCTACTACAAATGCTTCGTAAGTTAAAAGGAAATATTTGCTTTTGAACGTTCATAGTGGAGGAGAAATATTTTTACAAGGAAACCACTTGGAAACGATTTTTATTGGAAAACTGGAAATTTTAACGTTCCGTTGCAACTCCACTTTACTTTGTTTTATTTTATCGCCTTCTAACTATTTATGATGTTAAAGACCGTTTCTATTATTTCCAAGTCCAGAGGTTTTTATTATGACTTGTAATAGTTTAAAAATAGTAGAAAAGATAGAATAGACTTTTATTTCCTACTAACTTTTACCCGCAGCTTCCTTATTTTTGGTATTGCTAAGACTTAGCGTTATGGCCATAATCTCACCTGATCTAAATGACGATACGGCCCAAGTCGGTAGACATGCTAAACCTGTGGAGGGTCTGGCTCTCAAGTGCAACTGCCGGAACACACCTATTGGTATTTGGCGGCAGATTTCCAACTTGAGGGTGGTAGCTAGCCAGGACGGCATCAGAAAAGGCCCTACCACCATGCCGTGGTTTCCTTACGATGTCTTCCTTCACCGAAAGCTCAATGTAGGTGGTTGGATTCGAACTCACGTCCCTTGACGCAATGTCGTACACATCTCCTCCTCCTAGCGTTACTATTGATTTAGTCAATCATTTTACATCCCACTTCTGATAAGTTTTTCCGAGAAAAACAGCCTAATACCGTCTCCAGGTTTCCTTCTATCTCTATACCAAAAAGAGAGATGAACTTCATAGTAACCATGGTATCAGCGTGTTGGTCTCGGGTCTATCGTGTGGTAGGCGGAAAACTCCGAGCAATGTCCGATACTTGTGACTCGTACGTAGGTTTAAGGGGTCCCTTGTCGACACTCATCACCACTCGGGTTTCTTTCCCAACCCAGCCAGGCTTAGTAACAACCTGCTACCGCAGCTTTAGAAGCACGTTCTAGTATAGATCTTACTGCAGCCCTAGACATACCCAAAATATTTTAGAAGTGTCATGATTTCTTATTTTGTAACTAATTTTAATGATTTAACATGGTCTTTATAATATTCTTATATACTAAAGTGATATTCAAATGATTTAAACGCACTTTAGTAAACTTCCTATTGTCAGTTTTAGTATTTGTTAAGTCTCTCAATTTATCTGCTACCGGAAATGCATTGCATTCCTTTTGGATATCGTCCTCGATATGGTCAGTTTTTATTCTATAATCAGAAAAATAGGTCGTCAAAAAATAAGCAGTAGTACTATCTTCGAAGTGTAAGTTAATCAAAAAGTGTATAATAAAGTAGTTGCAAAGGAAAATTGTGTTTTATTATAATTAAAAGATTATAGGTAGTAATTGTGAAAGGGTGATAGATAAACAAACTCACATTCGCGTTTATAATATTACTAAGTACAATGTCAAAAATAAAACAACAACAAAATGCAGGAGTACCGAGATATTTAATGGAGCCAAAGGAAAACACGTCTTAAATTAATATGCCACGCTGCATCCGGCGCGCCGAAGACACATGAAAATCTGTTGTGTGATCCGTAGCCAATTGTTCTGTATTCGGATGTATCTTTCTATCAGTTAATTATGATTATAAACTTGTTGCATGCGAAATAAAAAAAAAAAAACAAATTGTTATGATTTCTTATGTTTACGCAAATAGTATTCATTGAAATAAAACTAATTTAAACGGATTTTATCGCGGTTATTTATTTATTTTGATCCCGACGTTTCGAAAGCTTTTCAGCCTTCGTGGTCACGGGGCGGACTGAGGTGTGGGTTGTCCAGAAAAGTTCATATTACTCTGTCTACCTTCAATTTAATTTTTATTATTGATATAATTGAAAAAATTAAATTGAAGGTAGACACAGTAACATGAACTTTTTTGGACAACCTACATCTCAGTCCGCCCCGTGACCACGAAGGCTGAAAAGCTTTCGAAACGTCGGGATCAAAATAAATAAATAACCGCGATAAAATCCGTTTAAATTAGTTTTATTTCAACAAATTGTTAATTCTTCTTTTTTACTCTTGGCAACTCACACTATTACTGTCATTTTAAAGTAATTTAGACATTTTAATCCGACGATACAATCTTCAAAAATATGGTGATTCTCTTGTTGAAGCTCTCTTGAGAATATTTGCGGTAACTAATATATCATGTTCCGAATGTACACTACGTAAAATGTCACCTTAATTTACACAATACAGGGTTAAATAACTATGTATATGAATGAAAATAAAAATCACATCGTGACAAATCAAGATCCTGCCAAAAACTCCAGGTTGCCAATTTATTGTATGTAAGTATTAACATTTTTTTTTAGCAATATATAACAAATAGGCCTCGAGTCAGAAAATGTTTCAACAGTGATCAAATAAATAATTTATAATTATAATGTTATAATTAATTTACTTGAATGTTGAATTTTAGTATTATTAACTGTACTTTTAATTATCTTATTATGAATATATAATTTTTGAAGCGATGATAGCTCAGTGGTAGTGTGTACAACTTCGCGACAAGGGACGTGAGTTTGAATCCAACCACCTACAATGATCTTGAGCTTTCTGTGAAGGAAAACATCGTGAGGAAACCATAGCATGGAGGTAGGGCTTTTTATAATGCCCGCCTGGCTAGCAACCACGCTCAAATGAAAAAACTGCCACCAAATACCAACAGGTGTGTTCCGGCAGCTGCACTTGAGAGCCAGTGCCTCCACAGATTTAGTGTGTCTACCAACTTGGGCCGTATCATCACTTAAGATCAGGTGAGATTATGGCCATAACGCTAAACCTTAACTATATAAAATATATCTGATACTATACAACTCTTTAGATGAGAGACCTATACAATATGAACATCTTCTAAACTAATAATATGGAATTCTTCTAAATGTTCTTGAAGGAATGATAGCTTACAGCTAGCCTATGGACGTGATTTGGAATCCCTATGATGAGAATATACTTTCGGGGATAGGAAACATCCTACATGGTGGTAGAGTCAGGTGCGAAGGTAAGTGGTCAACCAGTGGAAGAACTGGTTTTCGACTGCATCTGACGGCACACCTATAGATACTTGACGGCAGATTTTTAACTGTAGGGTGCACGTTAGGAAGGTGGGCATTAGAAAAATCCTTTCATCAGGATGTTTTCCTTAATTGAAAGCTCAAAATCATTGCAGGTAGATTCGAACTCACGTCCCTTGACACTGTGTCAAACCTGGACATACCCGGACTGTTTTAAGTATACTGTGTGCTTATATTTATTATTTTTTATTGGATACAAGCAATATTGTTAATTTTAATAAACCTTACCCGTATAACAAACAGACGGTTATGGAAATAACATAAATTCACAACTAAGAAATCGATGAAACAGCTTGATGATCACAGAATTATAACGGAGTTACGAAAATGAAGATATGGTAATATTTATTAACAATGAAAAAACGTTTCCTCTAATTTAAAATTTTGTATTTTTTTATGATGGCTCTGTGGTAACGTGTAGGAACGCCGCGTCATGGGACGTGAGTTCGAATTCAACCACCTACTTTCAAATGCCCGCCTGGCTAGCTACCACCCTCAAGTTGAAAATCTGCCGCCAAATATTATCAGATGTGCTTCGGCAATGGCACTTGAGAGCCAGTCGCTTCTATAAAGGCCGGCAACACGTCTGCGATTTCTGTAGTGTTGATTACGTTTCAATATTCAACGTACTTCTGTTAATAATTAGTAGCTATGTCCGCGATTCCGTTCGCGTGTAAATATATATATATATATATATATATATATATATATATATATATATATATATATATATATATATATATATATATTCTATGTTACTCGGGACAAATATATAATTATAATATTACATATTCTTGTCACAAGTAACATAGGATACTTTTTACTGAATATATTACGAAAGATAAAATAATTGTTTGTCAAAGAATCTTAGAGAAGTTCATCGGGCCAGCTAGTATAAGTATAGATAAATAATTATTCTCCAAAATTTTAAAGCAAATCTAATGACGCAATTTAATTATCCATAAAAAGCTTATTCCCCTCTTTACCCCACTCCCTACAAGTATTTCGCGAGAAATGCATACCCTATAACCATCCAAAGGGTATCATCTACCTCTGTGCCGTAATTCATCACAATCGATTCAGCGGATTAGGCCGGAAAGCATAACTAACAAACTCTCTTTCACATTTATAAATTATATAATATCGAACTAAAATTTTATTTAACAATTGCCATAAAAATATGTTATATAGCCTATGTCACTCGGGGCTAATGTAGCATTGTAATGGTGAAAGAATTTTCAAAATCGGTCCAGTAATTCTTGAGTTTATTCGTTACAGGCTAAAATACAAACTATTAATCTTTATAATATTGATATAAATAAGGAAGGATCACCTTTCGAATTAAATCCAAATTAACGTGTCCGAACAAATCATATATTTCTTAGCTCCTTGACACAAAGCGAGCTGCACTAGCCGGCGGTTTCCTACTGTTCATTCCGGCTTAGAAATGGTAGACTTGCCAATTCAATACGACGAAATTGGTACGTATAATTCTACCAAGCGGTGCAGCCTTGATTTGACTTGATTGGACTTTTGTTTCTAGCTCCCGTATACATTCAAGCTACATACACGTTATGGTAGAATATAACACTTGAGTGAAGCTTCACCGTGAGCATATTATAGTGAAGCTGTGATAATTTAGTAAATAAGCTTCCAGTGAAGGACAACATCGTTATGAATTGTAGAAAAGGTGCTAGGGTTTTCTCTAATACCCGCCTGGCTAGCTACCAGCCTTAAGTTGAAAATCTGCCGCCAAATACTAATAGGTGTATTCCGGCAGTTGCACTTAAGAGCCAGTCCCTCCACAGGTTTAGCGTGTCCACCAACTTGGGCCGTATCGTCACTTAATCAGGCGAGATTATGGCCGCAACGCTGAGCCTTAAGTACAAAAAAGAAATGTAGAGTAGATGGTAGGTAGGTCGTTTCTTCTAATACCCACCTGGCTACCACTCTGAAGTTGTATATCGGCCGCCAAATATCTGTAGTGCTGAGAACTTGCGGAGTGATTTTGTACCAGCATTTTGCGGGGCTGATGTTTTATTTCAGGCCGGTGATTCGCCCGGTTACGTAGCCGTCACGGTTGCAAGAGAGGGTGATAAAATGACCAGTTGATGTTCAGTACCGCCATGGACCAGTGCGGTCGCCCGCCAAACGAACGTACAGCGGAAGACGCTTGCAACCTCGTAGTGAGAAGTTCTTTGAATATTTTACATATATATTTGCAGTCTCTGTAATGAACCTCTTACGTATGCAAATGGTCTCACTGACCGCCTTATCATTGATATATTCGCCTTTTAATTTTTTGTATTTTTTTGTTACACAATTATTGAATCATTCCCATGCATCACAAATACTGGTATGTACTATATGCCGTGCCTATCATAAATATTTTTAAGAATTTCTACTGACGTCCGTGACGTCGCCTTCAGAGGGTCCAGTTAGAATATCAGCGCTGCACTATATCAGTGTAGCTGTTATGCTGAGATTGGTACCAATTTATCCACACATAAGGTTTTTTTTGTGATCTTGCTGTAATGTTCTGTTGTTTTTTTTTCGTATTCCTTTTTATTTTTAGAGTATTTTCTTCCATTTATTTTAAATATCATTTGCTGTGTGTTGGTTAAATAAAACTTTGTTTCTTTCTTTCTTCTTTTTTTCAATCTACAGTAGCTGGTATAAACCGATTTGTGAGTTCTTAGCCTAAGTATATTTCACCTGTTACACTAGAAGGCAGTTCCTCCACTGGGATATTTTTAAAGTGTATAGGTTTAGCTTTACGTCCACAACCTCAGCTGATGTTAATTGACGATGTGGCTCGATATGTTGGACATGTTAAGTCTATCGGAGGTCTGGCAGTGCAACTACCGGAACACACTTATAGGTAATTAGCCACACGGAAACGGAAAAGCCCAACCTTTCGTCATGATGTTTCTCTTTACCAAAATCGCAAGCTCATGGTAGGGATTCAAACTTGCGTCCATTGACCGTACACACTTTGAACTGAGCTGTCATCGCTTCGTAAGTAACGGGCTAACTGTGTCTGTCATCTTGGTTCACATCGTCATTTATAATGAGATTGTCCATACAATGATTTCGTCTTACGGTAACACCATAAATCGCGCAATACCTTCACTGTACAGTGTATCGCGGTTGCACTGTATTTTGTTGAAAATACAGTTTACACGATTCTGTAAAGGTTCAATAGAAATAAATCGCTATAACGTCAAACATTACCACGACAATGTAAAATTTTTATACGAAACGTCGCTTTTGAAATTTACGAGTGCGCCGGAGGGTGTATCTATTGCTCGGCTGAAAACTCTTCCCCGAGATATAACTTACCGAGAGATTTTGGAGCACCGCCAAATTTCGTCTCTTACACGTAAATTTCGGCTGATTGCTTCGTCGCTCGACCAAGAGAGATATGATTTTAATATCGTAATTGATGCCCCCTAGGACTTTTGCGGTGTCTCCGCAGCGAAGTAAGTTTTATCAATTTCGAAAAGTTTAACCGGATCTTTGACACAGCCTTTTACGGTTATGTTAGTTATCATACTTATTAGGAACCTTTTTGTCTCTTTATTTTATTGTTCTTATTTTAGGAGCGAGAGGTTCCATATAAGGGGTTCGAGAAAGTGAAGGTTATGAAAAATGAAAAGAATTATTATCAGATCTATTATTTTACTTTATAAGAAAGAATGAGAGAGAGAAATAAAGAAAGTTTTATTTATCCACCACATAGTAAATAATAATTAAAATATATAAAAGAAAATATAAAAAAAAAACTTTTTTTTAAACAGAACATAGCAGCGAGATCACAAAAAAACTTAAGGGGTGGATAAATTGGTACCAGTCTCAGCATAACAGCTACACTAATATTATAGCGCTGATATTCTGACTGGACCCTCTTAAGGGAACGTCTCGGACATCATATATATATAGTGTGCAATACAAAACTACAAAGAAATTGAAACACGAATAAATAACTGATAAGGTGGTCAGAGCGACTATTTGCATACCTAAGAGGTTCATTTACAGTTCTCTCTCCAATCTACTCTTGTAGTAAAAGCTTTTTAAACTTTCTTTGAAACGCTTGAACTTTAAAATGTGTAGTTTATTTCTATAATAACTAGCCAAATATGAACTTGAGATTTCACACCTCCTGTTTCTTTACACTAGACTAATTTAACGTTTGTCTATAACCTCACCAATTTTTGTAGAATTGTAGAGTTTGGAAAGACTAAGAGGAATATTTTGGCCTCATCCGGCGCTAGCCATCAACAGTACTCATTTAAATCCCGCAGATATCTGCCGAATTCCTAGGATAATGCGATATGTATCGCTGACAATCACAGATTGTAGTTAACATATTAAAACTTCCCCCAATCGGGCAACCTGACGGTTTGCGGATGACTGGACTGCTGCAGTCAGAAAACGGTAGCCCGATCTACCCACCTCAGTCTGGCTTGAGATGTCAAACAAAGCACGGGTGTATTGACTCTTCCTGCCGCTGGTTCGTGAGCGCTGGAGACGGTGGAACCTAAGATAGGCCTAGAAGACCTAGAAAGCAAATTAGCATCTAATTTATATTTAGTGTACCCCGAGATGATAAAAAGTCCCTAAAAGGAACGTCCAGCATTCCGTCTTTGGCCTGGTCGTTAATGGAACAGTGGTTAGTCACTTACAGTACAGGTTTCTTTATATCACGCATGACGTGACTAGCTTCATAATCACCTCTTGCCTGTCTAAAAACCGGAAGCGTAATAATATTTGTCACTAAAACGTTCGACCAATTTATAATAAGAACATGCCTCAATCGCGTATCTCTTATAATACTGACAGTTACGTCAGTTCACCAGGCGATTAATGTAACCAACTACAAACTTTACATTATACCAGGAAACCCTAAATATCCACTCATCATCAAGTCATTTAAAGCGATGATAGCTCAGTGGTAGTGTGTACGACTTTGCGTCAAGGGACGCGAGTTCGAATCCAATCACCTAAAATGAGCTTGAGCTTTCTGTGAAGGAAACCATAGCATGGTGGTAGAGCTTTTTTATTTGTCCGCCTGGCTAGCTACCGCACTCAAGTTGAAAATCTACCGCCAAATATAAATGGATATGTTCCCGCAGTAGCACTTGAGAGCCAGTTTCTCCACAGGTTTAGCGTGTCTACCAACTTGGGCCATATCGTCACCTGAGATCAGGTGAGATTAAGGCCATAACGCTATGCCTTAACTATAAAAAAAAGTCATTTAGGTGCGGTACAAAACATTTTCATCTTCCAAAAAGCTCTATTACCATACCTTCATTCATGCTTTCATTTCTTTCATCTCATTTCTCAAGCACTGTACATATTTTTTCTTTGGTTTTCCTCTTCTTTTCCACCGCCACTTTCAAACACCCCCTAATGTTTCCATGCATGATTCATCCATTCTTGCCCCACTGCCCATTAATTTTTAGTATTTCAATTATTAAACAACATTACCTCCCCTATATATTATTTTCAACACCAATTTAACCCTCCACGTTACGAACCGCTTCGTCGTAATTAAATTTACCGTGAGATTTCAAAGAAAAACCTCAAGCTTTCAACATTAGGTTCGAATGAACTTCAGTATTCTTGCAGCGGCAAAGATCCTACTTACCTCTGATTAAAATCTGTTGTGGTTGCCAAGAAGTGAGCTGGCTCGTTTAAAATTGTAAACTAAAGAATTCGCGAGACTATCCTTGGGGAAATATCAATTCGGTTCCTTGGAAAATATAATTATTACAGTGGAATTTATTGAGACATTTAATAATTAAAGTCCATTTTTTTACCTACTTCAAAAATGTTAGAATTTATAACAATTAAACTTTGAAGAGAGAGGAAAATACAAGTGAAAGAAGTTTTACATAGTGGTAGAGCTTTTTCTAATACGCACCTGGTAAGCTACCACCCTAACGTTGAAAATCTAAAGGTATACACCTAGTATAACTTATAACTTATATAACTTCCGGTAGTGGAAGTTGAAAACCAGTTTCTACATTACGCTTAGGGTGGACACCATCTTGGCCCACATCGTCACTTAACATCATGGGAGATTGAACATAACATTGAAGTATTGAACACGCAAAAGTATTAAAAAAAGGGTTGAGTAGAGTTATCGCACAAAAAATAGGTCAAGATAGGCTTTACAACCAATCCACCTGACAAGGCAGCTCGTTAGCTTACCCGAACTGAAGCCCGACTTACCATCAAGTAAGGTCGGTTGCCAGAGCAACGCGATGATTGCTAGTTCGAACCTGCATTGTTCCGGGAAGACAACAGATAGCTGTGGAATGTTAGTTGATATTCCCAGCGGTTCCCACCAATGAGTCTCCCATAACCCTCACCATACCTCCAGGCTGAGAGGGTATACGTAGAAGCATTTCTCCACGTAAAAGAGGTTATTAGAACACAACTGTTGAAGAAGTTATGGTTATGTGCACGTTAAAAGGGAAAACGAAGGCTTTACTAAAGTCCAGATATATGATTTAATGGGACGCGAAAAATATGTTAAAAGTATATACGTTTATAATCCTCGCAGAGCATGAGAAACATATAGACGAAGTTATTAACTGTAGATAGCAATAAACTAAAGTGCGCCATACTTTTATGGTAGAATTAGGAGACGTTACACAGTACGCGAGGCCAAAATTAAATATGCAAATATTGTAGACGAAAATAAACTTTATATGTTTGTATATAGAAGCGAATTGAAGTGCATGATGATTGGCAATCATATTGTGTTTATGGAATACTTTAGTAGGGAAATATCCCCTTTTTATGAGGTAACAATGGCAAGGCTTATATATGGAGTTAGGTATTAGATTGTTTATTTTCATTATAACCCACATTTCGGCGTGTACGCTTTTGATCTAATCATTATTGCCTTCGTCTGAAAATGGAGTCTTATTAAAAACTTTTGAAAAGTTATGTGACTTCATTATTTACTTACAAAAAATTAAGTTGTTGATGCCTTTTTTGTGAGCTTGTGGTATAGTGTATTATTAAAAACAATGATAGGTTACAGGTAATATGTACCTACTTAGCGTTGATGGAAGTCAGTTCGAATCCCCGTAACCAGCTCGAGCTATCTGTGAAGGAAAAACATTATACTGAAACCATATAACCACGGTAAAAATCACTGTTGATACATCCATCGGCCAACGTCTGGTCAACCATTCAACCAAAGATGCATTCACTGCCTTATGGAAACAACTTTCTTCGACTTCATTTCCGGTTCGATTCAACATGGGGACCTTCAAAAAGAGAGTTTACTCTTACCTTACCCTTTCAACCGCTAGCTCGTTTGCCCAATATTCCGTTAAAAATTGTGAAATAATAATTGTTTTGAAGTGATAAACTTATTTATCAACGTTGTGATTTGAAACTTGATGAAACGATAAAGCGACAGTAAAAAGAGTCAACCACATACATTGGATATAACATCTATGGGATGTAACGTGTGAAAGAATGAGATAGAAGATGTTACGCAGTGCTTCTTCTGTGATCCGAGCGTTATACTTACGTGTCAGTATGTGCATGTGTCTGTGTGTGAGTGCGTGATTGCGTATTACGAAGTAAATTTTTAAAGGTTTCACTTTAATGGCGTATGAACTGCAAACACAATTTTTTAATTTGTTTTACTTCATTGATTGCAGCAGTGGTCAACCAGTTGCGACCGGAGCTGCAAAGATAGTGTCAAAACAAATACTGTCTTCTCGTTCTCCTTCCAAGCGAGAGGGATACCGCATCGGAGTTGGCCCTATGGTGGTGGCAGCTGCGCCACCCGTAACCACAAACCATTCTTAAGAATGGAGGTCATTATAAAGAACTTGCTGACACATTGTTCAATTCTTCAGCTATTGAACTGGTTTCTATAAGGCACAATGAACATGCAGTTTCGGTCTTTAACCAATCTTGTAGAAGCTGGACGATCAATTCAAGTGTGGGAATAAGGACTTAGTACCTTTCTGCTTGCATGATGTCCTATAGAGTACCGCAGGGTTGTATCCACTCCAACATGCATTGATGGTATCCTGCAAAGTAATGTGGCCATCAATAAAATAAGAATTACTGTTTTACTGGACGTTTAAATTTGCGGGTATAACCATGATTCTTTTCAGGCCTAGCATATTTCATATTTTATCTGTAATGTTTACAAAACGGACACATAAACTCATAGTCACATTTTAAATTAGAATGATTATAGGGAAACATTTTTCCATTGCCCTAAACATTTTTCGTTCATCTTTCGCATATCGCATTACATCCGGCTGCGGAGTATGCGTGATGTAAAGGCTTTTTTTATAGTTAAGGTTTAGCGTTATGACTGTAATCGCACCTGATATTATTAAGTGACGATACGAACCAAGTTGGTAGACACGTTAAACCTATGGAGGAACTAGCTCTTAGTGCAACTGCCGGAACACACCTATTGGTATTTGGCGGCAGATTTTCAACTTGAGGATGGAAGCTACCCAGGCGGAAATTAGAAAAAGCCCTACCACCAGGCTATGGTTTCCTCACGATGTTTTCCGTCACCGAAAGCGCAAGCACATTGCATGCGAATTCGAACACACGAATCTTGACGCAAAGTCGTACACACTACCGCTGAGCTATCGTACCTTCATATGGCGACGCCCATGGCTCCTATCAACTGACGTGTTGAGATATTTTTGTCTACTATTGATAAAAAAGATTTCTTTTTGATAAAAAAAAAATCAGTTACATCTCAAAGTACACCAAAGTTTAAATATAACCAACTACCTCTGTTCAAGAAATTCATACAACGAACAAAGAGAAATCCAATCGACCTAACCCGTCACGACTTACTGTTTTATATAAATGTAACGTGGAACGAAGATAAGCGGTTTGATATATGGACATAATGCGCCTTTCCGTCTAGATTCAGGTTGAAATTCGACCTGAAATGGTGCGGGAAATGAATTTTTCCGGTGGTGATTTGTCTTTTTTTACGCTCAATATGAGAGTAAGTTGGTGAGATCCGCTAACTTCCAATTGAAGGATACATCTTCATAAATAGATAAAATTGAAGTATGTGTTTGTGATGTGAAAATAATGTTAATATACGTGAGATCGAATCCCTGGAATGGATCTGGGCTATGGTGAAGGAAAACTTCGTGATGATACCAGAACTTGGTGGTTGGGCTCTATCTAATGCCAACCGGTCTAGCTACCACCCTCGAGATGAAAATCTACCACCAATTACCTATAGGAATGTTTTTTTTTGTTAAAGTTTAGCATTACGGCCATAATCTCACCTGATCTTAAATGACGATACAGTTTAATTTGGTAGATACGCTAAACCTGTGGAGGAACTGGCTCTCAAGTGTAGCTGTTGGAACACACCTATTGGTATTTGGCGGCAGATTTTCAACTTGCGGGTTGTTGCTAACCAGGCGGGCATCAGAAAAAGCCCTGCCACCATGCTATATTGTCCTCACGATGTTTTCCTTCACCGAAAGCTCAAGCTCACTGTAGGTGGTTGGATTCGAACTCATGTCCCTTGACGCGAAGTCTTACTGAATACCACTGAGGTACCATAAAAAGCTACCATAAATATTAAAAGAAATACCACACTAACCTCATTAATTTCTCTCATGTTTACCTACATGCACTGTCATAATATAAAATAAATAAATCTACACATATAATAAATCTGTAAAAAAAATCATTTTTGTAAATCGAAAATATTAAAAAAAAAATTAGCTAGAGTGTTATAGGATAAATAACGTAAGACATTTTCATCATTTTTGAAATTCGTGTCTGTTTGTCTTTTTGTGCGTTAATGACTCGGTATTCCAGCTTCTTTATTTACCTACGTACATAGATTATCTTTATAACTTATCTAGTAAATCTTCTATAAACTTAAATTTCTTCGGACACCGATAACAATTAGTACTGGCATTCTCTTGTACTTGCAAATTTTCCCCATACCTATATCTTTATTGACCTTTCGGCAGAATACGTAGCTAAAGTCGGGAGTCTTCCTTAAGCTGAAAACGTGACCGCTTCGATCAAATTCCACAAAGTAATTAAACGGGTACAACCTTTTTCTCTTTTTTTTTCTGTATATTGTCTTTCTCAAAATACTCTTACAACGTTCTGTAATCGGATTCACTATTATAATGTAACGAATAACTCATCTTGCTCTAATGTTAAGGGGCTTAAGTTTTTCCCGATGGAGGTTTATAGTGTATTGCTAGAAAGCACACTATATATGGATTGAAACGATGATAGATCAGTGGTAGCGTGTAGGATCGCCGCGTCAAGGGACGTGGGTTCGAATCCATCATTATGAACTTGAGCTTTCGGTGAAGGAAAACATTACGAGGAAACCATAGCATGGTCGTAGCGCTATTTCTAATGCCCACCTGGTTAGCTACCACCACCCTCAAGGTGAAAATCTGCCGTAAAATACCGATTGGAGTGTTCCGGCAGTTGCACTTGAGAGCCAGTTCCTCGACAGGTTTAGCGTGTCTTCCAAGTTGGGTCGTATCGTCACTTAAGATCAGGTAAGATTATGGCTATAACGCTAAAAACCTTAACTATAAAAAAGTTACCTAAATAAATAAATAAATAATATTTAACCTTTTTTAAATGATAATGAACAGAAATCAGTAACAGGGCAACCATTTTTTTATTGTTGAAGTTTTAGCGTTATGGCCATAATCTCACCTGATCTTAAGTGACGATACGGCCCATGTTGGTAGACACGCTAAACCTGTGGAGGAACTGGCACTCAAGTGCATCTGCCGGAACACACCTATTGGTATTTGGCGACAGTTTTGCAACTTGAGAGCGGTAGCTAGCCAGGCGGGCATTAGAAAAAGCCCTACCACCGTGCAAATAAAAAAAAAACTAATTCAAAATGGTTACCGTCACCGAAAAGGGCTGCATCTCAATCACTATGCTGGAAAATAATAGCAGAAGTTAAGCCCGATGGATGTCGCTAACCAACTGGGCAACAACCCTACCATCGAGCTGACGGAACAAGGATTATATGGTCAACCTTCATGACCACAACCAAATGTGGGAGCGACAATCGCCAGAGCCTCGTCGGTTACTCGGCAGGGAGCACCGCGTGCAGGTGAGGTTGGCTTGGGCAACTCAGATGGTATTCGATACTCCTAGCAAAACCACCTTTTTGTTCACCTTGGACAAAGCGAGAGGCCTCTGGGGGCTCAACTGGATCAAGCCGGAGATACCACTATGCCTAAAAAACTCCACGACGTTTCTTCAGACACCTTCGGACCGGGGAGCAGGAAACATTGCCATAGTACTTCTACTCCCTGGCAGGTGCTAGCCGCTATGGAGACCCCAAACCTGAGGCCTCTCAGAGATGGGTTGCGATAGTCAATAAGGGGGAAGGGTGCTTCTCCAACGAACCTTAGTCACCACGCATCGAACGCAATGCGCTCGCCCAGGCAAATCTACAAGCGATCTTGGCGAATGACCCGTCTTTTCCAACGCCCGCAGGCAATCTCTATGACGGCTGGAGGTCATCTCTCACCTGGCACCGCGTGGCTCGCCGACTGCGGTAAGGAACCCTTCTGGTTAACCACTCCTTCACCAGCATGACTTACTCGTAGAAGGTGGCAAAGGAGATCCACCCGCTCTTGCTGTAGACCATGGTCTTAACCACGTTCGACAGCGACAGATCGGGCCTCGTAACCACGGTCATATACTGACCTAGTGATTCCCACACGGGATAGACTGCCATAGTGTGCTGTGCATCGTCAACACAGGTAGCTCCCGAAACATCCATGACCCGAGAGTACCTACGTCAGCCGGAAAGTGCGAGTTGCGTGCTGTCTGCGTAACCAGTCCATAAGATGTGGTCCCTTGGCCCCCACAGTATCCACACCCGAGCTGGGTCGCTCGAGTCTCGGTTGCCACTCCTCAATAAACTGGGTCTGGGTAAGCGCCGACCTCCGCACCTTATCACCGCCACCTGTACAGTGACGTGCGGGCCCGCGCTTCCAGACCCCAAAGAGGATAACCAGACAGTACGGAGGCAGCCTCGAGGCCTCCCTGACGGCCATCAGCCTCTGAGGCTTCCGTAGCCACGTGATCCCCGCAAACTACTTGAATACAGCGTTAAATTGTCGAGGTCGCCGACCGCTACTTTTTTACAAGCGCAAATTGCAAAGGCACGGATTTCAAAGGGCCGATTTATTCGTATAGAAAATAAATAAATCGTTTACTATGCGATTTCGTTCGCATTAAATTCGACTCGTTTAGAATTTTTTCAACAATCGATTGTGCTCAAACTGCGATTTATGGCTTACAAATCATTTGCACCTTTCAATATTCGAAAATGGGAATATTATATATATATATATATATACATATTTTTTTTTGCTTGTGTAAATTTAAGGAGTATATTTTATAATCCCGACGTATAGAATCGCTTCTACGCGTTCAAATAATCTTGTATATTCTTCTATATTATATTTTATATTCGTGATTAAACCATAGCATGGTGATAGGGTTTTTTCTAATGCCCGCCTATCTATAGGTATCTATAGATATTCTGCGGCAGTCGCACTTGAGAGCCAGTCTGGCTACAGTTTTAGCGTGTCCACCGACTTGGGCCGTATCGTCACGTATTATCAGGCACGATTATGGCCATAACGCTGAACCTATGAACTGCAAAAATAGAAGAAAGAAACCAGGATCTAAGGAATTACTTAGACACCAACGAGTAGTCTCTGATTCCCTTTATAAAGTAAAATAGAAAATTGGGAAAATAGAAAACACGAATATTGTATAGAAAATGACTCCCGACGGTGAAGTAAAAACATTTTTATTGACGAAATTATTAAATACACGTCGTATGTAAACAGACAATTTGTTCTGGTAGAATAAACGGTCGTCGGAATGGCTTATAGATTTTCTCTATTCGAAATACCTCTATTATTCGTAATATATCGAACACAAAATAATATCATATTGCTTTTATAGGTGATACCGTTCTTACCTTGATATTCAATGTCCTGTATTGTTTGTTCTCACAGGTCAGTAATTAATAATCGATTAATGAATTTTATGTGTTAATTGCATAATGATAAACATCATTTCAACATTATTTTTATATAGTACTAGCTTTTACCCGCGGCTTCGCTCGCGTTGATGCCATTCAATAAGTTTTTTTATCTTTCGTATTTTTTTCTTTCAATTTAAGTATCCTATTTTATTTCTAATACCTCTAAAAATGTGTGTGTAAAGTTTCATAGTAATCGTTTAAGTAGTTTTCGCGTGAAAGATTAACAAACAAACTTAAATTCACATTTATAATATTAATGGGTATTAATTGTCACTTAGAGAAAATTTTACAACACTATCACTTAAATTTTCGTTCATTTTTTTTGTCGCAATAAATGATTTAAACTAATTACCACATAAATTGTTATGTTTATGATCAAATTAAAAAAAATTGTCACACTTTTGTTAGTATATTAAGTTAACTTTGAATTCCGGTTTATTTCATATCAGTACCGTAGATAAATGAGTCAGTACCGTGGACCGTCAAATTTGAAATTTATTCTCATTCCTGACGCTTTGAAATTGTAGTAAATTATTTCCTCACAGATTTTTATTTTCACAATAAAATGGATAAATATTTTTTTTTAATGAAAAAATCACAGAACGGAATCGCCCTTTACATGTTTTGTTTTACATAATTGGCAGTGGAGAATGTGTTACATTCGAAATATTTATGTCATCATCGGATTTATCTTAAATGTGAAAATCTCGTGTTGCTCCTCTGAAACGGTTGGACCGATTTAAATGTTTTTTTTTTTTTTAATATTTACATTTGGTAGGTATGAGAATAAGTCTAAAAGTATATTTCAAGCCGCTAAATAATTAGGGTGTCTGTAGACACAAAAAAAAGTGAAAAATTTTGGAATTTTTCCATTTTTGAATATCCAAAGTAATCCTTCGATCTTAAATCAAAACTGTTTACAGCGCAATAAGTGTATACTAATGAGAACAGATATAGTGTGTACATGAACACGTCACGTGACCATGTCGATGACGACTTACACGAATTTACTCCCCATCCAAATCTTTTTAACAATTTTCTTTTCTTGTGGTTTCAAAAGTCATCTATAACCCCAAATTTACACCCTCCTACCCTCACCTCTGATTTTTTATCGCGATTTAACACAACCAAAGTATTCACTTATTTAAATATTTATATAGTAATAACAATTTATATGACAGAACGTTTGTCGAGTTAAGCTAATTTAGTAACTAAACAATAAATAAATAAAAATACTTTTATTTCCTACAAATTACCTACTTTGCATTGTTTTTGGCTTATAATACCCTTAATTTATTACTTACATGTCTGTTTTATTTAATAACTAATCACTATTTATTATAATATAATAATATAGCCTAACATAATTTAGTTTGATATAGCAATATCTGTGGGAACCCCATAGTGAGTGAAAGCCTCCTCAATAGATGCCCATTTGTCTCTGTCCTGTGCCGTCTGTTTCCGGTTTGAGAAGGCTGTCCTCACAATCTCTTTATCCTAGTGTGTCAGAGGTCTTCCTCTACTCCTTTTACCTGGAGAACCTTTCCAAAATGTCACTTTTATAGTCCATCTCTGATCCTTAAGATCCTGATTTGAGTTTTTGTGCATAATCTTATGCATTTGTTGCTTTGGTTAATTGACCTTATTTTTGTGTGTCATATTTTATATTAATGATAATAATTATTAGAAATAAACTTATAGTGAGAATATGGTTCTAATTACTATACAAGTTTGCATGGTAAAAGGGTTTTTTTTACTAATTCCCGCTTAGCTGGCTACCACTCTGAAATTAAAAATCTGCCACCTTATACCTATAGGCGTGTTCCGGCAGTTGCACTTACATATAAACGGTGATAGCTCAGTGGTAGTGTGTCGGAACGCCTCGTCACGGGACGTGAGTATTAATGCAACCACCTACAATAAGCTTGAGCTTTCGGTGAAGGAAAACATAGTGAGTAACCATAGCATAGTGGTAGGGCTTTTTCTGATACCCGCCTGGCTAGCCAACCTCAAGTTGAAAATTTGCCGCCAAATACCAATAGGTGTGTTTCGGCAGTTGCACTTGAGAACCAGTCCGTCCTATCCGGTAACGCACCTGTGATTCCCCTGGTATTGTGGGTGTCCATGGGCGGCGGTGATCTATTACCATCAGGTGACCTGCATACTCGTTTCCCCACTATTACATAAAAATAAACTTAATAGCCCGTCCTTTAGGCTTAACGTATCCACCATTTTGGGTCACATCGTCTCATTACGTGGGATTGTGAGCATAACGCTAAACCTTAACAATAAAAAACCTCCAAAAAGGCTTCACCAATTTTTAAAATATGTGGTAGCGATTGGTTGTCTCTGTTTCCAAGCCAAAAAGGAAATAGTTGGAAGAGAAACGAAGTCAAGCCATATATTAACCATAAATAAAACAATAATTTGATAAAATATAAAGTTTATTTCATGATAACTATGTTATACTAAAACGTATACATTGCATATACATATACAATATGAACATTGAAATATAAAATTAAAGTAAATCAAGTGTACCTGTTTGTCTTTGGTCTTGTTTCTTAGTTCTTATTGGATATGAAGGGTAATACGTCACACTCGCGATTGTGGTGGGGATAACGTGCACTTCGAGAGACGAACAACTGTAAAAGTCCAGTACTGTTCGGGCGGTTGTCGGACAAGCACGTCTTGACATAAATGAATACTGAATACTATTGATGAAAAATGCAGATAAGTAAATATAATTGTTTTTCTTCCTTAGGGATGTGACTAGCTCTTTTTTTAAGACATTTAATCACAAAAATGTTATATATATATTCACTTTTTTCAAGTTTTACTTACAAATATTTTTAATCAAACAACAATTATAATTTTATAAAGAATTATAGCAGCGCTAATTTGATTTATATATATTGGCTTTTATGTCCATGAAAATAAATTACAAGTACATTAAAATATTATAATATAAGAGACTAAAAAAATAATCGAATAATACTACATATAATCCGAACATGTTCCACGAAATCATTTTCTGCGACGTTATATCATGTAATCCCTGAATTGTTAGTTCATTTTAAATTATCAATTATAGTCCACGAATATTGCTTTAATAACGTTTATGGCTTTGAAATCGAATGACAGTCAACGTAAGAGACAGTATTGGTTTGAACCGAAGAAACATTAATTGGAGTTTTCAAATCACCATCATCAGTATCTGAGAATAGAATCAAAGCCAAAACGTCTTGCTGATTACAAATAATAAAATTACCATGATAACATCAGTTTCGGAACGAAATTCCTTATCGCACGGTACGGATTAAAGCTAGACAGTTCAAAATGCAAGATTTTTCCGTCATGACCCTTTTTTATAGTTAAGGTCAGTATGGCCATAATCTCACCTAATCTTAAGTGACGATACGGCCCAAGTTGATGATAACGCTAAACCTGAAAAGGAACTGGCTCTCAAGTGCAACAGTCGGATCCCATCTATTGGTATTTGACGGCAGAATTTTAACTTGAGGCTGGTAGCTAGCCAGGCGGGCATTAGAAAGAGCCCTACCACCATGCTATGGTTTCCTCACGATGTTTTCCTTCACAGAAAGCTCAAGCTTATTGTAGGTGAATTCAATTTACGTCCCTTGATGCGAAGTCGTGCACGCTACCACTGAGAGCTATCATCGCTTCAATTCGCTTTCTTTAGGCTGTTCTATATTGCACTAAATTTCTACAGTGTACACGGTTATTCAAAGCGCGAATGCGTATTAGTTGTGCCCAATCATAGATGCAAGCTTATTGGTTAAAGACAGCCAGTTAGTTCTTAACGGCTGCGTAGATATTGTTTGTACATTCCATAAGCATCGGCAACGTCAGCTACGAAACATCATAGCATATTATACGTGACGATGATTTTTCCGCCAAGTTTCGACTAAGGCGACCACTTAAACCCCTAGCCTAAGAAATGGCACTGGTGCACTCGAATATGGCTTATGTAGCTTTTTTTCGTGGTGAAACTTCGTGCGTACTGCTTACACGCGAGTACGCCGTTCTCGTAATTGTATTATCCTCATATTATATGTATAAATGAAATGTATATTGAAGCGATGATAGCTCAGTGGTAGTGTGTACGACTTCGCGTCAAGGGACGTGAGTTCTAATCCAAGCACCTACAATGGGCTCGAGCTTTCGGTGATGGAAAACATCGTGAGGAAACCATAGCATGGTGGTAGAGCTTTTTATAATGCCCGCCTGGGTGGCTACCACCCTCAAGTTGTAAACCTGCCGCCAAATACCAATAGGTGTGTTCCGGCAGCTGCACTTGAGAGCCAGTCCCTCCACAGGTTTAGCGTGTCTACCAACTTGGGCCGTATCGTCACTTAAGATCAGGTGAGATTGTGGCTATAACGCTAAACCTTAATAATAAAAAAAGATTAATCGAATGATGGCAATAACATGCTTATTTTCACAACAAGAGAAAATATATTAATCACGACATATCCTACCATTCCTTCAATTCCATTTAGTTCCACTCAGACGCTAGTAAATTCATTTATTATTTGTATTTGTCAATCAATAATACAATACGTTCTGCATTAATAATATATTATGTAAAGAAATTCATTCCAACTGAGTGCTCCTTGACATTCACGCATTTTTTATTACCTCTAACAACATACAATGGAGTATAAACATTTCCACTACTTATAATTACATCGGTGAGATGATTTACATTCTATTAAAGACAACTATGGAATTAAATAAATAACTTCGAAATACCCGTATCATTTATATGTATAAATTATATCAATTACAATTGTTATTATCCTATATATTATATTAACTTATAAGTTGTAAAATTCTACCCTCTATGGTTCTCTTAATGTCCCATAGACACAATAAAACAATGGCCCAGGCAAATGTTTACATTTGATAGATGCAAAAAATTAAAAAAGAAAAAAACAAAGGTCTGTGCCAGCTTTGACGTACGAGTAGAGTTCACTTCTTAGGTACGATTTATAGAAGGCAAGGGCCACGATATCAGGGTATAAAAAAGTGTCCATTAAAAGGGAGCCAATTAAGGTGGCACCATAGTAGCAAATAAAAGAGAAGAAAGTTCCTATTGAACCGTAGTTAGAATGCCAGTCTATCGGGGCGAGAGGAAAACTCCGTGAACTTTTCGAGATTAGCGATACGGATGTAGGTTTACAGGGCCCTTTCCGACGCGCGTCAACACTCACCTTCACTACTCGTGTTTCTCTTCCTGCCCCGACAACTTTGGTAGGAGCCGCCCAGCGCAGCTTTAGAGTCACTTTATATTAAGTCCAAAATCTTTTCCGAGATAATGATTTCTTATGTTTACGCGAATATTATTCATTGAAATAAAACTAATTTAAACGGATTTTATCGCGGTTATTTATTGATTTTGATCCCGACGTTTCGAAAGCTTTTCAGCCTTCGTGGTCACGGGACAGACCGAGGTGTAGGTTGTCCAGAAAAGTTCATTTCACATGTACATGTTCATGTAACCGCGATAAAATCCGTTTAACTCTCGCTTTCACTTTAACCGCGTATAAACTAACCACGTAGTAATTCCTGTTCAGGGACATTTAGTAAGCGTGTAGTGTTTATTTTTTTTTGTGACTACTAAATTACATTTGACTAGGGGAACTAAGAGGTTAAGTATATTAAATTCATAGCGTATCCTTTTCCTACAGTAGCGCTATTTCTATGAGTCTTCGAACAATAGTTTGCTGTTTACAGATGGACACTGATTTAAACATAACAAAACTTTGCAACCTTCGAAACGTAACGAATGTCAAAGTGAAAGATGCGCGGAAAAACGAAACCGTTGTCATAAATTCACGCTTAATAAAAAAAAACATTATACCGGAAGTAGTAAAAGAAAATTCTACTTTCAAGAAATAAACTTCGATACATTTTTCTATTTGCTTCTTAACCGTTGCGATCACAACTAATATTATTATCGAACATATAGGATACTTTTTATAATATAAACCGAAAGGGTTCCTCCGTAGAAGGGGATGACACGCATACCTTTAACGCCGTTTCCACAATCCCCATGAGTGTCGGTACACATTAGGTATTTATTATTAAAAGTATTTACGATACCCGTTAACATGGTAGGTGGCTGGTTAAGTTACTTACCACTAGAAGGGATAGAACAGTGTCTTCAAACGAATAAGTTAAAGTCAAATTAACACATTTTTCACCTTCAAACACATTTCTATCAAGCATTTGACAGCGTGTAAAATAATTGAATTGAATCATGCAGCTAACTTCTAATGATATTGCAAAAATATAGATACATCATATTTGGCTAAAGTGGTAAGCTACAGCACACAGTGACATTGCAATGAACAGAAAAGTAGAATAAGCGCGAATAAGAGACATTTATATATCGCTATGTATCGTCCAAAAGTTCCCAAAGTTTACGCCGTAGAAAGTGAAAATGGGAGCCTTGAAGCGATTCTCTTTACCATTAGACCATTTTTATACAGGCCTGCTAGATAAGTTAGGGCACCGCGACAAAACAATAAACATTTGGGCCGCGAACTGAAAAAGGTTGGGAACTCCTGATCTATATAAAATATTATTTTGTATCAAATTAGTAACAATTACGAATTAAATAAGATCTTACGAGCTTTTGAAATTTTGTTTCAATGGTTTGTAAAATATTACATTGCGTTCGAGAGCACTTTTTAGTGTACTCGATACACAATATACTTCCTCGAACGCCGACGCAATACTGAGGCTTGGGTGTGCCAACTGACACATAATCAGCGTACCACTGTCGAAGCGCGTATGCCGTATCTACGTATTTTTACTTGTACTATCATTGGTTCGTGTCTAAATGGTTTCTAATAACTACATATTTACAAAGTCACATTTAATATCACTAATACAATAATACTGTTACATACGGTTCATGCATAAATATTATAACATATCGTTTTCTTCAAAGGAAAACTTCTTAAGCGACTATTCAATACTTGAAAGCGAATTATCAAGACTTTGGTACGTTTCGATACTTTTAAATATATGAGAGAGACGTAAGATGTAATGTATTTGCCTCTCTCACACACTCACACTAAATCTCCCTTATTCTTTATTATAACGAAATTTTCATTTGTATCAACTGTGAAATGATGCATTCTTTTTTTTTTGTATACGATAATTTCTGTATTTTACAATATGTAAATTGTGTAATGAAGTAATATTTTGGAATGAAATTTCTTTAGGTGCGTTGTGCACTTTATTTTGACTGTATTAAATGAGACTGATCTGTAACGCTCTACTATGTAACGCTCGTTCGGGTAAATCCGTCAACATAGTCAACGCGTTACATGAGAGAGTGTGACGGGTCAATCGCATTCACGTTGAATTTACATACTTACATATACACCAAAAAAAAAAATTCAGCAATAAATGTAGCCAAAGATTGCTCAAATGAGACAACTGTTCTGTTATGGCAAGGAATATTTTAAATGTAAAATAAATCAAGGAAAACCATTGATACCCGTTTATAAAAACCTTAAAAAGTAACCCGGAATTCACGAAACTCGCAACTTTCGACGTTCTTCAAAGGGTTCTATTTTAAAAATATATTTATTATAACTTTTCTCCAACTTTTCTGTGGTTTCAGTTACTGAGTTTCTATATCATCTGAACGCCTCGTCAGTTCCGTCTCTTGATGGGCATCCGAGCTTCGCATAGAATCAGAATCTGGTAAAAAAAAAGTAAAATAAAAAAAATGTACACAATCAATTTTTATATTATTTTCTTAGCAATCAACAAATAGATATTTAGATCATTGGTGATGAGGAATAGATGAGGGTAGTCACTAAAAAATTTCCGTTGCTAACAAACACACCAAAACAACTCAGTCGATTCGTGACCACGGCCGGTGTAACACGGTCGACAGATCGAACATGTATCCGTACTAAAATTGTCCTCACCAATGTTATATATGTGAAAGTGTGTTTGTTACGCTTTCACGCCTAAACTGCTGAATCAATAGTGATGAGTTTTGTTATAGAGATAGACGGGACTTTGGATACGGTGATAGGCTACTATTTCTCGTGAAAAACTTATAGAAAATGGGGTAAATCGAGGAAAAAGTGTGTATGAAACTTTTAATTGTGTCATTCGATGTAACAAAATCAATAGTAACGTAAGTAAAGCCGCAGGTAAAACGTGTAAATAATGAAAATAAAAGGCCCGATTCACTCGCAATTGCTTTCAAAACTAAGTTCGACTATGAACTTTATTTAATAGGTAATAGGTTTTGGGTTTTGACATCAACCTCACCTCCATGTTAACTGAACATTAGGTCGTAGATTATGACCACGCTAAGAATAGGCGGAGAGTCTGGCTCGTTACGTCCAACTGCTAGAACATACCTACATTTGTTTTGTAACAGATATTCAACTTCAGGGTGGTAAGTTAACCGGCCATCTATTGCAAGGTGACACAACATTAGGCCCTGATTTCCTCTCGAAGTTCTCCTTCACCGAAAGCTCAAGGGATTCGAAGTCACGCCCATCGCTGTGGTGTCCGTTTACACAACAGATGAGCTAATATATACAAATATAATACAAATCGAATACATATTAATAGACAGCCAAATTTTGGTCACACAATATCAATTCTGGTCTTACCATGAGCGCTGGTGTCCAAAGCTAACACAGCCAAAGGCGCGTCATCTAAAACGCCCGACCAACGTGCAGCCAAAATCCTCGATCCTCTATGACCCCTGACGACTACTGTCGGGACTATGCTGGGTGAGATGGATGTCCCACCGTACATGGAGACTCCGACGTTACGTCGCATTGTCGTACTGGAAAATAAAAACAGACGTAACAAAATATCATGCCCTGCTATACAAAAGCAAAAATGTAGCTCCGGGAATGAATATTACGTTTCAAACTGAGCTTCGCGAAAATACGCTTCTAATTAACCTAATTTTAGCGGGGACTGAAATTGAAATATAAAAATGTTTTTCATGTTATCTTCAGAATTCATAGACGTTAAACAAATATTTATTATTCTCAGTATCGGCATTTATGATGTCTTTATTATTGAATTCGTAAATAACTGGAATATTGGAAGTCTATACATATAATAAAATTATACAAATATATATATAAATTACATTAAAATGAAAGGGTTTATCTAGTATAGGGAATTAAACTTAATAACTTTTACTAAAATGTAATTAACTTTGAAGCGATGATTGCTCAATTATAGTGGAACGACTCTGTGTCAAAGGACGCGAGTTGGAATCCAACCATCCACAATGAGCTTGAGCTTTCGGTGAAGGAAAACATCGTGAGGAAACCATAGCATGGTGGTAGGGCTTTTTCTGATACCCGCCTGGCTAGCTACCACCCTCAACTTAAAGATCTGCCGCCAAATACCTATAGGTGTGTTCCGGCAGTTGCACTTGAGAGCCAGTTCCTCCAAAGGTCTAGCGTATCCACCAACATGTGCTGCATCGTCATTTAAGATCAAGTGAGATTATGGCCATAACGCTAAGCTTATAACTATAATGAGCTCACACAACCTAGTATATTATAATGCATTACAACACTTGTTGATGTAAGTACCAAACAAAATCAACCGATCTTATAAAACAGTTAACGTGCGTTTAAAATCCAATTAAACTCTAAAAATCTTACTTCTGTTCAGCGTCTCGTCCAGGCCGTCCCTTTTTCCTGCACACCACCACTAGTGTGACACACAGCGTGGTCAAGATAGTCAACAATACCAAGGACAGCACCGCTCCTACCAGCAGAGCTACGCTGTTATCGCTCGCAGACGGAGGTGGGGGCGCCGGTGTGATCGTTTGAAGGGACCCTGATTGATGACAAACATAAAAATGTAGCAACTAATGCTTAACCTAAGTTGGCTAAGCACTGAAGAACTTCTCCATATATATCTTCATGCTTCTGTAACCTTCTTGGCATTATCATCAAAAGTGACTTTGAATAGTGACTTTGCTGTTTGATTGAAAATATTTCCTTTTTTTTTGTAATAGCATACATAAGTGCTTTACTTTATTTGATAGTAAGGAAATCAGAATTCACAAACAACAGTCTCCGATAGAAAATAGTTTATCACGCTTCCTAGAAGTCATTTTGCTTTGCACCTTTTAGGCAACCGGATATAAAGCGATTACAAAACGATGATAACTCAGTTGGTAGTGTGTGTGGACATCACCTCAATGGACGTGAGTTTGAATCTCTGCCAAGCCTGGGCTTTCGGTAAAGATATATCGCGATGCAACCGTAGCATGGTGGTAGTGCTTTTTCTAATGCCCGTCTGGCTAACCACCACCATCAATTTGAAAATATGCCGCGAAATACCTATAGGTGTGATCTGCCAGTTACACTTGAGAGCCAGTCCCTCCACTAGGCTTAGCATGTCTACTACATTGAGCCACATCATCAGTTAACATCAGAAGAGTTTGCGATTATAACGCTTAAAAAAAATAAGTCGATTTCAAACCAAAGAAAAGTTACTGAAACAAAGTTATCACCGTGAGTGCAACAGTCGCTGGCGTTACAAAACTTAGACTCATCCCTAAATGCGACAAGTTCAAAGGTACCATTATGTCTGGTGTTATTCATGGTTATAGTGGTTACAATTCGTCCAAACTCAATTGCTGTTTCATATTACCACAATATTTCTTCAAATTGATCAACGCAGTATGCAGAATCACACCAATACAGCAGGAACAAAGAAATCTTTTTTTTTTTTTTTAAACTTAAGGTTTAGCGTTATGGCCATAATCTCACCTGATCTTAAGTGACGATACGGCCCAAGTTGGTAGCCACGCTAAACCTGTGGAGGAACTGGCTCTCAAGTGCTGCTGCCGGAACATACCTATTGGTATTTGGCGGCAGGTTCACAACTAGAGGGTGGTAGCTAGCCAGGCGGGCATTAGAAAAAGCCCTACCACCATGCTATGGTTTCCTCACGATGTTTTCCTTCACCGAAAGCTCAAGCTCATTGTAGGTGCTTGGGTTCGAACCCACGTCCCTTGACGCGAAGTCGTGCACACTACCACTGAGCTATTATCGCTTCAAAACAAAGAAATCTATGAATTATAATTCTTGTCGTACTACGCTTATGAATTAAACTCCCTAGTAATGTGTTATCTCCTACCTGTGATAAAGAGTCCTTTAAATGAGGCGTGAAGAGATATATGAACAGGCTTTTATAACAATGAAGAATATTGGTAAAATAGTGTCACAAATATACTGCACTTACCGTTAAATACTTATCCTGTTTAATCGCGATAAAAATCATTGAAGCCGGTAATAAAAAAGCTTAATTTTTTTGCCAGCCTTGAAAACTTAAGCGATGTAAACTTAAGCACTTTATTATTTGATCAAGTAACCTTACCTGGTCTGTCTAAGTCATCTTCTGACCTTATCGACACACTTCTCAATGCAGCTGGTCTGGGAGACCTCCCCCTTGGAGTTTCTGCATACACTAATAGTGTATATCGTCCGGGAGTTAAAGCATCGAGAGAGAACTGGGGCTTATCATTTCTTACCCTGTAGACTGTCTCGGATAAACCACGTCCAGATATACCCTGAGAAATCAGATTAATAACGATGAAATATCAAGATTCCATAAACCAACTTTGTTAATACTAAAAACACATTACTGTCTTAGCCAAAAATCTTACAGTATAAGAGTGTATTGTAAGGTGAGATCACTGCATCCTTCTCACGCTTACCTGATCATTCATAGTTGAGATGTCATTTTCTTCATTGTTAGGTTCAGAGCGAGGACGGACCTCTTCTAATGCTTCCAAGAGGAACTGCTGTGATAGACCTCCGTCGTGGCCTGGCTCACAACTCAACAGCTCGTTATCAACTTCGCAATTACTTGGAGGTTCAGGTAATGCTAAAACCGGTATATTTTTTACTGCACGAATCATAATGCATAGCGTTTGAGGCTGTGCATTTTTCTCAACATTCCAAAGTCGAGCAATTTTCGAGTCTTCAGTGATAATTATTTGAAATCTTTTATGTATTTCGATAATTCAAATATTTTCTAAAGATATACTCTCACTATCACACTAGACAAATCTTAAATTCATTTATTTCAATACGCAGTAAAAACAATCTCATTGACAAAAAAAAATCGTTTACTCTATGGAATCTATATGTATGGGTGTATAATCAAGAACCGTAATTTATTAGAACCGTTTCTTTCTTTATAACTCTAGAATGTCATCGGATTAGTTCCTATTTAATAATCATGCTTATATCTATGTCATTTTATTATAATTATGATATGAGATGTGCCTTTTTTTGATTTTCCAAACTATATAGCTCTATCTTTGAATCCCAAAAAAAAAGATATATTTAAAAACCTTTTCTATTATACTTGTAATATATTATTGTAAAAAAACTTAGAAGTAAATAACCATCATCCACATCAGATCACAATTCCTAAAATAATCTTGAGCAATTTCGTTTTGGATTTAAATAAGGTATGGGATAATTTAAAAAATTATTTACCGGCAGGCATGATCCTGAACAAACATGGTTCCCTCTGATTACCAATATCGTTACTTGCCCAACAAGCTAGCCAGCCTAAATCTTCATCATCATCTTCAGGGAGGCCATGGATAACCGTACTGCTGGAACCCATTATCGTCACGTTTGAAGCTGGTATCTGACAAATTAATGTTACCTTTGACACCACGCAAGTTTATTTTGCAGATACCTATTAATTTTACAATTGCTAAATATTGAAATAATGCATGAAGTTTGAAATTTATAAAGGATTCACTAAAATTTCAAACTTTTTAATGTTTGAACATAATTATATAATACGTACAGGAACATACCTATAAGTATTTGGTAGCAGATTTTTACTTGTGGATGGTATCTAACCAAGTAGGCATTAGAAAAAGCTCTCCACAATGATACAGTTTCCTCACGATGTTTTCGTCCCCGAAAATTCAGGATCATTGCAGGTGGATTGGAACTCATGTACAATGACGCGGCATCGGTACACACTAACAATTCAACCGTCACCCCTCCATAGACCACTATATTGACAAAAAACATGTTACGAGTAACTTACGGGCAACACATCTCTAGTTCCATTGTAAGTCCAGTAGAACCTCAACGGACCAGCATCTCTTGAAGATGGTGCAGTAACAGAACATCTAGCTCTCACTTCTCCTCCTGGAGTACCAGCTAACTGTTGTACAACAGTACCGGCAGAACATTCCGGTCGATCTAATCATGAAACAGATTAACTTGAAAATTGTAATTTACTCGTAGTAAATTACTGTAAACCCTTTAAAAGAGCATATATTCATTATAAGACTTACAAAGCACGTTCAAAGTCAGAGGATCGCTAAGAGCGCTGCCTTCTGAGTTTCTAGCTCTACATCTATAGACTGTTGAATGATGTCTCCTTAGACCAGTCAGTATAAGTCTGTTCCCCTCGACTGCTACACCTCCTATAGGATCATCGCGGATTTGATGCACCTGTTGACCAAATATACCTAAATATAACCTGATAATTTACGATCAAGTTCGTCGTCAAATCTGTTATGCGATTCACAAATGATTGGTCTGAGAGTGGTGTTCATTTGGCTCTGTTAATAGACTGTTTGTGAATTCCACCCCTATACAGTGCTTGAGTGATCAGTTTGAATGATTACTTGTGACAGTGCGGCAGTTGTCTTAAAAAATCTATATAGAAAATTGCACTATAAAACGAGAATAATGAAAATTTATTGTAAATTAAATTTGCATCAAAAATGCATAATTGTATGAGACATTTACTGGACAGAAGATATTCAACAAGTTAAATTCTTACACCTATCTCACTAAGTAGTAAAAATTACAGATATCAAGAAATTTATTTTAAAGAAAAACAATGCCTAAAGATCCACTTTTTAAGTTACATTTCTTTTGTAGAATTCGGTGAGAGTGAATTTGTTAATTGAAACGAATCAATCACATTTCAATGAAACACACCGTGAAGTTAGTTGCAAGTTATACTTTTGTTATCGCGTTATTTGATGTTCAATTGCTTAACCCAAACAATAATCATTGTAAATTTGCTGTTTGTACTATTGATATATATATTTTAATTTATGTATATATTTTTTTATTGAAGCTTTTATTTACAGTCCCTAATTTCGTAGTTGGAATTTTTAACTCAATTAAAAACGGCAATAATATAAAACGATTTCTTTTTACATAAAAAGTATAACTTTCTTTTTCAGGCTCATTTTCATTCTACACTGAAAAATAAAATAAAAAATTTGTAAATAAGAATACCTCGCAAAGTCACACGTAGAATAAACACTGTTACTTCCGTAAATACGAATAAAGTAATTTAGGTATAGTTTATTAATAATATTATAAATTTCATATGACGTTATTATGTTAATGTGAAACAAATTGAAATTTCAAACAGAATTAATTAAATTCTCATTATGAAGTCGTTCAGCTGACGTCATTTGTGTTTAGATTTTCGAAACAGATCTTACGTAGCCACGATTCGCGTGAAGTTGACACGCGGAAAAACTGCATAATGAAATGACAATGATTGTCTAATTAGTATAACTTTGCGAAGGATCTGTGTTACTTTGAATGCTTCGGTTGGTTTTGGCAGCGTTTTGAGAACTATTCTCACACTATAGAGAACTTCGCAAAAAAGCCCGGTTAAACTAAGAATTATACCCTTAAATAGATATTCATTCATGGAATCTACAAAACCATTTTGAATTTGATGATTCATTATTAACATTTTCTTTTATATGAAGACATAGCTCGCCTTGAAGCATTTATTATTTGTAATTTTCATGAACCTTTTTAATATTATATTCATTATACATTTATCGATATACCTTTGAACTCGTACATACAATTTCACCCGGTAATAACTAATGTTATGGATACTATATATTCCATAAAACAAAAGGGTTCAAAGATAGGTAACAATAATTAAACTTATTTAATAAATTAACCACTTTGTTCGTACCTTACAATAAGTGAGCTTGAATACTGTATTTAGTATATTCATACCAGGTTCAAAGGCCTCATAAATAGGTCTTAAAATTATTCCAAGCAATTCAAGTCTAACAAAAGAGGTCGTTGGCATAGTTGGTAAATAATATGTCTGTATATATAAAAATGAATAACTATTGCCTCTTGTCACTGCATCACGCGTAAACGGAGAGAACGATTTCACTAATTCCGTTTTATTGTATTATTTATTGTCAGGAGAAGGAAAGAAAGAATTAAGGAAGTTGTGCGCAACATTGGAAAATTTAAAATTTTTTTAACGACAATAACTGTCGATTCACTTAACTGACAATTGTTATAGAGCATTACATTCACGCTTTATTTTTTTATAATATTCTTTTTATTATATCCACTAATTTGAATTCAGTATTTATAGTTAAGAAGGGACAACGTCTATCTATTTCCCTTGGTCATCGCATCACGCGTGAACGGGTGGAACAATTTGGCTAATTATTTTTTTGTTGTGTTAATTATCGTCAGGATAAGGTTCTTATGAAAGAAAAAATTAAGGAAGTTGACCGGAAAAGCAGCATGTCTAAGTGTGAAAACTAACTGTCAGCTGTCATAGAGCATTAAAATATAGAACAGTATGTTTTTAAATATATATATTTTTATTTATTATACCAACTCGAATTAAATATTCATAGTTAAGGTAGGACAGGGTAACGTCTGTCAGGTCAGCTAGTATCTATATAATAATAGAATATTTGAGAATTACTCTTACCTGTGTACCTTTGTAAAAGGTGAAATTATAAGCTGGTGGTGAAGCATCAGCCGAACAGAGAAGCTCGGCGTTTTCATCTTCCCTTAAAAGTCGTGGTTCCTTCGGCTCCACGAGAGATATTTGTGATATTGGCGCATCTGTAAATATATATTGTATTTGTTGCAAAAAAAAATATAGATATACTATGTCCAAAAAATTTATTTCTGGAATTTTCTTCAGTATTCATGTATGCCACCGAATGTCTCCCTGTATAAGAAGCTGATTTTAATTAATGCCTCAAGGGACGTGAGTTCAAATCCACCTACGATGAGCTTGAGTTTTCGGTGAAGGAAAACATTGTGAGGAAACCATAGCATGATGTTAGAGCTTTCTTTAATGCCCGCCTGGCTAGCTACCACTCTCAAGTTAGAAATCAGCCGCCAAATACCAACAGCTGTGTTCCGACAGTTGCACTTGAGAGCCAGTCCCTCTACAGGTTTAGCGTTATCATCAACTTGGGCCGTATCGTCAGGGACATTAAAGCCATAACGCTAAACCTTAACTATAAAAAAAATTTGACCGTCTGTTGATTGAGTTTTTGGATTATTTCAGATTTCAGAGATTCAGAATTGAACTCAATAAGTTGCGTTGCGTAAATAGGATTGAGTATTATTTTTTTATATGCATATTTTTCATTGACCTTTTTAGTTGACGACACTAAAACTCGTCAGGAGCATTTGACCAAAAATCAAGAAAATCTATTAAGTAACACTGGTGAAAAATATACTTAAGTATTTCGCCTTTGCATATTTATACATATACATTATTATATCTACCTTGAAAATTTAAATGATTCTCAACTTTTGCAGAATAGACGTGAAATCTTCAAAGTTGTAGAATAGCTTGACTTACATCCGTGGCACACACATTGGCTGTAGCATCGGCCACTTTGTAACCGACGTTGACGAACACAGAATAGCCTCGCAATACAAGGAGACTCATTGAATTAAGGCGTCCCACATTCAAACTTTTGAATGGGGCACCAGTTCGCAACTCAACAAGTCCGTATGTATACATGGTACATGGAATGAATGGGGAACACACGTTGAATTGAGACAAGTGGGTTGCATCAGAGAGGTCGGGTCAGGAGCAGTCTCTAAATTAAATTAATTACAACGTTAAAATAAAAATTATAATACATAGACACAGTTATAATTAACTGTTTCAAATGGCCGTCAACAATTCTCATGAACGCGCGTTATTTTTAATTGATAAATGATCAAATGTTCGGTAAATGATAAACGAATGCGTCTTCTATTTTATTAGCAGGGAAAATGGTTTGAAAAACAAAATAGAAAATATGACAAAAGACAGACAAAAGGACCACCTACGAACATTTTGTTCGTAAACCATATCAATTCGGTTATTCGATCAAATCCCTAAATGATCAGTTCCAGGAACATGTTAAAACTACAAATTCGTGAGGATTGTTTCACAATTCAGTGGAACCTCGTTAAGTCGAACATCGATAAGTCGAAACCCTCCGAATCTCGAAAAATGTTTTGTTCCCTTCCCTTCAAACACCAAAACCTTCTCTATAAGTCGAAAAATCAACAAATCGAATTTTTTGGCGTCTCCCTTGATGTTCGTCTTATAGTGGTTCTACTGTATATCGTATTTTTTTAAGTACATGTAATGCACAATAACATAGAAATAGCTTAAGTGGGTACTGATTCCCAAGTGCAATTATCGGAACACATCTATAAGTATTTGACGGCATATTTTCATCTTGAGCAGTACAAAAAGCCCTATCACCATGTTATGATTTCATCACGATGCTTTCTTTCGCCGATATCTTAAGCTCATTGCATGTGGATTCGAAACGACATCTACTGACGCGGCGTCCGTATATACTACCAACTGAGCTATCATCGCTTCATGTGAGGTAAAACCACGTTCCATAGAATATAGATGATTATTTTTGGTTTGGATTAATATTGTAAAGATTCTCAATGTTATCTGATAACATTATTTAATTGCATCTATACATATAATACAACTATACTTGAACCACATCTGTATATTTAAAACTATATGTGGTATCTACTTGATATAAAAGTTAAATATATATTATTCAGTTTTTTTGCTGAACTTCTTGTACAAATTTCACTCTGACACTAGTGAATAGATATTTTTTTAATGTTGACCAACATAGTGATGGCACTGCAGCTGGTATGAAGTACAGAACAATCCAAATTAGCAGTGACTGAGATGCAACCAAAATTCACTATCAGTCACCGCTGTCATGGTGGCCTGCTTAGATACCTTTTCAGGCCTCTTTTGAAAGACTCCATGTCATAGGAGGGTGGGAACGCGCTGATGGGAAGACAGTACCACAGCTTCACGGTACGACAAAAATATGAATCAGCAAACTTTTTAGTTCGTAATTCAATAGAAGTCACCGTGAAGCTTTATGGTGATATCCTAAAAGGAAACATAAAATATGGCACTACATTACCAGAGTAGTCGACAACGGATAATTCAAGTAAGGTTAAGCGTAAATGCGACTTGTAACACTGTTAATATAACCATACAAATTACGATATTATTTTGAACACATTTAAAACTTAATCACAATGTATACCTAATACTTATGATTTTCGGTTTATTTTTCTATGTGACGCAGCATAGTGTTTGCACTGTACCTGGTGTTAAATATAGTACAATGCAAATCAGCGGTGACTGATATTGAATCGAAATTCATTCCCACGTCAGTGGGAACGCACTGACGGGAAGACCAAAATAAGAAACAGCAAACTTTTTAGTTCGCGATTCAATAGAAGTCACCGTGAAGCTGTGACACCGGAGTCGCGCCTGCGTGGTTCTGTAGTGGAACGGAGAGGAGAGGTTATGTTAAGTAAATCTGACACCTTCATAATATATACTATAGCCTACTTTATAGGATACTTTCTTTCTCAGAGAATTAAAAGGTACCTTTACCTTAAGGTATAAGAATAAAACGTTAACTCCACAACAGAATCAGGCTTCAGTGTCACAGCATCACGGTGATTTCCATTGAATCGCGAACTAAAAAGTTTGCTGATTCATGTTTATGTCCTACCATGGAGCTGTAAAACCGTCATCCCGTTAGTATGATCACATCTTCCTACGACATAGGGTCCTTCAAAAGAGCTGTGAAAAGGTATCTAAGCAGGTCAACATGACAGCGGTAACTGACAGCTAATTTTGGTTCGATTTCAGGCACCACTGAATTTGATTGTACTTTCATTACCATGACTATCATCGCGTCCATGTACGCATGAGATGGTTCTCATGCTATCCTTGAATGCAGTAGATGACCCTGTAGTTCAATTCTTGACTACTGGACAAGGCATGACAACGTCTACCCTGTCAGCTAGTCAACGATAAAGTTTGCTCTTAAATTTTGGACCTTGTGAAAGTAGAGTATCTAAATAAATTCTGACGACAGAACTAAGCGTTGAATAACTTATTTATTACTTAGACTTGACCGTCGTACCGCAACTTTGCGGAGCCTTTAAGACATTTGAATATTTAAAACATCAACAGTCCAAGTCTCGACAAGCGATATTATTTCACTTGAAACAATTCGGCTTCATCTTATGCGAACACTCTACGTCTGTATAATTATTATTACTGCAAGTAAATACATTGAATAAAAGCGGGCACAATTAAATCAGTATTGAGAATTTAACAAATGTGAATGTTTTGATTTATGAAGACAGGAGATATAGCATTGTTATTCAGAGCGCAAAAGGTTAGGTAACGTATTTCTTTTGTTCTTTGTAGGTGATTGTTTGGTCAATCTTATCAAATGTTACGTCTGGATGTGGCTCAAGCTGTTGGTCTCACTAAGGTTAATCAAGTGACTGGTTCTCAAGTAAAACTGCCGGAACACACCTACCATCATGCTATGTTTTGATATATTTTCTTTCATCATAACATGCGTCGATGAGGGCCCCATCCTAGTTTTAGGTTATTTTTAATTCCTTATTACTTAACTATCACTTTTAAATTAAGATCTACAGTTCTGTTCCGGCAGTTGCACTTAACAGCCAGATCCTCCAATAGGCGTAGCGTGTACCATCTTATGCTAAAGACTTGATGCGATGCTATGATGATAAGAGCGATGATAGCTCAGTGTGTACGACTTCGCGTCAAGTGACATGAGTTCGAATCCAACCACCTGCGATGAGCTTGAGCTTTCGGTGAAGTAAAACACTGTAGGAAACCATAGCATGGTGGTAGGACTTTTTCTAATGTCCGCCTGGCTATCAACCACCATCAAGTTGTAAACCTGCAGTCAAATACCAATAGATGTGTTCCGGCAGCTGCACTTGAAAGCCAGTTCTTCCACAGGCTTAGCATGTCTACCAACTTGGGTCGTATCGTCACTTAAGATCACGTGAGATTATGGCCATAATGCTAAACCTTAACTATAAAAAAAAAATACTGGACTGTCCGCTGTGAAGCTACTGTTTCAAATCTTAGGCAGTTAATTAAGATTAACTTAATACCGACGACATCAGAATCCGCGCAAGTCGTTTAACTTAAGTGTGCCTTAGTGATAAACTTAACAAAGACACTCGCAACTAAACATTCGCAACGAGAGAGTGAGATACAAATGGCGTAAGGGCTTATACACAAGGACACCGTCTTTGGAAGCAATTATTTACAAGTTTTGCCCCTGACTTGAATCATATTTCAAACAGTTTTAGGATCTATTGTTTAACTCTGTAGATAATGTATTATTATTTTTATGCTTTATATATTTCACGTCAGACCATAACCTCATATTATGTGGTGATATAGTTCAAGAGAGTGGGCATGCTAAGCCTAGTAGAGCCGCGTGCTGTTAACACCTACTAACACTTACATGTATTTAGTGACAGCCTTTCAACTTATGTATGGTAACTTACCAGGTACTACAAAATGCCTTACCACGAAGCTATGGTTTTATCACGATGTTTTTCTTCACCGAAAGCTTGTATTCATTGCAGGTATTCTAAGTCACGCCCCTTGATGACGAGGCCTTACAAACTCACACTGAGTATTAGTGCTTTCGTATACTTTTATGTATAAATCGAAATAATGTGATATATTAATATTCAAATAATTACTGTACATTTTTAATCCATATACCGTATACTGGAGAAAAACTTTGGTCGTATGTTGAAATAATATTCTACATATTTATTAATAATATTAATTATATCTTTAATATATCTTTAGGTTTCTTTTTTATATAATAAGATTTTGCATAATGGCCGTAATCTCACCTGATCTTTAGTGACGATAGGGCTCAGGTTGGTAGACACGCTAAACCTGTGGAGGAATTGGCTCTCGAGTGCAGCTGCCGGAACACACCTATTGGTAATTGGCGGCAGATTTTCAACTTGACGGTAGTAGCTAGCCAGGCAGGCATCAATAAAAGCCCTGCCACGATGCTATGGTTTCCTCACGATGTTTTCCATCACCGGAAAGTTCAAGCTCATTGTAGACAGTTGGATTCGAACTCACGTCCCTTGACGCGAAATCGTACACACTACCACTGAGCTATCATCGTTTCAAGATTCCAGGTTATAACCGGCTGTTGATTTCCGATTGCATAAATGTATAACTATATAAACCCTGTATCCTGTAACCAGAATCTATATACAGATTTTTAGGAACCTAGTAGCGTACGTTGATTGGCTCGAGAAAGTTTATTACACACTTGCGTTTCGCTGTTCGTTCTAGACGATCCCTAAGGTGGGAACAACTTTGCATCATTAATATTAACACCCCTCGGGATAACATACAGTTCACTTTATATTATAACGGAATTATTTTACATGCCTCCGCGTATGTTATCAAGTTCAAAAAGTTAAATAAGCAACGTGTTAAATGCGGTAAGCCGGTTAAGTTATGTACAAAAGTTTGAGCCAACGTTTAGTACGTTTAGTAACAACGTGTAGTAGTTTGGACGATCATAAGTACCATCTTAGTAGGGCTTAAATTAAATAACGATTTTTGATTTGATTTGTTGGTTTCAAGTGTCATTTTGATGGGCAAATACATCAAACATTTTGATGGGGTTAACCATGTCTATGATTAAAAATATAATGTACTAGCTACGCCCGCGATTTCCCTCGCGTGGAACTGAAAAATATTTAATATTCTTTGGCCGCTTTTTAAACTTTTTTCAATACCGCTTTGCTCTTATTGCTGTTAGCGTGATGATGAACGATCTAAAGTCTTTCACAATTGTTGGTCTATCACTTATGTAACAAACTGAGCCAATACAATGTTATAACTGAAATTGGTAACCAAGCAGTTGGCCCAATTTCCTAAAGATACTTACAGTCCTGTATAACCAACTTTGAATCCAATTCTATAGCAAAACATCATTAGATTTACCACAATATTTCAAATGTAATTTTCTAGGCTCTCGTAGGCATACGTTGGAATATTCTCGATTCTAACTTAAACAATTTAAACAAACCGGCTTAAAGTTACTTTACCTGGAATATATTATTTGGTTTTGAATGATGAATGCGATGATAGCTCAGTGGTAGTATGTACGACTTTGCGTCAAGCGACGTGAGTTCGAACCCAACCACCTACAATGAGCTTGAGCTTTCGGTGAAGAAAAACATCGTAAAGAAATCATAGCATGGTCGTAGGGCTTTTTTTAATGCCCGCCCGGCTAGCTACCACCCTCAAGTTGAAACTCTGCCGACAAATACGAATAGGTGTGTTCCGGCAATTGCACTTGAGAGCCAGTTCCTCCACAGGTTTAGCGTGTCTACCAACTTGGGCCGTATCGTCACTTAAGATCAATCAAATGGAATCGAAATACTTTCTTCAATATGACAAGGTGTTTATGGACGCCAAAAAGCCTACCAAAATCGAAAATCAAACTCCGTCATCGCGAAACTGGCAAAATACTTGATGAGACTATAGTTTCGGGGTTTTGCGGTTCCTTAGGATCATATCTGATGTTAAGTGACGATGTTAACTTGGCTATAGATTTTCACCCTTAAGTTGAAAATCTGCCACTAAATACCAATAGGTGTGTTCCGGCAGTTGCACTTGAGAGCCAGCCCCTCCATAATAAAGGCCCGCAACGCACCTACGATTCCCCTAGTGTTGTGGGATTCCATGGGCGGCGGTGATCATTTACCATCAGGTGACAAGCTTCTACGTTTGCCCGCTATTATATAAAAAAGCACCATAAGTATTTCAGTATACAATGGTAACTGTTCAGGCAACACCGGAATCCGTTTCCGGTTGTTCTGTGTTTGACGCTTGGGGGCGCCATTCGTTACTTTGAATACGCGCTCCGTTACGGAAAGTCTGCATCGGAACAAGTCATCGTATCTCATCTATTGTGATTATTACAGACATTACTGTGAAGCCACAAGTGACCAGCAGAAGTTTACAGTGTGTTAACATATCATTATACGGACAACGGCGGTCGCCGAGACTATCAAAGTGTACTGCTGCATCCGGTCTCGTACGCCACGACAACGAGACCACCACCAACGGCTACCCAGGTGAGTCAACACAGTCAGCCAAGCGCAGTTATCGGTGGACCCTGAACACTCGTAATCAAAGTAGGTGGGAGGTCCCAGGATCGCGAGTTTCGAAGGGCCCGCGATTTACTATCCCGCTCCAGTGGCAGCAAAATTTGATTATAACCTCTTTCACAAAGCTGGATTACGAAAACTAATGCCGCCAGTCAATCAAAAAAAGCAATATAGAATGTTGTTCGACGTAACAGCATAAAACATTCTAAGCGACACGCAAAAAAAAAAGTTATCCACGAACGCGTCCCGCGTAATCCCGATAGGCTGATTTATAAACTGCACTAAACAATAGCGGACAAAATAATTGCATGCGGGCAAAACGAAAACCAGCGACTCCACTACAAACCGACGGTGATATATCAAACGCACGCCGCGCGATAACCGCGTTCGTTCCCGGTCTAGGAGCCTGACATCGTGCAACCACTAGAACATAATATTTTTATGAAACTGATCTGCACCCGATGTCAAATACAGTAGAATCCAAATCAGCGGCGACTGATAATTAACCTAAATTCATGGCAAGACACCGCTCTCGTGCTGGTCTTGTTTGGCACTTCGTTGCGCGTCTTTTGAAGGAAATTTCAAGGTCAATTGAAGGACCCAATACCATGAGAAATAGGGAAAACGCTTCCGGAAGACGGTACCACACCTTCACACTTCTGTTCTACTTACCTAACTAGTTATCACTTTCAAGGTGAAAATCTATAGCCAAGCGCATATAAGTGTGTCCCAGCAGCTGTATTTAAGATTATGTTTTCCAGCCAGGCTTAGCAAATCAACATTATCACTTAACATCAGATATAATCCTAAGCAAACAGAAAATCCCGAAACTATAGCCTCATCAAGTATCTTGTCAGTTTTGCGATGACGGAGTTTGATTTTCGATTTTGGTAGGCTTTTTGGCGTCCATAAACACCTTGTCATATTGAAGACAGTATTTTTGATTCCTTTTGATTGATTTTAAGTGACGATACGGCCCAAATTGGTATACACGCTAAACCTGCGGAGGAACTGGCTCTCAACTGCAACTGCCGAAACACACTTATTGGTATTTGACGGCAGATTTTCAACTTGGGGATGGTAGCTAACCAGGCGGGCTTTAGAAAAAACCCTACCACCATGCTATAGTTTCCTCACGATGTTTTCCTTCACCGAAAGCTCAAGCCCATTGTAGGTGGTTAGATTCGAACTCACGTCGCTTGACGCAAAGTCGGTCACACTACCACTGAGCTATCATCGCTTCAAAATTGTATGTATGTTCCACTTGGACTGTAACTGTCTTTAGATTAGCCCAGCTTGTGATTATTTGACTATTAATGGCTCGCGTGAAACAGGGGCTTACTAAGCTGGACTGTGAGGGTCGGGTGGGGATTCCGTCTCTAATTGTACTAGTCTGACCTAAAAAAGCAGCTCGCCAGGACCAGCTTACCACCAGGCCGCACGAACCCGCATCGCCCCAGTTAGAAGACGAATGGCCGTAGGGTTTTAGAGGGTTTTAATGGGTATATCGGCGAGTCCCACGTAACCTTTCCATTCCCCCCAGGTTGGGTGGTTACGCGTAAATACATTTCCCTACAATTAAAAAAGAGTCTTTAGATATAAATGATAAATTTTGTTAATTTTAATATTATCAGCTCCGAAACTACCGTGGATGTGTAGCAACACTCGGAGGCCGTTTGCCAACAACTTTGTCTCGCAAGTTGAAATGTTATCAGAGGCTGAGCAACAGCGAACCTCGTAGGCTTTATTATGTCGCGGTTTAACTTACGATATAGAATTCCAAGTAACTGTATTATACATATATTATTATACGATGAGAAGTCTAAGAAGTATAGCTGGCATAAGAATGATAGATAAATTAAAGAATAGTGTGATAAGGGAACGTTGTGGTGTGGTAGAGGATGTAGTGACAAAGATAGAGAAAGGAACGCTTAATTGGTATGGGCATGTAGAGAGGATGGATGAAAGAAGATTAACAAAACAAATTTACAAGGCGAGTGTGAATGGGCAAGCTGGTAAGGGTCGACCTACGCGAACATATCTCGATCAGATCGAGGACGTTCTGGAGAAAGGGCAGGTCAAAAGTACCCGTAACCGAAGAGCATGTATGAAGGTGATTATGAAAGTAGAAGAAGCGAAAGATGTATGTCAGGATCGTAGCAAGTGGAAGGATGTGGTCTCTGCCTACCCTAATGGGAGAGAGGCGTGATGTATGTATGCATTATACGATTTTGAATTTATTTTTAAATATCTTTGACAGCAACTTACCATGAACTTGAACTAGGTTTGGTAGGTTTGAAGCGATGATAGCTCAGTGGTAGTGTGCACGACTTCGCGTCAAGGGACGTGGGTTCGAACCCAAGCACCTACAATGAGCTTGAGCTTTCGGTGAAGGAAAACATCGTGAGGAAACCATAGTATGGTGGTAGGGCTTTTTCTAATGCCCGCCTGGGTAGCTACCACCCTCTAGTTGTGAACCTGCCGCCAAATACCAATAGGTGTGTTCCGGCAGCAGCACTTGAGAGCCAGTTCCTACACAGGTTTAGCGTGTCTACCAACTTGAGCCGTATCATCACTTAAGATCAGGTGAGATTATGACCATAACGCTAAACCTTAAGTATTAAAAAAAAACACGAAAATTTGTTTTTAAATTTTGCGGATATGATATTATCACGCTAAGTATGTGGGATGGCAACCACCACACCCGCACCGGATGAGATATTGTATTCTGGATTTTAATTAAAAGTGGACTGTATTTTAAAATGGTTGGAAGTAGATATCTTATATAATGGATGCCAAATATTGTACCACTATAAACACCGTTGCACTTTTGGTGTCCAAAGCCACCAAAGCACCTTCTTTTAATATCCTGAAGGTATACAGACACAATTCACGGGGTTCACAAGACAACTGTCCGCCGCGGCGACTCCCGAACAAGTGACCTGTTTTCATATGTGTAGTATAGAAAAAATAATTCCGCCTACCTTCCAACCGATTTATTAGCCCGAACAGTATCATCATACTTATATTATAAATGTGAAACTGAGTGCGTTTGTTTGTTACGCTTTCACGCCTTAACCGCTGAAGTGATTGTGTTAGACTCTGGTACAGAAATCGATGGGACCCAATAGACGGATATAGGCCACTTTTTCTCGGGAAATCTTCATTGGAAATGAGGTAAATAGAGAGATAAACTTTATATGAAACTTTTTGTTGTGTCATTCGATGTCTTTGACAAAATCGATACTAACGCAAGCGAAACATATGTCATTGCTCGTAGAATTAACAAATACAGTCTCAAATTAAATGTGTATGTCTGATTGTGCTCATTGAATTGAATATTATTATTTTTATTAGTACAATTAATGATGTTAATGAATGAAATGTGGTAAAGCACTAAAGAATACTAGCTTTATATATATACATACTAGCGTTCATCCGCGGCTTCGCTCTCATTGAAGTCATTAAATAAGATTTTTTATATTTCGTTAAAATCTATTTTTTGTTAAATAAAATGTATTCTATGTTTCTTCTAATACTTTCAAGAATAATGGTAGAAAGTTTCATGATGATCAGTTAAGCGGTTTTCGCGTGAAAGCGTAACAAACAAACTTACATTCACATTTTTAATATTATTGGGGATAAGCTAATCTTAATTATATAGGCTCAGCGTTTTGGCCACACACTCACTTGATGTGCGAAGCGATGATAGCTCAGTGGTAGTGTGTACGACTTTGCGTCAAGGGACGTGAGTTCAAACCCAAACACCTACAATGAGCTTGAGCTTTCGGTAAAGGAAAACATCGTGAGGAAACCATAGCATGGTGATAGGGCTTTTTCTGATGCCCGACTGGCCAGCTACCACCCTCAAGTTTAAAATCTGCCACTAAATACCAATAGGTGTGTACCGGCAGTTGCACTTGAGAGCCAGTTCCTCCACAGGTTTAGCGTGTCTACCATCTTGGGTCGTATCATCACTTAAGATCAGGTGAGATTATGGCCACAACGCTAAACATAAACTATAAAAACAAAAAAAATTAGTGTTGGCAATGTGGTTCAAGATGGTGGAAACGCTAAACCTAGTGAATGGACTGGCTCTCAAGTGGGCAACTGCCGAAACACGTCCATATGGATCTGGCGGTACACTTTCAACTTGAGGGTGGTAGCTAGACAGGAGGGCGTTAGACGAAGCCCTACCGCCATGCTATACGGTTTCATCACCATGTTTACCTTCACCTTCAGCTCATTTCAGGTAATCGAACACACAACTACTTAGCTATCATCACTTCAGTTACACACACACAGATATATGAATTAAAGTGGCATAATTTGTTCTACAAACTACCTAATGAACATTGTACAAGACGCTATGCTTTAATATCTTACGCTGAAGTAAGACACCAGTTTATGCGACCTAATTAATTTTAAGATATGTATTATGTACATAATACGTCAACACGTTATATTTTTATATATCAGCACTACGAAATCCTAGAGGATAATGATTTCTTATGTTAACGCGAATATTATTCATCGAAATGGAACTAATTTAAACGGATCTTAGCGCGGTTATTTATTAGTTTTGATCTCGACGTTTCGGAAACTTTGCAGCCTTCACGATCACCGGTGCTTTTGAAAAGCTTTCGAAACGTCGGGATCAAAATTAATAAATAACCGCGATAAAATCCGTTTAAATTAGTTTTATTTCGTTCCTAGAGCATGTTGGGGTTGGGTCTTCCAGACCGGAGATATTTATTTATTCTAAAACAACTAAATACATTGTGCTGGCAGAGCTCACTGTATTATGGGAAACAAACATACCTGTAGATCACGCTATAAAAACAAATAAATAATACTACAGATAAATAAATGACCTTAAAAGGAATGGCTACTTTTTATAGTTAAGGCTTAGCGTTATGGCCAGAATCTCACCTGATCTTAAGTGACGATACGGCCCAAGTTGGTAGACACCCTATTAACCTGTGGAGGGACTAGCTTTCAAGTGCAACTTCCAGAACGCACCTATTAGTATTTGGCGGCAGGTTTTCAACTTAAGGGTGGTAGCTAGCCAGGCGGGTATCAGAAAAAGGCCTACAAACATGCTGTGGTTTCCTCACGATGCTTTCCTTCACCTAAAGCTCAAGCTCTTTGCATGTGGTAAGATTCGAACTTACGTCCCTTAACGCAAAGTCGTACACACTACCCCTGAGATATCATCGCTTCAAAACGCTGGTTAATTTATAAGCGGTCGAAGTGGGTATGAGACGTATACCAGCTGAATCTCTCTGTAATTTTCCAAAATACCTTGTCCCATCTACGACTGCAGTAAGTTCTATCAAATTTGACTGGACAGGGGAAAAACACGGGTAGTGAAGGTGGGTGTCGAGGTGCGTCGAAAAGAGGCCTCTTAAACCTACATCCGTGTCACAAGTCTCGGACACTGCTCGAACTTTCCCTCTCTGCGAAACGATAGACCTAACGCCCGCACGGTGAGTCCATAATTTTCCAAGTTCGTTTCAATATAATTACCCTTGTATTGTAGTAAGTTGTATGTTAATTATTCGTTGCCTGCATTATATGCACCATCTTTTATCTCTGCCTCATCTTAAGGTTGCCTGTCAGAGAATGCCTATCACATTAAGTTTGCCATTGAGTTATACATAAAGTGTAAATCAATAAATAAAAATATTACATGTATCATACTTTTAAATCTGGAGGGTCTGATGATTCGGTGCTAGCGTATACGTATGCGTAGATAGACGTGAATTCAAATCCCTGAGCTTTCAATAGCCAAGAGGAAAGACGTGTCCAAAGCAGGACTCTCAAGTTGATAAGACACCGAATATAAAAAGATGTGTTCCGACAGTTGACATAAATCTGATCGACATACTCACACATAACGTCGAATGTTAGCGAGTCTTCGAGGGTGTATGCTGGAAACCAAGGGTTAGAGACTCTGCATACCAGTTGCCTCCCGCTGTCTTCCCTTCTGACATGCCACGTGAGTATACTCTTCGTGATATCTCCGTCTACTTCCACCTACAATAATTTTAAGCACGGAAGTGAATGTAAATATCAAAAATCGAGTGGTTTCGTGGGACACCAGATAGTAACTAAGTTCCTTATTATAAAAAATAATAATTTCACGTTCTATTATGATTTGTATTTTATTAATTTTATTATGATTTTTTTTTATTTATAAAAATAAAAATAAAAACTACTTTGCAAAATTATCTTAACACTTTTATTTTGTTTACGATGATTTATAAAAATATATAATAATAACAGTCATCACGTAGACTATACATTAGACACTGTATAGCCATCATACAATCTACGACAAACTTCGCATTGAATTGTCTTAGTGTCGCTAAGTTCGGTAGTTTTAACATAAATCAACATCGTTAGAATTGAATTTTTCTTACATCAATATTATAGATATTACGAAGTGGAAAAGTTTTGTTGCTTTTGAATGTGCTAACTTTAATAACGAATAGTGGGATTTCAAACAATCTATGTGCGTAATTGATATAGCAATTATTGTGAAAGCCTTAAGGCTTTTTAACATCACGTGACTACTGATTGCAATTTTAATAAATCGAAGATGTATTGAAAATGTTAGAAAACTGGCAAAGAATCATGAAATAATTTTTAAATTTCACAAGAACGAAGAATCATGCTCGGAGCTTTTTTCCACTAACGTGAGATTTTCAGCAGAGCTTCCGCTTACTACACTTCCGTATTCTCGAACGTTCCTAACTCAACTGATCTGACGGAACTCGCCTCGAGTGTCGCTTCGACTGAAATGACCTACTAGCCTTTTTTTCAAAAGGACATACGCTATTAGCCGGAGAGGCTTTCACAGCTTGGTAGGACTTTAAGGGGTTAATGCTGAGGGCACTGAGCCCCGAGTCAGCGGGCGCAAGGGTGCAATGGTGGCCGGCCCTCAGCAAGAGCTGCTGCCGAACCTTCTAGATGCACTCGCACTGCACTTATATAGTAATGCGTTATCAACAAGCCTCCATCGTTTTAATTTAAAGTATGTAGTATTATTATGTTTCCCTATTAAAAAGCAGTACACATGATATTTATCATAATATACCTTTTTCATCTATTTATTTTTAGCAATCTTAAATATGAGTGCGAATGAAGAATAAATGACATTGAATGTATGTGCAACTAATTCGAAATGAAATGAACACGGGACAATGGAATCCAAACGCTAAGTACCCCGAAACTAAATACGAAAAACTGCGCATCGAATGGTTATAGACCCATCCCGATTAGTTATATAAATAAATATAATTATTCTTAAATATATAAGATTTGAAGATTTGAAGTGATGCTAGCTCAGTGGTAGTGTGTACGACTTCGCGTCAAGGGACGTGAGTTCGAACCAAGCACCTACAATGAGCTTGAGCTTTCAGTGAAGGAAAACATCGTGAGGAAACCATAGCATGGTGGTAGGGCTTTTTCTAATGCCCGCCTGGATAGCTACCACCCTCAAGTTGTAAACCTGCCGCCAAATACCAATAGGTGTGTTCCGGCAGCTGCACTTGAGAACCAGTTTCTCCACAGGTTTAGCGTGTCTACCAACTTGGGCCGTATCGACGCTTAAGATCAGGTGAGATTATGGCCATAACGCTAAACCTTAAGTATAAAAAAAAGATATACAACCAAATAGATGTAGGTCTGATAATGGAACAAACTGGTACACTTACTTGAAGAGGAAATATTAGAAATGAATACTTTACCTGCGTCAAAGTGGACTCAACCAGTTGCGAGTTAATGAACCAGTCGATATTCGGTGCAGGCTTCGAACCCCGCGTCGTGCAGACGAAGGACCTGTCTTGGCCAGCCCGCGTTGCACCCGTGCCAGTGACGCGGACAAACTGGGGCTTTACTGTGGACATAATATTTTTCGCGTCAATAAACGTGACCGAAGCGATGACAGCTCAGTGATAGTGTGTACGACTTCGCGTCAAGGGACGTGAGTTCGAATCCAAGCACCTACAATGAGCTTGAGCCTTCGGTGAAGGAAAACATAGCATGGTGGTAGGGCTTTTTCAAATGCCCGCCTGGCTAGCTACCACCCTCAAGTTGTAAACCTGCCGCCAAATACCAATAGGTGTGTTCCGGCAGCTGCACTTGAGAGCCAGTTCCTTCACAGGTTTAGCGTGTCTACCAACTTGGGCCATATCGTCACTTAAGATCAGGTAATGCTAAACCTTAAGTATAAAAAAGTGAGGGAAAACATCGTGGTGAAACCATAGCATGGTGGCAGGGCTTTTTAATGCCCGCTAGCCTAACTACCACCCTTAACTTGAAAATCTGCTTTTAAATAACTATAGATGAGTCTTGTCAGTTGCACTTGAGATCCAGTGCCTTCACGAGGCTTAACGTGTCCGGCGTCTTGGGACACATTGTCACTTACTATCAGCCGAGATTGTCGCCACATCGCTAAGCCCAACTAGTAAAATTATAAAAGAAACGTAAGTCTGTTTGTGTGTTGTTTAATCAAGGACTATAAAAACAATGTATTATAAATTTTATTGTTTTAAAAGATGCAAAAAAGTATAGCGAAACGTCTTGAAAATTTAATGTTTTTTTTTAATGTTTAAGCTTTAGCGTTATGGTTTGATTGATATTAAGTGACGATACGGCCCAAGTTGGTAAACACGCTAAACCTTTGGAGGAATTGTCTCTCAAGTGCCAATGCCATAACACACCTATTGGTATTCGGCGGCAGATTTTCAACTTGAAGATGGTAGCTGCCCAGGCGGGCATCAGAAAAAGCCCTACCACCACGCTATGGTTTCTTCACGATGTTTTCCGTCACCAAAAGCTCAAGTTCATTGTAAGTGGTTGGAGTCGAACTCACATCTCATGACGCGGCGTTTCTGCACACCATCACTGAGCTATCATCGCTTTTGACGTACGAAAGCGCCTTCTCAGTGCCAAATTTAAAAAAGGTATTTCTATGATTAACACAGTTACCTGTGCATCCCCTTGTAAAATATTTTAATACAACCAAATAATTCGAACATGAATAGCGAAGGTCTTCAGAACCCAGAATAATGCTTACAGAATAACTTAATGGTCACATCCCGGAACTGAGGCTGTAATAGTGGAGGCTCGACCCTGCACTGAAGCCTTGTCCCAGCCATCTCCCTGGAGAGGCTTGGAATATGGAGCTGACAGACCGAACCTTGTCTTGTGAACGCAAGGCGCTCTTCCCCTTTATACCAAGACACGTCTGGCAAAGGTTTCCCTGCAAAAATAATTTTCGTATCTACTAACGTGAAGATAAATTTAAAAAAAAAAACGTTTCGAAATTAAGTATGTACTGTGAATAGAACTTAAAAAAAATAATTATAGATAACTAACTATAAACAAAACCATCTGATTGAAACAAAAAAATCGCTCTTAACTAATTTCTTTGTATACCCGAAATAATTATCAATAAATTAATACGAATAATAAATAAATATAAAATCAAAATAATAAATAAATTTTCATCGGAAGTGGGGTAAAAAGAGCGACAAAATATGTATGAAACTTTTTATCGAGTCATCGAGTTTGTTTGACATAATCGATATTAACACGAGCGCAGCCGCAGGTAAAAGCTAGTTAATTGTAAATCAAACAAATTAAAATTTCGCAAAGAATTAACTAAATTCTCATTATGAAGTCATTCAGCTGACGTCATTGTGGGTGAGATTTACGTAGCAGATCTTTCGTAGCCACGAGTTAAATTGCAATGTTTGTGTTAGTAATGTAACTTTGCGAAGAAGCTGCCTTACTGTAAAGTTAGATACTAATATAGACTTAAATGGAAACTTGGAAACGGTGATAAGCTACTTTTTCTTGCAAGAAAACTTATCAGAAGCGGACTAATGACACGGACAAACTTTATATTAAACTTTTTATTGCGTCATCCGGTTTGTATGAGAAAATCAATTACAACACGAGTGAAGCCGCAGGTAAAAGCCATACAATTATAAAATGCATTGCTGCGTGAAACAGTTTTATTCTACTGTTCATATTTTAACTCCCATACGAAGATTGTAGAAACAAAAAGTTAACCAAAAATGAGTAATCTAACAAAGTATTTATTAAAAACTTAACTCTACAATTACCCATTTTTTAAATATAACAGGCACGTTTTTATTGATTCGTGCTTACAATGCACGTATTAATAATATGCGTACTTGCTTTTGGAGATTTTATACGCGAATTGTAATACTCACCTCCAGCGGCTTGGCAGGAGAGAAGTAGGTTCTGACCTTCCCTGAAAGGTCCGGCGTTTGCACCGAGAATCTCTCTACCCTCCGAATCGTATATCCGAGGGGGTTCTGGTGGAACTGTAAATTATATGTTCATAATACTAACTGAGAAAGTACGTTTTTTTAGTTTTTAAGAAAGTAAGTTTTATTTATCCAACACACAGCAAATGATATTAAAATACATAAAAGAAAATAAACTAAAAATAAAAAAAATATACAGAACAGTACAGCAAGATCACAAAAAAATAATAAACAAAAAAGAACGTAATGTGTGGATAAATTGGTACCAGTCTCAGCATAACAGCTACACTGATATAGTGCAGCGCTGATATTCTGACTGGACCCTCTGAAGGTGACGTCACGGATATCAGTAGACATTCTTAAAAATATATATAATAGGCACAGCAATATAGTTAACTGCCATTAACGTAAATGTTATATTACATATTTTCAATGCTTCCCATAACGTGAAGCGTTTGAGTAGTGCTTTGCTCTCACTCTCTTAAGGTCAAGCAATTATCTCCGCTTAAATTGCTTTTATTCGATCTTTTATGCACTTTGAGTATTAAATTACTTGATAAATAGTTGACAAATCAATAAGAACACTTTTGTATGACAGTAGATACTTTAAAAAATACTATTTTTTCCAGATTTCTAGAATATTCGGTGTACGTCGGATTGTCTGTATGTGCAAGTGATGTATGTGGTCACGATAACACCCAAATAAAAACTTGCCTTTTTGACTCCATTTTGAAGACTTCCCTTTTTGTGTCCCTTTTTGAGCCTATTGAAGATTATCATCTAATTCAATGTAATTCGAAAGATTATATGTATATAATAGTTCAATATTTTTCATATTTTATATGAAAGCTTAAATTATTTTCTTCACTATTTTCCAAACTATTACAATCTATATTAACATTATAAGCGGAAAAAATTGTTTATTTGAACGCGACAATCTTGGTTACTAACACTGTCATATGTATGTGTATATATATATATGATACAGTTATCATCGAGGAAGGCTTATTAAGTTTGGGCTATTGAACAGCAAACTACCGCCAAAGCTGTGTTGAAAAAAATTACAAAAGCGCGAAAAAACAATAGATAAATTTAAATTCCACGCCAACGAAGTCGCTGGTACACCTAGTTTCTCTATATATATCTTTATATATAAAAATTTCGTGTCACGTTGTTTGTCCGCGATGAACTCCTAAATTACGGAACCGATTTGTATCAAATTTTGCACACCGTATGCAGTGTGATCCAACTTGGCAGATAGGATAGTTTTATATGGATAACTGATCGTAACGCGATAGATGTCGCTATGGTCGATGTGATTGTCTAGTAAATATATAAAAATCGAATGCCATCGCGTAGCTTATGTAATAAGGTCGTTGTTAGGACCACTGAATTTAACAAGTTAGGACCTGTTAACCTATATGTTAGACTCGCGAATGTTCGGCCACTTTTGCACCCTTGTGCCCGCTGCCTCGGGGCTGAGTGCCCTCGGCACTCGTCCCAAAAAGTTAGACGCAACTGTCAAAGCCCTTAAGGCTGACAGCGTAGTTCAGGTCGAAAAATAAAAAAAATTAATAAACGCGAAAACTCTTAGATTGATCATCATGTACCTTAGTAAATACACTTACATAAACTTTCCCGCGAAGGTTCAAGGTTTCAAGATACAGTTTAGATTAAGTTACTGACTGCTGAAAAAGCTCGGGATAAATTGTTCCAAGGCTGGCAGTCTTCAATATTAAGATTTTTCTTTGGTTTATTATACGTTTAGAGTTTCACCATAATCCCGTCTGATATTAATCGACGGTGTGGACGAAGATCGTGGACACGCTCAGAATAGTAGAAGAAGCGATGATAGCTCAGTGGTAGTATGTACGACTTGAGTTCGACGTGAGTTCGAATCCAAACAACTACAATGAACTTGAGCTTTCGGTGAAGGAAACATCAATAACCTTGGCATAGTGGTAGGGATTTTATAAAGCCCGCCTGGCTAGTAACCACCCTCAAGTTGAAAATCTGCCACCAAATACCAATAGGTGTGTTTCGGCAGCTGCACTTCAGACCCAATTCCGCCACAGGTGTAGCGTGTCTACCAACTTGGGCCGTATCGTCACTTAATATCAGTTGAGGTTATGACCGTAATGCTAAACTGCCGGAACACACCTATAGGTATTTGAGACACAGGTAGGGGTCAGACATACTCTAATTTTTTTTTTTTCGACAGGACATATGCTGTTAACCGAAGTGGCTTTTACAGCTTGGCAGGACTTTTTGGGGCAAATGCTGAGGGCACTCAGCCCCGAGAGCAGTGCTCTACCATCATGCTCTGGTCTCAAACCGCTGTTTTCGATTCACACCTATTAAGTAATGCAAAGTTAAAACTCACCAATAACAGTGAGGTTGACTTTATAATTTCTCGTCGGCGAGTCGACGTAATCAACCCGACATCTGTAGATGCCGTCATCGTATCGCGCCACGTTTTCGACAGCAAGATGAGCTGACGCCGGATCGGATTCGTTCAGGACGAAGTGCGTCCTCGCCCCGAACTCACCAGCCACTGCCCAGTGAACAGGCGGGCCGTTTCGAAAGTCCACCCTTAAAGTAATAAATCCCATTGCAATAATCTTATAACACTAAATATGCATGCCAATTACTAGTGCCAGTTACCAGGGTCAGCCATTCACATTTTTTTTATATACTTAAGGTTTAGCATTATGGCCATAATCTCACCTGATCTAAAGTGAAGATACGGCCCAAATTGGTAGACACGCTAAACTGTCAGGAACTGTCTTTCAAGTGCAGCTGCCGGAACACACCTACCGGTGTTTGGAGGCAGGTTTACAACTTGAGGGTGGTAGCTACACAGGCGGGCTTTAGAAAAAGCCCTACCACCATGCTATGGTTTCCTCGCGATGTTTTCCTTCACCGAAAGCTCAAGCTCGTTGTAGGTAGATTTGAACTCACGTCCCTTGAGGCGAAGTCGTACACACTACCACTGAGCTATCATCGCATCGATAAATTAAAATCAGCATAATATACTGGGAGATATTCAGTGGCATACATGATTACTGAAGAAAATTACAGAAATAGATTTTTTGGACATAGTATTGGCTTTTAAAAAAAGCCCTACCACCATGCTATGGTTTCCTCGCGATGTTTTCCTTCGCCGAAAGCTCAAGCTCATTGTAGGTGCTTGGATTCGAACTCACGTCCCTTCACGCGAAGTCGTACACACTATCACTGGGCTATCATCGCTACAAAAGATATAAATATGATTTACATTTGAGAAATGACGAGTTCTACATACAAAATGTCAGCTTCTATTTCGTACATTGAAGTTTAAGGGGTGGAAGGGGTCTCGATTCTAACTCACGCCCATTGACGTGGCGTCCATACATGCTGCCAAGGTATTCATCATCCTTTGAATATCTCGAAAGAATCGATGCTTATATTATAGTAACATCACATTACAGTAATATAGTATATGTAGTAGCATATATATAGTAACTTAAAAAGAATCACAGTTTCTCAAGTTTCCGACAAGCATTTATTTCAATAGCTTCGCTTGAAAGCCGATTCCCAACGTTAGGTGTAACATTATCTATCGCATAACAGCTTATGACGAATTGTAGCCATGAAAATTAATTTCCAATCCATGTAGAATACTTGGGCCCGTAATTTTTGTTTAGTGTCCAATATTAATATATGTTCCTATTTGCCGTGAAGATGGTAAGCACTCAACTTCACTGTCGTTGAAGGGAAACGTCGTGAGTAAACCATAACATGGTGGTAGGACTTTTACTAATGTAGACTTGGCTAGCTACCACCCTCGAGCTCGAGTTGAAAATCTGCCGAAAAAATACCTATAGATGTGTTCCGGCAGTTGCACTTGAAAGCCAGTTCCTCCATTAGGCATAGCGTGATCACCATCTTCGACAATATCGACACTTAACATCAAGTAAGGTTGTAGTTATAACGCTAAACCTTAACTATAAAGAAACGTATCGGAATGGTTCGAAACCATTCGATTTTGTTGATTTCTATTGTCCCTTTTCATATTATTATTCGATTTACAGATATTGCGTTTCCACCATCTTGGTCCACAACGTTGCTTAACGTCAAGTGAGATTGTAGACATGACGATAAAATCTATAAAATTCGTTTTACTGGTCACTCACAGCCACTGCTGAATCGCTTATTTCTCAGTGGTCGACTTTGTTTTTGGATAATAACAATATTTATAACATTGCCATATCACAATAATGATAACAGAGCTGTCAAGCGAAAGAAATATAACGAAATAGATTCGCATAGAGTAATTTTGTAATAAGCCCACATCTCGTAGGAAGGAAGCAATACAGGGCAAGATCCGCCCGCCTTCCCGTTTGGAAAATCTCCAGAAACGGGCCCGGAATCAAACGGGAAATATTTGTTTAGCCGCACCACGCCGGCCGAGTGTTTTCTTTGGGAATCAATAAGCTCCACTAGTGAGTCACAGACAGATAGCAAACAAATATTGATATTAGATATATGTAATAAGGATACTTTGCTACGAAAATAACGAACGGCTTCAACAAGTTGAAGGGCGGTTAATATAATTTTATATAATTTTATCTTCCACGATTGTTTCGGCTTGGTAGTTGTCTAGTTGACAACTGAAAATCTAAGTTATGTCTTAAGCTCACAAGAAACAGATATGTTATATACATTAATATAGTAAGCTATATATTACGGTATAGCAAGCTGCAACAGACGCAGACAGAACAGACGCTGCAACTCATAAAAGAACGCTTCAGGCTATTTAACATCATGCTACCACCACTAATAGAAGTAAAGCTGTATTGAAAAAAGTAACAGAAACGGACGGAAATTAGTAAATAAAATTTAATGTACGCGTGTGAAGATGTTCAGCATCGTAGCATGTGGAAGGATGTGGTCACTGCCTATCCTTATGAGAGAGAGGCGTGATATTATGTATGTATGTGTGTAATACCTAAACTCACACCAACCGAAACCAAACACCTCAATCGTTTCATACAAGTTGGCCATACTCCAGAAAACGTTGCCGGCAAGACAGCGAATTCGGAGGGAAATTTAGATATGCATAAAGTACACCTCAAATGAGGCAGGCACCAGTCTAGACTATATGAATGTCTAGACGTTATTAAGCTTTGATTTTTGGCTGAGTCTATGACTACGCAAATGAAAAATTTTTAAGCGCAATGCATTATTGTAAGGCTTATTCAAATGCCCGTCTAGCTAGCTACCACCCTCAAGATGAAAATCTGCCGCTGCCGAATCGGTGTATTCCGGCATTTGAACTTGAGAATCAGTTCCACCACAGGTTTAGCACGTCTACCAACTTGGACCGTATTGTCACTTGAGGTCAGGTGAGAATATGGCCAAATTTTTAACCTTAACTATAAAAAAATTAATTCGCTTAAAATGCTGCATAATAATTGGCAGGTTTTCATTTTAATTTTTTTTTTATCGTGACATACTACACTTCTTCTAATTCTACTTCATGATAACTACAATTAGAAACCATGTATCCATAGAGAATAAGCCATATCATGCTGGCTTTCAAGCTTCCCAAAAGCCGGATGTTCTTTAAGTGAATGTAAAACCTATTATATCTAAAGTGGCAGTATCTCAATGTGGTAAGATCTCGGGCATTTTGTTTGATTGCTGGCTGAATTTGGAAAGAGATAAGTACTTCAAGACACTTTTGTGATGTCGTATTACCTCATAAAGCCAGGTTTCTCCTTAACATAGGGTCCACAGGATCAAACCAATAAGCATTTTTATCTTCTTACAAATCAGGATTCTTAACTTATGATCCATGGATCACTTAACATGGTCCATAGTATGAGTACTGGAGATCTATGTCAGTTAATAATAATAGCAGTAAGGTCAGCAGTAATAATATTACACATGATCGAATTAAATATGCGATTCCTATAGATATCAGAAGTATAATGATACATCGTGCAGTAATTTGTATTTATTTTCTTTGTCTAAATATACAATTACTAAGGGTATGTTAAAAAAATACCTTCACTGAGCTTTTAGACGAAATATTACATCGAAATGAAACTAATTTAAACGGGTTTTAGTGCGGTTATTTATTAATTTTGATTCCGACGTTTCGAAAGCTTTTCAGCCTTCGGGGTGACGGGGCGGACTGAGGTGTAGGTTGTCCGGAAAAGTTCATGTTACTGTGTATATCTTCAATATAATTTCTTTTAATTGATAGAGTTCCGATTTACGCAGAAAGAGCTCACAGTGTCTTGAGATCTGGCAGTTGGTCTTTTGGGCTCTGATATAATTAAATGTATAATTAGTAAATAACCGCGATAAAATCCGTTTAAATTAGTTTTATTTCGATGATTAATATTCGCGTAAACATAAGAAATCATTATGAAATATTACATATTTCGATTCCACGATAAACTTAGACGTTTTAGTACGTTGATACCTAATTTTGCAACCACCAAATGGTGCCAAATTTTCAAGACAATAAGTATACAGCCAAGCATTGGAAAAACAAACTAATATCTATCGTTTACAGACTTCATGGTGTATTTGGACAGCTAAATTCAACAGCCTGCCAGCTCCCTAGGTTCAAGTTATTAGAATACTAGATTTTACGTGCGGCTTCGCTCGCGTTAAAATATATTTTGCCAAAAAAATCGAATGACACAGTAAAAAGTTACATTCAAAGTTTATTCTTTTCTCAATGTCCTCTTCTGATAAGTTTTTCGAAAGAGAAAGTAGTTTATGACTGACTCCAGGTTCCTATCTATTTCAATACCAAAATTCATCATAATCCATTCAGCGGTTTAGCCGTAAAAGCGTAACAAACAGACTCACTTTCGCGTTTATATTATTAGTAAGGATTGTTGTTGTAAAGGGGTAACGTACGGTGGAATATCTTATACCTATAGTTACAACTATAAAATTCACGAAAACCTAATTACATTTGTTATAAGAGACATTGTAGTTCGTACGGTAGGATGTTTGCCCGGTAGATACATTGGCGTAGAGCCAGACGGTAGCTCGGTCCATTTTAGGTTCTCGGTAGAGGATTACTGCTAATGACCAACCTATCTATGAATTTCTGTAATGAATCAACTCCGATTTCCTTTCTCTTTGTTACGTCTCAAAAGATTGCAGTGGTTACAAATACCTATTTTGGCGGCTTCACTAGTTTGTATGGTGGTATTTTTTATGCCCTTTTTCTAATGCCCGCCTGGCTAGCTACCACCCCCAAGTTGTAAAACTACCGCCAAATACCAAATAGGTGTGTTCCGCCAGCTGCGTTTGAGAGCCAGTCCGTCCACAGGTTTAGCGTGCCTACCAACTTGAGCCGTATCGTCACTTAAAATCAGGTAAGATTATGGCCTTAACGCTAAACCTTAAGTATAAAAAAAACTTATCAGATCACTCGCCATGATACAGTCGACACGACACGCTAAGTGATGCCTTATCCCTACGCAGTTGAAGCGGTTCCAAATCCTTGGCCTGGATTGGATCATTGACTATGCGGAAAACCCATCGTTGCGGCATGTCAAGAGCATTTAGGTGGTATTTTGTGGAAATATTATTAAGAAATACTTAAAATTATTCAAAATCTAAGGTACACCGTCTTCTTAACATGTCACGAGTCGAGTAAATTGCAATTAATAGGTCCCGCCCGGCAAGGCTTTTGTCTTGAAATTTAATTTGAAGGAGCCGCTGTCAACGTTCCCCGGGCTTTGTACCCGCAAGATGAAGGCACGATTAATTCGAAATTGCAAATTAATTCGTATTACTTATAGCGGGAAATGCAATATTATAGTTAACGACTTGAGAGAACAGAGATACAATCGATCGTACCGATTCGAAGAATTTGGTCGAAGAGATTTCCTCATCTGAAAGCTAATGTGTTAACGTATATTGGACTGACACGGGAAGTACATGTTAGCACAGGAACAGGGTCGTGCAAGCTACTTGGCGAGATGTGCTGATGACAGGTAGATTCCTGGCCAAGTGATGTCCGAGGGAAGATCGACAGCAAGATGAGTCGACGATATAAGAATGATAATAGATTTATATAGTTTTTCTAATAGGAAATAGTTGGACAAGACTGGGACAGAATGTAATAGAAATTATGGAGTAAAAGGAAGGAGGTTTACGCCCTGTAGTGATTTGAAAAAAGGTGTCCATGATGGTGATTCGTATACTCATATTGTATCTTTATAGGCAGCTATTTGTTTATACAAAAAAGAGAAATAAATGTGTCCGTTTGTAATGCCAAAGTACTAGCTATTTAGTAAACGCATCGGCTATTAAAAATTCCAAAAATAAAAACCCTAATCAGTGTAAAAATACATCAATATTAATTTAAGGGGTTAAATAAACAACAGTAGATGTATTACAATTACCAAAACGTCTGCTGGAATCTTCAATTTGTTTTACATCGCTGGAAACATGGAATTAAAGACACATGAAATCGCCACTGATTGTGACAAACCTTTTTTTTATAGATAAGGCTTAGCGTTATGGCCATAATCTCACCTGATCTTATGTGACGATACGGCTCAAGTTGGTAGACACGCTAAAAACCTTTGGAGGAACTGGCTCTCAAGTGCAACTACCGGAACACACCTATCGGTAGTAGCCAGGCGGGCATCAGAAAAAGCCCTACCACCAAGCTATGGTTTCCCCACGATGTTTCATTCACCGAAAGCTCAAGCTCATTGTAGGTGGTTGGGTTCGATCTCACATCCCTTGATCCAAAGTCGTACACACTACCACTGAGCTATCATCGCTTCAATACTGACGCATATCCGATAGAAATGACCACACAAGAGGGATGGTTGAACTTATTGTTTAAATTAATGTGGTTAATTTAACAGCAAAGTAAGACAGATCAGTTACTATTGGAGAACACACTTTTTCATTGATTTAAAAAAGAGTTTACGAAGTCACCTGTGACAACCTGTATGCGAAATTGCGTTACGATCAGTTGGGAAGTTACGCCGTACCACCGACTAAGTTCGCTTCAAATGAAATAATCGGTATCTTCTCCGATCGCGTCGCCATAAGTTTCTTATAAATAGTATTGATACGAAGTCCCATAATATGCTTAATCTGTGAATTTGAGATTTTCATATAAATTGCATCCCCTATTCACGCGTTCAAATTTAATTTTCACTGTAATAAGTAGCCGTAGTCCTTTTCTAAGGTTCAATTTTTTTTTTATACTTATGGTTTAGCGTTATGTCCATAATCTCACCTGATCTTAAGTGACGATACGGCCCAAGTTGGTAGACACGCTAAACCTGTGGAGGAACTGGCTCTCAAGTGCTGCTGCCGGAACACACCTATTGGTATTTGGCGGCAGGTTCACAACTAGAGGGTGGTAGCTACCCAGGCGGGCATTAGAAAAAGCCATACCACCATGCTATGGTTTCCTCACGATGTTTTCCTTCACCGAAAGCTCAAGCTCATTGTAGGTGCTTGGGTTCGAACCCACGTCCCTTGACGCGAAGTCGTGCACACTACCACTGAGCTATCATCGTTTATCTCATTAGCAAAATTCATTGAAATTTGTTTATCGGCTTAGGTGCCACAACTTAACAAACTGACAGACTTACTTTCGCATTTGTAATGCAAATATACTAACGTGTCATCACACGTAAAGATAAGCGAGTTGTATTCTCCCAGACACTATAAATTCGTTTGAGCATTTTCTAAACTATAATACAATATCAGTATAGTTCCCGACACATGTATAGTATAGAATCATATCCAGTACGTAACAGATACATTGACATCATCGGTTGGAAATGAGACGAGCGACGTGTGGGGGCGCGCTCGTAAACATGTCCTTGGGTCCCTGCACAGTTTAATGCTACGTCCGCCACTCAATAAACTAGGGTCCTAGCGTTCTTTCATCTTAAACTACTACACATGGGAACTATTCATATACAATAATAGTTGGTACCTTTTTTTTCTTTTCACTAGACGTGGAGCTTCTGTCAAATACCCGAATGAAAGTCTATATACGCTTACTACACGACAGAAGTGATACATGATAATAAAAAATGGCCGGAAGATCCAAAAGTGCACGCCTCATTAACTTAATTTTTCTTGTTTATTTAATAATAATTAAACCACATCGTATGAGACCGTGAAAAGTAATAAGGTTATATTGATAATTATACTGAAGTGTTAGCAAAAAAAATGGCTCGATTAGTAAAGTATTTCGGTCGTTATCGTGATAACATACAGGATCCGCACATACAGACACACGGTTGTCTAAGACGGAACTCTTTTAAACAGTTTTTTAACTAAAAGGTTTAGCGTTTCTACCAACTCGGGCCGTATCGTCACTTAAGATCAGGTGAAATTATGGCCATAACGCTACACCTTAAGTACATAAAAAGAGATACGTTTCGGTTTGTTCGTGTATGTGGTGACGCAGTCGTCAGAGTGATTCTTATTGAATATAGCCAAGGTATAGCCGAGAGGCTTCGTAGTGTGATAGTGACAACAACCGGTGGATTGGCGATCAGTCGACTCCAGTGGTGTCATTTTTTTTTGTTGTGCAGCAAAGTGACTGCACTGTACCTGATTAAAGTCCTGTACAATACAAATCAGTGGCTACTGGCAGTGAACCAATATTCACTTCCGGTCACCGCTATCATGCTGGCCTGCTTATGTACCTCTTTAGGCCTCTTTTGATGGACCCAATATCCTAGGAAGTAGGGAACTGACAGAAAGACAGTTCCGTCACTTCACGGTATGGCAAAGGTAAGAGTCATCAATCAAAGCTTTACGATTACAAAAAAACGCGCGAATGAAACGGCGATAGCTCAGTGGTAGTGTGTACGACATCGCGTCAAGGGAGATGAGTTCGAATCCAACCACCTACAATAAGCTTGAGCTTTCGGTGAAGGAAAACATCGTGACGAAACCATAGCTTGGTGGTAGGGCTTTATCTAATGCCCGCCTGGCTAGCTACCACCCTCAAGTTGAAAATCAGCGACCAAATATCAATAGGTGTGTTCCGGCAGCTGCACTTGAGAGCCAATTCCTCGACAGGTTTCGCGTGTCTATCAACTTGGTCCGTATCGTCACTTAAGATCAGGTGAGATTATGGTCATAACGCTAAGCCTTAACTATATAAGAAAAAGATTAAACTTACTCTACTTTATTCGTAAATCAACGTGGTTACATAACACAACCAGTTTAAAAGATCCAGGGCACGCCTTAACAATTTCCCACTGGACATGGAATTTTATTACAATGTAACAACGATACGGGAGATCGATACAAAGTGGTATTTCAAAGAAGGTACACATTTTAAGTGAACGTTTTAATCGTTTTTTGAAAGAGATACGGCTGAAAGTACAGAGCAATGTAATAACATTTATTTCAGTATTGATGAATAAATACGTAATGAATAAATATACAGCATTAGTTACTTATCTATTGATTATAAGTTTAGTGTTACGGCCGCAATTTCACATGATGTTAAGTGACAATGTAGCCTAAACTGGTGGACGGACTGGCCCTCAAGTGCAACTACCGGAACACACCAATAGATATTCGGCGGCATGTTTTCCGTCATAGGTTAAACTCATTGCAAGAATTCGAACTCACGTCCATTGATGTGGGGTTCGTACCCACTATAGTGGTTTCAAATCGCATTAAACTTTGCGCGAAATAATCTTAAAGAGTGATGTTAAGTTTTATTGTACATATTAATGAATAGAATAAAAAAATATAGATATACGTTTTTATAAGCAAACAATATTTACCAGAATTTTAGAAGAGTATCACAAGTTAAAAATCTGCCACTAAAATCCATTAGGTGTGTTCCGGCAGTGGCACTTGAGAGCCAGTCCCTCCTATAAAGGCCGGCAACGCACCTGCGATTCCTCTGGAATCATAGGTGTCCATGGGCGGCGGTGATCACTTACCATCAGGTGACACGCTTGCTCGTTTACCACCTATACCATTGAAAAATATATTATATGCACTTTAGTAAATAATTTACAATCAATTAGGTACTTATTTAAAACTGCTATATATTGTTAATTTCTCACTACAATAAATTAATACTGTTTCCACAATAAAGGGTAGAAAAAATATTAATTATTAAACTAAAAACATTCTAGAGAATTCATAGTCCGCGTTATTTACCTTCGAAATTAGGGTCGAACGGCATTAAAACCATCGGGAATCTCCGGTTATTTGAGAGATTAAGTGTAAGTTATGACATTCCAGATAAGCACGGAGTGATTTGCGGTAGTTACATAACTGTTAACTTAAGATTTACTTAAGCATTTTTATTAGCGTACGCCCTATGGACGAAATTTGACCGATTCATTACAGAAAATTTGAAAATAAAAAAAATGCTATCGAGACAAAAATAAAACTGTTTTCAATTTCATTTATTGATATTACTATAGTTTGTCATAATAATACCTATTCGTAATCTTTACAGTGTATGTACACTTTCATATTGATGAAAGCGATGATAGCTCAGTGGTAGTGTGTACGACTTCGCGTCGAGGGACGTGAGTTCGAATCCAAGCACCTACAATGAGCTTGAGATTTCGGTGAAGGAAAACATCGTGAGGAAACCATAGCATGGTGGTAGGGCTTTTTCTAATGCCTGGCTAGCTACCACCCTCAAGTTGTAAACCTGCTGCCAAATACCAATAGGTGTGTTCCGGCAGCTGCACTTGAGAGCCAGTTCTTCCACAGGTTTAGCGTGTCTACCAACTTGGGCCGTATCGACACTTAAGATCAGGTGAGATTATGGCCATAACGCTAAACCTTAAGTTTAAAAAAAATAAAACTAATTTAAACGGATTTTATCGCGGTTATTTATTAAATTTTGATCCCGACGTTTCGAAAGTTTTTCAGCCTTCGTGGTCACGGGGCGGACTGAGGTGTAGGTTGTCCAGAAAAGTTTCAAATTGAAATTTCAAATTTTTCAATAGATTCAATAGAATTTTTCAATAGAATAGATAAATTTTGAATAGATTTCAAAATTTTCAATAGAGAAGATGGTTGGAAGCTAGCACAAGCCTGGGATCCAATTATACATTTAATTAAATCGGAACCCAAAAGACCAATTGCCAGACCTCAAGACACTGTGAGCTCTTTCTGCGTAGATCGGAACACTATAAATAATAAAAATTAATTGAAGGTAGACACAGTAACTTAAACTTTTCTGGACAACCTACACCTCAGTACGCCCCGTGACCACGAAGGCTGAAAAGCTTTCGAAACGTCGGGATCAAAATTTAATAAATAACCGCTATAAAATCCGTTTAAATTAGTTTTATTTCAATGAATAATATTCGCGTAAACCTAAGAAACCATTAAAAAAAATATATAAATAAATTTTCATTCGTAGTTGTAATAATAATAGGTAAGATATATAGTTTTCGATTTTTCTTGTAAAATTACCCAGTACTTGGTTCTTGACGATTTGTCAATGCTAGTGCGTGTGAGTAATCAGAGGTAGTCGTTGGAACACGCCTATAGTAGGCAAGAATAGGCAGAAATTGTAGTGTGTACGATTTCGCGTCAAGGGACATGAGTTCGAAATCACCGACAATGAGCTTGAGCTTTCGGCGATGGAAAACATCTAGCACGGTGGTAGAGCTTTTTCTAAACCCCGCCTGGCTAGCGAACACCCTCAAGTGGAAAATCTGCCGCCAAATACCAAGTGAGACTATGGACATAACGCTAAACCTTAATTTTAAAGAAAACGGTAGCCCATACAAATCTGTAATATGTATTATTACAAAGCGGAAAACTTTGTTTGTTTAAACGTGCGAATTTTAAAAACTTCCAAAGGGATTTCAAAAATTGTTATCTATATGACAAAGAAATTATTAAGGAAAGCTTTTTAGGCTATTTAAAACACTTTTTTTTCTTTTTTTTATGTACATCATATTTGCAAATATCAAAATACATAATGCTTGAGCATGGTAGCTAGCCATGCGGGCATTGGAAAAGCCCTACCACCATGCTATGGTTTCCTCACGATGTTTTCCTTCACCGAAAGCTCAAGCTTATCGTAGGCGTTGGATTCGAACTCAGGTCTAATGACGCGGCGATCCTACACACCACTACTACCACTGGGCTATCATAGCTCCAATAGATTTTTTATTGTATTTAAATTTTTTATTTCATTTTTGTTATTGCACTGTTGTCAATCGTACGTATTGTTGTCATCTTGAAATAGCTTCACAGTATTACGCATCTCTAAAGTAGATTTTACGTATCTGTTGACGGCTTTTAAATTATCAAATTAAATAATTAATATTTTCTATTTTCTATTCCCATTAAAACGACGTGGCAGAGAAATAGATTGTTACAAACACGGATCAAAACACAAGTTGTAAGTTCGTGTAATCTCAACTCATAATAAGGTAAAACAGTTCCGAAGTTGATGAGGGATGTGCTTGGCTCCCCTCCAGTTAAGTTGAACGTTTACTTACATCCATATACTTGTAAGTTTAACCTGAAAAGACGTCGCTCGTGGAAACTGTGGCTAGTTGATATTTATTCATACCTACATCTATATTAATATTATGAAGCGGAAAAAATTGTTTGTTTGAACGAGTCAATTTTAGGAACTACCAGTAATTATTTCTTATGTTTACGCGAATATTACTCAGCGAAATGAAACTAATTTAAACGGATTTTATCGCGATTAATTATTAATTTCACAGTCATTTCAATGGTCACAGGGTGAACTGTGTGGACATGAAGGCAGAAAAGCTTTCGAAGCGTCGGAATCAAAATGAATAAATAACCGCGATAAAATCCGTTTAAATTAGTTTTATTTCGATATCTACCAGTAGCATTTATTTAAAAAAAAACTGCATTTGATAGAGTAATCATTGAGGAAGGTTTTAGATTATTTCATGATGGAACGTCTTTTTCAGATGCCTGCCTGGCTAGCTACCACCCTCAACTTGAGAATCTGCCACCAATTACCAATAGGTGTGTTCCGGCAGTTGCACTTCAGAGCCAGTCCCTGCAGAGATTTAGCGTGCCCACCAACTTGAGCCGTCGTCACTTAAGATCAGGTGAGATTAAGGCCATAACGCCAAACTTTAATTTTAACAAAAAAAAGATGAAACTACTCATAATAGTAAAGCTGTATCGAAAAAAAATTATAAAATCGGACAAAAAATATTACATATTTTTTAAATCCACGGGAACAAAATCGCGGGCACCTGTAGTTAATATTATAAATCGGAATTTTTTGTTTGTATAAACACGTTAATCTTAGAAAGTATCTTTGGAATTTAAAAAAAAATGGGTTTTGACACAGCAATCATTGAGGAATTATTGAGGCTTTAGCCAAGGATTTATTAAATTTATGAAGATTTTAGGCAAGGCTCTGAATTATTTCATATCATGCTATTACCAATGGGAAGCTTTTTAAAGTACGAAGTTGTATTTTAAAAGTAACAAAACCGGGAAAACAAGCTTTCCGGTGAAACTGTGAAAGCCTCTCAGGCTAACGGTGTAGGTACCTTAAAAAAAAAAAAAAAAAAACAAAAAACAGGAAATTTCTTAAATATTTTTTAACGTTGTGCCAAAACAGATCGATCTAATCTCATTATATTAATCTGCCTTACTTGGTGTATATTTATATTCAAAGTAGCTGACCCGTTGAACTTTGTATCACCTTCGTTGTTTTTCAGGCTCGTTCTCTTTTTTATTATTTTCTTTTTTTATATATACAAACCTTGTACTGACAATAAAGAATACAATAGAAAAAGAATTATCCAATTTGGTACAGTCGTTCGGTAGTTATGCGTCTATATACATTTCGGCTATTTTCTAATTTTCCGCTCAACTTCCTTATTTTTTTTCTTCCGTACGAACCTTCTCCTGACGATAATTAACACGACAAAAAAATAATTAGCTAAATTATTACATACGTTTGCGCGTGATGCGATGACCAAGGAAAGTGGACATTCATTTTTATGTATATAGCTATGCATATTGTTGTGTTTTATATACTAAAAATTAACTTTAAGAGGAAGTTTGAAAATGACGCCAGTAGTAGAGAAGTTGCAGGGAAATCGCTTGTCTCGGGTTGGACGTGTCATGGGAACACAGGAAACGAATGTAGTGAGAAAAATAACGGATATGAATGTCGAAGGTTGGAAAGGAAGAGGTAGACCAAAGAAAAAATGAATAGAGTGTGAGAGGAATGAGATCGAAAAAAAGGGACTGAATGAAGAGATGTATGGAAGAGAAAAACGTATTGCTTCGACCCCAAATAATTTGGTAATTGGACAAGCTGAAATGATAATACTAATAATTAACTTTAACACTCGAATGAAGCCGTAATAAAGGAAATAGATGCATAGTGAATAAACTGATTCAATATATAAAAAAAAAAAATGCGTTTTTAGTTTAAAACGAAACACATATTTCGACAAACCGAGGTCAGCGTCGAAATCCACTTTGGCAGATCCAATAGTGTTTGTTAATCTACTAAGTGCATAGAGATTATACCGAAATTCCGATGCGTCTAGTGACGAGATTTCTAAAAATGCAACTTCGACCAATTTCTGTTGTTTCATATTTGTAAAATATATGTATATGCATCTCTACACCTTTGCCTTTTTTATAAAGAGTTTTTAATTTAATTAAGTGTTGCCAGTAATAAGACTATCAATTTAGAATCAATATATTTTTAAATTCTGTAGTATATTTATATGTTTACTAATTGTTAAAAAATAATAACTTAAATATTTACAAAAAAGGGTATTTAAATTACAAAACATTTTTTTTTATAGTTAAGCGTTCAGCGTTATGTCCATAATCTCACCTGATCTTAAGTGACGATACGGCCCAAGTTGGTAGACACGCTAAACCTGTTAAGGAACTGGCTCTCAAGTGCAACTGCCGGAACACACCTATTGGTATTTGGCGGCAGATTTTCAACTTGAGGGTGGTAGCTAGCCAGGCAGGCATTAGAAAAGCCCTACCATCACGCTATGGTTTCCTCAAGAAGTTTTCCTTCAAGCTCAAGCTCGTTGTAGGTGGATTCGAACTCACGTCCGTTAACGCGAAGTCGTACACACTACCATTGAGCTATCATCTCTTCGATTTGCGAGCGAATTCAAGCGTACGTGAACAAAGTCATTGGTAGAGCTATTGACACAATGAAACTAAAAGTTGATTATACAATAGAATTTAGTCAGCAGTGTCGCATCACTAAACGTATCGATACTGTAAACTCTAGTGCGGGTACGTTACGTTGGAAGAAATTGAATAAAAAAAAGCGAATGAAAAATTTTGCATTTTGTGAAATAGAAAAAACACAACGGGGGAGAGAGAGAATACACTTTTTTTTATTTAACAAAATTGGCAAAGTGTTTCCGATTTCGGGTTTCACGGAAACGTGTACCAATTCAGTTTTTAATAAATCCGTTAAATGAAAATCTTTGCTCACGATATAAATCCGAAATTGAGTTTATTTGTTACGCTTTCACGCCTAAAGGGCTGAATTGTTTACGATGAATTTTGGTATAGAGACAGATGAGACCTTGGAAACGTTGTTATGTTACTTTTTCTCGAAAAAAAAACACACAGGAAGTGGAGTACGGAGAAGAAAAAACTTATGAAACTTTTATTGCGTCATCCGGTTTGTTTGACATAACCAATACTAATGCAAGCAAGGCCGCAGGTAAAAGCTAGTATGAAAATAAACGCGCTATTATACAGAAATTTGATGTATTTGAAGCATAGAGAGCTTTATTGCAGCTTGTTCTAAGACAACGGCGAGCGAAGTCCTTCACACCCTAAAGAGTCTGAGCTTTCGTTAAGCGAAATTAATGCTAGTTATAAATAATGCAATGTTATATATCTCTATGAAACAGTGTTTGACGCTCAATGATATCAAAACTACAGAGTACATCAGGATGGGACTATTACCATTGCATGTAAAGATTTTTATACACGGATTTAGGCTACTTAGTGTTTGTTAAAAGAGGACAGGGACTATTAATTTAATATAAGAATAAACCTAATTGAAAAATCTCATGCGATTTTCGATTTCAATGATTTTCTTTCTGTAAATCTGTACTCCTTGGTTTAACTCGATAAATAGAATTTTGTTTAAATATATAATAATAATACAGTCTTGTAAATTAACCCTAACATATTTGCGTTTATATAAGAAATAGAAAACGAAGAAGAAAGTGATGACTATGAATGTTGAGGGATGCAGAGGGAGAGGTCGTCCAAAGAAAAGATGGATGGAGCATGTGAGGGATGATATGAAGGCGAAAGGGGTGAATGAAGATATGGTGACTGATAGAGGTGTGTGGAATAAGAAGACATACTGCGCCGACCCCAAATAGCAAATTGGGAGCAGGATGGTGATGATGATGATGATAAGAAACAGAAAACTTACATGTTCAATAGCATAGTACCGGCTTCTTTGTAGCATGTCAGCTCTATACAACCTTTAACAGAAGCTGTTACTATATACAAATAGCATGCAATGAACGTGGAACGAATTCGGGAAGCCATTTGTTAGGACCGGTCGGTAGAAAAGTGTTATTCGGCCATTTTTTTTTTGTCTTTATTTATTTTACGGACTTCGGTCCAAAAAGGACATGTCAGTCCCATCGTACCCTGACCTTATAGTATGTACCAAATATAATAAAAGTCAAATATGTTCTAGAACTACTTAGATCTAATAACAAAATTCCATAAAATCTTGGCTCCATCACTTGCAGGTGCAGTCAAGATTCCATGGAACATGCCCTGGTCCATTAAATTCAGTCCGAAACATTTAATGATCGCTGTCCGTTGAGTTCGGTTCCGTTCACATTCCCTCAACAAGTGTTGCAATCTCTATAGATCCATACGTTATGTAGTTGGGTGAGACACTCTTCCTCATAAGAAATGCAAATTTATTGAGAGGCATCTGTCCGGATCTTACTCTATTCTCAGTAACAACTACAGATCTCTTTAGAGTACTACTAGCAAACCATGGTATACGAGGCCGCTCACTTTGTAATGTTTTATACCAAATACCTTTATCTTTAGACCGTTCATTAAAATATTCTTTCCAGTTTAGGAGACATTTATATTTAAATTTTGCAAACAGCTCTGTGTTATCCGGGCTGATTTTTATATTAGTACCTTTTAACATAGACTGTTTTCCTAGTTCGTCTGCCTTCTCATTGCCTTTCAATCCAATGTAAGTATATTTGCGATACCAGGCATGAGTTTGTGGTGGCAATGCTGATGCATAGTTTCCGGTATTGCGAGGTGCGACTCATTTCTCTCCATTTCTATAAGTCAATCGTTCTGTGAACTTCGCTGTTAACTCACAAACACTAATCAATTGTAATCATACTACCAGCTCAGTGGTAGTGTGTACGACTTTGCGTCAAGGGATGTGAGTTCGAATCCAATCAACTACAATGAGCTTGAGCTTTCGGTGAAGGAAAACGTCGTGAGAAAACCATAGCATGGTGGTAGGGCTTTTTCTGATGCCCGCCTGGCTAGCTACGACCCTCAAGTTGTAAAACTGCCGCCAAATACTATTAGGCGTGTTCCGACAGCTGCACTTGAGAGCCAGTTCCTCCACAGGTTTAGCGTGACTACTAACTTGGGCCGTATCGTCACTTAAGATCCGGTAAGATTATGGTCATAACGCTAAATCTTAACTATAAAAAAAAACAGACACGTTATATTAACATTATTATTATATGTATAGTAGATTAAAATGTATTATATCTCGAAGATACAATATACACAAGGAAATAATATCGAACAGAAACAAAAATAAAACGTAAACATCGAAAGTAATTTCCCGCTAGGAGGCACGATTATTTTTCTCAATCATTTCCCAATTTCCTCGTGTTATAATCTCAAGTGGTTAGCGAGACCGTCTCTTCTACATTATCGCCTCACCCGAGACGTCAAGACAGCTTAAGGGATCCGAACGTCTAAGAAACTTCGCCCTAATTATTATAGTTCAGGAGAAATTAAGCCAAATTAAGGGAGACACGACGCGAGAAAACGTAGTCCCTCAAACTGTCTAGATTCTTTAATTTTGTTTTGTAATCTTTTGAAAAATGTTTCCCCCCCGTTATAAATTACTCGGAATATACACGCGGACAGCTGATTTGTATTCGAAATTTAATATACTTTTATCAGAGTACTGTTGTATTTTTAAGGCCTTTTTATTTCAGTGTAAAGCGAAAATTAGATCATTATATCTCAGACGTCGACAGCTAAAAACCATTTCAAATACTTTCCTACAATCGACAAATAACATCAATGGGGAATTAAGGGAAGCTCATTACATGAAATACATATTTCAGGCTCTTCTCTGAACACCAACTGCCTCGCTAGAATTTTGTTGAACACAAATTTTGAAGCGATGATAGCTCAGTGGTAGTGTGTACGACTTTGCGTCAAGGGACGTGAGTTCGAATTCAACCACTTACAATGAGCTTGAGCTTTCGGTGAAGGAAAACATCGTGAGGAAACCATAGCATGGTGGTAGGGCTTTTTCTGATGCCCGACTGGCTAGCTATCACCCTCAAGTTGAAAAATCTGCCGCCAAACAACCAATAGGTGTGTTTCGGCAGTTGCACTTGAGAGCCAGTTCGTACACAGGTTTAGCGTGTCTACCATCTTGGGCCGTATCATCACTTAAGATCAGGTGAGATTATGGCCATTACGCTAAACCTTACCTATAAAATAAAAAGCCTTGAAGGACTACAAAACCAAACTATACAACTATTATTTATTATTATATAATTGCTATGAACTTTATTGGCAAGTGTACGATAGATAAAGGACATACAGTCTACTTCCTATGTGTTACCGGCTACTTGCTTCGTACATCGAAGCAACTGTTATGTAGACTTTTGTTTATATAAGAAACCATTGAGATTTTTTGACCACCGCGTAAAGCACTATCGGCTCAGTAGTGCCTGTACGGACGCTACGTCAACAAACGTGAATTCGAATCCCTGCCACGAAGCCTGAGTTTTAAACAAAGAAACATTGTGGTGCGATCATAGCATCATACCTGGTTAGGTACATACGGCCAAATGCCTGTAGGTATGTTTCAGCAGTTGCACTTGAGAATCAGTCTCCCCGAGAGGCTTAGTGTGTCCTGAGTCCTGGCCTACTTAGTTTCCGGTGATATTATACCCAAGCACTAAACCCAATTGTTTTAGCAAAAAATTCACGTCCGTGGAGTTTTTCCGGAAATTTAAGTACATATTCCTAATTGCCTTTTGATATATAAATTTCAATTCTTCATAATAGTTTAGAATTAACCTGATCTTAAGTGATGATACGGCCCAAGTTGGTTGACACGCTAAGCCTGTGGAGGAACTGGCTCTCAAGTGCAACTGCTGGAACACACCTATTAGTATTTGGCGGCAGCTTATCAACTTGAGGGTGGTTGCTAGTCAGGCAAGCTTTAAAAAAAAGCCCTACCACCACGCTATGGTTTCCTCACGATGATTTCCTTCACCGAAAGCCCAAGCTCATTGTAGGTGGTTGGATTCGAACTCACATTTCTTGACGCGAAGTCGTACACACTACCACTGAACTATCATCGCTAAATGCAGTCAATTCTGTATATAAATTAGAGTTATAGCCGAAATAACTGTATTACATAAGTTTATAAACCTAAATACAAGTACATTGAAGTTAAGTCTCAAAAAAAACTTAACTTCCGGCAGCATCCCAAGCCGATGTTCGGCCATTCTGGCACCCTTGCGGCCGCTGCCTCGGGGCTGAGTGCCCTCAGCATTCGCCCCAAAAAGTTCGATGAGGCTGTCAAAGCCTATGTGGCTAACAGAGTATGTCAAGTCGACAAAAAAAAACTTAATTTTTCTAAACAAATCAAAACACTTAATTTCATTCAGACCATATGAAGGTCAACATTACAATCGGTTCGAGGACCATCCAATCGTCGAGAACAAGCGGCAAGATACTCGAAGGTACTTATTAACGTAAAAAATTGTATAATATCACATTATTACATCTACAATCACTTTTACCGGATGCACAAGAGAGGTGCTTTTTACAGGCATCGCCATCAATCAAAATTTTTTTTCTCCTTCTATCTTATATCTTAAGGATTTTCATTGTATTATAACGGAAAATACACGTTACATATTTATAATTCACATAACTTATGCTTAATAATCAAAACGTTTGGAAAATCCAAAAGCGCACGCATCGTGATCTCATTTTTTTCCTAGTTTATTTACTAACAATTAAACCACATCGAATCAGACCGTTAAAAGTAATAAGGTTCTATTCCTAATTATACTGAAGTTTAAGAAAAAAAAAGCCTCGATTAGTAAAGTGTTTCGATCGTTATCGTGATAACATACAGGATCCGCACATACAGACACACGGACGTCCGAGACAGAACTTTTTAAACAGTTTTTAACTAGTTTGAATAACGAAAATGGCATCAAAAATATCATGAGCGTTATATATAGTGTTTTTTCTTTATATGTGTGTTTATATTATATTACAAGTACAATCCCTACTAATGTTATAAATGCGAATGTAAGTTTGTTTGTTACACTTTCACGCGAAAACTATTTAACCGATCTTCATGAAACTTTGTTCACATATTCTTGAAGGTATTAGAAGTAGCATGGGATACTTTTTATTGAAAAAAAAAATCTTCTATACAATAGATAAAAAACCTATTTAATGGCTTCAATACGAGCGAAGCCGCGGGTAAAGGCTAGTCTATGATAAATAAAGACATTTTAAGTTTGAAAAATCATTTGTTTTGCGTGAACTGACAGCAGTACCAATCTCAACGTTTCGCTTACGAAGCATGTAAATATACTACAGGAACTAAAAAATATTTAATTATATATATATATATATATATATATATATATATATATATATATATATATATATATATATATATATATATATATATATATATATATATATATATATATATATATTTTTATACTTAAGGTTTTAGTGTTATGGCCATTATCTCACCTGATCTTAAGTGTCGATACGGCCCAAGTTGGTAGACACGCTAAACCTGTGGAGGAACTGGCTCTCAAGTGCTGCTGCCGGAACACAACTATTGGTATTTGGCGGCAGGTTCACAACTAGAGGGTGGTAGCTACCTAGGCAGGCATTAGAAAAAGCCCTACCACCATGCTATGGTTTCCTCACGATGTTTTCCTTCAGCGAAAGCTCAAGCTCATTGTAGGTGCTTGGGTTCGAACCCACGTCCCTTGACGCGAACTCGTGCACACTACCACTGAGCTATCATCGCTTTTACTCACTTTACTCTTCCCTTAACATTTTTTGACACAGCTCTGCTACTATTTATGGTAGCGTGATGTTAAACAGCCTAAAGCATTTCCCGATAGTTGTTCTATTGAATACAGACAGATTTTTTTATTTAGATCCGACTCGTAGTTCCTAAGATGAGCGAATTCGAACAAACTTTTCCGCCTTCGAATCAAATCAAGAAACTTTATTCGATTTAGGCCCTGGGAAGGCGCTTATATACGTCAAAACTAGCAACGGTTTAGAAAATAATCCAGTCATGGAGAAGAAACGGCAAGAAGCTCGATTTTTTTAATATATTTGTATATAGGAACGTAATTTAAATATATTTATAACAGTTTTTAGTGGGTGCACTGAGAGGGGTGTCAATTCCAGATAACATAATCTTTCACACATCCACTCTGTAATAGCCTTTTGGCATCAAAACCTGTTTGACATGGTAATTGAACTTACTAACAGGCAATTCGGTAATGTGCTTTATAATAATATACATACAGCGATGATAGCTCAGTGGTAGTGTGTACGACTGCGCGTTAAAGGTCGTGAGTCAAATACACATACCACGCGCTTGAGCTATCGGTGGGAACTATAGCATGGTAGTAGGGCTTTTTCTAATGTCCGCGGGGCTAAAAACCACCCTTACGTTAAAAATCTACCGGCAAATACCATAGCTATGTTCCGGCAGTTGCATTTGAGAGCCAGTTCATCCACAAGTTGAGCGTGCCTACCAACGTGGTCCGTATCTTAACTTAAGATCAGGTGAGATTATGGCCATGAACCTTAACTATAAAAAAGGTAAAGTAGCGTAAGTTCATGAACATAGAAAAAATTACCTTTCAATATTAAAAGCCAGTTAAAATATCCCATCTCATTGTTATAATCATCAAAAACTATTCACAGCTGTATATATTGTAACCGGCGTGGATATACAAAAGCTTTTTTAAATTGTTATATTATAAATGACAACGTCAGTCTGTCTGTCCGTCGGTATGCATATTACTCGAGAGCTACTGAAACGATTTACATATTTCGTTTTTTATATCATAGTATTATTTTCGGGCTAAGTTAAGATTTTATTAATAGTAAAGGTTTAGCGTTATAGCTACGATCTCACCTGATATTAAGTGACGATGTGGCCGTTACGATGTTGCCTAAAATTATAGATACGTTAATTTTTTGAACATGATTAAGGTTAAGCGTTATGGCCTCGATCTCACCTGATGTTTAATGACGATTCGGCCAAAGTTGGTAGACACGCTCAACCTGTGAAGGGACTGGACATCAAGTGCAACTGCTGGAACACACCTATTAGTATTTGGTGGCAGATTTTCAACTTGAGGGTGGTTGCTAACCTTACCACAATGCTATGGTTTCCTCACGATGTTTTCCTTCACCGAATGCTCGAGCTCGTTGTTGATGGATTGGAACTCAAATTAAAATGACGCGACATTCGTACGCACTAACAACTTAGCTATCATAACTTCAAAATTATCAACTAGTTTGTTTTATACAATATAGACATCATAAAAGATAATTTATAGAGATAATTTGGCAATAAAATAAATCAAGTGATATTTAAAGGGTTTTGAAAAAAAAAAATTGTATGATATTATATAGTAAGTTACAGATCAAAAGAGAACATTTTATAACAAGCGTAATTTATAAAAAAAAATATTTAGTTATAAGCGTTTTTAAAATTCGGACCTATGTCGAGATGAAATAGGAGATTTGTAAGTAAAAATTATCCAGAAAAATTAAATTGCTGCCCAAAATAACAACTCATCGCGGACAAAGTCGAGGACAATAGCTAGTTTTTTATAAACTTAAGCAGTGTTAAAGTTGTAAAATTATCGTATTCATATGTTATTTCACTGTTATTATTTCATAATTTCACTGTTATTTTATTAAGTTATCACTGTTATTTCAAAGTTTTCACGAACATTTTTTAATTGCAGTTTGCACGAACCGAACCGCATACACAGATTGTTAGTTAATAAAAATCACAAACCATAACAAAATGGTAACCCGTAGAAATACAGAGTAACCGGCATATTTCATTTATAACTTGGAACCATTAATTAAGCATGGATCAAATGCCGACGCGCACTTCCTAATTAATTAACACGTTCTGCTTCTCTTTGTGAATGCAAAGCTTTCTTGCTTCGGTGTGGTTACGTTATGTACCATCTTATGCGTTGTTTATACATTGTGATTGCTTATAAAAGCGATTCGGATGATATTTTAATGAAAGATAATATTATACATATAACACACCAATGATATTATAAGTAAAAAATGGGTTAAAACCGAAGTATTCTAGATCCATCTAAGGAAAACTCAACAACGTATACGAAGTTTTTTTTTTACGTGTGGAAATGTATTTATGCATTCCGTCCCAGCCGAGAGGGACTGAGAGGGGTATGTGGGGCTTACCCGGTACTGTGGTAAGCCGGGCTCCATCCGGGCAGCCTGGTAAGCTACTCTTGTTGTCAGCCGGACTGGTGCAATGAGATAGATATAAGAGTACATTGTCAAATTCTATACTGTTAAAATTAGCCGCCAAATACTTTTAGGTATACTGGGGCAGTTGTATTTGAGAGCCAGTCCAGTAGGTTAAGAGTCCACCATCTTGGGTCATATCTTCATTTAACGTCAGGTAAATCTGAAGTCATAACGCTAAACCTATCCTTACTAATATTATCAATGCGAAAGTGGGTGGGTGAATTGATTGTGGTGAATTTTAGTATAGAGATAGATGGGTCTCTAGAGACGTAGATAAGCTATTTTTTCTCGCGAAAAATTGATTGCAAGAGGAGTAGAGAGAGGGAGAAACTTTCTATGAATCTTTTTATTGCGTCATCCGGAGAGCTTGACAAAATTAATATTAAAACGAGTGAAGTCGCTGGTAAAAACTGGTAGACCATGAATCAAAACTGCTATATTAAATTACTCAAAATTGATTACATTACATTATTATTTTTTACACATTTTACTTTTAGTACATTTTTTATACTTAAGGTTTAAAGCCATAATCTCCCCTGATTTTAAATGACGATATAGTCCAAGTTGGTAGGTACGCTAAACCTGTGGAGGAACTGGTTCTAAAATGCAGCTGCCGGAACACATCTACTGGTATTAGAAAAAATCCGACCACCATACTATGGTTTCCTCACGTTATTTTCCTTCATTGAAAGCTCAAGCACATTGTAGGTAATTGGATTCGAACTCACGTCCCTTGACGCGAAATCGTACACATTACCACTGAGCTACCATCGCTTCACTTCGTTCGCACATAGCAAATATAAATAAGTTTGACAACAACAGAAATTTTCACAGGCGCGTTTACATAACAGGGACACATTCAGGCCGGAAGCCGGAAGCTTGCCGCCACTCAAGATAATAACGGAACCACCGAAGAAGACAAATTACTGTATATGAAGTAATAACAAAGTTACAGCGTCTCATCATCTCGGTTGAGTGACGGGTTTTGTGAATTTTTCAGAAGTCCCGCCTCGCCAGGTGCGACAGTGAAATGGGGGAGTCATTTATTCATGCCACTAACTTACCCTGACTGCTGAGGGATGATTCCTGTTTTATTTCAACGTCATGTTTACTGCTCGCCCGTGACAAGAATGTGGAACATTATTCCCATTATCACACGTTGCTTCGTAACAGTCACCGCTAAACCTATATATACTACCTATATATACTACCTATATATACCTATATATACCTATATATACTACCTATATAATATCGTTGAGAACCTTCTATGAATCTGTGGCTTACTGTGACAGGATTCTAATTAATAGTAGAGCGTTTTGAAGCGGCTATACGTTCCTGTCAAATCACAACGTTCCATCATGGCGCCATCGATATATATATTTATATTTAAGGTTTAGCGTAATCTAACCTGATCTTAAGTGACAATACGGCCCAAGTTTCTAGACACGCTAAACCTGTCGAGGAACTGGCTCTCAAGTGCCACTGCCGGAACACACCTATTGCTATATGCACCTATATGCTATGGTTTCCTTCACCGAAAGCTCAAGCTCATTGTAGAGGGATTCGAAATCACGTCCCTCGACGCGAAGTCGTACACACTACCACGAAGCTTTCATCGCTGCAAATTGACACACAACTATGTTAACAAATAACAGTACAACTCCACAAGACAAGACTAGACTATATATATATCTCGAATAAGTGTTTTGTGGTGTTTATAAGTGAACACGTCAAATCCTACGTGTGTTAATAAATCCGGGTCATCAGACCTGACTGCCAAAGCCTAGAACATTCCCAGTGCTGAACGAACCAACTTACGTGACTAAAGATAAGAATACCTTCCTCAGGGGCGACAAATTCTGAAGCGCTTACAGCCTTCACATCAAATCCAGTGGCTGTTCCCAAATGTCCGTGGATTCCACGCAAACATATGTATAATTAGAGAAATTCTCAAAATAAGACAGTCATCGCTTTAAAAAAAAGTGGATTTTCCAGTAATTAATAACTGAACAACAGTAAAACCTTTGGCGATCTCTTATGTTTTGCTTTTTTTGGTATTTCGCAGCGCAATCATTGACATAGGCTCTTTAACATCGCACCTCGCAAATAAATAGACATATATTCCTCAATAATAGTAAAATGAAGTCGAAATGACATAGTTGGGTACTTTATTAACGCCACGGCAGTAGAAGCTCGTTGGTATAGGTTGAGTTTGATTTGTATTGAAAAAAAGCTATTTAGCTTTATATATTTAGCTAGTCAGTATTTTATTATATATATTTCTTTATATAGTTAATAATAAAATAATTAATAAAAATATATATTATATATTATTTATAGTTATATTTTTCTTTGTCGTAACTTAACTTAAAAAAGCTTGAGGGAAAACTTAACGATTTTCTACTGCGGCGACAGAATATAAAAAGAAACATTTTATTTAACATCAAAACTCTTTAGAAGTCCATTTTTATTTTTATTTTAAAGCCAAGCATGTATTACTATTTACACTGTACAGTGGCGTGTATACGTAAGTACTTGTAATTGTCAATAACATTCACATAATTCATCCCTATCGTGGTACGTTAATTAATAACCACCGACTGCAAAGAACGGGTTGATGAATAGAGATTCCATTTGTACTGTGCTGTAGGATAACAAGAAGCTTTCGAAACCGGATATAGAGGGTGTAATCAATCAAAGTCATATAAATATATATATCATATTTTTTAATTGTTCATAGCTTCAGCGTTATGACCACAACCTTATCTGATGCTTAGTGGCCTAAGATAGTGTTCTCTCTAAGCCCGGTGGAGGGATTAGCTCTCAAGTGCTTTTGCCGGAACACACTTATAGGTATTCGGCGTCGTATTATATTTTCAACTTGAAGGTAGTGTGTAGCCAGCTGGGCATTAGAAAAAGCGTAGCTCCATGTATTTTTTTATAGTTAGGGTTAGCGTTCTGGGCATAATCTCACATGATCTTAAGTGACGATACGGCCCAAGTTGGTAGACACGCTAAACTTATGGAGGAACTGGCTCTCAAGTGCAACGTCTGGAATATACCTATTGGTATTTTTGGTGGCAGATTTTCAACTTGAGGGTGGTAGCTAGCCAGGCGGATCAAAAAAAGCCCTACCACAAAACTATGGCTTCCTTCACCGGAAGCTCAAGCTGCTTGTAGGTGGTTGGATTCGAACTCACGTCCCATGACGCGGCGTACTTACATATTACCAGTGAGCTAAACCAGAAAAAAATGGATATACGCTGTCGCGGACATATTTTACGATTTTTTAAGAGGAACATTTTCCTAAAACACTATATTATTGTAACATTAATAATACAGGCAGCGCATGCGAAGGAAGCCAACAGAAAGAATATGTTTCCCGTTTTCATCACTTTTATTCATACTGCTTCACTCCTATTAGTGTTAGCGTGATATAATATAGCCTAGAACCTTCTTCAATAATGACTCTATCATATACAAAAATAATATTGAAAATCCGACAGGTAGTTTAGAAGATTAGCGCGTATTCTAACTTTTTTTATTTAATCTTCTCAGTACAAACTTTGCCATCTCCACCGCTACCTTTATCGATTAGATTAAAAAAAGAAAACACTTCATAGTGATTTTACATAAGCCAAAATTTCTAAATATAACCAATACTGTCTAAATTTTATAATTCTATCTGAAACAACATCGGCTATTGTTATATTGTTTAATTATTTTTAGGTAACATATCAAAGTTATCGGCGGCAGTAAACCGAACGCCGAAACGTGAAACAGCCGAGCCGTGGGAACGCGCCTTTACGTTTCCTTTATTTTTCCTTAAGTATACACACACGCTTCATTTATGTAATGGAATAAACACATTCGCATGATTGGACCCGTTCTTAAGTGTTGTACGATAGACGGCTATACATTAAACGTTCGATGTTCGTATCTGTTTCTCTGCTTAAGAATAATCGTGTTGTGTTTTCTCTGAGATCCCGTACTCCTCATCGGCCACTCCGGCCATTTTGAAAGTTTATTAACGTCGGTCCTTTTTTTCTTTTCTTTTTTAATTTACCTTATATTTCGAAGTGTGTGTGTGTCATTTATTTTCTGACCCTACATACCGAGCGTTTTGTGGTAAAACATCGTAAGAGATAATTTGCAGTTTTCGCAGGAACGTTTTTTCATTATTAATAAAAAAGTATTTATGATATCGTCATAAAAAATTATAACGTGTCCTTCATAATTATCCCCTGATCTATTAGAATAGTGACTAATACTTTTTTGTTATTTCCGTTATAATGTTGTGTACATTTACGTTTGAAAATGCTTTAAAATATTATATATTCAGTAAAAAATATTACAATCTATGTAATCTGTATTCTGTACATCTTCACTCATAATAAAAGTTTCTAACCGTGTAATTTGTGCACTAATGTAATCGGGTATGGGATTTAAAATGATATCTAGAATTAAGTTGCTTTGTATTTAATCTCATATCTATATCAGTGCCTTGTAAAATAAAATAAAATAAAATAAAATACTCCCAATTTACACAGTTTTATTTTATCCCCCGGCTCGGCAGAATGACCGTACTTCACCTGATGGTAAACTCAGTACCATCCAGAGACAGTAGCAACTGTCGAAAGCGAAAATTCCCTCCGTCAGTCGCACCTGCCATGCCTGCCTGCTAAATGACGTGATGATTTACCAATACAAAACATTTTTACTATTTGGCTGCATCTATACATTAATAACCCTATTGGTTGATGCATTCCTCATGCCCTCCCTTCCCAACACATATCTGTCCTCAGACAGTGCTGTGTCCGTACTCGAAAGCGTGTTCGTGGCTGCGCATTTTGCTAACATTAAAAATATAGTTTTATTTGCTTTCGTACGAAATTTGGACGAGATACAGGAAGTGGTGCATTCCAGTGAAGACAAAGGTTTTAATATATAACTGTACGACACTTGGCCTCAGTCACAGTGACACTGATAATGAAGAAAAAAAACTGAAAACTGCCCTACCCAAGGAAGACACCGCGATACTTCAGTCGGCTCGTAAGCACGTCATTATTACAAAGTAAGTCGCGTTTTAAACCCGCATTTCGTTTCTATATTATATAATACGCAAAAGTTTAAAAAGTGTTATTGAAGGCAAAGGTATTGTGCGTTCCTTCCTGTTAAAAGCTGCTTCCATATTCTTCGATATCCTATGCAGTATTGTTCGTCCAATTTTGCACCGACTTTAGCTTCAACCGCGTTCAAACACTATTTTTGGCGCTTACGATGTTTTGCCCCGATGAAGCTCGATATAATAGATATATGATAACAAAATTTTACCCAAATATATTACTGGAAAATATAATTTGCGTGTATTTAGTTAGCGATGTACGTTTTTTTTTTTCAATTATTGCCCTTCGTTTGTTATTCTGTTGCGGCTGTTACATATTCGAGTATTCCTCTGGAACGACTGAATAGATTTTTACAAATGATTCAGTTTTAACTTGATAATATACGTTTTATCCGATACAATTAAAAGGGATTTCGTAAAGGGATAAAAATTGTATAGTACAAGAGCCGTTTTTTTTTTTATATATGTAAGGTTTAGCGTTATGGCCATAATCTCACCTGATCTTAAGTGACGATACGGCCAAGTTGGTAGACATGCTAAACCTGTGGAGGAACTGGCTCTCAAGTGTAGCTGCCGGAATACACCTATTGGTATTTGGCGGCAGGATTTTTATACAATTTCCTTTCTTCAATGGCTGATAATATAAATCAATATTAACGCGAGCAAAGCCGAGGGTAAATGCTAGTCGGATATAAAAGTAGAGTCTCAGCGCTCAACCGAATAAAGTATTTAATCAGTTTGATTAAATTCACCGAAAATTCGGTACGGATTCTGTCGGTCAAATAGATTGTATTGTTCCCTATGATGTAATTATTCGAATACAACTACGGCAATACGGTATTGTCGTGTACCAGTGAAAGCGCACGACAGGTAATCCAGCCTATCGGTTGATTGAGTCGCTCGCACAATACCAGTCTGTCACTATTCAATCATCACGGACAAACGCATGTGTAACCGTACCAGTGTATCACGGAATCAACAATACTGGATAGGAACTCGTATTTTCGTCACGATGTTTTCCTTCACGGAGACCTCAGGCTCGTTGAATAGATTCGAACTCAAGCTACCGCCTGCTACCGCTTCTAGACGTCACTTTTCTTTATACGTATGTAACGAAATGTGCCCGAACGTGACGCGTTCTTCAAATTGTTATCTAAATTCTCGTTCAATGATCGAAGTTTGAATCAAAAAGTGACCTTATAAGTTTTTTTTAAGCGAAGTTAAGCAAATAAAAATGTAAGATTTATCCTTCACGACCCTTTCTTTAGCCCGTTCTATATTGCACTATATTTCTATTGTGTAGACGATTATTCATAGCGCGCACGCTATTGGCTGTACGCAATCGTAGGTGCGTGCTTATTGGTTTAAGACTACCAGTAAGTTCTCAACGCCTGCGCAGATACAGTTTGTTCACATTATATATATTATAATTATTTAGACGAATTAAACGATGTACAATAAAATGTTTATTTTCACAACTACGAAAATAATTTCATTACGAAATTTCCCCACCATTATTTCAATTCATTAGTTATCTATGCGTTTTATTGCGGCTAGTAATTTATTTAATTTATTTATGATGCTTTATTTATCAATAATATAATACCTTTATCAATATTAATTACAAAGTAAAAAAAATGAAATAAAAACTAATTTAAACGGATTTTATCGCGCTTATTTATTGATTTTGATCCCGACGTTTCAAAAGCTTTTCAGCCTTCGTGGTCACGTGGCGGACTGAGGTGTAGGTTGTCCAGAAAAGTTCATGTTATAAGGCGAAGGCTGAAAAGCTTTCGAAACGTCGGGATCAAAATCAATAAATAACCGCGATAAAATCCGTTTAAATTAGTATTATTTCAATGAATAATATTCACGTAAACCTAAGAAATCATAATGTAAAAAAATTAATTCCAACTGTACGTTACACGACACTCACGCATATTTTTTAAGTTTATAATCCACAATCTTACTCAATGTTAATTTACGACGTGGCACAAGATGGTACATACACAAAGTCTAATGAAGGGTCTAGCTCTCAAGTGCAACTACCGGAACACACCAATGAATCTGATCTATTTATGACCTATCTGATTAATATTGGTACGTACGTGTATATGGGCATTTTGTGGCCGTCCTTCACCCAGAGCACCATGGCTACGTCTCGCGCGGGCGTCGCAAGGTCACAGGGCAAGTGAGTCACACCCCCAGGCGCTGACCACACTTGTATCACATCTGTAAAATAAATATTGTTAGCTGACGTATAACATTAATGATTCCTTATGTTTACGCGAATATTATTCATCGAAATAAAACTAATTTAAACGGATTGTATCGCGGTTATTTATTTATTTTGATCCCGACGTTTCGAAAGCTTTTCAGCCTTCGTGGTCTGGGGGCGGACTCAGGTGTAGGTTGTCCAGAAAAGTTCATATTACTGTGTCTATTTTCAATTTAATTTTTGTTATTGATAGTGTTCCGATCTACGCAGAAAGAGCTCAAGTTTCTTGAGATCTGGAAATTGGTCTTTTGGGTTCCGATTTAATTAAATGTATAATCGGATCCCAGGCTTGTGCTAGCTTCCAACCATCTTCTCTATTGAAATTTGGATGTTTTTTTAATTTCAATAGCCTCACGAATCATCCCAGGTATGAATCGGTGATATTTGGCAAGGATTTTAGGTTTGTTGAATCTAAGATAATGTTTGGAGCCTTCTTCTGAATGTTCAGCAACTGCAGACTTCGTAGAGCGTCGGTGTTTAACGTCAGCTATATGTTCTTTTATACGTTATAAACTTAAGTTTGTAACATTCTTAAATTACGTTATTATACTTATATAAAGAAATAGTAATTAAATTATATTATAAAATAGGTAAAAGGTATTTTAATGCGAAAATTTTCAAAAGTACTGTTCCAATTTTGTTTATTTCATAGGACAGTCACTGATTATGCACGTGGATGCCTCCGCTGGTAACTGCAAAAGATTGCACGCAGGGAGCCGACCGCCGTATGCCACCAGTGTGGTGTGGCGGAGGATGCTATGCAGAACACTATGGCCGAGTGTGTTGTGAGGTCCAAACCGCACTGCACTCTGGAGGCAGCGTTGAGGTCGTATCACTCACTCAGTGGCTTCCTACGAGACAGCTATCTCACAGAAGGAAACCGTATAAATCCCGTCAGGCTGACCCCAGCGGGCACTCTCTCCGTGGTGCCGAAACACTCGTGGCATTTCGCAACCCTAAATCTGATTGCTAAGGGCGGGTCGAAGGACTGAAAGGGCAACTCGCCAGGCTTCTCTGACAGGGTGCAGTTTAACATCAGGCCGGGCTAGTCACTGGGGTGACGCGGTGGTCCCAATAAGGCGACAGATGGCTGATACAGAGGTCTGGGTTAATACATTTCCCTACAATAAAGAAAAGGTATTATATAGTGTCAAATCTTGGGAAGTTTTTATTCGTAGAGGCTGTTGTTCTACGATTCCCCTTTTATACATGCAAGTTACTAAAAAATGACCACACAGAGAGCTAAATGCGCTTCAACCAAGTTTAGTTTGTCACTTCCAGGTCTGTAGTAGAAGTTAGACGTTTTCCGGAATCTTGGTTACCACGCAAACAGATTAATAGTGAAATAAACCGTTGACACTGGCCAATGCGCGTCTGGCGACTTATCGCGGGGAAAAACAATGGCTTATTTGAATAATAACAATTCTTCGGCTTGTGTTACATTGTTACCAACATTGTTATCGAGTCCCCCAATCGAAATAACACTTCAAACGGTAATCAAGAAATTTAATAATAAGAATACGAAATGTAAAAAATATTTGAGGGACCTAATTTCGAATGTAAACGGAAATTGGACAAAGGAATCGAGAGGAAACGGAAAGAAAGGGAGTGTCCAATTATAATGGAACTCTATTTGGTAATAATCAAAGGTCCGATACGGGCGCTCGGAACGAAATGGCAGTGACGTCATTAGTATATTGTTTTCTCATTTCCAGAAGCGATGTTTTTTTTAAGGCGAATACTACTATACGACGTGTATTGCGTTTTTACTGAAAAACAAATGAAAGTCAACCATCACGTTTACGTCGGTAATACACTGAACCATGCATGACTCTATTAATTTACGATAATTTCAGTAAAATGTCAAACTTACTCGACTTAAGTTAGTTTACCAGTTTGTCTATACTCTTGACTTCCTTGAGTGTGGGCGCGTGTGTATAACACACTCCATTGTTCCAATGTGTGAGCTGTATACTTTTTTTATGTTGCGCAGCACAGTGACTGCACTGGACCTGATGGTAAGTATAGTACAATCCATATCAGCGGCGACTGACACCGAACAGAATACACTGCCAGTCGCGGCTATCACGCTGGCCTGCTTAGTTTCCTCTTCACGCCTCTTTTGAAGGACCCAATATCATAGAAAGGAGGTAACATGCTAACAGGAAGACGGTTCCACGATTTCACGCTGCGACAAAAGTAACAGTCGACAAACGTTTTGGTTGCGGATGTTATAGGTGTCACCGTGAAATTGTAACGCCGAAGCCCCGCCCGTGAGGTTCTGTTGTGGGAAGGAGAGGAGGGGATCAGTTCAAAGAGCTCTTCGGAACATTCACCATGATGCAGGCGATAGAACACGCTTAGAGAGGCAATATCCCTGCACAATTGAAGCGGTTCTATAGTGTCGGTGATAGCTGTATCATTTACCAATACGGACAGCCCACCTCTGCAACTTATCTAAGGCATCGATGAGCGGATCCATCTCAGAGGTGCGAGCAGTATTCCATGCACTTCCGAACCTGGGCCTTATAGTGAAGGTACAGCTGGTCAGGCAGGAAAAACCATCACACTCTGTTCAGGATTCCGAATCTCCGAGATATTATGGAGATTACATATTCGAAGTGGTCCTAAAGGTTGAGTTTTCTCCGAATATCCATTCCGAGGATATTGAGGCTGTCACGCGTTGCAAGCTGGGTGTTCTGAAGAGTAGGGTTGGGTGATACTATTATTATTTTAAACGACTCATATCTGCTGGGTATCACGTGGCGGCCATCTTTCTTTTGATATTAAACTTACGTGACGTGACGGCAAACCACATGACACTCTTTTATGCAGTCATGGTCTCGATGATCCTTATTTGTGTGCGCGCATATACGATGTGATTATTTTATTAAAGAAACTGCTCATTTTTATTATTGTATTTATTATTTTCGGAACGCATTTCCTTATCACACGGTACGGATGGAGGCTAGACAAATTAAAATATAAGATTTATTCGTCACCACTCTTTACCATCTTCTATATTGCACTATATTGCTATAGTGTAGATGGATATGATATTGAGTCATAGGAGCCCAGTCATAGGAGCACGCTTATTGGTTCGAAACAGCTCCGTAGATATAGTTTGTTTATTTTCACAACAAGAAAAAATATATTAATTACGTAGTCTCCTACGATTCTTTAAATTCATAAATTATCTCTGCGTGTCACATAATTGCTATCAGACGTAAAAAAAATAGTTTCCACTGACTGTTCCACGAAACGTGCTTTTTGGTTTGACGTTTCAGATCTGCCGGGCGTCCCTCGACGGCCAACTGTTTTCTAACACAAACGCTGCGATTTTTTCACAAACGAGAAATAACAACAAAACCACTCACTCCACGTTCAATATTTCGTAATGCAGAGTAATTTAATGTCTAATATGGGTAAATTGTATGTCTCGCACGCACTCATGGGAGGTGATACTCGAGAAGACGATGTGTTTTTCGGTTGTCACCACCCATTAATACGCCCTAACGTAAATTGAAGAAAACGGCCGATATTCCTCGGTACAGGTCATGAGCGATTTGCGATTTATGGTATTCGGACTTCGTAAACAGTTGGATGGTATTACAATGTGTATGGTGGTAGGGCATTTTCTAATACGCACTTGTCTAACTATCATACCTATTTTATTAATATGGTGTTTAAAATCTCTGTTTCTGCGAACTGTGTCATCCAGCCCGCATTACCCGGGTTCAGGTTAAAAGCCTTATGGCCATTATCTCACCTGATCTTAAGTGACGATACGGCCCAAGATAGTAGACACGCTAAACCTGTGTAGGGACTGGCTCTCAAAATCTGCCGCCAAATACCTATAGGTGTGTTCCGGAGGTTGTACTTGAAACCGAGTCCCTGCTTAGTGTGTTCACCATCTTGGTCTTTTAAACGGAAGTTAAGCAATCTTCATTCACGCCAATTTATCAGGAGTTTCGATTTCAGGGGATAAGCTTATATTTTAATCTGTAATATGTATTTGAATGAAGAGATATGAAATAAGTTGTTTTGTTGGAAAATATCAAACAGTACAAAGATAAATCCGTACGTACTATTCAACTATACAACAACAGCCTTGCGGTATATAATTTGTGTTGGTGTTGATTTTCAATATGAAACCCAAGCGTTCACTAACATTTAATGTTAAATTTAATTAATAGAAATGGTATAAACGACGAAAATAGATTAAGTTTGATGTAATGCAAAATCTATAAACCGATAGCGTTAATGTGAGTGGGTCAGTAAATCAAACCACGTATACAAATTGTTTTAAATTTCATCAAAATCCGTGTAGTTTTAGAAGACACGCATATAAATGAACTAGTGGACAAATATAAATACAAAATCAGTTTTTATTTTTAATCTTTGTAAAGGTATATTTCGATAATACCTATGGAGACAATTTTTTGATGTAAAACATCTGTAGGCGAGGGTAAACCTGATGGTTGGCGTGGCGATACAGGCCGTGGCGACGCATCGCCACGCTATATGTTATATTTTTCACTGTGCCATATTTATTACCTGTCGTAAACTATGCTTTAATGTGTAATAGCAGTGCTTTTATGTGTTTTCCACGATGACTAATTTTTTTATACTTATATAGTTTGCCCACTTTATAAGTTTAAGTCCTTGGCTACAATTTCATTTATATTAAATAACGATGGGGTCATCATGGTGGACATACTAAATTTAATGATTATAAAAACAATACCATATAATTATATAAAGATGCCTTGCCCCTAAAAGTTATATGTCATTTTAAATATATAAGCAGGTTAATAAGATCTATTGATTGTTATCAGACTCTGGAAAGTAACGTGTTTGTTTTTACTACTTTTTCAAAAGATATTTCTGCTTTACACCAGCTGAGCTCTACATATCTCTTATGTGCTTTCTCCAAGCATACAAGTGCATTTAAATATTATAGAAAAATAAAACATAAGCTTACATTAAATTGCCAGCTACTGAAACAAATACTACAATCCATCAATTAAAGTGGCATAGTACAATTATTTAACTTTGATCCCCTATTTCTGAAGAATTATTTTGGTTTGCAAGATTAAAATTTACTTTTTTCTACTTTATGTTATTAGCTATCATTAGCCTGACATAAAACTATATGTAATAGTTTCAGAGAGATACAAAAGGATAAATTGGTATATTTCTATATATCTATATTTTTTTAGTTAAGATTAAGGGTTGTGGCCATAAAATCACCTGATTTTAAGAGACGATACGGCCCATGTTGGTAGACATGCAAAACTTGTGGAGGAACTGGATATCAAGTGCAGCTGGGAACACACCTATTGGCATTTGGCGGTAGATTTTCAACTTGAGGGTGCTTGGTAGAAAGGCGGGCATTAAAAAAACCCTACCACCATGCTATGGTTACCTCACGATGTTTTCCTTCACCGAAAGCTCAAGCTCATTCCTGTGGTTGGATTCGAACTCACGTCATTTTACGCAAAGTGACACACACTACCACTGAGCTATCATCGCCTCACCTATATAGATAACAAAGCACTTTTCAATTATAATAAAATATATTCTGCACATTTGGTACACTCACAACTTTATTGTACATATAAATAATAATTAAGTGAAATCGCTAGCAGAGTGTCACTTGCACCGCGCATATTTTATTATCACGTACTAATAGGTATTATGTCTGTAGCGGTGACGTCGATTCTGCGCACCGACGCTTTGCTGACAGATCGAGACTCACTTCATGTATGACAGAGCTTGAAACGTTATATATATGTATATATAAATATATTTATAGTTAAGGTTTAGCGTTACGGCCATAATCTCACGTGATCTTACGTGACGATACCGCCCAAGTTGGTAGACACGCTAAACCTGTGGCGGAACTGGCTCTCAACTGCGACTGCTAGAACAGACCTATTGGTATTTGTCGGCAGATGTTCAACTTGAGGGTGGTTGCTATCCAGGCGGGCATTAGAAAAACTCCTAGCACCATGCTATGGTTTCCTCATAATGCTTCCCTTCATCGAAAGCTCAAGCTCATTGTAGGTGGTTGGATTCGAACTTACGTGTCATGTCATCTTGTCTACTTATAAAAGATATTCCTACGAAAAAAAATCTGTTGGTATCCTGGGATGGCCTAGTTTTTAGCAGTAGCACACTCAAGAAGCACCCAACGTCGGCTCTGTCTCTCAAGTGCAACTGCCGGAATATATCGATAGGAATTTGACGGCAGATTTTCATCTTGAGGGTGGTAGCTAGTCATCTAGAAGTGTGGGCGGTGTCTTAGGTCTCTGGCAACACGGAAGTACCAAGTGTCGCCGTGGTGCGTTTTAGTGGGTAGTGTTGTGTAATTAATTACCCCCGATTAGTTACCCGATGTCTCTCTCGCCTTAACGTGAGTTCGGGTAATGCACTTGCGCGTTGCAATGAGGAAGCCCGTAAGGAATAGGATTTTAAACTCTGTCTCAATAAAAAAGGCTGATCGCTAGCGGGCATTAGAAAAAGCCTTACCAACGTGCCAAATACTGTAGATAAAAAAAAATCCTTAAGAGACAATATTAATTCGTATCTTAGTAAGATAAGGTCACGGCATTTAGATTAAGTTATTTACATTAACTTAATTATGTGTCGAGATAAAGACGAGGACCCTAACGCGAATAATTCAACTATGTACAGATATTACTGTTCCAAATACGTGTGTAGAAGAAAATACGCTTTGACATTATTATAATTTTTTCTCTATTCAAAACGTCCAGTACTGTGATGGTAATCTACATATATAATAACTAAATTTTCAACTCTTTAGTCGGTTATAAAAACATTGTAAAAATTTTATTTATAGCACAATAATTTTTTTGATCTTTAGGATATTTTTTATAGTTTAGGTTTAGCTTTATGGCCATAATGCCACCTATACTACCATACCACGATACGGCCCAAGTTGGTAGACACACTAAACCGGTGGAGGGACTGGCTCTCAAGTGCAACCGCCGGAAACATACCTATAGGTATTTGGCGGCAGATTTTCAACTTCAATGTGGTAGCTAGCCTGACGGGCATTAGAAAAAGCTCTACCACCATACTAAGGTTTCCTCACGATGTTTTCTTTCACCGAAAGTTCAAGCTCATTGTACGTGGTTTCGAACTCGCGTCCCTTGACGGGGAGTTCATACACACTACCACTGAGCTGATTTTGATATGTTCTGTTCACTTCTCAGTTAAATTTGAGCTACATTCAAGTATATAGCTGATCGACAAGTAAGTTAGAAACCAAATATAAAATGTATTATCGAAGAAAAAAAAAAAACAAATAATTTTTTGTCAGTTTCATGCATTACCATACACTTCTGAGATGTAGCCCGAACTTGAAGTATCTAACTCATGGGAAATTTGCTAAAATAAATGTCAAAATTTCACCCGGACAGGAGAAAAAGGAAGTTATGAAACTTTGTAAAATGCATTTCACTTGACGATCTATTGCGTGAAAATTGTCAAACTTGTTGGGATCAGACTATAATCATTTGACGTGGAATTTTTCATACATGTTTCTAGGCTACTTAATCTTTGGAATCCATTATCTTATAGAGATGTATGTGTGGTTACATAATATCTACTATAAATTAATGACTTAATACTTAATCTTTTTACATCTGATGGTATGAAATGAAAGATACCGCTAAATACGATAGCTACTTTCAAAACACGACTACGAATATTTCTTTTGGATGCACAACAAAAAGTTACCGATATCGACAGGGACCTCTCTCTTATATAAATAGCCTATTATTAATATTATTTATTTACCCATTCATATGTATTATTACGCACAACATAATTCATAAAAAACAAAATAATAATAGTTTTTGTAATGTAATTTAAATAATTTTTAACTACTTTTAAATGTATATATGTTCTTTGTGTGATGTGTAAAAACCAACATATATAACGTATCAGACTGCGTGACATCAATTATAAGCCCCGACTGAAAACCAGCGCTTTCGCAATTTTTGTTGGGGGAGCATTTAACTGAGTCTGGGATCATTTTTCTGGCTTAGCACAGCGCAAGGACTTTCTTTCTTTCTTTCTTTTTTTCTTGCTTTCTTTCTTTCTTTCATACTGAGTATTGGTAACGAATTTATGCGAGTTTATCTAACAATTTTTTAGAATTCAGCACCGGACCTTTTATAGATCGTCTAACTACTGTTAACACCCATTGGTTGCTTCAGGGTGGAGTATGAAAACAGCGTGACTTAATGTATTGTTCGTTACCGAATTACATTCTTTTCTAATCTCGCGAGGAAGCGTTTAGACGAGTTGACTGGCTGGCTATATGAGATAGTAGACACGCTACAGTCCCATTCCTCTTATTTACTCGATCTACTTTTGTATACCTGGCATTTGGCTCGTTACTTTTATTATATTGTATAAGAGACAATGTACTTATTGTCTTTTGTTTGTCAACAGATTTTATTTTTTCTTGACAAAGTCCATACAACATGTTCTCTTCTGCCAGTCTATCAGCTTTCATATCAGTATTCACACTTTTATACAATTTTGTAGGTATATCGTTCCTCATACAGACCATCCATATCTACTTAAGTCTTCCTATAAGAAGTACAGGAATTATAGTCCTATTAAAGTATACTCATAAATCCATCCACCGCGATACTTACGATTCTTCCAGTCATATCGCTTTCATCTCTTCTCATAACATACCTCTACTAAGTTAAGCTTTTCTTCCTCAATTTCCCTGCCGTAATTGCTATTTTCATTTAATTAATGGCTTTAGTATTATTAATCAAGAAACTTTGGAACCATTTTCCCTTAATATTACGGAAAATTCCCTCAAAGCTTCCTTTAGCAACATACCAATAAAACACGCTATAAAAACAAATAAATACAATGAGTTACTAAAGAACCCGAACAGAAGTGCCTACGTAGTTAATTTATACGCGATCGAAGTAAAAGCGAGAGGTACACCAGCGAAATCTCTCTATAATCTACTTAAATATGTTGACATGCCAAGGACTGCAGTGATTTCTGTATTAGAACATGTTTCTATAGCAGGCTACTATTAAATTTGGCTGAGCAGGGAGACGTACACGAGTCGTGAACACACCGTATTGATGCACGTCGAGAAAGAAACTTTAAACTTTCATCCGCGTCAAAAGTTTCGGGAACTGGTCAGACATTCCCTTTACTGCCATACAATGCACCAGGCACCCGCATGATAAATCCATTCTTAGTTTAGAAGTTCGTCTGTCTATTAGTAATGTTTTTGCTTCAAATGGGTGAACATGTCATCGACATGCTTAATGAGTGGACTCATTAAAAGTTGCCTTTAAGTAGATATTTTGAAATTTAAATTGCCCACATAAAATCAATATCATAGTCTAAACTTTGTAATCACACAATATGTCAATAAATCTGGCATCATATTTATTCATAGTTAAGAAGTTCGTCTCTCTAATAATGATGTTTTTATTTCGACCACTGAGTGAACATGTCATCGAAATGTTTAATGAGTCCAAAAGTAGCGTTAAAGTAGATATTTTAAATATTAAATTACCCATATAAAAGCGATAACATAGTCTAAACTTTGTAATCACACAACATGTCAATAAATCTCGCATCATATTTATTCATAGTTAAGAAGTTCGTCTCTCTAATAATGATGTTTTTATTTCGACCACTGAGTGAACATGTCATCGAAATGTTTAATGAGTCCAAAAGTAGCGTTAAAGTAGATATTTTAAATATTAAATTACCCATATAAAAGCGATAACATAGTCTAAACTTTGTAATCACACATGTCAATAAATCACGCATCATATTTATTCATAGTTAAGAAGTTCGTCTCTCTAATAATGATGTTTTTATTTCGACCACTGAGTGAACATGTCATCGAAATGTTTAATAAGTCCAAAAGTAGCCTTAAAGTAGATATTTTAAATATTAAATTGCCCATTTTATCGATATCATAGTCTTAACTTTGTAATCACACAATATGTCAATAAATCTGGCATCATTTTTATTCATAGTTAAGACGTTCTTCTCTCTATTGACAATGTTTTTGCTTCGACCACTATGTGAACGTGCCATAGACTAATTTAATGAGTCCAAAAGTAGCCTTAAAGTAGATATTTTAAACATTAAATTACCCATATAAAAGCGATATCATAGTGTAAACTTTGTAATCACACAACATGGCAATAAATCTCGCATCTTTACCCGTAGAATCCTGGAACACGGTAAATTAATTTTTACAACTCGGAAAATCCGAATCCACTATACGGGGGGGTAATCCGGGCTCGACCTCTGTTATCCTAAACTTTGATTCCGCTCCCGTATCCCGTAAACGATTGTAGGATTAGGTTGACCGTATGTAAAACGAACTGGATTCAGTCGGTACAATGAATGTAAGGTGAGTTGATCCCTTACGTGAACGAACGGGAATAATTTGAAATTGTGATTTAAATTCGACCGTTGGTTGAGGTTAAAATAAATTATTTGCGATCCACCTAAAAACATATAAGGATACTGGCTTCATAAGAGAACTAGAGATTACTTTTTAGGGAGAAATAACCCGTTTTTTTTATATATTCCTAACAACGTTTATGTAAAACATCATAATGATAGGTCGAACAATTTTTTTTTTTCTATCATAGCATCTGCCTAAGTAAACAATTTTGCTAGTGTCATGTGTAAGAACTTACAATGAATGGGCACAAAGTGGCATGCAAACTCAGAACAGTCACCAGGCCGACCTTTGCCATATCTTCGCAGTTTTACAATGGTAACAACCCAAACTGGTGTGAGAATAAGCACTATACTTTGTGTTATTGTGATATTTTCCTTTGCTTACACATTAAAACTGATCCATCAACATTTTAAGATGGCCCTTATAATGTGTCAGCGAAGGCAGACAGCTTTTAAAGAGTAAAGATATCTGATCCAAAAACTATGGGATCAAGATTACGTATTTGGTTAGGGCTGTGGAGTTAAAAAAGGGACCAGAATTGCCATGTATGTAATGCCGGATAAACTTAAGTTTTATTACTCGCCAGCGCTTGGAATCCTAACTCGATAGGGCTCATTTGATTTTGGAAAGATGTTGAGATGGAAGACAATATTTTTCGAGCGGCAGTTTTACTGGTCCGAGAAGAATGTAAGTGGTTAAGAGAGAGCCTTATCCGATAGTGGAAGATCAGGTATTGTATTCTTTATTATAGTAAAAGAAAGTCATAAGACGGTACCTGAAGTTAACACTATATTATATTGAAATAAAACTAATTTAAACGGATTTTATCGCGGTTATTTATTAATTTTGATCCCGACGTTTCGAAAGCTTTTCAGCCTTCGTGGTCACGGGGCGGACTGAGGTGTAAGTTGTACAAACAAAGTTCATGTTACTCAATAAAATCCGTTTAAATTAGTTATATTTCAATGAATAATATTCGCGTAAATATAAGAAATCATTAACACTGTATATTTCATTCAAATGCTTTCCAAGAAATTAGAAATTCCATAGGTCCATATTACCATTTCGGTTTGCAAGATTCTCAAAAATCTTTATTGTAGTCTGGATGCTAGTGTTGTGAGAGCGGATCTTGTCGCCTTATTTAGTTTAAGCAATGTCAAAGCAAAACTCGCTAAAGATTTCCTTCGTAATTTATTTATTTATTTAAGCCTGCCAATAGTCAGTGCAATACGAAAGTTACAAATTATAATTGAGGTAATTCTTGAAAAGGTACACTGGATCTCTTAAGGCAATCACGAGATGCAAATTGGCAGACAACAAAAACGATGAAGCAATAGTGTTCCAAGCACAAACCTCATTTCTGAATTGACTGCCAATGATTTGCGACTTTTGCTTTCGATACAAGTTAAATGCACAAAAACTAAGCCACCTTTGATTTCACAGACTCCCAGTAAACTTGTTCCCTTTTCCCTACGACACTGATTCCTTTGAAAGATTTATGAAGAGGCATTTGAGCTGCCCGAGATGGCATTGACGACTGCCTATGAAAATTGTGTCACCGACGATCAATATTGTTTGTGGACTGTAACGTATTTACCATCAGCTGTTGTACAGTTAATTTTCAATAAAATGAGTCACTGTTCCTAATTACACGATATTTTAATTGTATTAATAAATGTCAAACAGATCTGAATTCTAGCTAAAGTAAATTTGCAACGTTGAAAACAAGTTTATCAGGAGCTATAGACTCGAATAATGCAAATTGTATAGGCAATTCCTAGGTACTTTTATTCTATCGAATGCTTTTCCACAGACCTACATATCTGGCAGCTATAACAAAACATAAATAACTCGTTTAATCAGTAATCCATGTGTCTCAATTTAGAAAATATAATATAGATTTTAATTCTTTTATTTGCATTATACCGCCTTAAGTTATATAAAATTCGAACAGAATTATAATTATTGTAGACTAGCTTTTATCTCCAGCTTCGCTCGCGTTAATATTCATTTTGTCTAACAAACCAGATGTAGCAATAAAAAGGTTCCATAGAAAGTTTATCCCTGCTTTTACCTCACTTCCTCTAAGTTTTTCGCGAGAAAATGTAGCCAATCGGTATCTCCAGGGTCTCAAATATCTATGCACCAAAATTAATCGTAATTCATTTAACGGTTTAGAGGTGAAATCGTAACAAATAAACTCACTTCCGCATTTATAATATCAGTATAGATTTTATAATAAATCAATTTCTTTAAACATAAATGATCAAAATGTGCAAACGGAGAATTTATATAAGTAAAAGAGCATTGAAGAGATTCAACAACAATTGTAGAAAACATCTATCTTTATCTATCTACCTATACATGGCAGACTTCGACATAATTTTTATTAGATATCTAAAACTGCGTGACCAATTGACAACGAATGTTTCATGCATATTTTTAAAGGCCTATACATTCACTAACAACGGATTTTATGACTGAGGGCCTTCTCTGCTCGTTATAAAGTTGTACGAATCAGCAAAGATCTTTTAGGCCAATATCCAAAACGTCCAAAAAATCCAACAGGACGTACGGGATGGTAGGACGCATAAATTGTGCCCAAATGTACCGGCGTAGTGACAGATTAGTTAGTACATCAATCTAATCAATTGAAGCGATGATAGCTCAGTGGTAGTGTGTACGACTTCGCGTCAAGGAACGTGAGTTCAAATCCAAGCAACTACAATGAGCTTGAGCTTTTGGTGAAGGAAAACATCGTGAGGAAACCATAGCATGGTGGTAGGGATTTTTCTAATGCCCGCCCGGGTAGCTACCACTGTCAAGTTAAAAATCTGCAGCCAGATACCAATAGGTGTGTTCCGGGAGTTGCGCTTGAGAGTCAGTCCCTCCACAGGTTTGCCAGAATGGCCGAAACTTGGTTTGGGCTGCTGCCGAAAAAATAAACAAGGATTCGCAAGGCTAACTAATCAACAGATCCTAACTTACTAATTTCGTGATCCTAACATGACCTTATCGGGCAAGCGGCGTAAGGGCCGCGGGTCCCTTAAAGTCCCTTACAGAACCGTGTACTTAACGTGTAGGTGTGCATGCATGGTATGCGGTGTGATGATGTACTTTCAGTGACGTAGTGTCACTGTATCGCGCGAGCAGAGTCACTCGAGGGCAAGATAATCGGCAAACATCTCGAACCGTCGCGATCTTAAATTGCAGAACTAATGGAATCGTCGGCATTAGGCTATTAGGGATAAACAGAGGAGAAATAACGAATACTGTCCGAGTCTACGACACAACTGAATTATTAGTTTACCCACATGTATAATATTACACACACCGGAAGCCACACTAGTCAAATCAAATCAAATCAAAAATCTTGATACAATTTAGACCCTCAGAAGACGCTTATAAACGTCAAAACTACTTCCGGTTCGGAAAGTAACGCAGTCATTGAGAATAACCGGTAAGAAACTCGATCTGCATCTCACCACACTACGTATACGTCACTTCTGATAGCATGGTGGTGGGGCTTTTTTTATGCCTATCTGGTTCTCTCCCATCCCAAAAATCTGAAGTCAAATACTTATAGATCTATTCTGGCAGTTACATGAGGGGGTATGAGGCTTATCTTGTTCACCATTTTAGAACACGTCGTTTGGACAAAACTGGATACGTTTTATCAGACCTCTTATTTGTAATATTTAATTGGAAGTATTTTCAAAATTAAATAATACCCGGACGATTTCACTAATCAGCTTTTCCTACATACGGCCAGTTCTATACGTTTCTTGTGAAATTTATCACGAAAACGTCGGAACACTTTTCCCGTTGGCGAATGCAAATTGAACAGCCGATTTCGAAGTACTTCGAACAATTGTATCGGACGCCCTGAATACAGATCTGCGCGTCTCATAAAATAACCTTGTTAGATGTTACCTTTTTCTTTTTCTTTTACACTTTCCTCAAAACGTTTATTTTATTTTTCTGTTTCAAATGAGAATTTATAAACTAACTCTGGCAGTATAGTTTACAGGTGATAACAACCTTCTATTTCTAATTCGTCGCTAGTAGGCTGTATACTATATGATAGTATACTCGAATGCTTCTTTATATCGTTTTTAATTAAAACTATACTAAAGGAAAATATGCACATTAAATATTTTTTATTTTATTTTCAAATTAAACAATAGATTTTGATAAAATTTGACGTGATGATACTTAATACATGCGTCAATATATATGATATTTTTATATAGTATATAGTTATAGTAGTTATAGTATATATATAGTTTTTATATAGTATATAGTTTTCTTGATGAATATTGATGTCATTTTAATTTTCGAATAGCTCACAACACAATTAAACGTAACTGCTGTATATAAAATGGATGTTTGTTTCTATGAAATTGCTAAGTGCCAATGACAATTGCCCGGTCACCATAAAAATATTCATCGTTATGTATTTTTATGGAGTGTAATATTATGGTATACATTACCACGTTTTTTTGTAATTCCATGCATCAAACTAACTTCACTGAATTTAAGCATTCGATTCAATTCGAATTAAACTCATTGTTTTAACCACAGCCTGTGTAATCAGGCTGAAACGTCAACCAATTATTAAAAACTAAGTCGCGTTATAGACCTATATTTAATTTCTATATTGTAATGTATACCATACGCGAACGCTTACAAAGTGAAAACCTCCAACATCAAGAAAGGAACATACTCACAGGAAGACGTTCCACAACTCCACGGTACGACAAAAATGGCGCTGTAGACAAGTTGTTAACAAATGAAAAGAGGACGGCAACATTTGATGAAGTAGATAGTACTAAATTGAGTTTATAGTATTTGTATCCAATGATATTATAAATAAGAATATGTCCATAAGACATAAGCGCGCCAAAGATGGCACACTGATTTTGTGTCAGTTGGCACAATCAAGCCTCAGTATCGCGTCAGCGTTCAGGGAAGTATGTTGTGTAGCGACTGATATATCAAGCGCAATAAACAACAGAAAATCGTGTACAATTGGATATTATACAATCTATAAAATATCCATCCATCCATCCATACAAAATATAAAGTAGTATATATCCATCCACCCGTAAAAAACTCCATTACAATTTTTTTTTTAAAGTGAAGGTTAAGCTTTATGGCCATAATCTCATTTGATTATAAGTAAAGATAGGCCCAAATTGGTAGAATAAATCTGTGAAAGAACTGGTTACCAAATGCTGCTGCCGGAACACAGCTATTGGCAGTTGGCGGCAGATTTTTATCTTGAGGGCAGTTGCTAGATAGGCGGGCATTAGAAAAAGCCCTACCGCCATGCTATGGTTTCCTCACGATGTTTTCCTTCACCGAAAGCTCAAGTTCATTGTAGGTGGCAGGATTCGATCTCACATAACTCCACGCGGCGTGCCTGCAAGCTACCACTGAGCTATCGTCGCAGCAATGTATAAAGTCTTTTTTTCGTGCCCGGTTTTAAAAAAGAAACATATTGCCCTACTACCCCATTCATTATTTTTGCTCTAATATTATAATATCATCGGCCGTATCTATGCAAATTCGTAGCTCTACGCCCCGTTTGTAACAAAGATATCGGGTGCCGAGGAAGTTTCAATGCTATCTCATGAACGAACGTTCTCATTCACAAACATCTACGTATATACAGTTTGTTGTTTCATTTCCATATCACGGTGACATAAAATCAAGAGATGCAATCATACTATACATTCCAGTGCTACGACGTTCAAGTCGTAAGGGACTACCCTCGCGGCCCTTGAACTGTTTACCTGATAAGGTCGTTGTTAGGATCACTAAATTAGTAAGACCGGACCTGTTGGTTAGTCAGGATCGTGGATCTTTTTTTTTATTTCTGAATTTCAGGTTCGGCAGTTCTGGCACCCTTGTGCCCGCTGCCTCAGAGCTGAGTGCCCTCAGCACTCGCCCCAAAAAGTTCGGTGGAGCTGTCAAAACCCCCGGAGCTAACAGCGTACGTCAGTTCGAAAAAAAAAAACGGTCAAGTCAAGTAGGTGTGAAATATATTCTATTAAGCTTATCCCGCGACTTCGTTCGCGAGGGATGAAAATTATTTAACCTCGCGGCTTCATTCAAATGATAATAACTTTTGTTAGAGTGAACCGATTTTAATGTGACAAAGGCTGAATGTTTTATCATAAACGTGCACAAACAAATGGACTGACAGACATTTCTAAAAATAATATGTAATATATTTTTAAATCTATTGAATTATTTATATCTAGGCCCTTGCAATAAAATTTTGCATAAATCTAAATTGTTGAGACGCGTTAAAATATTACTTTCTTATTATATGTATAGATAAAGTATAAATGTGTTTTAAGGGGAAGTCTACAGATTAACATATCTGTTGGATATACACGATCCATTGCCGACTTCCTGTTAACCGACTATCATAAGAGATTGAGATCAAACGTTAGGCAAGATCGAGCAAAATATCTGTTTAATTCCCAATTAGGCAAAGCTTTTATTAGAATTAGTAGCAGTGGCAGAGCATTTTCTAATGTCAGCCTAGTTGGCTACCACCCTCATGTTAACAAATTAGCCGCTAAATACCTTTAAACGTGTTCCGGAAGTTGCAATTGAGCGGAAGTTCCACTATTATGCTCGGCGTGTTCATGACCTTGGATTGTATCGTCAATTAACATCTAGTGGGTTTGTAGTTATAAGGCTAAAATAAAAAGTAAACAAAAACATATATCTAAATACATATAATATTGCCCTTCCTCGGTTCGATGAATAAATAAATAATAAAAAATTAAAGGTATCGCTCGTCGGTCGGATAAATATAATTTTGAGACTAATGGTAATTATAAGTTATAAATAATCCGAATATTATTTAATTTAAAAATCACTCTTAAATCAAAAGATTTAAGTTTTTACTTCTACTACAATAATTAAATTTTGAAACGATGATAGCTCAGTGGTAGTGGGTACAACTTCACGTCAAGGGACGTGAGTTCGAATACAACTATCTACAATGAGTTTGAGGTTTCGGTAAAGGAAAACATCGTGAGGAAACGATAGCATGGTGGTAAGGCTTTTTCTAATGATCGGCTGGCTAGCAACCGCAAGTTGAAAATCTGCCGCCAAATACCAATCGGTATGTTCCAGCAGCTGCACTTGAGAGCCAGTCTACAGGTTTGGCGTGTAAAACAACTTGGACCGTATCGTCACTTAAGATCAGGTGGGAGTATGGTCATCACGCTAAACTCTAACTATATAAAAAAATACTATCTACTATGTTTGTACTGAAGCGATGATGGCTTTGTTGGTAGTACGTACGGACGCCGCGTTAATGATTATGAGTTCGAATTACAGCAGTGAGGAAAGTGGATGAAAACATCCTAATGAGCCCACAGCTACCACCCTCATATTGACAATCTACCGCCAAATACCTTAAGGTGTGTACCGGCTGTTGCACTTGAAAACCAGTCGCTCCACTAGGCTTAGTGTCCACTGTATTGCATATATATCTAAATTAAAAAATATATCCCCATTTCTCGATGACTTTCCAGTTGCGCAGATATTATTAACTCGAATAGTAACAATGTAAAGTGCGGAATGACGTAACATCCGGTTTACTTCAACGGAAGTGAGGGGGGGGAGTTCGCAGCTGACGCTATTTCTGCATCGCCGTGTTCTTCCAGACTCGAATCTTAATTTACATCTGCATCGCATCTTCATTGTTTAATATTATAAACGACTCGATATACCCGCGACTTTGTTCGCGTCGACATCGAATAAACATAGCCTGTGGTATTTTCCTCGTGACATTATTTTAGTATCTTACTATGTATAATTTACTGACTGGTCTTTTTTTCCAGTTTTCCGTTTTCATTTAGCTTGTAATAAGTTTTCTTTTTCATATCGGCCCAAATATTATATAAGCAGATAATACAATGAAAGTAATTCAACGAATGTTATTGCATTACGAGTACAGCAACGACTTATGATTAGAGTATATCAACGAATTATTCAAAGTACTGCAACGGATGTTTGCGCATTACGTGACGTCATCGCTCCACTATACTATAAAAAGGCGCTACGTAACGCTGGCTAGTTTGTTATCATAGTAGTGCAGCTGCCGGAACACACCTATCTGTATTTGGCGGCAGGTTTACAACTTGAGGGTGGTAGCTACCCAGGCGAGCATTAGAAAAAGCCCTACCACCATGCTATGGTCTCCTCACGATGTTTTCCTTCACCGAAAGCTCAAGGTCATTGTAGGTGCTTGGATTCGAACTCGCGTCCCTCGACGCGAAGTCGTGCACGCTACCACTGCATGCAGATGATGCAGATCGAGTTTCTCGCCGGTTCTTCTCGATGACTGCGTTACTTTCCGAACCGAATACTTTCGACGTACACAAGCGCATTCTTACGACCTAAACTGTGGATAAAGATTCTTGATTTGATATGAATAGACAAAATTCCCACGCAAAACTACCACCGTAACATTTCCTTCTATATCTATTCCGTTACGTTACAGTTCAATATAAGAGAGGCCGGTAATTTAGTGAATATTCTTTGACCGCATTTTTAGTAGAGCCGCGTTAACATTCGAAGCTAGCTTTCACGCCACGGCGACTCCATAAAATAAGACATTTGCCGCAGTTCCCGACAGCTGGGAGGAGGAAATTGCGCCTCTGCGACTTCTCGAACAGGGCCGTGATATTGTGATCACCCGTTTCACTCGATGAATGTCACTTAAATAACGAAGAATTATTGCCGACTATAAAATACGGTATTGGATTTTAAGGATATTAGAGTTTATTGAATTCTTTATCTCGAGTTATGAGGTTATTCAGTCTTTTGGAGAGTAGATACTCGTGCAAAATAAATTTTTAATTGAAGGATTTTGTTGTAGCTCCGGTGGACGACGTAGGTAGAATTAATGCGTCGTGAATAAAAACTTAATTATATTAATTAGAAATAAAGAAAAAATATAAAACAAATACAAGGAAAAAAAAAAAAAAAAAAAAACGAGTGATGTCGTGGGACACCAGATACCAAGAAGTTTCTAATTATAAAAATATTAATTTCAAGTTCTATTCGAGGTATAAAGAAAATAATTATTCGGGGTATACATTTGTTATCATGATTTTTTTATCGATAAAAAAAAAAAATGTCCTATCACCTTTATTATTATTTACAATGATTTATAAAAACATATAATAATAACAGTCATCACGTAGACTATACATTAGACACTGTATAGCCATCATACATAGACTATACATAAAAAATCTTACGCTAACGTTACGGACGTTTTTTGCCGTAGCCCCACGTGACGCCCCATAAGAAACTTCGTTCCAACAAACGATTGTCGATAATAACATCACCTATAAACTCCATTCGACGCGATAGGTTATAAATGACCTAATAAATAGAAATTAAACAACAAATTTACAATCATGACATACCGCAATTTTTATTTAATTTCTTTATACTTTAAAGGTTAAGCGGTATGGCCACAATTTCACGTGATGTTAAGTGACAAATGACAAAGAAGGTAGATATGCTAATACTTACGGAGCGATAATAGCTCAGTGGTAGTGTGCACGACTTCGCGTCAAGGGACGTGGGTTCGAACCCAAGCACCTACAATGAGCTTGAGCTTTCGGTGAAGGAAAACATCGTGAGGAAACCATAGCATGGTGGTAGGGCTTTTTCTAATGCCCGCCTGGCTAGCTACCACCCTCTAGTTGTAAACCTGCCGCCAAATACCAATAGGTGTGTTCCGGCAGCAGCACTTGAGAGCCAGTTCCTCCACAGGTTTAGCGTGTCTACCAACTTGGGCCGTATCGCCACTTAAGATCAGGTGAGATTATGCCAATAACGCTAAACCGTAAGTATAAAAAAAGACACTGGCTCACAAGTGCAACTGCTGTAACTAAACATATTTGGCGGCACATTTTCAACTTGAAATTGTTAGTTAGCAATTTGGCATTAGAAATAGCACTACCACTTTGTTACTCGTAGGGTTTCATCACGATGCTTACCTTCACCAAAAGTTAATATCGTTAGTTAGTTAGTTAGTTCCGTTAACGCAGCATCCATACATACTTCCAAATAAGTCTACACAAACCTATAAACTATATAATGATTGTATGTTTACGCGAATATTATTCATTGAAATAAAACTAATTTAAACGGAACGGAAATAAACCCAAAAGACCGATTGCCAGACCTCAAGACACTGTGAGCTCTTTCTGCGTAGATCGGAATACAATCAATAATAAAAATTAAATCGAAGGTAGACACAGTGACATGAACTTTTCTGGACAACCTACACCTCAGTCCGCCCCGTGACCGCGAAGGTTGAAAAGCTTTCGAAACGTCGGGATCAAAATAAATAAATAACCGCGATAAAATCCGTTTAAATTAGTTTTATTTCTATAAACTATACATAAAACTCCTGCAACGCGGCTTATTGTAGACCAATTCACTGACTACCTACATTTATTCAAGTAATGGGGGAATCGTCTTGCAATAATCCGACTCCGAAGTATTCACACGTCACATCCCCATGAAATAAGTCATTTACCGCAGTTCCCGACAGCTGCGCCGGAGGAAATTGCTACAATGCGACTCGGCGAAACGGCGCCATATTGCTCCCCGACTATTCTATACCGTGGATCTTATTTAAGACATTCTTGTGAATAATCATCATTGTGATTTCCATCATTAAGCTTTCACAATAAAAGTGCGAGCATTAAAATTTGAACCCAATCCTTATTGACTGTATTATGTTGATCAAAACGTTCCATCAAATCAATTTCGTATAAACTGCTAAGCAGTGTATATGGGCGCAAATAAATAAATAATGATTATATTATTGCATAAATATAATTAGTATTTAAGATTGATATTTAAATAGCTATTTGTGATCACAAAACTGTGAATTTAAATACCCTAAAATTATTGGGATATCTTGTTAGTAACACCATCTGTTGATAAACCTTGCAAAGTGGTTTTTGGGTATTAAAATAAATTAGTAATATGCGTAAAATAAATCATTTGGAGTTATGTAAAATTCATTATAATATGAACATTGATTTTTGAACTATATTACATAAATTAATTGTGCAGTAATTTCAATTACATGTTGTAAAAGAAGTTGCATTTTTTAAACGTTAAGTTGGTTTATATATATAGTTCGCAGCTCACATTTAGTTCAGTTCTGTACTAGAAATTGGCTGGAAATAAACCAAGTTATATTACGTATGTTCCTATCATTATGGAGTCTGAACGCGATAATTCTGGCGTATCGCCGGCATGTACTATCCGAATAACTCTCTTCATATATCTTGTTTAAACTCTCCATAAGTCAATTAGGTATTTGAAAATTCTATCAGTCTAACATTCTTCATAAATGGAAAGTGTATTCTGTTGGAAGCAGTAACATCTTTCGTTGGTATTTCTGAAGTATAAATTCATTTTAAATTCTTATGTAGTATTTTTATGTGTTGCTATAACTCAGTTACTTGGGAGATGATATAAAATACAGCAATGACCCTAAAATCCGTCTCCACAAATTGTATTACAAGGTGTTTTAAAGCGATCTATCCAAATCTATTAAAGATAATCTTTACAATAATTGACCATTGTATTAATTGTCTGTGTATTGTTATTATAGACTTCAACCAATGCATCGTCAGCCCGCGGTCTGACGCGATGCAGCAAGGACCATCTAACCGATGCCGACGCTCGAGATGCTAGATACTCATGCGCAGTACAAACCAATGCAGTCAGCGCCTAACGCTAACGAAGGAATTAACGAAAAGGAAACGCTTGCGTTTATAATTTATAACATGCATCAAATTCGGTATTCGAAAGGATTTAACGTAGCTACATTAATGCTGTGCGGTGTGAAACCTAAATACACCGTCCGGCTGGCCGGCAAGTCTTCTAAAGGAAAAACTCTAAGATAAACTGCCGGGTGATTACATGTGTATGACATCACATTGATAGGTGAAATGTGTGACCGTTACTGGCGAGTAAATATGCATACTCGATCCAGATGGCGAGCTGACGTTACATTGCATTAACCGCGTGAGTTCGCTACAGTCTATATTGTTAAGGATTAGAAAAAAACATTAAATCAGTTCGTATATAAGGCAGCGCAAGTGGGTAACTCGCTCATTTGCTCGAGAACCATCGGATCGTCAACACGTTCGTATAACCTGGTTACAAGAATATATAAATAAATTTACTACTCATCCACACATTCTAAGATATCAAGCCTTTCTAAGTTATTAACTTGAAATTATACAGGGATATCCTTATTTCAAACTACATAATACTTTTCTATACGGTACCAGACCTCTAGATCTGTAATCTGATATTCAAAGATCTCTTCCGAAATTTTTATAGTCAAGAATATGTTTACCATTTGACTAGCTATGTCTACTACTTCTCTTATGTAGAACGAGAAATTCTTTATTTCTATATGTCTCTGAAAAACAGTACTTTTTGGATGAAAAGTATCGTATGTCCTTTTTTTATACTCCTGACTACGTGTTTGCAAAATTTCATGATGATCAACGAATTATTTTGTATAAGGTTCTATTAAAATGATATTAAATATTACGCCTTGATATCTGGAGAAAAACGTTTAAGAGCGCGTTTTCTTTTAATTTACTAATTGAGAGGCGGTATAATGATAGAGTCTATATATTCTTTATAAATCTAGCTATCATACACAAAACTAACTTTACAAATTCGACTAGTGGTCCCAATAATTGGCGCGTTTAAACAGACAAGCGAAAACGTCTTGAGCTGGTTTAGCGTTATGGCCATAATCTCACCTGACCTTAAGTAACGATACGGCCCAAGTTGGTAGACACACTAAACCTGTGGAAGAACTGGCTCTCAAGTGCAACTGCTGGAACACACCTATTTTTGGCGGCAGGTTTACAACTTGAAGATGGTTGCTAACCAGGCGTGTATTAGAAAAAGCCCTACCACCATGCTATAGTTTCCTCATAATGTTTTCCATCACCGAAAGCTCAAGCTCATTGTAGGTGCTCCAACTTGAACTCACGTCCCTTGACGCAAAGTCGTACACAATACTACTGAGCTATCATTGCTTCAAAAAAGCTTTAATTGTGGCGCCGGCTCTATTTAAAATTATATTCAGCATCACCTCGAAGGTAATAATAGATGATTAAAATTAATCAACGAAATATATGACAACGCATTGTTTCTATTTTAGTCAGGCTAGGATGACAAGGAACGGAACGAAGCAAAACTATCAGTTCCCAGAAAATGTGCCGCGTCACCCACAAAAAGCGGTAACCAATTGCTTCTTAGAAGTGTTGACAAGTCAACATATTAAGTGGCGCTTAAAATTCGTCGTCACACAGAAGTGTCTCGTCGCTAATCAAGCGGCTTAAGTGGATGACAAAACGAATTGCTTCGAAAGAATAATCAATTTTTTTTTTTTTTTATTATACTTAAGGTTTACCGTTATGGCCGTAATCTCACCTGATCTTAATTGACGATACGGCCCAAGTTGGTAGACACGCTAAACCTGTGGAGGAACTGGCTCTCAAGTGCTGCTACCGGAACACACCTATTGGTATTTGGCGGCAGGTTCACAACTAGAGGGTGGTAGCTAGCCAGGCGGGCATTAGAACCATGCAATCTAACACACTCACGTTTCCTTGATCCTTTAGGGACCCAAAAAAAAACTCCTAATTTAACCTTGCACACTAAATGCTTCACCTTGTTTTGGATCTTACCTTACCTAATGGTAATTGTGGAACCGTCTTCTTGTGACCGTGTTCCGTTGTTCCTATGATATTGGGTCCTTCAAAGAGGCCTGAAGAGGTATCTAAGCAGATCAGCACAACAATCATGACTGGCAGTGAATTATGTTCGGTGTTAGTCACCGCTGATATGAATTGTACCGTACTTACTATCAAGTTCAGGTATATTCATTGCAGTAAAATAATTTAGTTTATCAACGCTACACCTAATGTTTAGTACACTATAGTTCAAAACAGAGACGATCATCCAAGGGTCAGCAATACATCGATAATAACTACTCTCAAGTCCGCTTGCAAGATTTTACAGTTGTAGGATATACGCCGAGTGATCCCGAAATATGTTAAAACAATACTTTACCTATATACAGCTTAAAATAATTATTATAGATTCTTTATAGATTACAGTTGGTCTAGCGGTTAAAGCAGTTTTCTTCCTGCATCCGCTGCTGCGAAGTGCCGTCGGTACCGGTCGTAGACAATAATTGCTTTAAGTTTGGGTGTTATTTTATCCTTATTAATATTATCATCACAGGACGACCAGACGCCGCGCGGGTTTCCACCCTTATGTGGTAGAAGTACCCATGATTCGTACGAAACGATTTGCGTCTTCGTTTATCATGCGGACAGCAAAGGAGTGGAACTCTCTCACGGCGTCTGTCTTCCCATCAACTTATAATCTGGATAGTTTCAACAGAGGAGTGAACAGGCATATTTTAAGTTTGCACGCTCCATCGTCGGCCTCATCTATGCTTACCACCAGACATGATTGAGATCAAGCGCAAACTTATAATGCATAAAAAAACAAGAAAAAAATATGTAATTTGTATGTTACGCTTTCACGCGAAAACTACTTAATCGATCATCATGAAACTTTGTACACGTATGCTTGGAGGTATTAGAACTAACATAGGATAGTTTTTATTGAAAAAAAATCTATACGAAAGATAAAAAAAATTAATGTCGAAAAATCTCAAAATCTAGCTATTTCAACGTCATCTATCATTCCAGAGTATAGGTGATACGAAGTTCACCGAATCAGCTGGTGATTCATAATTGTGCTAATCTAAAGTCATTTGCTTTACTTTGCACACTTGACTTTAACTTAGTGACCTACTTAGGCAAATGCTAAGAAAAATAGGTTAGGACGTTTTCTAAATAGATGTCCCTCCAGCGCAGGTATCAAATTCGTGTAGTTAACGATCTTAAGCAAATTAATGAACTGTAATGTTTATGCGTAATATGTTGGGACCGGATTAATTTAATCGATTCGTCACTGACTTCCATTACGTAAAGCCGTAAAATAAAGATCATCTGTAATTATATCAGTACATTATAAATTTTAATGCGGCCCACATCGAACATATTGGCAAACCGTTCGTTAATCTCGCCGACAAGTACGTCAGAAACAATTAAACGTGTGAAATAAAAACTAAACGGCTGGGCAATTAATTTTCCATAAAATTTACTGCAAACAGATGGAGCTTCGGTTCTCATAGTATGATTACGTCATTCCATATATTCATCAATAGGCTCAGAGGTAACGTGTAGGAACGTTGCGTCAAGGCATGAGTTCGAATCGAATGAAGGAAAACATCGAAGAAACCATAGCATGGTGGTAGGGCTTTTTGTAATTCCCGCCTGGCTAGCTACCACCCTCAAGTTGAAAATCTGCCGCCATATACCAATAAGTGTGTCCGACAGTTGCATATGAGAGCCAGTCCCTCCAATAAAGGCCGGCAACGCACCTGTAATTCCTCTGGTGTTGCGGGTATCCACGGGCGGCGGTGATCACTTACCATCAGGTGAGCCGCTTGCTCGTTTGCCATAAAAAAATAAGACCTATGGTATGATTAAAAACTATAGTTTTACAAATATTTATATCTCCTATATTTTCCAATAAAGCAATTACAATTTAAGCTTCTATTTCAATATATTGTCCACTTTCTTCGGTTTAAGCATCATTTGACATAAAGGACTTTCCTTAAAGACTTAATACAATCGTGAACTGAAGATAAAACTTTAATAAAAATATTAACAACCTGTTGAGATCTATAACTATGAAAAATAAGTCACTAAAACTGAACAAGGAGCGTAGAAGCCTTGGTCTAGTTTCAAATATGTTTGCTTCCGTTGTACAATTTAAATACTAATCTTTTATCGAAATAAAACTAATTTAAACGGATTTTATCGCGGTTATTTATTAATTTTGATCCAGACGTTTCGAAAGCTTTCAAATCCGTTTAAATTAGTTTTATTTCGATGTATAATATTCGCGTAAACAAAAGACATAATTACTAATCTTTTACTTGAAAATGTACATATCATGTTTAATATGGAAGAAAACTGCAACACATCTGTAGATGTTTGGTGATAGATTTCCAACATGCAGTTGGTAGCTATACAGCCGAGTAGTAGATTTTTTTTAAATATATCTAAGGTTAAGCGTTATGGACATTATCTCAAATGATCTTGAGTAACGATACGGCCTAAGTTGGTAGACGCGATAAGCCTGTGCAGGAACTGACACTCAAGTGCAACCGCCGGAACAGGCTCATTAGTACTTGGCAACAGATTTTCAACTTAAGAGTGGTAGCTACCCAGGCGGGCATTAGAAAAATCCTACCACCACGCTATGGTTTCCTCACAATATTTTCCTTCACCGAAAGCTGAAGCTCAATTGATGTAGTTGGACTCCAGTCCATTCAATTATGTTTTTTACTGGTTTTTGATTTTACAATAAAAATATTGAAGACGATGAAATATTTAGTAGTATTTAGTATTGAGTAAGATTATCCTGCAATCCGGGAGTCTTCAAACAGAGAGCGAACAGATACTTACTGTGTAAACGCGATACATCATAGGCCACATCGTCACTTATCATCAGGCGAGTCTCTGCTCAAGCGCTCGCTTATTCGATATATAAAAAAAAGCAATTGTTGTTGAAGCTTGATATTAGTGCGAAAAGTTAAGTGATAAACGCGAAGGAAAAATTGTTAGTAGCACATAGTTCCTATAAATCTATTAATTTCAATGATAATAGTCAAAAAAAGAATGGTATGAAAATAGACTCCCATTAGCGAGCGCGTGTGAAAGTCGAGAGTAAAGTGTACATCAAGGCAAAAGAGACGGCCGACGGGAATCGAGTTAGATCGACCCGTTTCCATTATACAACGATTTATATCGTAATTAATTATTACAAACTAGCCATTTCCGGTAGATAGATGCGACGTAGAAACGTTCTCTGTAAAAATTAATATTTATGTAAAAACAGGAATTCAATCACAGGCTATATTATTCGTTGATTACCGCAGAAAATCACATCGAAATCCGAAAGGAAATTAAAAAGAAATCTCTGTACCGCATTAATTTCAAAATTAGCCTATGTGTTGACAAATAATACGAGTTACCACAATATCAAATTCTGTCTAGTAATATCAGGATAATGCACGTAAACCAGACAGGTAGATAATAAAAATATACAAAGACCATATGACACCAGTGAAATCGCTAAATGTACGGTCAATAATACGTGATACAACTTTTTTTTTTAATTTAAAGTAACGAAATTGCCCTGTCAGTTGATGTGACAGATTGATAATATTTCTCTGCCTCCCTTATTCAACTCCAGCTGACTTTATCAGCTCGATAATCGCATAGTCAAGCGTTCTTTTTTTTAACCTTAAGGTTTAGCGTTATGGCCATAATCTCATCTGATCTTAAGTGTCGATACGGCCCAAGTTGGTAGACACGCTAAACCTGTGGAGGAACTGGTTGTCAAGTGCAGCTGCCAGAACACACCTATTGGTATTTGGCGGCAGGATTACAACTTGAAGGTGGTAGCTACCCAGGCGGGCATTAGAAAAAGCCCTACCACCATGCCATGGTTTCCTCACGGTATTTCCTTCACCGAAAGCTCAATTGAGCTCATTGTAGGTTCTCTGTCGCTTATGATATTTTCATAGTTCCTTGAATATATTTTTTCCTAATATATTTATTCCTAATCTTATCCATTACTGTTACTTAACACATAGACCTCAACATACACATCATTCACTATAATTTTCCTTCATACATCTCTTTCGTCGCCTACTATTTAGATCCGTACATTACAAGTTTTATGACTACAATATAATACTATTTATTCTGTTTATTCTAATTGCCTCCCCGATATACGAGATAAATGTACAACTTAATAGTAAATTAACTTCGTCATACCTTAGCACAATAAGTTCGCGCTTCGATATTCATTAGAATAACGGAACAAATTGAAACAATGGAAACGTACAAAGCACTACACACTCATTATTAGATCATTGCTAGTGAGATGTGGTAAGTAACCTATGTCTTATACATTATATTCCTTGGCTCCATTCAGATATGCGCCTAGAAGTAACTTCTTGATAATTTCGCCATAATTCACAAAGGGGAAGGGTTTTATAGAAGCGTTAGGTATTGTATTTTATTCGTAGAAACTTGAAGGTCGCGTCACCGAAATGTTTGCCTTAAGTAGCATAAGAAGTAAATAATATTGAAGATTTATTTGAAATCCACGTCCGTGTAACCAATAAATAATTGTTCTCGTTTGGTGGTTATTGGTCGTTAATCGTGAATAATAATTTGCTCGTTACTCGGTCCGTTAACTATGACTAAAAAGTCTTTCACAATTGCATCGATGATAGCTCAGTCAAAGGAAGTGAGTTTCAATATTCGCAATGAGCTTGAGCTATCGGTGAAGGACAACATCGTGATGAAGGAATAGCATGGTGGTAGAGATTTTTCAATGCTCACCTGGCCAGCGTGGCTAGCTTGAGTGCACTTGAGAGCCAATTCATGCCTAAATGTAGCGTGTCCACCATTTTGGGCAGAATCGTCACTTAATCCTCGATGGCTGTAATCTTTGGCTAAATGTAATAAATATACAAAAAAAAATGTATTTAAGAGTTAACGTTATGGCCGTAATCTCACCTGATCTTAAGTGACGATACGGCCCAAGTTGGTAGACAAGCTAAGGCTGTGGAGCAACTGGCTTTCAAGTGCAGTTGCTGGAATACACCAATTGGTATTTGGCGGCCGATTTTCAACTTGAGGGTGGTTATTAGCTAGGCGAGCATTAGAAAAGGCCCTAACACCATGCCATGGTTTCCTCACAGTATTTTCCTTCACCGAAATCTCAATTGAGCTCATTGTAGGTGCTTGGATTCGAACTGACGTCCCTGGACGCGCAGTCGTACACAGTACCACTGAGCTATCATCGCTTCTAACATTGATGGATTTGCCCAAAGTGCAGAAGCCGTACAAAAAACTTCACTTTACATGGTCTTTTAATTATATTACTGCACCAGAAGTTTAACTTCAATAACTTCTAGTCGAACGAAGTCGCGGGTCCAGCTAGTGAATTTATATAACCGAATCATCTTACCATCGCTTGTCCTAATCCCTATACAGGGTATATTACAAACGTCGTTACTGCATCCCGTTTTGTTTCGAACGTGATCAAAATATAAGATTTTCCCAATTTTAATGGCTTACAACGTTCGGTTTCCGGTTTTTCCTTTATAATAACAGCTCCATTTGAAGTTTGACCTTTCGCTTTTGCTTCATAAATATTTAATATTAGTATGGATCATTTTTTAAACATTTAGGGAGAAATGATGATGGAATTACTACGATGCTCGCGCACAGTGACATCTAAGTCGGCACCTCGAAGTTCGTTGTACGCGTTCTTGATATCCGGTGACTATATACAAGGTAGTTCGATGATAGCTCAGTGGTAGTGTGTACGACTTCGCGTCAACGGTAGTGAGTTCGAATCTAAGCACCTACAATGAGCTTGAGCTTTCAGTGAAGGAAAACATCGTGAGGAGACCATAGCATAGTGGTAGGGCTTTTTCTAATGCCCGCCTGGGTAGCTACCACCCCCGAGTTGTAAGCCTGCCGCCAAATACCAATAGGTGTGTTCCAGCAGCTGCACTTGAGAGCCAGTTCCTCCACAGGATTAGCGTGTCTACCAACTTTGGCCGTATCGTCACTTAAGATCAGGTGAGATTATGGCCATAACGCTAAACTTTACATATATATATATATTTAATATTATATATAAGAAGGTGAGTTTGTTTGTTTGTTACGCTTGTACTCTGAAACCGCTGAAATTAGTGATAGAAGGGGATCCTGAAGACCGTGATAGACTACTTTTTCGCGCGAAAACCTATTGCAAATGGGGTAAAATGAGGGATAAACTTTGTATGATACTTTTTATTGCACCATCCGATTGGTTGGTCAAAATCAATATTAAAGTGAGTGAAACCGCACGTTAAACCTAGTCTGTAAAGGCGGTGGTTGATTGAATCACTAACGAACATAGAAGAAACGTACACAAATAGACAAACATTGAATATAACAAAAGATTTCCAACATAATAGAAGAGAAATTTCTCACAGCTGTCCCGGAAGGTTAATAGCATCAAAAACGTTCTTAAAATAATATTTGCAATAGTTATATTAATAACCATTACAGAAGACTACTAATAATTAACTTTGAAGCGATGATAGCTCAGTGGTAGTGTGTAAGAACGCCTCGTCATGAGACGTGAGTTCGAATCCAAACACCTAGAATGAGCTATCGGTAAAGGAAAACGTAGTGGGGAATATTGCATGGTGGTAGGGCTTGCCATAATGCCCGCCTGGTTAGCTACCACCCTCAAGTTGATAATCGACCGCCAAATACCAATATGTGTGTTCTAAGTCATAGGTCCTAGTAAGTCGAGTTGGTAACTTACGGTATATACTGTAGCAGTGGTATTCAGTATGAGGCCTGCACGCGTTCAGAGGTCGAATCGACGAATTGACGACGAAATAAATATAAACTATATAGAGTATAATATATTTGCTATGTATAATGATTTCTTAGGTTTACGCGAATATTATTCATTGAAATAAAACTAATTTAAACGGATTTTATCGCAGTTATTTATTAAATTTTGATCCCGACGTTTCGAAAGCTTTTCAGCCTTTGTGGTCACGGGACGGAGTGAGGTGTAGGTTGTCCAGAAAAGTTTATATTAGTTATGTTATGTATGTTAGATATGAAGGTAGACACAGTAATATAAACTTTTCTGGACAACCTACACCTCAGTCCGCCCCGTGACCACGAAGACTGAAAAGCTTTCGAAACGTCGGGATCAAAATTTAATAAGTAACCGCGATGAAATCCGTTTAAATTAGTTTTATTTCAATATTTGCTATGTAACTGAATAGTGCAAATGAGCACACACATAGTTTATTTTACTCTAAAATAACCGTTAAGCGACAAAAAGCTAAACCACTGTCATTAATTAAAATACTAGTAAATACAAAACAAAATCAATACACAAACTATTTGATATAATCTTATACAAATGTATTCTGAAATCCATTTGGTGACGCAGGCGTGAAAGAATAATTTATCGAATATGATGATGACATGCTTTGATTTTATTAAACGTGGAACGATTATCACCAATAGGTACATTAACAAAAATACCTAATTGACGCAGAATAGTTTACCTTTCATGATACGTGAAAGTCATCACAAGATAAGTATCGATTCTGGATTTCTTTTTTTCTAAAGACGAACGGAACTCACTGGAACGGAAGTCACTGCATAGTTCTACTGTATAATACCGTGAAAATTTCTGAGAGCCGGTCCCTCCAAGGTTTAGCGTAAGATCTGGTGGGATTATGGCCTTAATAACGCTAAACATTAACTAAAAAAAAAACAACGATGATCTCCCTTAGGAATAAGCAAACCATCAAGTTCGCAGATTAGTAGACGAAGGACGAAAGCTGTCCCTGGATTCTTCCAGTATTGGTGATCAAAAGCCGTCGTGGTATCTGATCATGATTGTCACCGGATGAGTCTTGCCACAGACCCTTCTTGTGGCAGTCTTGCCACAGACCCTTCTTGTGGCCTGCCCGGGTATTGCCGTCACGTATAACTAGAGTAGGTCCGTAAATATCAAGGGACATGAGTTCGAATGCAAGCACCTACAATGAGCTTGAGTTTTCGGTGAAGGAAACCATAGCATGTCGGTAGAGCTTTATCAAACGCCCGCCTGGCTAGCTACCACTCTCAAGTTGAAAACCTTGCCGCCAAATACCAACAGGTGTGTTCCGGCAGCTGCACTTGAGAGCCAGTTCCTCCACATGTTTAGCGTGTCTACCATCGTGGGCCGTATCGTCACTAAAGATTAGGTGAGATTATGGCCATAACGCTAAACCTTAAGTATAAAAAAAGAATAGATTTCTATCTACGATAACAAAATACGGAGGTAATGAACGTCATTCTGGCTTGTATATATATTTTTGCATGCAGCAGTGAAGAAGCAATTATCCTTCATACTGGTGTGTATGGTTACAATGTCAATAGATAGTTCAAATGTCTGCAATGCGTCCGAGCTGTTAGTAAAGGAAAACATCGTCATGATTCCATAGCATGACTTTTTCTAATGGGTTTAAGTTGAAAATCTACGGCCAAATACCTATATAGGTATGATCCGGCGGTTGCCTTTGGGAGCCAGGCCGTCCACTAGTTTTAGTGTGTCAACCATCTTGGGCATATCCACACTTAACATCGGTTTAGCGTTATGGACATAATCACACCTGATCTTAAGTGACGATACGGCCCAAATTGATACTCACACTAAACCTGTGGAGGGTCTGGCTCTCAAGTGCAACTGCTGGAACACAGCTATTAGTATTTGGCAGCAGGTTTTCAATTTGAGGATGGTTGCTAGCCAGGCAGGCGGGCATTAGAAAAGTCTTACCGTCATGCTATAGTTTCCTCACAATGGTTTCCTTCACTGAAAGCTCAAGCTCATTGTAGGGTTGCATTCGAACTCACGTCCCTTGACGCAAAGTCGTAGATACGGCCACAGAGCTATCATCGCTTTTAAAATCAAAATCATTAGTATTTCATATAACCCTTCCTCCTAATCAGTCAATATAATGCTATTAACATTTAACCAAAAACCACAACGAAAGTACTATATTATGAATTAAGAAACACATCACTCAGAAAATTGAATGTTAGTTTCAATTTATTAAAAGTGCTGTCCAAACATCCAATAGTTACGTATAGGCAAACCTAAATCAACGCTAAATTGCTATTAATATCACATCTCCCCCATCAAAACTGTCCTCGATACAGAATTGCTTCGGTAACATTACATATTTAGGACCGGCATATCTTGGCCGGAAGCCAAAGATCATTGCGACAAAATTAACCCCCGCTCTCTAAGCGCCACCCACAAAAAAATCACTAAGAATGATCAAAATAGACCAGATCTGTAGTGAAATATCACGATAGTGACTCAACATTTGGCTTTTAACTTATCTGGTCATGACCCACTTCGGTTATTTTGTATGATCTGTAGAAATTTCATTCAGAACGGCATTAAAGCACTTTTAACATCACCTAGTTTGGGACAAAATATACCAACCACATCCGCAACAATTTATCAGCATATTCATTAGACTACTAATAGAAAATTTACATACATATGTACAATTATTCTACCCTGTGGTACGCCAAGATTCGCATTGCATCTTCTATACATTAATATAAAATTTTGACAGTGCCAAATTTGTAGGTACCATATATTTGAAAGTTTCTAACTAGGGTGTACTTTGTTGTCGATAAACGAGCTATAAATACATATATAATAACTTTCTAAGATAGCCTTAGTAAAGATAATCGGAAGTTGTTAAAAGGTAAATCGAATAAATCTACTGTCAGAATGATATACGAACTTCTTAGCAAACTATGGATTCACCATAAGTGTGCCGGGTACATCGTGAAACCTAATCGTTGTGGTAGAGAGGGGGTAACACGAGACAGTACCCAGGACTTGCGACTCAGAGGTAGTTTTAAGGAACCCCTTTGTCTACAATCAGCTTCACCACTCGACGTCCCTTAGGTAATGTTCCAGCTACGTACGATGAATACGGCTCCAGCGCCTCTGTTAGACTGAGCCCAAAGGCGGGCTCGCATCGCACTTTATACTAATCGGTGTTATAAACTACCCTCTTATAACTATATCCTACTATAACACACTCACCCTATAACCACATCCCTATATACATATATTATTTTAAATTTTTCTGTGACTGAATGTCATCATGTGTGCGCATCACTATCAAAGTACTACACAGGTTTTGGTGCAGTAGGAAACGGTGTTAAGTAATACTATATTATAACACTTAGAATACTTTTTATCCTATAAAATGGATGAACTCCTTCGGGATGGGAGATAAAAATTAAAATGTTATCTATACATATAAATAAAATTCGAGTGTCTGTTTGTAATATTGGAATAAACGTTTTTTTACTACATGTATATGAATATATCAGGTACATACAACTAAATAACATTTTTTTTACAATTTTTATCTGTCTGTCTGTTTGTTCCGGTTAATCTCTGAATCGGATGAACCGATTTTGATGAGACTTTTATTGGCAGGTAGCTGATGTAATAATGAGTAACTTAGGTTACGTTGATTTTAGAAAAAATCTTTTGTTTTAGAAAAATAAAGTAATGTTGCAACGTCCAAGTACTGTCCAGTACCGCGCGCAGCTCACGCGCATGTCACTGGGCCGTCACGTCGGGCGCCTCCCACCAAGGTATTAATATTAGTTAAATATATTCATTTAAGACAGGACAATGTCTGTTGGGTCAGCTAGTAATTAGTAAAATATATAGAAGACTATGATGCATTTGGCTTCGTTCGGTGGCTGATAAGTTAAATGAAGAATTTTATAGATTTTTGTGCTGTTAGAGTGCTAAGACATAGTTTCCCAAAAGCGAATGTCCTTGGTCAGTGTACGTAAGTACAGATACAGTATAATACACAGCAACCACTGTTCTAAATATCTCCCCCCCAGTGACTAATTTTCTTACATCTAAGCTTTCGTTACCCTGCTAATATCTATAATAACTCAGTGGTAGTGTGCACGACTTCGCATCAAGGGACGTGGGTTCGAACCCAAGCACCTACAATGAGCTTGAGCTTTCGGTAAAGGAAAACATCGTGAGGAAACCACAGCATGGTAGTAGGGCTTTTTCTAATGCCCGCCTGGGTAGCTACCACCCTCAAGTTGTAAACCTGCCTCCAAATACCAATAGGTGTTATCCGGTAGCAGCACTTGAGAGCCAGTTCCTCGTCACTTAAGATCAGGTGAGATTATGGCCATAACGCTAAACCTTAAGTATATATAAAAAAAAAATGATAAATAACTTGTAAAACGGGGAAAAAGACGTAATATGTTATTGAATAAAAGTCGATTTCATCTGACACGTATCTCACAAGTAATCAAAAAAGGCTCATTATTATTATTATTATTTATTTATCAGATTACGAACACAAGAATTAAATTAATAAAATAATGACTTTGAAAAAGTACAATAATTACATATAATATGTTTTTTTAGCTTAAGGTTTAGCGTTATGGCCATAATCTCACCTGATCTTAAGTAACGATACGGCCCAAGTCGGTAGACACGCTAAACCTGTGGAGGAACTGGCTCTTAAGTGCTGCTGCCGGAACACACCTATTGGTATTTGGCGGCAGGTTTACAACTTGAGGGTGGTAGCTACTACTACTACTAATGTAGTATTTAGTTTATTATTTATATCGACCTGACTAAAGCTGTTGGCCTCTACAGCCCGTAACTCTTTCACCGAGCTTTGTAGCGAGTGCATAAGGCACTCTGTCGAAACACCAATTGACGCGAGGTTTCCAAAGTACCCGAGTCTTGATTTAAATTGTTCACGAATTGAACTAGATGAATCCTTATCTAACACAAGAAGATATAAACGTTGCTAGGAAAATCAGTGTTCGTAATGTAACATTGATTAGAAAATGATTGAAGCGATGATAGCTCAGCGGTAGTGTGTACGACTTCGCGTCAAGGGACGTGAGTTCTAATCCAAGCACCTACAATGAGCTTGAGCTTTCGGTGAAGGGAAACATCGTGAGGAAACCACAGCATGGTGATAGGGCTTTTTCTAATGCCCGCCTGGGTAGCTACCACCCTCTAGTTGTAAACCTGCCGGCAAATACCAAAAGGTGTGTTCCGGCAGCAGCACTTGAGAGCCAGTTCCTCCGCAGGTTTATCGTGTCTACCAACTTGGGCCGTATCATCACTTAAGATCAGGTGAGATTATGGCCATAACGCGAAACCTATATTTATTAAGTATTAAAAAAAAAAGTTGTTGCATTGCACAATAACGAAAGCCTGCGTGTCCCAATGCCAAGAACACAAATCGAAGTGGACAGCAAAAAGTCAACGACTTGTACGAAAGTGTCGCAGGGTAGAAGGAAGCGCTTTTTGGCGATGCGCCAGAAAGTTCGGATATAGACTGGGGCACGTGGCAAGGAGAGCTTTCTAGCGCGTGTTGTTCTTAGGGGATTTCGTCGAATGTCAACTTTTCATCACAGAGAAGTGATGAGACTTGAAACCGGTGGTTTTTCATAAACTTATTTCAATTTAAGATAAGTAATGTTCTTTTGCATGTACTATATATTAATGTTATATATGTACTATATATCAATCTTTGCTAATAAATGCGGAAGTGAGTTTGTTTGTTTGTTGTTACGCTGAAACCGCTGAATCGATTGCGATGAGTTTTGGTATAGAGTTAGATGGGATATTGGAGACGGGGATAGGATAATTTTTATCGCGAAAAACTTATTGGTAGTGGGGTAAAGACGGAATTTAATTTTAATTAAACTTTTTGCTGCGTCATCTTATTTGTTTGAAAAGATCATTATTAAAGCGAGCGAAGCCGCACGGAAAATCTAGTCCTTACTAATATTATAAATGTGAAATTGAGTTCGTTTGTTTATTACGCTTTCACGTCGAAATCGCATGTTTTAATTTTTATACTGATTACTTACTACAAAAGATTGCAGTAAGTAGTTAATAAGGATTAACTACAAGGTTAAATCTAACATTAAAATCGATGATGCAGCTACATAATATGCACCACGGTAGTTTGCCGTTCAATCTCGTAAAGTTTAATTCGCAGGTTTCGAAGTGGTACCTAACTGTCAATGGCTCATAAGGACTACAAAACCTCGTTCCATTTTCCGACAAAATATATATGTTAACGTCAAACTTCTGTGACAAATTGTCCATTGGCTAAGTGTCAGGCGGCAGCAATAATTAGCCGAGGTTTATGACCCGGCTTGTGGGTTTGTACCCGCAATGTATATTTAGAAACGACACCTGCTTCACGATTATTCCAAATGGGAATAGACGCTTTAACTATTTCACACCTCGTTTACATTATTTATGTACACACACACCTTTGGTCGTAAACAATGTTTGGTCACTGATCTGGAGTTAAAACCTATACAAATATATTTATTTCCGCTTTAATATATACGAGAGAACTAAGCGACAGTTCTAAGGTTGCTTCAACGTTGGCACGAACTGAAAAGTACTTAATGGCTTATCTCGGTGGTAGTGAATCTATTCAGATAGGTTATATATTGCTTTAATACATACAAAAGAACTTGGCCACAGATCGGTTGGATTCAGTTGCGCACGAACCAAAAACTTCTCAACGGTTGGCTCTCTTGGCCGTAGAATAAAGCTGTGGAATGATCTTCCGGCCTGTCGATTCCGTACTTTCTATGATATTGAAGCCTTGAAATGTAAGAAGAGTTACGGGATCATCGTTGAGTCTATTTAGTGAATATGTTTTTATATTTTAGTTTGAACGTTATGGCCACGATCTCGGTTAAAGTTAAGTGATGATGTGGCTCAATATGTTGGAAACACAAAGCCTAGCAGAGATACTGGTTCTCAAGTAGCAACTTCCGGAAAACACCGTTAAGTATTCGGTGACAGATTTTCAACTTAAAGATGGCTAGCAAGGTGGACATTAGAAAAAGCTCTCACCCCGCTACGGTTTTATTACAATGTTTCGCCTCACTAAAAGCTCAAGCTCTTCCTTTGTTTTTTATATATAACTTGCTGTGCCTACGACTTCGTTCGGGTGGAACTTAAAATTATTTGGTAATTTTTTCACGTCTTTCTAATTTTTATATAATATTAAACACAGCTTTTCTTCTATTATTACAGACGTGATATTAAGCAACCTGAAGGTTTCCTCATTGATTAGAAAGAAGGAAAGAAAAAATAAAGTTTTATTTATCCAACACACAGCAAATGATATTAAAATACATAAAAGAAAATAAACTAAAAATAAAAAATTATACAGACCAGTACAGCAAGATCACAAAAAAAATAAACAAAAAAGAACGTAATGTGTGGATAAATTGGTACCAGTCTCAGCATAGCAGCTACACTGATATAGTGCAGCGCTGATATTCTGACTGGACCCTCTGAAGACGACGTCACGGACATCAGTAGACATTCTTAAAAATATATATAATAGGCACAGCATATAGTACGTACCAGCATTTGTGACGCATGGAGATAATGCTTAATTATGCAACACAAAAATACATTACATTACATACATACATTTTTACTAATATTTATAAGGGCGAATATATAAATTATAAGGCGGATCATACCTAAGAGGTTCATTTAAAGTTATCAATCTGCTCTTGTAGTAAAAGCTTTTTACTCTATTAAATACAAAAATACTTTTTGAAATCTGACTGGTATTTCTTAAGATTAGTCCATTGAAGTTATAAAAGCGATGATAACTCAGTGGAAGTGTGCTAGAACCCCGCGTCATGTGACGTGAGTTCGAATCCAACCTACTACAATGAGCTTGATTATTCGTTGAAGGAAAACAAGAGGGAACCGTAGCATGGTGGTAGGGCTTTGATGCCCGCCTGGCTAGCTACCAACCTCAAGTTGAATATCTGCCGTCAAACAGCAATAGGTGTGTTCCGGCAGCTGCATTTGAAAGTCATTTCCTCCACAGATTCAGCGTGTCTACCAACTTGGGCCGTATCCTCACTTAAGATCACATGAGATTATGGCCGTAACGCTAAATCTTAAGTATAAAAAAAAATGTTTATCGATAATATTTACCATTTGGAGAAACATATTTAAAATATTTCCGCTAGTTTCAATGAATTATGAGAATGCAATAGGACTGACTGTTAGCGGATCGAAAATTTAAAATAAAATATCATAACTTTTATATCAATAAATATAATTTTCCGACCATAATTTAAAAAAAAATAGACAGTTTGAAAATTAAGGTTTAATTAGGTACAGTTTATTATGGCGTATACAATTGTATATACATTGGTATTGCTGACACAGAACGGCCAAGTAAAAAGCGTCACTAAGTAAGTGTCAGCTGACCCTCAATATAAACACTGTAAAAATGGCAAATCTTCCAACAAAGACTTGTTTTACAGTCATTGCAATTTTAATGCCATCCACATGGCAAGCCAACCGATTTAGAGCTTTTAAATTCCATATTAATGTCGTTAACTTTATATTAAGTACTGTAGCGCGACATATAAAATGCCACTTGATCTTCGTTCACAGGGAAATAAACTTTATAAGCCTAGTTAGTGGCTACGGCTTTGTTTTGTTTTATCCCTTGAACCACTCGTGATCATAAAAGTCATTCTTAGCGGACGAGCTTTACTATCAGAGATAATGCATTTTTTTTAACAAAGTACCTTATCGCCCCATATGGATGGGTGCTAGATAAATAAAATGTATTTTTTTTTATTATGGCGGAATTTATTAACGCGTACCACCCTCCCGTAGGGAGAATTGGGAAGGTTTTGCCTGTCTCACCCGCAGCTAGACGACCAGAATACTAAAACCCCACGGCCATCCATCGCCCTTAGTTGGACGTCACGGGTTCGTGCCTGCAATCACCCCGTCACCCCTGCGACCGACGCGGCCTGTGGTAAGCCGGGCACCGTTGCCCAAATGGCGAGCTTCATACGGCCAGACTGGTGCAATGAGAGGCGGATTCCCCGACTTTCAGTCCAGCTTATTCCCTCTCGGCCCTTTCTTTAGTCTGTTCTATATTGCACGATATTCCAATAGTATAAACAGTTTTTTGAAGCGATGATAGCTCAGTGTGCACGACTTCGCGTCAAGAGACGTGTGTTCGAATCCAATCATCTACAATGAGCTTGTGCTTTCGGTGAAGGAAAACATCGTGAGGAAACCGTAGCATGGTGTTAGGCCTTTTTCAAATGCCCGCCTGGATAGCTACCACTCTCAAATTGTAAACCTGCCGCCAAATACCAATAGGTGTGTTCCAGCAGCTGCACTTGAGAGCCAGTTCCTTCACAGGCTTAGCGTGTCTACCAACTTGAGCCGTATAGTCACTTAAGATCAGGTGAGATTATGGCCATAACGCTATGCCTTAGGTAAAAAAGAACAGTGATCCATAGAGCATATGCTATTGGCTGTGCCCAATCATAGCTGCGCGCTTATTGGTTCAAAACAGCCAGTAAGTTCTCAACGCCTGCCCAGATATAGTCTTTTAGCGTATTATTATTATAATTAATTGAATGATGATGTACAATAAAATGTTTAGTTTCACAACTATAAAAAAATATATTAATTACAAAATTCATTAATTAATTGTCATCAATTAATTAATTGTCTCTGCGTTTTATTAATTTGCTCACTGACGCTAGTAATTAATGTATTTGTATTTGTTTATCAATAATAAAATACTACGTAAGGAAATTTGTTCCAAACGAGTGTTCCACGCATATTTTATATATTACGTATTTTTTAATTTTTTTTATGAAAACACGATCTTTCCTCGCTTATTTATAGAATGCGCGATATAATATTATGTTAAATCGGAAATATAATGTTTATTTCTGTTTTACCGTTATCGCCAAGGCGTGCGACGAAATCGCTAAACTCACATATCATATCGTAGTAGTTTGGATCGTGGCCAGAATTACTGAAATCAGGTCGACTGCGACACTATATGAAGTACGGGTGTGGGCAGCGACAACGTATCCGCTTAGACGTCTAATCCATGATTTGAACTTTGTGAAAGCAGAATGATTTCTTATGTTTACGCGAATATTATTCATTGAAATAAAACTAATTTCAAATAGTTTCGAAAGCTTTTCAGCCTTCGTGGTCACGGGGCGGACTGAGGTGTAGGTTGCCCAGAAAAGTTCATGTTACTGTGTCTACCTTCAATTTAATTTTTGTTATTGTTAGTGGTCCGATCTACGCAGAAAGAGCTCACAGTGTCTTGAGGTCTGGCAATTGGTCTTTTGGATTCCGATTTAATTAAATGTATAATCGGAGCCCAGGCTTGTGCTAGCTTCCAACCATCTTCTGTATTGAAATTTGAATGTTTTTTAATTTCAATAGCCTCACGAATCATCCTAGGTAGGAATCGGTGTTCTTTGGCAAGGATTTGTAGCTTGTCGAATCTAAGATAATGTTTCGAGCCTTCTTCTGAATGTTCAGCAACTGCAGACTTCGTAGAGTGTCGGTGTTTAATGTCAGCTATATGTTCTTTTACGCGGGTCCCTGTATTTCTTTTAGTTTGGCCGATATGTAAAAGCAGGTTGCAAAAATAGTCTTCCTTTTAAAGGTATGGGATATGAAGTGTCCATGAATGTGTGTCTATGAATGACGTTATGAAAGGCCCAAAAAAATCCTCATACGTTGTTTTTTTTTTTTTTTGTTGACGACAATGATGGCGGGAGATGTGATTACAGCAGTCGTGTGTTACGAAAACTATCTGTTTGAAGATGCAATAATAGGGATGGTTGAGGATAAGAATGGAAGCTACTTACGGTTGCGCTTGTAAAAGTCTGTTTGCTTGTGAAGTTGTTAAGTATGGTTCTATTTTATTCCGATATTGGTTAGCTATATGTCTACTGCATTGTCTCGGGAACGGCAAGTATATTGTTATAAATTAACTATTCACGTTATAGGTACGTGCGTTAAGATACGTAAGCGTGATTTGTTTATTTTTTATAGTTAAGACTTAGCGTTGTGACCATATTCTCATCTGATCTTAAGTGATGATACCTACCAAGTTGGTAGACACGCTAAACCTTTGGAAGAACTGGCTCTCATGTGTATTTGCCGGAACACATGTATCGGTGTTTGGCGGCAGATTTTCAACTTGAGGGTGGTGGCTAGCCAGGTGGGCATCAGAAAAAGCCTACTGTGGTTTCCTCACGATGTTTTTCTTTTGCTTAAGCTCGTTGTAGGTCGTTGGATTCGAACACACGTCCCTGGGCGCAAACCCATACACACCATCACTGAGCTATCTTTGTTTCAAAAATCGCATTGTTTCTTCGTAAGCACATATGCTGTATATGAAGCAACGAGCGCGGGGTGTCAGAGTGGTCGCACCTTGGCTTGAGCTGCTGCCGAAAAAACGAAAGGAAATTCTCGAATCTTACGAATGACCTATTAATAGGTTCTGCTATTGTACCGGCCATAAAATAACCGGTACACGGAATTGGTATTTGTACCTGGGGAAAGTATTCCCAGCTCAGACGCCTGGGGTTCGGAATGTACTGTTATACGTGGTTGCCGAGTCACCTATCCTAGCAAAATCAAGCATTAAAGCCCACTCACCTGGATATTTCTTCGCGCTGCACCTTGTAGCCGGCCGGCGACTCACACAAATGTCTCCAATTGACAAAACTCACACTCCGAACATCAATCCAGACGCTTCGCTGGTATATAAATTCTTTACACCCTTTTTTAAGTATAATTACTCCACTTCAAAGTTATTGACAAGTTTTATTAATATTTTTGTTACCACGAACAATGGCTGCGGTGAACACAACTCGCGCACTCAGCCACCGCGGCGCCAGCGGTCGGGGTTTTCAATCTCACCCTGGCGGCGGTAGGATACAGCACTCGCGCGCGTAATTCGAGCGAGCTCACAGCTTATTTTTACTATGATAGGAACCCTAACAACCACGTAACTTTTGGCCCAAACATAGCCCCCGGCTTGAAAGGGATTCCTTTCAATAGATTATAAAATGAACTACTATTAACACATATGGAAAAGCATTTATCAAATAAATCCCATAATAGGAGGAAGTTTAAAAGTTAAATTAATAGACAACAAATATAAAAACTAAATATAGAAATGTTATTTAAATACATACACTACAATAACTACATAAATAAGTATTTGTTTTCAATTACACATATATCTTAACTTATTGAGAAGGCAGTGGACATAAACGAACCACTGCACGCTTAAAGGTTGCTCCCTTAGTCTTAACAAGAACAACTCTTGTTCGACGATCAGATCCGGGATATGTCTCCTGGATAATGCCCAACGGCCAATGTAATGGGGCCGTATTATTTTTCATAATTAAAACCACGGTGCCTTTTTTTATTGGGTTACTATCTGTTAACCATTTTTCCCGAGCTTGGAGAGTACTTAGATATTCATCACTCCATCTACTCCAGTACGACTGTACGAGCTTGTCAATCAATAAGAACCGCGAACGTAACTTATCAATACTGTCCATAATTGGCAGGGATGGAAGTGAACGTAACGGTACAGTGTGTAAAAGTGCGCTGGAGTTAATGCCACAGGTTCCGACGGGTCGGTGCTTAACGCCTGTCCTAATGGCCTAGAATTTAATACAGTTTCAATCTGGATTAGTACGGTTAACAGCTCCTCATAACTGAGTATCTGAGCTCCAATCACGCGAAGCAAATGAGTCTTAAACGACTTTACAGTAGCTTCCCATCCACCACCAAAATGCGGGGCATTAGGAGGAATCATTTGCCATTGAATTCCTTGATTAGCCAACTCACTATCCCATTGTTTCGTGTGTGATGGAGCTCGCAAAAATGCATACAGCTCATTCAAATATGCCCGAGCACCAACAAAATTCGTTCCATTATCCGAAAACAGTTTATCTACAGGTCCACGTCGACCTAGAAACCTCTTTAAAGCATTAAGAAAAGCCTCAGTGCTCAAGTCTGGAACTAATTCTACATGTACGGCCCTAGTAGTGAGACATATAAAAACACAGATATACGCCTTTTGACTTGTAACACCTCGTGTACGGGTTAAGGTAATATTTATAGGGCCACAATAATCAAGTCCCGTGTTAGCAAAAGGTTTTGTAACTTGCAACCTACACTCAGGCAGATCAGCCATCACAGGTGGAATGCAATGTCTAGGACGAACTCTAAAACATTGATTACACAAATGAACACGAGAGCGAACGATATTTCGCCCCGCTAAAATCCAAAAATGGTGTCTTAGAATCGATAACAGAAGATGCGGACCAGCGTGACAGTGTTGTCGGTGAGTGTGATCAATAATAAGATTAACTACATGATCTTTTCGCGGTAATACAATAGGATGTTTATGATCAAAAGTAAGGGGTGCATTTTCTAATCTACCCCCTACTCTCAAAACTCCATCCACTAAAAACGGTCTTAATTTCTGAAGGGGCTTGGAACAAGACTTCCCAGACCGAACAGTGCTTATCACGTCAGCAAAATGCATGGCTTGCAGTGAACGAACGACTGCTATTTCAGCCTGATCCAAGTCTTCTACATTAGGAATACCTTTTGACTTCAGTTTTCTCACAAATCTCAGCACGTATACGATGATACGACGCAACTTGAGCCAAGATGATATCCTTTGTGACAACGTATAAAGCACCGGCACGGCCGGTACGACTGCCGCCATGGACACCGTTTTAGCTTCCGGAACCACTACCCCCATGTCTTGCTTAAAAGGTTCAATAGGCCACTGAGACGATTCCCTTTGCAACCAAGCTGGGCCATTGAACCACAAATGGTGTTCCAGAAGTTGAGCTGGGCTAAGACCTCGTGAAAGACAATCACTTGGATTTTCTTTCCCAGGTATATGAAAAAAGTGAGATGGTGCTAAATTGTCATGTATTTTTGCTATCCGATTCGCCACAAAAGTCTTCCATCTATGTGGACTAGAATGGATCCAGTGCAGTGCAACCATGGAATCCGTGAAAGCAAAAATGCGACTTATTGCACAACGATCGACATAAGTGTTTAAAACCACTCTTACCAACTTGGACATCAACAAAGCAGCGCATAATTCAAGACGAGCGATACATACAGTCTTGAGAGGTGCCACACGCGACTTAGCGCATAGTAAATTTATATTGGTTTCATTGGAGATATGGCAATGCATGTATACTGCAGCACCATACGCCTTCTCGCTGGCATCTGAAAATGCAAGAAGAGTGACAACACCGTTCTTCACAACACCAATGTGTCGCGGTATAGCCAACTTCCTCAAGAAGGGTAACTCCGCCTTAAACCGATTCCATTTACTAACGACGTTACTAGGAGGTGATTCGTCCCAATCTATCTTCCATGCCCACAGATCCCTAAGAAGTAATTTGGCATACAGAATTACCGGAGCTGCAAATCCTAGAACATCCCACAACCTGGCAACTGCGGACAAAATGTTCCGCTTCGTACAAGAATCAGTACAAGGAGCCACATCGAATGAAAACATATCCGAACGCGGTTCCCATTTAACTCCTAAAATCTTCTGAACTTCATCGCCAAAACTGTATACGTGAGGATGCAACTGTGTTTCAGGAATCTGGCAGAGTAAATCGGGCGAATTACTCGACCACTTCTGGAGGTCAAAGCCCCCGGCTTTGAACATTCCAATTAGCTGAAGCGCTATCTCCGTTGCAGCAGTCGCTGAATCTTCACTGTAAATGACGTCATCCATATAAAGGCCATTCTGGGTAACCTGTGCCGCAAGAGGAAAGTTGGTCTTTTCATCTTCGCAAAGTTGGCGAATCGTCCGCAACGCTAAATATGGACTACATGTCAGACCAAAACAGACTCTATCAAACTGAAAAGTCTGTAATCGATCATTAGGATTAAACCGATACAAAACTTGCAAATATTTACAGAAATTAGAATGTACCTTCACTTGCAGGTACATTTGTCGGACATCTGCACAAAATGCCACTGCAAATAAACGGAAATTTAATAATAGAGTAAAAATATCACCCTGTAAATTAGGACCGGCATGAAGCATTTCATTCAATGACCGTCCTTTATCAGTATGGGCGCTAGCGTCCAATACTATTCTAAGTTTAGTTGTGACCTTATCGTCACGAACAACACCATGGTGGGGAATGACATACCCAGCATCCCCACTAAACACATCCTTATATAAAATCGGAGTCAAATATCCATACTCTAAATATTCTTTAATCACATCATCATATGCCTTTCTTAATGGCGGACACTCTTGTAGCTTTCGCTCCAACGCAAAAAAACGCTTCTGTGCGACACTTAAAGAACTTCCTAACTCGGTTAGATTTGTTTTAAACGGTAGGGCTACCGTGTACGTACCTGACGCATCACGGGTTGTGGTAGACTTATAAATGTCTTCACACTCCTGCTCTTCTCTACTAAGACTGGAGGATGTACAAGACGGAATCTCCTCTAACTGCCAGAACTTAGATACTGCATCCTGGATCTGTGATTCGACCAACGTGCAATACGTTGACGTTCGCGAAAATTCACTGATGGTAAGAGTTGGAACCTTTCCCATGATGATGAATCCAAGACTAGTTTCAACAGCATCTGGCATATCAGGCGGTCCACGAATTCTGCCAGTAAGTAACAGCTGCGCAAACAGTTCTGCGCCGATCAGCATTTCCACTTCTCCCGGAATGTGAAAGGCTTCATCAGCAAGCGGAACGCTCGATAAATAAGACAGCATTGACGTGTCAACCCCAGAAGTGGGCAAATCATTTGTTATACTATCCACCACTAATGGACGTATACGAAAAGCTACCCCGTTATCGAAGCGCGATGTAAATTCCAATTCCGTAACACCCTGGACACGCTTCACACCACCGCCAAAACCGTGTACTGAAATGGGAAATTCAGTCTGTTGCGACGACAGCAACAATCGCTCACAGCACTGTGACGTTATAAAGTGGTTTTGAGATCCACTATCTATTAAACAACGGACGGTATGAGACACACCTCGTTGGTCCACTACATGAACCCTCGCTGTGGCTAGTAGCACGGTAACAGAAAAAGCAGTACGCAAAGAGTCGTGTGTCTTAGCACTATGCATTGAACACAACGAAACCCCAGCAGTGGATACCTTATCTCTGTTGAAACCACAAACTACTTGGGTCTCAGAATCAACACCATGTTTATTCGAACAAGAATCACTAGACACCGTTAAAGATGTACTAGTCTGTGCACTCGGAAAATGTAACAATGTATGATGTGATCTGGACTGGCATGAACTACAACTATTCTTGGAATTGCATGCCGGCGAACGATGATGAACGCTTAAGCATGTTACGCATCCGTTATTTTTCTTAACTATATTGTAACGTTCCTTAGATGAAACTTTCAGAAATTCCGTACATTTTGAAAAATAATCGTGATTCTTCGCTTTACACATAGGGCATACTGCACCATCACAAGCAGTCACTAAGGACTTACAATATTTTCCCGGCACCGGCACTGGTTTAAAAGCCATTGGCACTCGAGCATTATTTGATCTAGAAGAGCATTTCTCATTCACATTAGACTTCAGACCCGTCCGTTCCAAAATCTTAGCTTGTTCTTTAATAAACTTTACGAAGTTCCTATACGAAGGCACTTTCGTATCACGCACCGAATTTTCAAATAATCGAGCGGTTTCACTATCCACCTTATTCAAAGCAAGGTATAAATAAATAAAATCTAATTTATCATCCGTAATTAATTTCTCAAAAGCTGTCACTGACACGGAAAATTTATCAATAAAAGTATTCAAACCGTCGACAGAAGCCGCTTGCATTTTCTTTAAATTAAAAATCTCCTCTAAATACGCTGTGGCTAATGAACGCACATCTTGGTATCTATCCATTAGAGTATTATAAATTATCTCATAGTTTTCACCCGTAGGCGATAAGCCCGCAATACATTCGAGTGCTTTACCTGTCAGCTGACCGCATAAGTAATACACCTTTTCTGCATAATTTAACTGTATATTATTATGTATTGTGTTATTAAAACATTCAATAAACATCGGCCATGCCTTTAAATTTCCATCAAATTTCGGTAATTCTATTGACGGTAATTTTATATTAGGTGATTTTAATTTGTCATAACTGCAAGTAACTTTCTTTGACTTTAGTGAATTTATTTTATCTTGCAAACGATTATACAAATCCTCGAATACTTCCCATTTTTGAAAACTAGGTTCATATTTTGTATCTAACTCCATCCTTGCCATATTCCACTCTTCTAACTTGTCCATAAATTCCGATCTAAGCGTAGTTAAATTAAAAGTCGACACTAAAAAACTAGCTTCTTCCGTCTCCGTTTCTATCGCTAATGAACAGTCATACATACTTTGTATTTGTGCAAAGTAAGATTGTAAAACAGTCTCACTATATTTAATTTTTAATTTTAACTTTCTATCTTCTGCCATCTTTACTTTTTAGAAATAAAACCTTTGTAATTAAGAATTTTAATCGATAAGTAATTAAACGAGTATGCACAACGTTTAACAATTACGTATTTGCATTTAATTAAAGTTAACTATCTATAATATTCACTAACCACCGTTAGAGGGCGCGCGCGTTCTTTAGCCGAACTACAGAATGACAGAAAAATGAAACGTCACAACCGGCAAATTGAAGGCGCACGTGCACAAATTCACCAAACAAATACCTACATACAACGATAAAAATGGTGGACAGATTTACCAACAAAAATAACCCATAATTCGTAATACAAAGTGTAAACGCAATATACTTAATATTCAATACTAATCACCTTATTGTGCGAACACCTTCATCATTTAAAAACATTAAACACAACAAGATTAACTTTATTATTTTGTTTTTCACAATTTTACTACCACCATATGTGATAACAACACTAAATTAAGTAGTAGATATATATGTACTTTAAAAACTTTACTTTTAATCGTAATATTTTGCAGAAACAAATCTCGTGATCCAGATCTACCTACTGAGGTACCTATTTGCCTACGATATGACTTAGTTATAATCCCGTTATATTGTTCAAATACCAAATAAACTATACTGGATTGAAACAAATGAACAAAATCAAAACATTACATTCAATAGGTATTCTAGGTAACCTACTCAAATACTTCGTGAATACTAGAAAATTTGTTTATTACAAGAAATATTGTACTGTGGACTGTATTGTATAATAAATAGGTCACCAGGATACTAACAATTTATCCGGGAGAAGTGACCAAAAACAATGTACCGGCCATAAAATAACCGGTACACGGAATTGGTATTTGTACCTGGGGAAAGTATTCCCAGCTCAGACGCCTGGGGTTCGGAATGTACTGTTATACGTGGTTGCCGAGTCACCTATCCTAGCAAAATCAAGCATTAAAGCCCACTCACCTGGATATTTCTTCGCGCTGCACCTTGTAGCCGGCCGGCGACTCACACAAATGTCTCCAATTGACAAAACTCACACTCCGAACATCAATCCAGACGCTTCGCTGGTATATAAATTCTTTACACCCTTTTTTAAGTATAATTACTCCACTTCAAAGTTATTGACAAGTTTTATTAATATTTTTGTTACCACGAACAATGGCTGCGGTGAACACAACTCGCGCACTCAGCCACCGCGGCGCCAGCGGTCGGGGTTTTCAATCTCACCCTGGCGGCGGTAGGATACAGCACTCGCGCGCGTAATTCGAGCGAGCTCACAGCTTATTTTTACTATGATAGGAACCCTAACAACCACGTAACTTTTGGCCCAAACAGCTATACTAACAATACAATGCACTAATCGGGCCAGGGATTCGTGAGGTAGTCATTGTTCTGTGTTCGTGTTGACTGTTTGATTTACAAGAGACGACGTGTTAGTAGTGAATGAAATGAAATGACATAAAGGGATGGTGATTTCTTATGTTTAGGCGAATATTATTCATTGAAATAAAACTAATTTAAGCGGATTTTATCGCGGTTATTTATTAATTTTGATCCCGACGTTTCGAAAGCTATTCAGCCTTCGTGGTCACGGGGCACCACGTTCGCACGTTCCCACGGGGCAAGTTCATGTACATGAGCTTTTCTGGACAACCTACATCTCAGTCTGCCCCGTGACCACGAAGGCTTAAAAGATTTCGAAACGTCGGGATCAAAATTAATAAATAACCGCGATAAAATCCGTTTAAATTAGTTTTATTTCAATAAAGGGATGGGACAATATTGCGGTACATTCAGAAAGTAAAATATATATATATGTATTCCTCGACATATAAGGTAGATTACGATATATCCTACATGGACTCGAAAGGAACTCGTAAAGACTACCCTACAATCCTGCACACTTAGCAGAAACCAGAAGGAAGAATTTACTTACAGTCAAAAATAGCGGTCATATTTTCCACCACATACCTACATGAGTTTATGAAAATTTGGTTTCATAATATCTACCATAAAACATTTATTACAAATGACTTAAAATGCAGTTACTTTAATTAAAGATATATTTCGATTACAACGTTGATTACAATCGTGACGACAGTGATTTCAATTTATAGGAATGTAACAAAAAAATGTTAAGTATTAGAACGAAAATAATATGTATGAACTTTGCAAGATGAAAATGTGCAAGTTGTGTATAAAAGATAGGTAGTAATAGGTTTGACAGGTAGAAGAAAATTCGTAATCTCATTCATTTTTACATTTGTGGAGGTTGCAATAGAAGACTGTACAGTTAAGTATTCTAATTATGTTTTAAAATAGAAAATCACTATTATCATAGTACCAAGAGTTGTCTCAGATGTTCATGTTATCATCCACCTAGTACATTACATATGTATATCCGATTTATTCGTTAATTTTTTTTTCTTGAGAAAACTGATAAAATAGTATTAGGCGTCTATGGAAATACGTTGTCGGTGCGTAGAGATATCGAAAGGTCATATATAGCATTACATACAGGCCAGGATAAAATAATGCCTGGCCGTGACCACGACTCGTAAAACCAGGTACTAGCGTAATAATGGAAATGCTTAGTAATACTCAGCTTAATAGTAATACAGTCTTAGTGTCTCAAGTTGTATGCAAACTCAGCAAAAATATGGAAAGCCTTGTGTACTGGTTTCACATTAGAGCGATAATCTTAGATGATGTTAAATGACCATAATGGCAGATGGTGGTAGGGTTTTTTCTAATGCATGGTGGTAGAGCTTTTTATAATGTCCGCCTGGCTAGCAACCACCCTCAAGTTGAAAATCTGCCCCCAAATACGGATAAGTGTGTTCCGGCAGTTGTACCTGTGAGCCAGTTCCTTCAAAGATTTACCGTGATGATTTCTTATGTTTGCGCGAGTATTATTCATCGAAATAAACCTAATTTAAACGGATTTTATCGCGGTTATTTATTAAATTTTATCCCGACGTTTCGAAAGCTTTTCAGCCTTCGTGGTCACGGATTTAGCGTGGCTACCAACTTGGGCCGTATCGTCACTTAAGATCAGGTGAGATTATGGCCATAACGCTAAACCTTAACAATAAAATAAAAAATAAAATAAAATAAATTACAATGCGGCCCAAAGTGGTGGACACGCTAAGCCTAGTGTATGGACTGGGTCTCAAGTGCAACTGTCGGAACAGATCTATAGAAGCTTGGTGGCAGATTTTCAACATGAGGGTGGTAGCTAGTCGGTTGGAAATTGGAAAATTTTCTTTTCCCTCACGGAAAGCTTGGGGTCATTATAGGTGGGTTTGAACTCACGACTGTTGACACGGTGTCCATATAACTATACCATCTGAGACATCACCCTTAAAATTAATATCTTTCTTATGTTTACGTGAATATTATTCATCGAAATAAAACTAATTTAAACGGACTTTATTGCGGTTATTTATTAATTTTGATCCCGACGTTTCTAAAGCTTTTCAGCCTTCGTGGTCACGGGACAGACTCCGTTTAAATTGGTTTTAGTTCGATTAATATCTTTATCGATGATGAACTGTGATTGAATTTTGATAAGCACATAAAAAGTCAGCAATACTAAAGTATTTTGTAATTTACGTGTTCGTGTTTGAGGTTTGTGTGTGTGTGTGTGTGTGATCGTGTTTATTAAGGGGGAGAGCGAAGAACTTCTTAGCTATCCATGGATTCACCGTGCAGGTACCGTGGCCATCGTGCGACAGAGAAGAAAACTCCATGTAGTTCCCGGGACTTCTGACACGGATATAAGTTATAGGGACCCTTTTCCGACGCGCTTTCACTACTCGCGTTTCTGTATTCCTGACCGAATTCCGTAAGAGCCTGCAAATAGACCTTTAGACACTTGTTCTAATATATAACTTACTGAAGTCCTAGACAGGCTATGTTCTTTAAGAAGATTGCAGAGAGAATTCCCTGATATACCTCACGCTACCACTTCGACCGTATTCACAAGTCATTTAGAAGCTCGTAGGATTTATTTGTTTTTAAATAGTGGTACTTTGGTATATTTAATTCCCATGGTACAGTGAGCAAATGAATTAACCCGGCCTGAAGTCGAAATCTAAGATGTATAGCTGGCATAAGAATGATAGATAAAGTAAGAAATAGTGTGACAAGGGAACGTTGTGGTGTGGTAGAGGATGTAGTGACAAAGATAGAGAAAGGAATGCTTAATTGGTATGAGCATGTAGAGAGGATGGATGAAAGAAGATTAACAAAACAAATTTATAAGGCGAGTGTGAATGGGCAAGCTGGTAAGGGTCGATCTAGGCGAACATATCTCGATCAGATCGCTGACGTTCTGGAGAAAGACCAGGTCAAAAGTACCCGTAACCGAAGAGCATGTATGAAGGTGCTTATGAAAGTAGAAGAAGCGAAAGATGTATGTCAGGATCGTAGCAAGTGGAAGGATGTGGTCTCTGCCTACCCTTATGGGAGAGAGGCGTGATGTATGTATGTATGTAAGTCGAAGTCCCAGAAGATATTAAATTATATTAAAATGTTGTTGATATACAATTTTATAACTAGTTTCATCAATTTTAAAACGCTATTAAAAATTTCCCATTACAGGTAATCATATATATTCTTCTCATTACAACAAAGCCTGAGGGAGTTTTTAGTGCAAATAATAAATTACTTACGTGAATCGATGATCTCGTAGCTGACGTGTATAATAGACTCCAGCACGAGGATTACGAACAGTACACGGAAATTACTATCATTTGACATAGTGACTTGACGTCCGCACAAACAACACCGTTACATAACAACACTTCACTGCGACACTGAACGAACACATTGAGTTCAAATTGAATTTGCACCCTTCATTTCAATACACAAGTCTCATCGGAGAATTTATTCTTGATCCCAGTTCATATATTACCGAAAACTGTAAAGATTCCAGATCATATTATACGACATTGTAAACTTATATCATATCGAGAAAGAATGCTTTGTTGTAACGTCAACATATCTCATAAAAAGTGTAAGTTCTTTGACAGGAAAATTAATGTATTTTCTCTTTAGTATTACACAATCATAAGTTGAGAGATGTTTAGTTTTTCTTTTGGCACGGAAAATTAAAAGTTATTCTCACGAAGTAAATAATTCTGTCAAGTAAAACTGAAGTATCTATTTTCGTGGTTTCGTAGATCCTCGAAGCGCGTATTGGACGCGATCCAACGTATTTTCACTGGGGCGGAACGCGCGCACGCGCAACCGGAATTCGATCTGTAAAGAAAAATAAATATTGTGCATATATACCAATTTGAAATAAACGAAATACTTTTTGATTTAGTAGCTCTGCGTCCTTGAAAATTATAAACAAATGGAATGTTTTATTAAAACAAGTCGCATTTTTCCCGCGATAATGGCGGCAGTGATAATTCGAAGCGATGATAACCTAGTGTGTAAGAAAGCCGTATCAATGCACGTGTGTTGGAATCTTTGTAACGAGTCTGAGATTTCGGTGAAGGGAAACATCGTGATGAAACAACAGTAGGGTGGTAGGACTCTGTCTTATATATCCCACCTGGCTAGTGAATTTCTGCCACTAAATACTTAGACGTGTGTTCCGGCAGTTGCACTTGAGAGCCAGTTTTCTTAACGTGTCTACGATCTTGGGTTACATCGTCACTTAACATTAGTAATACATCTATAAAGTATATTAACATATACATTTGCCAACTTACTGTTAGCTTGGTCGTTGATCGTCTCTTTATATTAAATATAAAATAAAAGGGTTTAAATATTTACACGTTTGATTAAAAATAACTTTATGGATTGTAATTGATATTTACATGTTTGGTTAAAAGTAACTTTATATATTCAAATTTGATAACAAGATTTTATAAAACTTGTTTTAATAGTCTATTTCAAGTAGTTCGCTTTTAGCGCATTTAGTTTGCGGTTGTGACAATATAAATACAATTTATAATACTGAGGCAGTCATAGTGGAGCTCCAGAACGAATTAGTGGACTGAAGTATTAGTGATATGAAGAACCAAATAGTACAAGCAATATATTAAACGAGAAGGTTAAGATATAAGGATTTTTACATTACTGAGTGGTAAAACCAGTTATTGGCTCTCGAATATAACTGCATACACCTTTAGATATTTCACGGCGGAATTTCAACTTGACGCCGGCAGCCCGTCAAGCGAGTATTAGAAAAAGCCTTACTGTTGAAAATTAAACATTAGTGTTGAAGAAATTAACTAATCGAAATTATTTAGCATCCTATCTATCATTATACTGATGTTTCCCGCAACACCCGACGTTACAATTAAATTGACTCCGTAACATTTAATCACACATCCCGGAGCATTAATTAAATCACATAATTAACAATTTGAAGGTACCGGAAACGCCGCATCCTGGGCACGTTTACACGACCGGAAACAGCGTAGGACACGCTGTGAATATAAATAGAGAAAACTTTATAACGTAGGTAGATTAATATTTTTGTAGCTAGTTCATGTTTTATTTCTATTTAATGTTTTCCTGAATTTTACGTACGGCTTCGCTCGCATTAATTATGATTATTACAAACAAATAACACAATCCCATCCCTACTAATATTATAAGTGAGTTTGTTTGTATGTTACACTTTCACACCTAAACCGAACGAACTGAACTGAATGGATTACGATGAATTTTGGTAAGGAAGTAGATGAGAACGTGGAAACGGAGATAGGATAATTTTTCTCGCGAAAAACTTATTGGAAGTGTGGTTAAGAGAGGGATTAACTTTAAACGAATCTGTTTTGTAGCTTAATTCCACTTGTTGGACAAAATCAATATTAACGTGAACGAAGTTTCAGATTAAACGATGATAGTGCAGTGGTAGTGTGTACAGACTCCGCGTCAAGGGACGTGAGTTCGAATCCACCTACAATGAACTTAAGCTCTCGGTGAAGGAAAACATCGTGCGGAAACCATAGCATGGTGGTAGGGCTTTTTCTAACGCCCGCCTCGATAGCAACCACGCTCAAGTTGAAAATCTGCCGCCAAATACTAATAGATGTGTTCCGGCAGTTGCACTTGAGAGCCAGACCCTCCACAGGTGTCTACCAACTTGGGCCGTATCGTCACTTAAGATCAGATGAGACTATGGCTATAACGCTAAACCTTAATAATAAAAAAAAAATTATAACATTATTAAGCATGTATGGCTTGTTGCAAAAAGTCAATACTATTCTTACTATACTATATAATACTAATATACTATACTTATGTGACATTCAATAGATAGGTGATCAAACGAAATTCATTCATGTGGTGTTTGTCAGTAATTACTTGTTCCATTTAGCAGAAAAGTTTTATATCTTTCGAATAAATAAACACAATCTATCATTACCGAAATTACTAATGAAACTTAAAGAACACACACATAAATATAAAAAAAAAACATGGTAATTCACACTTAGTTTACAATTTCTTTATTTAACGCCAACGCCACAATATAACCTGATGTTAAATGCTAATGTGGTCCAAGATAGTGGCCACACTCAGCCCAGCGAAGGAACTGACTCGACAATTGCGACTGCTTGAACACGTCTATAGGTATTTGAGAGTGTGTTTTTTACATACTTAAGGTTTAGCGTTATGGCCATAATCTCACCTGATCTCAAGTAACGATACGGCCCAAGGTGGTAGACACGCTAAACATTTGGAGGAACAGGCTCCCAAGTGCAGCTGCCGGAACACACCTATTGGTATTTGGTGGCAGGTTTACAACTTGAGGGTGGTAGCTAGCCTGGCGGGCATTAGAAAAAGCCCTACCACCATCCTATGGGTTCCTCACAATGTTTTTCTTTACCGGAAGCTCAAGCTCATTGTAGGCGGTTGGATTCGAACTCACGTCCCTTGGCGCGAAGTCGTACATACTACCAATGAGCTATCGTCGCTTTGTATTCTTAACTTGAGGCTGGTAGCCAGTCAGACGAGCATTTAAGAAATGCCTTACCACCATGCTATGCCTATTGTATTTGCTATATCGGAAGCTTAAGGTAATTCTAGGGAGTTAAACTGGACGTGACATTGAGGCAGCGTCCATACACCTGATGTTTCGTACTTTTACTGTTGTGCTGATTTGTTCAAATGTCTTTTTGAAATAAAACTAATTTCAACGGATTTTATCGCGGTTATTTATTAAATTTTGATCCCGACTTTTCGAAAGCTTTTCTGCCTTCGTGGTCACGGGGCGGCCTGAGGTGTAGGTTGTCCAGAAAAGTTTATGTTACTGTGTCTACCTTCAATTTAATTCAAATTGGGCGGACTGAGGTGTAGGTTGTCCAGAAAAGTTTATGTTACTGTGTCTACCTTCAATTTAATTCAAATTGGGCGGACTGAGGTGTAGGTTGTCCAGAAAAGTTAATGTTACTGTGTCTACCTTCAATTTAATTCAAATTGGGCGGACTGAGGTGTAGGTTGTCCAGAAAAGTTAATGTTACTGTGTCTACCTTCAATTTAATTTCGAAACGTCGGGATCTAAATCAACAAATAACTGCGATAAAATCCGTTTAAATTAGTTTTATTTCAATGAATAATATTCACGTAAACCTAAGAAATCATTAAATGTCTTTTTATTATATGTGACGTAGCAAACTGATTCATTCCTGCTAAGGTATAAAATCCTGACTTCGGAACCAAGTGTGGTCTTATACGAAAGGGAGAGTATGGAATTGTGTTTTGCATTGACAAGATATACGCTCGCAAAAACAAGCCACTCTACCAATTAAAAGGATATAAAACCCGGTAAGCCGAGAGTCACACATCTCAGACGAGTCGGGCGCGTGCATTAATTCCCGTGCGGTTAATTAAGCTCAAGTACCTACGTGTCTGTCTGCGCTTTGTGATTATTAAGGAGATAATTCGGACTTAAGAACCGTTACGACATAAGTCGAAACAAGCAAGCCGTTATTTACACCAGCGTACTTCCTACGTGGTCATTTAAAGGTAACCAATTTTTCCTTTCCAATCGCTCCTAAATGTAAAACCTGTTTTCCCGCACCGAAAGCTCAAGCTCATTGTAAATGGTTAGATTCTAACTCACGTCCCTTGACGCAGCGTTCCTACACACTGCCACTGAGCTATCATTATCAAGGTATTAACAGGCACTGCTTATGGACTGAGTCGTATATTTTCCAGATGCAGTGCAATTGCCTGTAATTGCAGTGTAATTCATCCAGACATAAGGAACTGCACATTTTATAAAAAAAAATTGCTAGCTGCCCTTAAGTGAAATTAAGACATCATTGAATGAATAAAAAGGTAGGGCAACCAAAGTTCAATATATTTTATATTTTATAGGTATTTAAATAGAGTATATTATAGGTTTTTTAATTCAACAACAATTTACCTAATAAGCCAACAGTAATATTACAAAGTAGGAAAATTTTGTTTGTTTGTTTGAAGGCGCTAATTATAGGTACCACCTAATTAAACTTCAAAAGTTTTCTTGTATTCGATAGAGCAACAATTGAGGAAAAGTCTAGGTTTTTTGGTTACCCTGCTTCCACCAATAGCAGCAAAGCTGTATCGAAAAATATTATAAGATCGAGGAAAAATTTATTACATAATTTTTAGATTCACGCAAACGATATTACGGACACAGCTAGTAATATTTATAAAAACATTTTCTTGTGAAGGAAAATTCATTTCACAATTGCCTTTATAAAATTTTCCATTTCGAGATTATATTAAGCAGTAATTAGACGTGTTTCACTCAACTCCGATCTCCATTTAGCTTATCCCTTCTTTGTTAGGTCATGATTGGTACATTATTTTAGAGTCGCATTTAAAATATGTCTGCCTTAGACGATATTGCATTTGATGTTCTTATTATATGTAAACACCTTCCGAGTGACTTAATTTTAATAGTTGAAATCATATTTTTAGATTTTTTTATACTTGGCCATAATCTCACCTGATCTTAAGTGACGATACGAGCCAAGTTGGTAAACACGCTAAACCTGTGGAGGAACTCGCTCTCAAGTGCAGCTGCCGGAACACACCTATTGGTATTTGGCGGAGGGTTTACAACTTGAGGGTGGTAGCTAGCCAGGCGAGCATTAGAAAAAGCCATACCACCATGCTATGGTTTCCTCATGATGTTTTCCTTCACCGACAGCTCAAGCTCATTGTAGGTGCTTGGATTCGAACTCTATTACTATTCAAAATTGGGAACTTCAGTGGTGTTGTGGGTATCCATTAGTGGCGGTGATCACTTACCATCAGATGACGAGCTAGCTCGGTAATTCCCTAATCCATAAAAAAAATGGCTCGAAATTTCCATATATAATTAGTGGAAATTCGAAGAAATTTTCGTAATGGTTGGGGAAAAACAATTTTTAATATTTTCATCAACAGTTACTGAACAAAAAAAGAGTCGGTTGACTAACAAAGAAGTAAAAAGTAAAATGAAGGTAAATATATCAAAATACAAATGTAATGAGTAAATATAATCAAATCAAAATACTTTATTCAACTTAGGTCCTAACAATGGGCATATAAACTTAAAAACTAACACATATCAATAACCTATCTATCTATACCTATAAATTACGTATCTATAAAACATATTAGAACATATCTCTACTATATGCATAATACATAGTACTCCATTTTCTGACTTAAAAAATTATCTTCAAACAATTTCCACACGGACCGGAAGTGGAAATAGTTCTGAAATAAAAACAAAAAAAAAAAACAAAACATACTCGACTGACACGGAAACTGAATTTCGCCCAACTGGTAACAACTGACGGCCCATCAAGTGGGCTCATTCACGTTGCAATTGGTGACAGTTGGCCCCAGTCCAAGCCAATGTTTGATCAATGCGGGCAAACGGTCGAGAGCTCCCCACTTGTGATAAGGATCATATGGGTACGGAGGAATAGGATTATATTATATGACCGATGACAAAACAATTGTAAGTAATAGTAAAGGAACGTAACATCATTCTGAAGTGAAAATCTCAAATCGTGTCAAAGATATTTTCTCTAAAATTAAAAATTAAGTTAATTAAAATTCATGTATAACAAATACAGATACTATGTATTAATAATATATATATATCTATATAATATTTTTTTAACTTCCATTACGAAATATTGCGGGAAGCGATGATAGTTCTGTGGTAGTGTGTACGACTTCGCGTCAAGGGACGTGAGTTCGAATCCACTCCACGTACAATGAGCTTGAGCTTTCGGTGAAGGAAAACATCGTGAGGAAACCATAGCGCGGTGGCAGGGATTTTTCTAATGCCCGCCTGGGTAGCTACCACCCTTAAGTTGAAAATCTGTTACCAAACCTGGGAATTTATTCTTTAGAATGTCTGCGAACCGAAATGCTAGAGCGGCGACAAAGAAATGAGATCACTGTGTTATGATACACTTGTAACACAGCCTTTCAAATTTTAAACAAGTGACTCTGCTCGCGCGATACAGTGACACTCTACATCACTGAGAGTACATCACCACACCGCATATCATCCGTGCACACCCACACATTAAGTACACGGTTCTGTAAGGGACTACCCTCGCGGCCCTTGCGTGGCTTACCCTATGTTATAACCTAGTAAGTTAGCACCTGTTGATCAGTTAGGATCGCGAATCTTTGTTCATGTTCCGGCAGTAGTCCAAGCCGAGGTTCGGCCATTCTGGCACCCTTGCACCCGCTGCCACGGGGCTGAGTGCCCTCGGCATTCGCCCCAAAAAGTTCGGTGAAGCTGTCAAAGCCCTTACGGCTGACAGCGTACGTCAGGTCGAAAAAAAAAAAAAAATTTTTCAAATTATAATCGCCAATGCAATCAACCGAAGATGAATTAAAACATCGGATAGAATAAATAGACAGACCATAATATTTATTGTCGCAAACTGTGACCATACCCATCATATAAGTCACTTTTGAACTTTGCTATATATTAAAGGCTTTTTTTATACTTAAGGTTTAGCGTTTTGGCCATAATCTCACCTGATCTTAAGCGACGATACGACCCACGTCGGTAAACACGCTACACCTGTGGAGAAACTGGCTCTCAAGTGCAGCAGCCGGAACACACCTATCGGTATTTGGCGGCAGATTTTCAACTTGAGGATGGTTGCTCTAGGCAGGCATTAGAAAAAGCCCTACCACCATGCTACGCTTTCCTCGCAATGTTTTCTTTCATCGAAAACTCAAGCTCATTGTAGGTGGTTGGATTCGAACTCACGTCCCTTGACGCGAAGCCGTATACACTACCACTGAGCTATCTAATCGCTTCAAAATGTCTATTTCCATGTAAAAGAAGTCGCAGGCACGACTAGTTATTAATAAACAAGTTACAGTAAACCATTATTATAGTGACCCATTTCTTTTGTCATCTCTTACCGGATTCAGTCGAGAAGCTTAAATGGACGCGACAGTGATTACCGGCAACAATCATTCACCCCTCGGTGGTTAACTATTATTTTTGGGCTTTAGTTCTATCAGGTTAAAGACTAGAGTTTCTATAACAGAGGTTTTAAAAAGACAAGATTGCATCTAGAAAGTTTTAACACAGGCTGGCTGTAACTAATACATAGCTCTCGCAGAGTTCTTATCTGTTAGGTATCGGATGCGTGTCGCGAATCTCTCGTCATAACAAATTCGTGAGACGTTTGCATCGCCCGCCCATAATAAACACCGGTCAACAATTTGATACTATAGTGACGTATGATACAGATCGCATAACTGTTCTTATAACAAAACATATGTTACATGCTACGTCTATCGCTTCTTTATATGGAAATTTAATAATACTGCATACATTTAAATTAATGAAGAGGGTAGTCGATAACACAGATTATGCTATATAAGTGCGATGCAAGCGCGGCTCGAGGTATTTATTATAAATAATATATCGTGTTCGTATGCTTTTTTCTCTATTCTTGGGGTGCTTTTCCTAGGTACTTTCGTCATCATCTACTAGGTAGGGAGGACGCACAGTACAATCTTGCCTCGCCTGCCATGGCACAGTACAAACCAAAGCGATGCGATGATAGCTCAGTGGTAGTGTGTACGACTTAACGTCATGGGACGTGAGTTCGAATCCAAGCACGTACAATGAGCTTGAGCTTTCGGTGAAGGAAAACATCGTGAGGAAACCATAGCATGGTGGTAGGGCTTTTTCTAATGCCCGCTTCGGTAACTACCACCCTCAAGTTTTAAACCTGCCGCTAAATACCAATAGGTGTGTTCTGGCAACTGCACTTGAGAGCCAGTTCCTCCACAGGTTTAGCGTGCCTACCAACTTGGGCCGTATCGTCACTTAAGATCGGGTGAGATTATGGCCATAACGCTGAACCGTAACTATAAAAAAAAAGTGAGCTTCTCAGATCCCAAAGGGGATCAGTTAGTTTCTATCTTACTATTTTTAATCAGGTAAGAATCTCAGGCATCGCCAGTTAGGTTTTTTAATTTACAATCTTTCGCGCCTTTACAATTACTTTTCTCTTTTTATTAATAGCTAGTACCGCGTTCGATTTTCTCCTACGCGATTCGGCAACAGCCCAAGCTGAGGTTCGGTCACTAGTGACAGCCTTGCGCGAGTTGTCCCTCAGGCTCGAGCGCCCTCCGCGCTCGCCCCCTCTAGTTCGGTGAAGCTGTAAAAGCCCCTCAGGCTAACAGTGTCGGTCTCTTCGAAAGAAAAAACGGCTTCAGAAAAAGTTCAGTTCAGTTAAGAACGTTCGATAGTTCGGAAGTGTTGTAGTAAGTGGAAGGTCGGCTGTAAAATATAACGAATGTGGAACGAGACGTCTGAGTATGATTCGACGTAACCTCCACGGTCTGTAACACATGTGTTCTCGCACACGATATCCTACATTTTCCTGCAAGTAAATTACTCAATCATAGAGCCATCTATCGTGGTCCAAGTTTTTTGTGGTTAAGGTATAGCGTTATGGCCATAATCTCGGCTGATCCTAAGTGACGATACGGCCCAAGTTGGTAGACACGCTAAACCTGTGGAGGGACTTGCTCTCAAGTGTGGCTGCCGGAACACACCTATTGGTATTTGGCAGCAGATTTAGAACAAGGAATTTAAGAAAAGTTCTACCACCATTCAATACTGTTATGGGAATTAACATAATTATTGTCAATAAAAAATTCGTGAACGTCATACAGCATTCGTTTGGGACAGATTCCCTTACGCAGTATAATATTATTAATAAACGTATTATATTATTTATTAACAAATACACATAAATGAATTACTATCGTATGGGAGTAATTACATAAAACGCAGAAATAACCAATGACTTGAAGGAATGGTTAGGAAATTTCATAATTAATATATTCTTTGTAGTTGTGAAAATAAACGATTTATTGTACATCAGTCAATTTATCTAATTCATTAAAATACATATAATAGACTAGGAAACAGCTGACGCATATGACGTTTACAAACTATATCTGCGCATACGTTGAGAACTTACCGGCTGTCTCGAGCCAATAAGAGCTCATCTACTACTGGGTTCAACCAATAGCGTACGCGCTATGGATAACCGTCTACATTACGCAATACAATGCATTACATCAAAACCTACGCGATAGTTTCAAATTAAAGGCGTGAGAAAAGAAAAACTAAATATATATATACCGACGTTGGAAAGCATATTTGTAGTATCTCGCAAAAAATAATATTAGCAGAGTTGCAAAAAACTTTTTGTAAAAAAATGATATTTTTAACCGACTTTCATTCATTCATTCATTCATTTGATTTTATATAAATTCATTTCGTTTTTCCGATTCAAGTAATGTACATGTAGAAATATTATAAATATGCCGAGTTATATGATAAGAAGATATGCCGATGATTTAAAAATTGTTCAGTGATCAGTTTGAAGCGGTGATAGCTCAGTGGTAGTGTGTACGACTTCGCGTCAAGGCACGTGAGTTCGAATCCAAGCACCTACAATGAGCTTAAGCTTTCGGTGAAGGAAAACATCGTGAGGAAACCATAGCATGGTGGTAGGTATTTTTCTAATGCCCGCCTGGGTAGCTACCACCCTCAAGTTGTAAACCTGCCGCCAAATATCAATAGGTGTGTTCCGGCAGCTGCACTTGAGAGCCAGTTCCTCCACAGGTTTAGCGTGTCTATCAACTAGGGGCCGTATCGTCACTTAAAATCAGGTGAGATTATGGCCATAACGCTAAACCTTAAGTATAAAAAAGTTCCTACACGTATTCACCCTTTTACAGCTACGATGTTTATGCTTTCTAGTATCAATATATATGGTCCAAAAGATTTTATATAAAAATACATTTAGTTCCGTTCTAGCATAATTATATTCAAAGATATAAGATAGATACAAGTAAATTTATTATCAAATCCTATGAAAGAATTCGTTCTTATACTGTCTACGGATTTCAATAGTGAGCTATTTCAAGTACATACGTGATTTATCGCTCCCCATTGGTTTTCAAATAGAAATAATAATTTATATAGTGTGAATCACGTATTACGTCAACGAACCGGTTAATAGTACGTAAAACTTTCATAAAAGACACACCCAACCCACTCACATTATGGACGCGCTAATAAATATATTTGCAGCCGGTCTCAGCTAGATTTATTCAATAGTTTAACTGATAACAAGCACCAGCGATGCGAATTGAAGCGATGATAGCTCAGTGGTAGTGTGTACGACTTCGCGTCAAGGGACGTGAGTTCGAATCCAAGCACCTACAATGAGCTTCCGGTGAAGGAAAACATCGTGAGGAAACCATAGCATGGTGGTAGGGCTTTTTCTAATGCCCGCCTGGATAGCTACCACCCTCAAGTTGTAAACCTGCCGCCAAATACCAAATAAGTGTGTTCCGGCAGCTGCACTTGAGAGCCAGTTCCTCCACAGGTTTAGCGTGTCTACCAACTTGGGCCGTATCGTCACTTAAGATCAGGTGAGATTATGGCCATAACGCTATACCTTAAGTATAAAAAAAAAAACATACAATCCGCTTCGAGATTGCGACAGACGCGCGGTGAATATTACTAAAGTGTACATTGTTATTGTCAAACCAATGTCTGTTATATCGAGCAAAAATTATAACATTAGTCTATTCTTATCCATATTCACACTTCCTTACTAATATCATAAATACGAAAGTAAGTTGGTTCATTACCTTTGCTCTCCCAAACCACTGAATCGATGAAGATACTATTTCTTGCGAAAAACTTATCACATATGGAGAAATCCGCACTAATATTGTAATTTGAAAGTGAGTTTGTTTGTCTTTTACGCTTTCACACCTAAACCATTGCATCGATGTAGATGAACTTTGGTATAGGATAGATGGGAATCTGCAGACGGTGATAGGTTACTATTTCTCTATTTAAAACTTATGGAAAATGGGGTAAAGAGTTTGTTTGGTAAAATCAATAAAACGCGAGCGAAGCCGCGGGTAAAAGTTAGTATTTGATAATGGGAAGTAGCAGTCCTGTTTGACAATTTTTATTTTCTTGCGGCGACAATCCACCGTACGATAAACTATAAAAAAATGCTACCGCGGCAGGCTTAATTAAGTTAACTTTAAGCTTTAATTAAGCTTAACATTAAGTTCAACCACAAAACCAGCTATCGCAAACATTCATACAAACATGCAATACGCCTCTAAGAAGGTGCTTATGAACGTCAAAACTACTACCGGTTCGGAAAGTAACGCAGTCATCGAGAAGAACCACCAAGAAACTCGATCTGCATCATTTTTAAGTCCTACTCTTATCGTCTATTTATCTTATAATATGTATCCATATATTGTTAATATTTATCTCTATACCTTAATATTATATTTATTTTTATTTATTTATTACAGGGAAAACTAACAGCTAACATTAAGAACTTAAATAAAACAAAAAAAATACAAAAGGCTATTTACAAGTTTTCACAAATATTAATAAAGATTAATATTCAATAATGCATAGGCAACACACAGTTTTAAATTAATGTTACAAGGAAGAAAAGTATAAACGTAACGTAAGTTATTTTACAATTATTATCGAGGAATATTAACAAAAGAGAGAACGGAGGCACCAAAGAAATTTACTTATTAACGAACAAAATATTACGAAACTCAACCAAGTTTGTCAGTGTTCATTATAATTAAATTCCTTGTACATGATTTCACGAACAATAGACTTATTAACAAGTGTTTGTAAGCTTCCGTTAATTATATTTTATACTTTCCAATTAAACGTAAGATTGACGTCTCTACATTGTTACCTGTGGTCACAAAGATTGACGCTCGTATACATGAGTACAATACGTCGTGGAAAACAACAATACGTAAGGGAAAATCTGCTGCTATATGTGCACCTATAGGAAAATTCACATTGTTCCATGTCAGTTTATTTTTTTATTAAATTTGGGCCCTGGAAAGGCGCTTATGAACGTCAAAACTACTATGGGTTCGAAAAAACCGAATCATTAATGAAAACCGGCAAGAAATATATATATTGAAATAAAACTAATTTAAACGGATTTTATCGCCGTTATTTATTAAATTTTGATCCCGACGTTTCGAAAGCTTTTCAGCCTTCGTGGTCACGGGGCGGACTGAGGTGTAGGTTGTCCAGAAAAGTTTAAGTAAGGTAAGAAAAGATAGACACAGTAACATTTTTTAAATTGGTTTTATTTCAATGAATAATATTCGCGTATACTTAAAAAATCAATATATATAAGGTTTTAGCAAATGCACAGCGAGGAGTGTCAGTTCCAGATATCACCATAGATCACATACTGATCCACTCTGTGATAGCCTTTTGACATCAAAGCCCGTTTGACATAGTGCTTTATTTTACTAACCGCCAACTTAGAAATGTGCTTTGGGACTTTATTGTAAAACCTACTATCACCTAAAAAACTACTGGTCTTAATTGAGAACCAGTGCCACCGCTAGACTTATCGTGTCCATCATTGTGGACTACATCGTCCTTTAACATCAGTGGGATTCGGAGATTATAGCCACAACGCTAACCATATAGAGTATTTTAAAAAAGTATGTAGGTATACCAGGATCACAAAGCTGGAATACACGTACAAAAAATTATATAAAATATATTCAATAGGACGCAAACCAAGCCACGGGCGCAAACTAGTGCAACAACACTATTAGCAAACATGAGCGGAGCTTTTAAAATAATAATAACATCACGATATAATAACACGATGAAATCTAAATATGCATACGTCCAATAAACGTTGTGGTTATTTCTGATGATGGAACAAAATTACAACCACGCAAGTCACTATAAACCATTCCCAATAACGACTTACAGCATAAACACCAACATAAAAAAAAATAGATAAATATAAATCTTACTTCAATGATGTCATCACGAGTGCTTTATATGCAATGACCGTGTTCGCTCTGTATTTAAACTATCCGGTGCGACTAACTACCCGCCTTCTAATAATACAATATACCTTAATCCAGATCTTTGAATACGTAATATAAACATGAGAGTATATAAATATTTACAAACAAACATAAACGTATAAATTGGTGCAAAGTGAAACATCAATGACGGTGTAAAAATATTCGGCGTGTTATATATAGAATTTCCTTTTGAAGATCTATCGAGCAGGTTCTCGGAACATCCAGTGAACGCTTGTTGGATTTAAATAAATTCTGACTTGCCGGCGCCAGAGCAATTAGGATCCGCTGAGATGACAGCTCTAAATGGAATGCCAAGTGCTGTCACAACATCTTGCGATCGCATTGGTTATCTATAAACAATCTTCGAATTAAGCCTTGGGAATTTTATAAGCGGTAATTCAGTTCAAAACCCATCAGCTGATTACATAAACAACCAGCCGCAAGCAGATCATGGTGACTCAGTTGTAGCGTCAATGGGCGTTAGTTGTTAACCTTATAATGAACTAAAGCTTTCGGTAAAAGTAAATATCTTGATGCAACTAAAGCACAGTTTTAGATCATTCTCCAATGCCGACTTAAGTTGCAGAACTGCGAATAAATTCCTATAGTTGTCTTGGGGCAGTTGCACTTGCGAGCCAATTGCTCTGCTAGACTAGTGCACCATCTTCAACTACCAATATAAAATCAAATAAAAAGCTATTATCTCCAGTGTTGGTATTCGAATTGTTATAGTTCTGTACATTGTATTAGCAACACAACATCTTCAAAAGTAAGTTGGTCGTGGCAGCTCTTTTTCCATTTACCGGCAGCAGCTCAAATCAAAATTTGGCTGTCCTGGCACCCTTGTGCCTGCTGCCCCGGGGCTGAGTGCCCTCAGCACTCGTCCCAAAAAGCTCGATGAAGCTGTCAAAGCCCTTGAGGCTAACAGCGTACGTTAATTCGGAAAAAAAAGGGCTCTTTGTTAGTCCATTTACTTCCGCCCGAGTAAATTAGGCAAGTGAATAGTTTAAACTGTGAGTATTTATACTTTCTTTACGAGAGGTTCACACTAGCGCTCATAAGGCTTATGCATTATGAATTTATAAATCTCGAACATCCACAAAATTAAGATTCAGATCCGAAAATTGACTCTAATATTGTTTATCAGGAAATTTGTAATGGAATTTAACTTTGACATTCTTGATTGAATTTCCCATTTCGTTTTTTTTCACAGGGCTTAATTTTAGTTTTTATTACTAAATCTATTTTTACATTTTTATTTGTAATGTACAATGTTTTATGTAACATCATCTATGTTACACTATGTTACAAGTGTTGTCATTGCATTAACAAGTAATTTGGTCTCAGTCTAATGTCCATTTTCTTATTGTTGTTTACCTCACTGTCTACTATTAAACATACTACAGTTTTCACATTTTAAAACTTTGCACACTCGCTCTCAGAGGTGCAGAAAATCGTAGAATACGTTTCACTTAGAAAAAATACTAGTCCAGAGATATTTAAAAAGAAACAACTCCAACTATGTGAAATAGCGAGTGTGGTTAATTAAAACTAAATATACCCTCAATCGACTACTCTTTTCTTCGCGTACGTGGATAACTTCCACGTCCTCCTTCACACATGTCCCGCAAGCGTTTATTTTTATAATTAACATCTGCACCGTTCGCTTTTAAATACTAATACATCATCCGAGACCGTCACGTTGCATCTATCAATTTTTCACGTCTATTCTCGTCCGTGTCAATCAATGGAATCTATGACACAACCCTTCACGCATAACCCCGCAGGAACGAGGCGTACCCTCGTCACTCTACGCCGTGGTAAATATGTCGAATTTTAAAATTATATCTATAATTAGTGTAATGTAAATCACACGGTCTTACTCGGTTAGCTGGAGTGCCACCGAACGAGCCGAATCATTGCCAGTTTACCGTACGTCATTCAGATCAAAGGGTGTTAGATCAAACGCTATTATAATGATCCACAAACTTTTATATGCGTTTAAATCATCGTTTACTGCCAGCGTTTAACCGGAGTTTCGGTTTTGCGGAACAAAACTCCGAGATTCATCCTAAGAGATTCATGAACAAGTAAAAATATGCTGGTTTGCCTCATTAACTAGCAGTTCTTAAGGAACACAAATCACTTTTATAAAGAATTGATCAGAATAGTGAATGGATAATGTTTACTATTAACGTTAATGTTAATGATTATGTATTCGTGGTTTTAGGAACGAAGTTCCTTATCGCGCGTTATGAAAGGGGGCTATACGGAACAAATTCTCACGAAAAGTTGTAACGACACTTTTTGCTATAGTAAGCTATTGTAAGCTGTGCGGCGTGCGCATGTTTCTCTGTCTGTCTCTCTCTCTCTCTCTTATAGAAAGCAAGCCAGATATTTTCATTTCTATTTCGCATTGAACAGTGTGGTGTCGCGACGATTATTTTTGTTGAGTGTATACAGGTTTTTTGTACATAATAAATAATAATAAAAAAAAAAAATGATTCCTGACAGTGTTTCTGCACAAGTTCGTGCACAAATTCGTTCCATCCGGGTGTCCCTTGACACCTCTCAACTTTTTTTTTTTCGAACTGACATACGCTGTTAGCCGTAAGGGCTTTGATAGCTTCACAGAACTTTTTGGGGCGAGTGCTGAGTGCACTCAGCTCCGAGGTAGCGAGGGCAAGGGTACCAGAATGGTCTTACCTCGGTTTGGGCTGCTATGTATTCGTGGGTTAGTTATAAAAACTACGATAACTAAGACTAAGTATTCTAAATGAACTTAATTTCCTTAATTATTATCTTTGTTTGTATCACGTTGGTGACGCGACATTAAATTTTTTGGTCCGTACAACCCGATAATATATAAAAATGAAGACACCTAACGTTGCTGACGTAATACCGAGGTTCGGGTGTCCCAGATGACACAAAATTTCGCGTGCCACTTTCGGAGTGCATTTGCCGTATGTACGCATTTTACAATATTTTTTGGTTAACACACTTTCCTGTAATACTGTTCGGGTAGTAGTTTGTAATTGATTTTAATTCACGTTACCGATGAGTTAGACACTTGAAACTTGGACCATAGATCAGAAGTGGATGACAATGTATGAAAATGTGAAAAAAAATATTGATTACTTTGTTTTTTCGATAAAAGTAATATAATCGATTTATACCTAACTTCTCGATATATATGATTATAGATTAAATCTAACAGACAGAACAATAGAATATAAACAAAATTTCATACAGATTACCCTAAAAAGCAGAAAACAATGGTAAACGATGATAGTTCAGTGGTAGTGTGTAGGAACGCCGCGTCATGGGACGTGAGTTCGAATCCAACCACCTACAACATGCTCGAAATTTCGGTGAAAGAAAATATCATGAGGAAACCATAGCATGGTGGTAGGGCTTTTTCTAATGCATAGAACCCGCAGTTACAATCGAGAGACAGTCCCTCCACAAGTTTAGCGTGTCTACCAACTTGGGCCGTATCGTCACGTAAGATCATGTGCGATTATGGCCATAACATTTAACCCTAACTACAAAAAGATATATTACGAAACTAACCAACCTCAAGAAGGTAGTCAAAACCCATAATAACCATTAGATTTATCATGAATCCGTTTTAAAAACATCACGACAGACTTACGGTATTGATATAGCCCTAATGAGACTCTATTTACAATTCACCCAGCGGATACGTTTTGATCTCGATACGATTTATTTTTGTTGGGTCCCCTCGAAATCGGAAATAGCCCGGGAATCTCTCGGCTAATGTATCCAAAGATGTACGTATATTTTACATGCATTCCGTGTCATATAATTGCTTCCAGTTATAACGACTAACGGTGCTTTTAAGGAAAATTGTTTGATCTAACAGAAACCCTCAGAGCGGTTACACGGACGAAGCTAGGACGATAGAAGGTTGAATTATTATAAATCACCATCGGCTTTGTAAATATGTTATCGGTGCATACAATATAGCTGTCACGGATTCAAACCTGTATATTAAATATATAAAAAAATATGCCAATTTTTTCTAATATTTTTTTATGCTATAGTCGCAATCTCACCTGATGTTAAGTGACGACGTGTTCCAAAATGTCGGATACGCTATGCCCGGTTGAGGGACTGGCTCTCAAGTGCATCTGCCAGACCACACCTATAGGTATTTGGCGGCAGATGATCAACATCACTCTTCCGGGCCTTACAGCCCTTTGACCGTATTTCAACCCACACTACCATAAGTCATATCACTCATGACACGTCGTTACTCAAACCCTAGAGCATAACACATCGTAAGTCATTAAGCGCGTGGGTTTTCCCCCCATAACGCGGTTGTTTACAATTTTTCACGAAGCACTCCGGTCGCTTCTAAATTACCCACGTAAAATCTCTTTTATTACAGCGTAAACATAATAATTCTTGAATTAACGTGTAAAGTTATATGGAATTAGGCCACGCCTCGGGGCAGCTTTGCTTGTTTATTTACGTTCCACGCGTGTGTTTTTCGGCCGTGAGATACGTTCTTTGTATACTTTTCTATAGCATCTAACGTAACGTATTTAATAACGCTTTTCGTAGGCCTCATAAGCGAAGCGTTGATGTGGATACTACTGGCACTTCACGCAAAACAACTGATTTTTCAAACTTTAAATGTCTTTATTTATCATAGACTATCATTTACCCGCGGCTTCACTCGCATTGAAGCCATTAAATTTTTATTTTTATTTTTTCAATAAAAAGGGTCCCATGTTACTTCTAATACCTTTAATAATATGTGTACCAAGTTTCATGATGATCGGTTAAATAGTTTTCGCGTGAAAGCGTAACAAACAAACTTCCATTCACATTTATAATATTAGTAGGGAATACACTTGTAATATATTATATACACACTAGGGTGGCGCAAAAAAACCGACAATTTTTTTTTATCAGTCTCGAATGAAAAAATGTTAGTTTTCGATGTTTTAAGATCCCTCTCCAAATAACAACTAAAAAGAAAAATTTTAAGAGGTCGCTCCAAATTTTTTGAAATTTCAAAAATCGTCAAAAATCGTTTTTTTTATTTTTTATTTTTTTATTTTTTATCTATTATTGTAATAAATAAAAGTAAAAATTTGTATGGAATTTAAATTTAAATATTAAAAGGTCGTTAAATTTAAAGTAAAGTATTAAAATATTAAAGTAATGAACTAATAATTAAAAAAAACTTTTGAGCGACCTTTCAAAACTTAAATTTTGAACTGAAACTTTCAGAAACTTATTGTTTTTTGGTCTATAAAATTTTACCGTAACGAGAAAAAAAAAATAAAAAAAAACGAATTATGACGGTTTTTGAAATTTAAAAAAATTTGGAGCGACCTCTTAATTTTTTTTTTTAGTTGTTCTTTGGAGAGGGCTCTTAAAACATCAAAAACTAACATTTTTTTACCCGAGACTGAAAAAAAAATAGTCGGTTTTTTTGCGCCACCCTAATACACACACATATAAAGAAAAAACACTATATATAACGCTCATGATATTTTTGATGCCATTTTTGTTATTTAAACTAGTTAAAAAACTGTTTAGAAAAGTTCTGTCTCGGACGTCCGTGTGTCTGTATGTGCGGATCCTGTATGTTATCACGATAACCACTGAAACACTCTACTAATCGAGTCTTTTTTTTCTTACGCTTCAGTATAGTTAGGAATAGAACCCTATTACTTTTCACGGACTGATTCGATGTGGTTTAATTATTATTATATGAACAAAAAAAAATAGGTTATGAGGCGTGCACTTATGGATTTTCCAAACTTTTTATGCCAATGAGCAGTGAACAGGCAGACAGCTCATTTGATGGTAAACGGTTACCGTTCTCTGTTGTTACAGCCATGTTGCTGAACCTGCTGAAAAGGGCTGGTTCTATTGTACCTTTGTTTTGCAGCAGCCTAAACCCAAAGGTGGTCACTCACCAGACGGGCAGGAGCCCCACCACTAAGCAAATGCCAGCTCAGTGGATGATAGTCGATCATAATAATTAAAAAAGTGTAAGGAATTCTTATAATGGTAGAGTATAACAATCAATTCCAAAATCTGTTTATTGCTAATACTCAAGCTTCTAAATAAAAATTATATCCTTTATTTTATAAATATAACTTAGCGTTATGGCCGTCATCTCATCTGATCTTAAGTGACGATACGGCCCAAGTTGGTAGACAAGCCAAACCTGTGGAGGAACCGGCTCTCAAGTGCAACTGCCAGAACACATCTATTGGTATTTGGCAGCAGATTTTCAACTTGAGGATGGTTGCTAGCCAAGTAGGCATCAGAAAAAGCCCTACCACCATCCTATGGTTTCCTCGCGATATTTCCGTCACCGAAAGCTCAAGCTCATTATAGATGGCTAGATTCGAACTCACGTTCCTTGACGCAAAGTCGTACACTCTACCACCGAGCTATCATCGCTTCGAAAATAATGAACTGCAATTAAAAAAAAGAAAATTATTTAGCAAACAGAGGAGGAAAGGTTCTATATTATTTTATCCTAACCTACCTACACAAATATGAAGCGATGTTAGCTCAGTTGATAGCGTGTAGGGACGTCGCCTCAATGGACGTCAGTTCGAATGAGCCATAAGCTTGAGCTTTCTCCGAAGGAAAACTTCATGATGAAACTACAGCACGGTGGTAGAGCTTTTATAATGCCCGCCCAATTATCAACCAGCCTTCAGTTGAAAATCTACCGCGAAATAATTATACTTTGTCATATTTTATGCTGCATAACTATCAGTGGAAACATAGAAATGTTGAACGCAACAAACAGTGTTTACTTCGAATTGTTATCTACTGAAAACGAAAAGGTAATATCTACAGGAGACATTCGTATGTATATGAATCAAGAGTCATGTTATAATTTTAATAACACATAAGAAAGAAGCCATATAAAAACATGCCTGGGAAGCTCGTAGTAAATATATGTCATGCACGACTCGTGACTTTACTTCTTAACATATTGACGTGAGAAGATTCTAAGGTCACGGTGTAATCACCATAAATCTGTCAACTAATTAGTAGTAAAAACATTGTGTAATGCGAATATTCATCCAGTTAAAGCAATTGTCGCGTACAACATTTATGGGTCAAGTTCAAAACGCTCAACAACTGAGCTATTATAATAAATACATATTGGTGTATCCGCTCATAGCACCGACTGATAATAACATCTGTAACTGTTATCTACTTCCACGTGTAGATTAAGCTTAGTTTTTTATGGTTAAAGCGACTTCGCGTTAAAGGACGTGAGTTCGAATCCAACCACCTACAATGAGTTGGAGCTTTCTTCGAGAAACCTCGTGAGGAAACCATAGCATGGTGGTAGGGCTTTTTCTGATGCCAGCCTGGCTAGCTACCACCCACAAGTAGAAAATCTGACAGATTTAGGGTGTCTACCAAATTGGGCCGTATCGTCACTTAAGATCAGGTGAGATTATGACCATGACGCTAAGCCTTAAATATTAAAAAAAATAGCTTTAACGTTATGACCACAACCTCAGCTGATGTTAAATGACGACGTGGACAAGCTAAGCCTTTTGGGAACTGGATATCAAGTGTAACTGCCGGATGTCTATAAGTATTTGGCAGCAGATTTTCAACTTAAGTGTGGTGGGTGGTATTAGGAAAAGCCCTACCACCATGCTATGGTTTCATCACGATGATTTCCTTCACCAAATACTCAAGCACGTTGTAGGTGCATTCGAACTCACACGTCCACTGATATCGTATCTACACATTTTCTATGCTTCCTAATCTTACCTTTATTAATACTATAAATTCGAAATTGAGTTTGTCTGTTTGTCACGCTTTCACACCTAAACCGCTGAATCGATTATTATGAATTCTCGTATAGAGATAGATGGGCATATGGAGACGGTGATAGGGTACTTTTCCTAGCGATAACCGTATTGAATGTGGGGTAAAAAGAGGGAAAAACTTTCTATTATGTCATCCGATTTATTTGACAAATGCAATATTAACACGAGCGAAGCCGCACGTAAAGTCTAGTAAGCATATTAATATTATAAATGCGAAAGTAAATATGTTTGTCTGTTTGTTTGTTACGCTTTCACGCCTAAACCGCTGAATCAATTATGACGAATTCTGGTATAGAGATAGATGGGACCCTTTAGACGGGGACATACTACTTTTCCTCAAGATAGAAATTTGTTGAAATTGGGGTATAGAGAGGTATAGATAATAAGGAATATCATTGCGTCCTCTGAGCTGAAGCGATGATAGCTCAGTGGTAGTGTGCACGACTTCGCGTCAAGGGACGCGGGTTCGAACCCAAGCACCTACAACGAGCTTGAGCTTTCGGTGAAGGAAAACATCGTGAGGAAACCATAGCATGGTCGTAGGGCTTTTTCTAATGCCCGCCTGGGTAGCTACCACCCTCTAGTTGTGAACCTGCCGCCAAATACCAATAGGTGTGTTCCGGCAGCAGCACTTGAGAGCCAGTTCCTCCACAGGCTTAGCGTGTCTACCAACTTGGGCCGTATCGTCACTTAAGATCAGGTGAGATTATGGCCATAACGCTAAACCTTAAGTATAAAAAAATAAAAGCTGTCTGACAAAATCGATATTAACGCAAGCAAAGACGCTGGCAAGAACCAGTTTATAATATGATTGCGTGATGCGGATACATAGCATGGAATCGTAAGATAATCCTCGGTCATATAATGGGTTATTAGACGCAATTGTCGCGAGATGCATCCAGTGAGATGCCAGCCCGACTGTCACCGTCCCTCGGTGTAGAACTTTATGCGTCTAATTAAACCCGAGAGACGATGATTCTGACGCTGTGAATGTTTATCCGGTGATGTAATGGATAAGATAAGCGCAAAGAGAGATGAAATAATAATTAAAACGTCCATACTGTAAGACTAGCTATGCCTGCGGGTTCGTTTGCGTAAAATTACAATTTTATTTATTTACTTACACAGATGAATTCAAAACACAATTCGAGGCGATGACAGTTTAGTGGTAGTGCGGTCGTGAGTTCGAATACGCCTACAACGAGCTTGAGCTTTCGGTGAAGGAAAACATCATGAGGAGACAATAGCATGGTGGTAGGGCTTTTTCTAATGTCTGCCTGGCTAGCTACCACTCTCAAGTTTAAGCTGCCGCCAAATACCTATAGAAGTGTTCCGGCAGTCGCACTTGAGAGCCAGTCCCTCCACTAGACTTAGCTTGTCCGCCATTTTGGGCTGTGACGTAACTTAAAACTTATAAATAAAAAACATAGGCGCGTGTATCTATTAAAAAACAATTAACAATAAATTCTCCCAGCGTAATAAACGAAATGAATATCCTGCATCTAATTAGTGATTCCATAGTTCGAGTTACATTAATCACCCCTTACATTCCGCGTCGAATAACACTGTTTAGTATCTATATTGAAATAACGCAATAACCGGATGGGTAACGTTTTAAACAATGCCGGTTTTAAATCATCAATCATACTAGTAGACACCGATCGGACGCCCTCGTTGTAAAGGGTTCCAACCCCTTAGCCAATAGTGACCAATATAAGTAAATTAATTAAGTTGTCCCGGACAATTAATAACAATAAAGCTCGACGGAAGTCGGCGGGCGGGCGATCGCGGTGCGGTCAAACGGATGATTTATGTTTTCCCATATTATACTCGATAATATTTGTTGCTCCGTTTTCCGACGGTGTCCGTTTTGTTGCTAATTCATTTCTATCAATATTTATGCGGTACGGATGGACGCTAGGCAAATGAAAATGTAAGATTTTTCCGTCACCACCCTTTCTTTAGTGTGTTTTGTAATGCATTGTATTGCATAATGTAGATGGTTATCCACAGCGCGAACGCTATTGGTTGTAAGCAGTCGTAGGTGCGCGCTTATTGGCTCGAGACAGCCGGTAAGTTCTCAACGTCTGCGCAGATACTGTATGTACACATCATACGCGTCAGCTGTTTCATAGTCTATTATGTGTATTTTAATGAATTAGATAAATTGACTGATGTACAATTAATTGTTTATTTTCACAACTACAAACAATATATTAATTACGATATTTCCTAAACCTTCCTTCAAGTCATTGGTTATTTCTGCGTTTTATTTAATTACTCCCATACGATAGTAATTCATTTATGTGTATTTGTTAATAAATAATATAATACGTTTATCAATAATATTATACTGCGTAAGGGAATTCGTTCCAAACGAATGCTCTATAACATTCACTCATTTTTTATTGATAATAATTATGTTAATTCCCATAACAGTATTGCGTGGTGGTAGAACTTTTTCCAAATTTCCTTGTACTAAATCTGCCGCCAATACCAATAGATGTGTTCCGGCATCCGCACTTGCGAGCCAGTCCCTCCACAAGTTTAGCGTGCCTACCAACTTGGGCCGTATCGTCACTTAAGATCAGGTGAGATTACGGCCCTAATGCTAAACCTTAACTATATACAAAATATATATTTTGAAATATAATTATAAACTAACTGGCCCTTGTGAACATGTCGCATATTATCGCAATCAGACACCGAATAGTAATGTCTATTTGATTGATTCTCCTAATTAAACTAATTCACAAATAGCACCTAAACTATAGGCTCTCAAAGTGGGTGGTACGGTCCCCCATTGGGCGCTGAGACTATCTGATGGAGCCATTGAAATTACAAGTGATATAGGTGAAGGTTAAAAAAAATTGGTGGGTGGTAGATTTCCCTAAAAAATTCAGTAAAAAATGACGTTAAGTATTTCTAGGGGGCGCTGGTCATTCAATTTTCCTTAAAGTGGTAGTCCAAAAAGTTTGAGAAGCGCTGACGTATATAATCTAGCAACAATCTTCAGATTAGAGCAGTGAGTGCTCCTATGAAGTTCCGATTAACAGATTTTTATATGTCCACACGAAGCCGGGGCAAACCCCTAGTATGTAACAAAAGTGTACCGTTGAAGTTATATATCGCATTATTTTTTTAGTAAAATGTAGATATATTGTTTTCGATATTGAATTAAGAAGAGGCTTTTTTTATACTTAAGCTTTAGCGTTATGGCCATAACATCACCTGATCTTAAGTGATGATACGGCCCAAGTTGGTAGACACGCTGAACCGGTACGGAACTGGCTCTCAAGTGCAACTGCCGGAACACACCTATTTGTAATTGACGGCAGATTTTCAACTTGAGGGTGATAGCTAGCCAGGCGGGCATCAGAAAAAGCCCTACCACCATGCTATGGTTTTCTCACGATGTTCTCCTGCACCGAAAGCTCGAGCTCATTGTAGGTGGTTGGATTCGAACTCACGTCCCTTGACGCAAAGTCGTACACACTACCACTGAACTATCATCGCTTCAAAACGCAATAAATGGACAGATAAACAAATTTATTATCTATTAAAATAGATTGGTATGTTAACATTATTGGAAGTCGGGTAAAGAGAGGAATAGACTTTGTATGAAGCTTTTTCTTGCGTCATGCGATTTGTTTTACAAAAACCAATATTACCGCGAGCGAAGCCGCACGTATAAAGTAGTATACAACACAAGTAATACAGGAAACCAGTATCAATTAAGTTAATTGATTGTTATGGCTTCCGATGCGGTTTATTTAAATTTATAACCGAAATAAACGTGTTACAGTGGCCATTTCGATATGCAATATATTGTAATAAATACGTATTATGCAAAAATAATGAAAGTTGTAAAAAAAAAAAAAAATTGTATGGTTCTATAAAACCATTATGCAGGTAAAAATTTTCTTCGGATCGTAGGCATTAAACTGACAGTTATTCAATTTTGGGTATGAAAATCGCATTTTTAATAATGGGAAAATGGGAAATCAATTTTGAAGCGATGACAAGTCAATGGTAGATAGCGATGATAGCTCAGTGGTAGTGTGCACGACTTCGCGTCAAGGGACGTGGGTTCGAATCCAAGCACCTACAATGAGCTTGAGCTTTCGGTGAAGGAAAACATCGTGAGGAAACCATAGCATGGTGGTAGGGCTTTTTCTAATGCCCGCCTGGCTAGCTACCACCCTCAAGTTGTAAACCTGCCGCCAAATACCAATAGGTGTGTTCCGGCAGCAGCACTTGAGAGCCAGTCCCTCCACAGTTTTAGCGTGTCTACCAACTTGGGCCGTATCGTCACTTAAGATCAGGTGAGATTATGGCCATAACGCTAAACCTTAAGTATAAAAAAAAAAAAAAAAAAAAAATGGTAATGTGTAGGAACGCCGCGTCATGGAACGTGAGTTCGAATACAACCAACTACAATGATCTCGGGCTTTCGATGAAGGATAATATCGTGAGGAAACCATAGCATGCCATACCAAGGCTAGCTACCACCCTTAAGCTGAAAATCTGCCGCCAAATACCAATAGATATGTTTCGGTAGTTGCACTTGAGGTCCAGTCCGCCCAATAAAGGCCGGCAACACACATGCGATTCTCCTGGTGTTTAGGTGTCCATGGGCGGCGGTGATCACTTATCATCAAGTGACACGATAGCTCGTTTGCCCCCTATTCCATAAAAGAATGCTCCACAGTCAACTGATGCGAACCATTTCACTTTACCCCTAGCCCGGTGTCGGCTGTAATGCGACATGCGATAGACGGGTGAAAAAATTAAGGCAATGTAAATAAAGTATCACTTTAAAAAAATAATGTGCGTGTAAAATAAATCCGTTTTTTTTTATACTTAAGGTTAAGCGTTATGGCCATAATCTCACCTGATCTTAAGTGACGATACGGCCCAAGTTGGTAGACACGCTAAATCTGTGGAGGAACTGGCTCTCAAGTGCTGCTGCCGGAACACACCTATTGGTATTTGGCGGCAGGTTCACAACTAGAGGGTGGTAGCTACCCAGGCGGGCATTAGAAAACGCCCTACCACCATGCAAATAGTTATGCACCGTTATAGATAGATACGTTGACGTTTTTCGTAAGGAGAAATTGTGGAACTAGACATCTGAGAGATATAGTCAACGCGTAACGCGTGACGCATGAGTCGCAGTCAGTATCGACATAAACTCGATATGTGCCTTGCCAATGTGTTTAATTTAATACGTTTCAATTATACTTCGTATTTTTAACTTCGCCTTGGTGAAATTATCACTTCTGTCTCACAGAATTTTTTGAAAGTTGGTACAATTAATTTTCGTATCACTCCCCTTGTCTCAATATAAAAACCTCTAAAAATATCCCTTTCACTTACCGGTAACCGGGAAACGCTTTCACAGTATTTCTACTAAACATATTAAAAAATCCTTTTTTTTTTTTTTTTTTTCGAACTGACATACTCTGTTATCTCCAGGGGCTTTGATAGCTTCACCGAACTTTTTGGGGCAAGTGCTGAGGGCACTCAGCCTCGAGGCAGCGGGCACGAGGGTGCCAAAACGGCCGAACCCCGGCTTGGGTTGCTGCCGGTAAGTGAAAAAGATTCACGATCCTGACTAACCGACAGGTCTTGTCTTACAAATTTAGTGATCCTAACAACGACCTTATTTGGTAAGCAGCTCAGGGCCGCGAGGGTAGTCCCTTACAGAACCGTGTACTTAACGTGTGAGTGTGCACGAATGTAATGCGGTGGCATGGTGTACTCTCAGTGATGTAGAGTGTCACTGTATCGCGCGAGCAGAGTCACTCGAGGGCTCCTATCCGGAGGATCGAACTTAGGCTCAGGCGTCTGCGGAGGGAGGCCGCGGCGGGTGTGCGGGAGCGAAATTATCCGCTATCAAAAATCCTCAAATCCCAATAGATTATATTAACTATCGTCTCATACAAACATCATTACATTTCTTGCATGGTTGTAGTGGTAGAGTTTTTTCTAATACTCATCTAGCTAGGTAGATTCTAGAGAGCCAATCCCTTAAGCTTAGCCGGTCCACCACATCGCCACTTAACATCCGGTGAGATTGTGCCCATAAGGCTGAAACCTTAACTATAAAAAAAATTAAACCAGTCACGAGGACTGCCGGCAGAAGTGATTTCACAAAATAATGTTAAAAAGCAGAAGTAATACACGTCATTCATATGTTGAGGTTTGGAACGACCTTGCTTATGCGTGATTATTAAGTCGCACGTCAAACCGATCGACCCAGCGTCCATATTTCCAAAGCTCGTATTCTGCATACACTCTCTATACATAAATGGAAAGCATTCGGTGACGATGGCGCGAGTTCCACAATTCATATTCACCCAAAAAGTGATCAACGCGCCTAAAGAAATTTATACTTCAAAAGCATATTTCCTTTTAATAGAAAATTGGCAACGATTCTAAAATTAAACCGCATTTATTTTTTGCTAACAAAAAAAAAGATTTAATCAGATTCAAGGCTGTATTTTAAAAGCGTTTTCTTAACGATAAGCGATTTGGGGTTAAGCTTGTCCGCATAGACCACAGAGAACAGATACTTTAGTTCAAATAATTAAACATATTAAAAGAAAATGCCCCTTCTTTTTGGAACGAAGTTCCTTATCTCACTGTACGGATGGAGGCTAGACAAATCAAAATGTAAGATTTAACCAATACGACCCCTTCTTTGATATGTTCTATATTCCACTATAATTCTTTCGTATAGACAGTAATCCATAGCACGTATACTATTGGTCGTGGCCAGTCATAGCTGCGCGCTTATTGGTTCAAGCCAGCCAGTAAGTTCTCAACGCCTGCGCAGGTATAGTGTGTCCACGTCATACGTATCAGCTGTTTCATAGCGTATCATATGTATTAGATGAATCGAATGATCTAGAATAAAATGTACATTTTCATCACTAAAAAATACATATTAAGTACCACATTTCCTACTATTCCTTCAATTCATTAAATATATTTACGTTTCAGTTTATTGCTTTCAAATGCTATTAATTTATTTATTTGTATTTGCTAATTAACAATATATTACTTTTAGCAGTAACAATTTACTACACAGGGAAATTCTTTCCAACCGAGTGTTCCACAACGGTAAAGCATTTTTGTTTTTATCGGCTGCAGAAATGTTTATAAAAGTAACATAGCAATAAAATATGAAATATCATTGGAATTCAAATCTTCAATAACCCTAAACCATCTCAAAATATTTCTGCGTCGAATGGTCAGGGTCCTACGTCTCAGTAGTTTAGACGTAAATACATCTCAAACGAACACCATTGTCATATATATAGATAGCTGTTATACAAGTTCCTTTGACGCTCAACTACGGTGAAACTATTGAACTTGCCAGGACGGGACTTTGACCATTCGAAGCGGGAACGTTCGTAGATCATTCTAAACATTTTTTAGATTCCTTTGTCCCGTATTCATGCATATCCAGCGCAGCTAGTGTATTATAAAACGAAGTCTCTCGCAACGGCTGTGTGTTTTTATTTTATTTATAGGGTCATCATTATGGCGACAATCTCAACAGATGTTAAGTGACAATTTGATCCAAGATGATGAACACACTAAGACTAGTACCGGAGCCGACTCTGAAGTGCCGACACGCACTTACCTGTAGATGTTTGGCGACAGGTTTTCAGCTGTGCGATGACAGCTCAGTGGTAGTGTGCACGACTTCGCGTCAAGGGACGTGGGTTCGAACCCAAGCACCTACAATGAGCTTGAGCTCTCGGTGAAGGAAAACATCATAAGGAAACCATAGCATGGCGGTAGGGCTTTTTCTAATGCCCGCCTGGATAGCTACCACCCTCAAGTTGTAAACCTGCCGCCAAATACCAATAGGTGTGTTCCGGCAGCAGCACTTGAGAGCCAGTTCCTCCACAGGTTTAGCGTGTCTACTAACTTGGGCCGTATCGTCACTTAAGATCAGGTGAGACTATGGCCATAACGCTAAAAACCTTAAGTATAAAAAAAAAAAACTCAAGAGTGGTAAGTACTCGAACAGGTATTAGAAAAAGCGCTTATTATCATAATATGGTTTGATCATGATGTTTTCTTTTGCCCAAAGATTGCCCATTGCAGGGATTCAAACTCGCGTCCATTGACGTAGATGTACACACACTACCATCTGAATCATGATCTCATCTAAAATAATAAAGGTTTTACTAAACTGTGAGTCCCAAGAATCAGCAGAGTCTGATCAATATACCGTAGTGGGGAAGCTTCACTCACTTCGCTATATTATTTACAGTGGTAAAAATCTCAGCGGTACCGAAGTGGGATTTGTCAGAGCTTCTAACCGTAAATTATTCTATTTATTATTTTACCAGGACTGTCTTAACGGTTGAAGCTTTTAACGATACAAAAGCAGAATTCAAGGAAAAAAAGTTAAGAAATTCACAGAGATTTAAAAACAAAAATGGTGACCGTACATTATTGTATCTTATTTATATATGTCCGCCCCTTAAATAAAACTTATTAAGTTAAAAAAAAAATTTTTTTCGATAAAATTCATTCATAGAGTTTGATAGATATTATGTAGAAAGAAAAATAAACAGTTACCTATATTTCTACCTACTACTATTATAAAGCTAAAAAGTTTCTTTGCTTATTCTAACACGCAAAAACTCAGAAACAGACACGTCGGATTTGAAAACTTCTTTTAGTGTTTGATAGCTCAAGTACTGCGAAAGGTTTTAAGTTCCGTAACATTACGCTGCCACCATTAGGAGCGTAGCAGTATGGAAAGGAGTAACAAAAAATAATAATATTTATTTTTGAGATGATCCACTGCACTGTATAAATGGTTCAAATTACCGTTAAGTTAGTTGAGTTACTAAGTTACAAGTTAGTTTGTTTATGTTAGTGACCGTGAGCCATTTAAATGAATTAGTTAAGTGAAGGTCATTCAGCATATTTATTTTATACTCCATGATATGATAGATGGTGCTATGATCAGTTATTACGTACCGGAAGAAGTAGCTAGAACTGAAATAATAAAGTTGTAGTGGTTTTTGATGCCTTTTTTCAATGCTCCGATCCCAGCAACTTCGACCGGTTTTCAAAAAATTATGTTTGCATATCATAGCCCGATACATAAGTAATATAGAGTAGTTTCCACTTATCCAGAAAACACTGTTACAGGGTTACAAACATTACTTTCACAAAAAAAATCATAGACCATATTATGTAATATTCCATTCTTTTTTTATACTTAAGGTTTACCGTTGTGGCCATAATCTCACCTAATCTTAAGTAACGATACGGCTCAAGTTTGTAGATACGCTGAAACTGTGGAGGGACTGACTCTCAAGTGCAACTGCCGGAACACACCTATTGGTATTTGGCGGCAGATTTTCAACATCAGGGTGGTAGCTCGCCCGGGCGGGTATTAGACAAAGCCGTACCATCATGCTTTGGTTTCCTCACGATGTTTTCCTTCACCGAAAGCTCAGGATCATTGTAGGTGGTTGGATTCAGACTCACGTCCCTTGACGCGAACTCGTACACACTACCACTAAGCTATCATCGCTTACACCTCGAGTAGTGTTCTAGAAAAATACTTTAAAGATAGATAGACAGACAAAAGTGGTTTTATGAAATCACGATTGAAAGTGAACCTTTTTTCGGATCGTCGGCATTTAACTGAACATTTTCGGAGTAGGTGGGAATATAAATACTACACGATCAGCAGATCTGAATCCAGGGCTCCGCTATATTGCCTAGCACGTTTCACTTTACCCCTACCCCGCAGCCGGCTGCATGCGACATGCGACAGACAGGCGAAAAATTTAAAGCCTAACTTCCAGCCAAGTGGTTTTATCTAGAGATTGCTTCCTATCGTCTGCAATCATAAAGCATAACACGTTTTAATAACTTCGCTTCAACCGAACCGCTGTTTTATGGTAGTGATTTTGTGTCTTACTTTCCTGCCCACCCCAGTAATCCGTTGACGGCTTGAAGGTAATAAAGTCTGTGAAAAGACACTGTCCACCCCACGCGGTGATTTACAACGACGATATAATAAACAGTACTAAATCAATTCGCATCCGAAAGTCTCAAGCGGGCCGAAAGAGGCGCGTTCGCACGACCCTCAGAGGGGACCACTTACCTGGCTCAATTCGACGTATCCTCTACGCGTGTGTCGTATGAATGAACGGTTTTCCAACTGCTGACACACGGTGACACCGTGTCTACGATATATGAACACGTTCTAGGTCCATTCGAAGAACTCGTCTCGCGGAATTTTCCCGACTGTCTGTTGAGTTTGATTCACAACAGCGTAAGGTATATTATTTTTTTAAACAATATGAGTTAATTTACTTATGTATAGTTATAAACCATTGGTAGCTAAGTGGTAGTGTTTACGGACGCTGCGTCAAGGGACGTGAGTTCGAATCCACCTACGATAAAGTAAAAGAAAACATAGTGAGGAAACCATAGCATGGTGGTAGGGATTTTCCTAATATCCGCCTGGGTAGCTAAGACGATAAACCCTTACATAATGGATTCAATTTCGATAGTGGAAAGGTATTAATTATAAAAAGTCATTTCTTAAGGAAGTAGTTTACATGGGACTTAAGGTTTTGTTGTTATTCCGTTCACGTTCATATTTCTAATCTACTTGCGAAGTAATAAAAAACATCGCAAGGAAACCATATCGTGGTAAGGTTTTCTCTAATACCCGCCCGGCTAGCTACCAAATTGTAAGTCTCCCGCCAAATACCAATAGGTGTGTTCCGGTAGTTGCACTTGAGAGCCAGTCCCTCCACAGGTTTAACGTGTCCACCAACTTGGGTTGACTTAGATACTAAAAGAAAAGATACTAAAAAAGAGGCAGACTGACACTGCCTTAGATAGTTATATATAGTGCTATACCCATATGAGCGTAGGCGTGAAGATAATGATATTAAACACGGTGTTCAATCGCTCCAGCAAATGGAACACAATACATACATATGTTATCAGGCTATCAACGTGTCGTTCTATGTTTTGATCTCGGATGGCGGTCGTAAATCTTGTTATATGACACACTGCTCGGTATGCGAGTTATATTCACGACTACAAGTCTACATCGGCGTAAGCAGATATCTCGACACAATTTAATTTTATACTCGGCACCTTTAGAAATCGAATATCATAGCGATATTTCACGTGAAATGTATAGCTTATCATGTGATTTTTTTAAATCTTAATTTTTATTAAATGTTTGTTCAGATGAAATATGGCATCCTCATATATACAGCATTCTACAATCGATTTTTGGTCGTAATACAGATTACAACCAAATCATAAATTAATTTGGCTTCTTCCGATGTTGAGCGATCCAGTATTTCGTTGTATTTTTTTTTTATTGTTAAGTTTTAGCTTTATGGTCATAATCTCACCTGATCTTAAGTGACGAAACGGTCCAAGTTGGTAGACACGCTAAGCCTATGGAGAAACTGGCTATCCAGTGCAGCTGCCGGAACACACCTATTGGTATTTGGCGGCAGAATCTCAACTTGAAGATGGTTGCTAGCCAGGTGGGATTTAGAAAAAGCCGTACCACCAACAACAATGTTTAAATATATGTTGTCCTGAAGATTCGTTACGGGCACATTCCATTAAAATATGATATACGTGTTCTTCTGTCATTTTGGTGTGTTGCCATTAATATGCCCGGAACGAAGTCTTAAAGTTATAAAATTTGTGTATATTTTCTCATACTGGAAATTTGATTTCACGTGCGATTATTATGAATTCTCACGTCTGTGCTATATTTCACACTGTGAAACTGTATTTACGTGTTATCATAGCGTTTATGTACTCAAAAGTAAATTGCATAGAAGTCGTTTTCTCTGCACTGTGTTAACCTTCAAATGTATCTGACATTGTGTGGGATCAAGTACAACAATTATATAGGGTTGTGACTCAATAGTAAAACGCTTAGGCAATCTGTTGTTACAGATGCTTTACTAGTTCTCAATAACTGTTTATTGTTTGGTTTCGTTCAAAATCAGTTAATGTGTATAAACTTTTTTTTTACGCGGGGAAATGCGTTTATACATCTCCTCCCAGCCCGGGGGGACTAGGATTCTAGCTAGCCTTTCTGGGGTGACACGGGTCCGTGCTTGGCACTCACTGCGACAAATATGTATGAACCTGCTGAAAAGCTTCCAGGCTTGCATGAAAACGACGATCCTGGATTAATTGCTGACCTCTCGCCGGCCGTGACTGCATCTGGATTGTACCATGTTTACCATGAAATACTGTACAGTAATGTAGCCGGGCAACCGTATAGAAGTATCTTAGTTGAAGCCAATAATCATTTGCTGAAATGTAAGTCATTTCAAAAGTGACTCTTTGCCTGTACCTTTCAATACATTTTCATACTAGACGCCTAAATAAAATAGGAAATACATGTGAACAGTAGACTAAATTAACGGGCTTGGTAATACAGTGGTAGTAAGCACGACATATTAATAAGCTCTAAGGTCACAAGTTCGATTCTCATGGTACCTAGGTGTAGAATATCTGTTGTAATGCTTATATTCCGTCGCGTAGGTCGAGTTTTTTAATAAAGTTTATTTTGTAGCACGTATGTTGTGGTGTTGATTTAAATGTGGATATGCGATTGCACCGTAAAATTCATTCTGATCAAAATATTATTTTATATTCATTAAATTTATGTTGATGCAATCCATATCAAACTTCACAAAGCCACTCGCTACGCTAATGAAGATTGCTTGGAAACGTCTTCAAAATCGTTCCAGCAATTTTAGAACTCACAGAAAACAAATTTATACATTATATATAATGGATATGGTATTGTTATAACTCCGTTATATGGCCATTATAACTTCAAAGAAAATAATATTATTACAATATGGTATATGTCATTCCGTATACCAACAGCACATTTTCGGTCGGTATAGCAAAAAGTTTCCTATATTCTGACCCATAATATTGGTGGCAAATATCCGTGGCAAATTTAACCAAAATCTATCCCATGGTTTTAAAGCGGTAGACGCACAACAGTATATATAGAGAAATAAACATTCAAAAGATTTTTTCAGGGCTCTATATTGACAGCGAAGTATACCTGAGTGATAATAAAAAATTATTGAATGCAGATTTGGTCAGCTATAGGTTAATTATACCTTGACTGCGATAATATCAAGAATAACCAGTAGGATTTCTAAAATTCATTGTGTATTAGAAGAACAATCTTCGAGGAAGGCTTTGGGCTATTTAACATCACGCTACTACGAAGAGAATCAAGGCTGTATTGATAAATATTACAAAAAAAGGGCGAAAATTAATTTTAATAATTCTCAGTACCACGCGTTCGAAATCACGAACACAGCTGTTACACGTATAAAAAAAAACTATCTATTTAGTTAAATATACAAAAGATTAAAATAACCAGTTACCTTCTATTCAAATTACGCTAAACAACATCCAAATGCAAAACGGACGAGTAAACCACTGCACTGATGTACGCGTATCAGAGTTTTCAATGTGATCCGTTCGCAAAACGAACTGAACTATTCAAGGGCAAAGTGAAAAACAACATTCTCGAACGTTTCGAAAATCGCCTACAAGTTTCGTATGTAGGTACGTCGATAAACTCCGGGACACGAGACGGGGGGGACGGACCAGCGCGTGCGCCGGCGTGTCACACCGCGAACTAAAACTCGACTGAATTACGATTTCACGCGCCCGAGTCGGGTCCACACGTAGACATTGAACTGTATAGAGACGTCACTGATATCATAATAGAAGCTATTTCTTTGTTACCACGAAAACAGTGCATTATTCCTGATGGAAAGCACTCCATGTCATTTTCTGTAGACCTTAACACGTTCACGTAAAATGTTATGATCTTTGGTCGTGTAGTTACGTGCCCCTAGCGAAGTTGTCTTTTGCAGGACGATGAGTGCACCGCCCACACATGTTATCAGCCACACCGTAAAAATGGTGATAAAACCAGAGACATTCCAACGGTTAGATACATTACCAACACGACATAGAAGGAAAAAAGCGATGATAACTCAGTGGTAGTGTGTACAACGTTGTGTCAAGGGATGTGAGTTCGAATCCAACCACTTACAATGAACTTGAGCTTTCGGTGAAGGAAGACATCGTGAGGAAGCCATAGCATGGTGGTAGGGATTTTTCTGATGCCCGCCAGCTACCATCCTAAAGTTGAAAACCTGTCGCCAAATTCCGATAGGTGTGTTCCGGAAGTTGCATTTGAGAGCCAGTTACTCCACAGGTTTAGCGTGTCTACCAACTTGGACTGTATCGTCACTTAAGATCAGGTGAGATTATGGCTATTACGCTAAACCTTAACTATAAAAAAGGAGTTTGCTTTATATAGTATAATAATAGTATAGTATATAGGCCAATAATTAAAATACAAATTATTTTTATTAGGAGCACGATAGTCATAGCAATACAAATTACATTACAATGGTGTAGACCGAGAGTCTGCAGTGTAGAAAAATAAAGAAAAAAAGTTGTCTTTTGATGACCCTTAACGAACCTTCTCACATAGTAAGAGTACCTTATATATGTCAAACTCCATGTAGGTATATTCCTTAAGAACTCCGTAAGGAACTAATTTTAAAAATAAATCCAGGTAATCTTCATATTAGCCTAGCTGATTTTTCTATAAAGTTTGATAGCGATCAGATCAAGAGATTTTTTTGTTATTATTTGACACTATCATGTGAATCCGGGTACAGGCGGGTACTCCTGTGAAACTTCGTTACGATCTGATAAGTAGATTCGTTTTAAAGTTATATTTGTTTGACGACAATCAATTTTAAGGGTGCACGCTTATACCAATGTTTAAATTGACACCACAAAGTTGGTCGTTGTTTCGTGTTCGCGAGAATTCATAACTATCATTCACAGTAGCCATTAACATATTTCTGAATCTGTTGAATTTGAATCTAGTATCGGAAGTTCTTAATTAGGCCATCTCCGAAACTTCTGTCTTCACTTCAACTTTATTGATTTATCATAAATCGATTGAAACCTCTCTTGAAAGTTTTAGCCTTAGCTCGTTATTGTTGGACGTTGAAGAAAACCGGATTTCAAGTGATAACAGGTCTATTCTCGAATAATTTTACGCTCCCCCCAAAAGTTCTCAATCTCTTAGGTCAACAGCATTAGTCGATTAAAAAGATACATCTACAAATAAACTACAACTGAGAACGCAAACATACGAAATTGAATCTTTGTTCTTCTACCTTTGCGCAAAATGAGTTAATAGATGAATCAGCCCAATAAAAATAGCTATTGCATACAATAATATAAATAAAAAATATATTTGGCTTCTTCCGTTGTTGGCCGATCCAGTATTTCGTTGTAATTCATTTTTTGGGTTAAGGTTTAGCGTTATGGTTATAATCTAACCAGATTTTAAGTGACGATACGGCCCAAGTTGGTAGACACGCTAAACCTAAAAAGAACTGGCTCTCAAATGCAGCCACCGGAACACACCTATTAGTATTGGACGGTAGATTTTCAACTTGATCGGGTGAAGTTGCAATTGAAACCCAGTGAAAATAGTTGTCGTACACGATAAATGACAATTGGCAACTACGCACTGCAACTGTACAACCTACGACCCGTCTATGGCTGAAAGTTCGATGTCTTCGCGTTCGCACCGTAAATAAATCGACACGGCGTTTTCCAACTACGATACCGTGTCGCTACTCGTGCTCTGGAATTAGTGTGGGTTCCTATAAATCGGCGCACAGTATAACGAAGCACCGATTGTTTTGAGTTACGGCGCTCATTACGCGCGCCTTTGATGAGGTTCTGAAAGATATTGTCGATATTATATCGCGGTCTATGTGAATCACGCTCGTAAAGTAACGTCGAGTTGAATCCAAAGTTTAACGATGTAAATATGTCTTTATAACTTAATGTTAAGTAAATATCTTCGTGCGCGTGGACTTGTATTATCCGTTTCCTTGATAATATTATAAATGTGGATGTGAGTTTGTTTGTTACGCTTTCATTTCTAAACCGCTGAATCAGTTATGTTGAATTTTAGTATAGAGATAGATGGGAACGGTGATTGGCTGCTTTTTATCTCGAAAACCTAATTACGAAACTTTTTACTGCTTCATTTGTTTGACCAAACTTATATTAACGCGAGTGAAGCCGCAGATAATAGCTAGTTTTTTTATATAGAATTTTAGCATCATATCGTTGTTATCAAACCTATAAATGACTAGTCGTGCCTGCGACTTCGTTCGCATGGAATTGAAAATTATTTAACTAATTTATGACCTATAATATAGCATTCTAATGGTGTAAGAATTTTAGAAATCGGTCCAGTATTTTTTTAAGTTTATTCGTCACAAACAAAAATACAAACCTTTCCTATTTATAATATTAGTATAGATATATGAGCCTATATATATATATATGTATTGTAACTAATATACCAAACAAATTTGCTCCGTAAAAGGACTACTATGGGATTCGTAAATTACTAGTAAGTTCGTTTTGAATCGCTGATAACTCAGTAGCAGCGTGCAGGAACGCCGCATCACGGAACGTGAGTTTGAATCCAACCACCTACAATGAGTTTGAGCGTTCGGTGAAGGAAACCATCGTGAACAACTACAGTATGGTAGTAGGGTATTTTCTAATGCCCGCCTGGCTAGCAACCACCCTCAAGTTGAAAATCTACCGCCACATACCAATAGGTGTGTTCCGTCAGTTGCACTTGAGAGCCAGTTCCTCCAAAGGTTTAAACGTGTCTACCAGCTTGGGCCGTATCGTCACTTAAGATCAAGTGAGATTATGAACATAACGTTAAGTGTTAACTATAAAAATAAAACATCGTGAAAAACCACAGTATGGTGGTAGGGTCTTTTCTAATGCCTACCTGGCTAGCTACCACCCTCAAGTTGAAAATCTACCGCGAAATATTAATAGGTGTGTTCCGGCAGTGGCATTTGAGAGCCAGTCCCCCCTATAAAGGTCGGTAACGCACCTGCGATTCCTCTGGCATTGTGGGTGTCCATGGGTGGTGGTGAACACCAACCATCAGCTGCCACGCATGCTCGTTTACCCCCTATACCATAAAAAAAAGTATTACACGGTGCACTATGGTCGCTACGGCTATAACATACCTACACATTAATCAGAACATTATTAAATAAAAGCTCCACTTTTATTCCATACCTCGACACGGATCTTTGACATCAAAAATCTATTGGGGCACCTTGGCGCTACAATCGACGCATTTGCCGTGACGGCAAAGGGCACGACGCTAATGTATACTATACACTTCTTTCATCTTTTTGTATCAGCTACATACACATTACTATTATGTCATTCCATATTATGTTAAATTTTTTTTAATAGCTTAAATATATCGCATCTTTTGGGCGTCCCGTGCTGGCCAGTTTCTTTTAAAACATTTATTATATATACTTCTATTTCTAACTTCGTGTGGATCATCGACACTCATGGACACCCACGACACCAGGGAAATCGCAGATGCTTTGCCGGCCTTTATTTTAGAGTGACTGGCTCTCAAGTACAACTATTGGTATTTGGTGTCAAATCGGTTACGGATTTTGCTTTTTTGTGATATAGATGTTGTTTGAATAAAGTTACATTTTTGGTTAAGTTTAATAAGGAAAGAAAGAAGGACGGAAATAAGTATTTACATTATAATAGTTTGCTTTTATAAGGAAAAGTGATTCTACAGCAATATACTAGAACTCATTGGTTTTCCTTGATATTTATCTTCGTTTGTTACGAACACAGTACTTTTCCTTACATAATCCAACGATAATTCGTTACGTCAAGGCTATAGGCATTGCTGACAGGACTTCGTTGAATTTTAAACCCACAATCACGTGTGATAAAGACGGTTTTTGTATGAAAGACCAAACAGAATATAGGCGGTTCGGTGTGCATGAGACGAAATAGTTCGAAACATATTGTGATGATATTTGTGTTTTAAAATGGTTTCGAGATGCGGTCACAGGTGAAAAATATTTTTTCTAAGCGTAAACCCTTTTTCGGTGCGATGACAGTAAAATTCAAACAAAGAATTATATTGAAGTGTAACATATCTGACGCTAAAGGACACTGGGTAGTTAAGGAACAGTATCTATGTTTTCAATTACAAAGGGTGAGATAAGCGTTATCACACGCGAAATAAAGTGAAAAATCGTTGTGTTAATTATTTTTTGGAACGGAGTTCCTTATGGGTGTCTCGTCGAAGGGTACATTAGTCGGTAAAAACGTCCGTAACGTTAGCGTAAGATTTTTATGTATAGTCTATGTATGATGGCTATACAGTATGTAATGTATAGTCTACGTAATGACTGTTATTATTATATATTTTTATAAATCATCGTAAACAAAATAAAGGTGTTAAGATAATTTTGTAAAGTAGTTTTCTTTTTTATCGATAAAAATTCACAATAAAACATGTATACTCGGATAATTAGTTTCTCTATATATCGAATAGAACTTAAATAAATATATTTATAATAAGGAACTTAATTCCTATCACGTGGTCCACGACACCACTCGTTTTTTTATACTTTTTAGGTAAGACTTTATTTCTGGAATCTTCCCTGATGTTATGTAACGATATGGCCCCAGTGTAGTGTAGGGTCTGACTCTCAAATGCAACTGTCGGCCACACACCAGGCAGATTTCAGCTTGAGGGTGGTAGCTAGCCAGCGGGAATTAGAAAAAGCCTTACCAATATGCTATAGTTTCTAGTTCTAACTAGGTTTCAGAGGAAAATCGAGTTCATGCATGAGGCTTTTTCCCCTAAAGTGATCGATACAAATATAAAGTTGTTTATGATTATTTTTATCATTTTTAAGTAATTTGGTTTTTATGTAATAGCGGACACGTAGCAAGCGTGTCACCTGATGGTATGTGGGGAATGGCAGGTGCATTTCCGGTCTGTATTTTGGAGGGATTGGCTCTCAATTGCAACTGTCGGAACACACCTATTAGTATTTGGCAGCAGATTGGTTACGGGTTTTATTTTTTGGCATATACATTTTGATTTCTTAGGCTTACGCGAATATTATTCATTGAAATAAAACTAATTTAAAGTCCGCCCCGTGACCACGAAGGCTGAAAAGCTTTCGAAACGTCGGGATCAAAATTTAATAAATAACCGCGATAAAATCCGTTTAAATTAGTTTTATTTCAACATATACATTTTGTTTGTATAAAGTTCCATTTTCGGTTTAGTGTAAAATTTAAAATTCATAATATTTCACAATTAAACTTTGAATGCGAGTTGATATGAAATAAATTTAGCTGAATTGAATTGGGTATCGCAGTAGTGATGTATTTTACTATATTTCGCGTAATTTAGAAATTAACATAATTGAGTTGTACGGAATAGTTTGTCATATATAGGATAGCCTAGCGTTGAAGATCAAACCGTTGATAGTCTATGTTAAAAAAGTATTTGAATATTGTCTATGGAAAAACATCAACTCTTTAATTCTGTACACCCGTTTACACCCGTCAATATATATTTTATATTGTCCCTGTCAATTAGAAAAAGCATAACCAAAAAGTATGTTTTATTGAAGAATCAAAAATACAGTCCACTAAGAATAATTAAACAAATTAAACTGGTCCTTCGGGCCGGATTTGAACCAGCGATCTACGAATCTACAGTCCACTGGGAATATTTACAAACCTAAGACCTCCTTTCGTCTAAATCCAATTCTGGTGACCGTAAAATATATTTTTAGTGGGTATCTACGTTTGGAATGTCCATTGCAAATTTCGAGTTAATCAAATTCAATATAAAAAAACGGTATTCAATTTAGACCCCGGGAGGACGCTGTGAACGTCAAAACTACCAACGTTTCGGCAAATAACCCAGTAATGAGAAGAACCGGTAAGAAACTCGATCTGGTTATATGGATTTTTTAGGAAGGTACATACTGAAAAAAATACAGAAATCTGAATACTTTTACAAAAGATTTCAGCGGATGCACAGAGAGGGAAGTCAATTCTAGATATCACCATAGTTCATATATTGATTCACTCTGTAATTGCCTTTTGACATTATAACACGCTTGACATTCCGCTTGGCAGCAGAAGTCCCGATTAAAAACGTATACATTTTAACGACAAGACAGTATTTAAAGGTGTAAATAATCAAATCGCTGCACAGCCGACCGCAGCCTCGCGACGACTAAATCCCGGAACAGTGGGCATTTAACGTCGACAAGACGAGGCAAATCGCTTAACGACATCCTCGTTACTCGAGTGGCTCACTTTGTTATGCAAATCTCGGATTTCTAAATACATAATTACGCTGTGTTGCTCCCTGCCGGTACGCTGAGGCGACGTGTTGACGAGTTTATCTGTATAACTAAACGACAACAACGTAAGACGATTATTGACTTTTTTTATCCAATCATCGCTTAGCGTAACGGCCATAATCTCACCCGATCTTAAGTGACAGTACGGCCCAAGTTGGTAGACACGCTAAACCTGTGGAGGAACTGGCTCTCGAGTGCAGCTGCCGGAACATTAATATTAGCATTTGGCGGCAGATGTTCAATTTGAGGGTGTTTGCTAGCCAGGCGGGCATTAGAAAAAGCCCTACCGCCGTGCTTTTGTTTCATCACGATGTTTTCCTTCATCGGAAGCTCAAGCTCATTGTAGGTGGTTGGATTCGAACCACACTAGCACTGAGCTATCATCACTTCAAACTCATATACTCATACATTTATGAAGCACAGATGGTTATCAGTTATCGGGCGGAAATGCATTTATGCATACCCTCCTAGCCCGGAGAAATTAGGAAGGTTATAAGCCTAGACGCTGGGAATATCTACGACCATCTGTCACCTTGCTGAGGCGATACGGGTTCTATCTTGCAATCATCGCGAGACACCGGCGACCAGCCCGGTATGATGGTAAGCCGCGCTCCGTCCCATCCCCCTCAGTCTGACTTGGGGTAGCGGAAGGGCACGAGTAGTTCGGTACGCTACCAGGACCCCTCAATGAGGGGTCGATACACTCAATGGGGGAGGAGTGCTTCCCCCAACGAACCTAAGAGGCGACGCATCGAACGCAATGCCCTCGTCCAGGCCTGGTATACCCCTGGTAGACCCGCCCTGGTCCAACGCCCGCAAGCAATCTCTACGGGGGCTGGAGGTCATCGCTGACTTGATAACTGAGAAGAAACCTAACCTACCTATTAGTTCCGCAAAATACTACAACCTAGTGAAGATTCGTCCACTATTTTGTGCGATTCCCTATTTCCACGTTAATGTCTCCATCACGGGTTACACACATAGTAAGCTTGTCTATGGGACACCATAAATAATTCTTTTAACGGTGTCATTCACACGGTCCAAGCTTCGCACTGGCGTTTTATACGCGCTGCGTTTGTTGTTAGTTGCGTGTCAATTGAAACCAATATCATATACTAGCATTTGATCGCAGCTTCGCTCGGGTCATTGTAAAATTTTTCAATGTAAAATACATTTCACTGCACGGTTAGCCTAACGGTTTTTTTTATTATTTATTTATTTCTCCACATTGCAGACTCTAGGTTTGCACTATTTTCATTTAATTGTATTCAATTATTTATATTTTATTTATTTTAAGGATAAAGTCAAACAGTAGAACAGTCAAATTAAAAGATTCACTTGGGAATGAGAGGTAATAAGCTATAAACTCGGATATACCTTCATTTTGGTGTTTTAAAAGTTATCTCAAATGACTTACTAAAATTTTGAACTGCGTCGTAAGTTATTCAAGGTCAAAAAAGTCAATTATTCGATTATCTCTGTCTCCATAGCTCTGGTGATGTTAACATGTATTTAAAAAACACGTGAAGTTTAAAATATGCGACAAATTTTGTTTAATTTTTCCATCTCTCGCTCCCTCAGTCGCCTCGAGCCGACTTTACCCGAACGAGGGTCACACAGAAAGGTTGCAGATCAGAAGTTCAAAGTCATCCCATAAGAAATTTCACTTCGAGAAACGCTTCTCTTTCATAATTATCGATCACAGCTAATCCTTTTTTGTTCAATAAAAAAAAAACTACCTAAAATGTTGTCCTTTTAAATATCAGATGCTAAAAGAAACCAGACATCCGTTTGAATTCAATTCCAAGATCGTTATAATATAAAATAAGTAACTACTTAGAATTCAGATATATACCTCCCACCCACTCACAATTCTTTCAATATTATTCAGTAACTGTACGAAAAGATCCATATAGTGGACATTTTTACTGACGACTTCATAACTATTCTTATGACATTTAAAATTAGAATGGTTATTATGAAAATATTTACGAGAATTATTAGGTTCGGAGCACTGCAATAACGTTTTTAAATTGATAAGTTTTTTTTTTCATCGCTTCAATGTTTTTCGTCAAGCTATCGCATGTCACATTACAGTAGGAGTAAATCGAACGGGGCTCAGCATTGTATCCAAGGCCAGTATGGCATCGTCCGTGTAAATTCTCACTCATTCGTACAGCTGCTCTGAGGTTTTGAAGTTCTGAGGCCTGTATTGATCAGCGTGTTGATGTGAAAGTTTCACTTGATTTTTTTAAATATTTATATACCCCAGTCTTCTTTGATATATTTTATGTAAAATAGCGGGTATCGGGATCAGAATTGTTTGACAAAATCAATATTAACGTGAGCAAAGCCGCGGGTAACAGCTAGTGACTGATAAAAAACGTACGCCTAGCACCGTACGCTTGATAGAAAAAAAAACTTGAAAAGAGTTGTGGATAAATTGAAGCGATGATAGCTCAGTGGTAGTGAGTACGACTTCGCGTCAAGGGTCGTGAGTTCGAATCCAACCTCCTACAATGAGCTTGAGCTTTCGGTGACGGAAAACATCGTGAGGAAACCATAGCATGGTAGTGGGGATATTTCTAATGACCACCTGGGCGGCAACCACCGTCAAGTTCAAAATCTTCCGCCAAATACCAATAGGTACATTCCACAAAATCACTTAAGATTATGAACATAAGGCTAAGGCCTTAAGTATAAAAAAAAACTACTTTATTACTCGATTATCGACTATTTATATGGACTTCGTATAAGACTTACACTTCAAAAACGTCTAATTTTCACCGCGTATCAGAAACGTCACTACAAAGAGTACGCACATAGCAAGAAATCATTAAAGTGACATAAGGGTTATACCAGGGTTGGTTGTGCTCACTCTTTATTAGAATGATCATAAACGTGGAGTCAGCAGTACAAGCCCACTTACCAGATGCGGACTCAGGAGGCTTGAGTTTCGAATTATCGCTTCAACTATTCGTGGAACTGCTAAGTTATGTCATTTCAAACGATCGACTTCATGATTGGCTGAGTGGTTGAGGTTGAGGTGGTGGTTCAGGCTGCGCCGGACGTACTCAAGTATCGTTACTTCCGGAGGCTCTTTCATAGACAGCCCTTAAAGTACTGTGGGATCGAAAATCCCAGGGGACAATTTTTTTTTAGTTTTCAGAGTATTAATTCTGAGAATTGTTGTTACTATGGCTCGTTGTAATTTGTTTAATGAAAACCTTCATATTTGATATTGGCCAAACTGTCTACATAGACAATCTATATATAAAATCCTATATACAAAAGTTAATCTTTAACGAATGGTGTCTGCTTAATACTGCCCAGGATTTATTGGGACAACTAACAAACAATACTCTAAGTTAGTAGTTATAATTTACTTCACATATACGTGATAATTTTGCATGGTCATAGAGATTTTACCTATGCCCGCATGGCTAATTACCACCCTCAAATTGAAAATCGAACGCCAAATACCTATAGGTTTGTGTCTCTCCCCTAGACTTACCGTGTGCGCCATCTTGGCCCACATGGTCACTTGGTCACGTGAGATTGTGGTCATGATTTGTAAAGTTAAAAAAGTCAGGGTTCGCTTTGTACAACTTGTCTCAGGCCAAAACAATTCACGATACCGGCCCGAGACTCGAATGCGACCCTGGAATTGCCAGATCTACGCAATTCGGCTAATGGCAGACGATTCATAATAAAACAATAATGTGCCCACTTTACTCCCTAGATAAGGGACATTCCGGAGTGCTGGCAATTCGAAATGTTTTCCATAATGTGACCAAGCGTTCAGCTTAATATCGTACTGATAAAATAATTTATAAGCGCGAATTTAAATTGTTACAGGACTAATTATACCGTCTGAAGTGTTCAGGTTTTTTATCATTATGAATATAATAATGGAGTGCGCATATATTTCTTGGTATATGAACTGGATTTTAGACATTACGCTCATTGTCGTATATTTATTTCAAAGGTTTCTTCTAGGCTTAGCGTTATGACCACAATCTGTCGGCTAATGTTAAGTGACAATTTGACCCCAAATGGTAGACACGCTAAACCTATCGGAGGGACTGGCTCTCAAGTGCAACTGTTGGAACACATCTTTGTTTTAATGTTGCGCAGTAAAGTGTCTGCACTGGACCTTATGGTAAGTACAGTACAATCTATATCAGCGGCGACTTACACCGAACAGAATTCACTGCCAGTCGTCGCTGGCATGCTGGCCTATATCCAAGCCTATACCCAATATCATAGGTAGGAGGGAACACGCTTATAGGAAGATAGTTCCACAATTTCAAGGTGCGACAAACTGGCAGAAAATTTTAGATCGATGGTGGTAGCTAGCCAAAAAAAGCCCCACCAATATGCGAATTTACTCATGCGTTAAAAATTCTAATAAAAGTATTAACGATAAATATTACCTTCTATGTTGGACACTATTCTGAAATAGCGACGTTAACACTTATAAAGTGAAAAGAAAATCAAGCAGCACGCTACAGTTCCGTCTCGTGCAGGTGCTAACCGGATGTATGGATGGTACGTGCACAGAGCTGCGCGCAGGGAGTCAACTGCCGCGTGCTAAGAGCATGGTGCGGCGGAAAATATTGCCTAGCACACTCTAAGCCACGGTGGGAACAGATACCGCTGGGTGTGATGAAACCCATGCTCAGTAGCGTGTGATCATGGTACACAATGGTCCGAGGGTACAAGACCGCGGAAAGCGTTCACAACGCTCGTGCCCATCCGCCACCCTAAGCCAGATTGCGAGGGGCGGGTCAGGACACCCGCCTCTCATTGCATAAGTCCAGCCATCTGAAAGGACACCTCGCCCGGCTTACCATCAGGCCGAGTCGGTCGCTGGGGTGACGCGGTGATTGCATGCACGAATTCGCTTCGCCCTGAGAAGGTGACAGACGTCCGTGAGGTTTTAGTGGGTATACACGAAACCTTCTGAGCCGCCCCACGATAAAAAACAAATTACTTAATATAGGGCCAAATAATATAAGTTTGTGTATTTAAGTATTAGCAACACGAATGACTGAGATCCCAGCAAACGCTACAGATTGTGTACATTTGTTCCATTTGGAGTTCGGGTAACAAACACTGTGTATACAGAATCAGGTACAAAAGAGACCTAAATAGAGCGCCTACTTACACCTAACGATCAGGCACCCTGAGCACAATAGTATTTTGATGGGCACGAATCAAATTAATCACAGGACTTTATTCTAGATTATTATTCTACCGATACACACGGACGTGCCGGATATACAACATTAATATAGAAGATACCGTATTTATATTTTTGAACTAAAAACTTTTTAGGCACGCTTTTCTGTACTTTATAGGTGTATCATTATTAAAACAATCTCACCTGATGTTAGGTGATGGGTACAAGGTAGTGGACACGTTAAGCTGAATGGAGTGGACATTAAGAGCAACTGGCAAAACATACCTATATGTATTTGCCGACAGACTCTCAAATTCAGGGTGGTAGCTAGCCAGCCACGTGAGTATTTAAAAAATCTCTACCACCATACTCTGGTTCCATCACGATGTTTTCCTTCATCGCAAGCTCAAGTTCATTGTAGTTATTCGAAGTCACGTCCATTGACGTGACGTCCACAAAACCCACAGAGCTATCATCGCTTCAATCACGTCTGCAGTTTATTAATATGGAAACTTAATAATACTACATACTGGTAGGCATGCATGGTGATAGGGCTTTTCTAATGCCCGCCTGGGTAGCTACCACCCTCAAGTTGTAAACCTGCCGCCAAATACCCATAGGTGTGTTCCGGCAGCAGCACTTGACAGCCATTTCCTCCACAGGTTTAGCGTGTCCACCAACTTGGGCCGTATCGTCACTTAAGATAAGGTGAGATTATGGCCATAACGCTAAACCTTAAGTATAAAAAAAAACTTTAAATTAACGAGATGGAGGGTAGTTGATTACACAGATTACTATATAAGAGCGATACGAGCGCTGCTAGAGGTTCAGTTCAACCGAAGCGACACTCGAGGCGAGTTCAGTTGAGTTAAGAACGTTCGACAGTACTGAAGTGTTGTAGTAAGCGGAAGCTCTGCTGTAAAATACAGTAAGACCTCTATAAGTCGAACATCTAAGGAGACGCCAAAAAATACGAATTATAAAGTTTTCTTCTTATAGAGAATGGAGGTTTGGTCTTTAAAGCGAGGGGAACATAACATTTTTCAACTTATCGAGGTTCGACTTAACGGGGTTCTACTGTATAAAGATTGCGGAACGAGACTCCGAGTATGCTTCGATGTAACTCTACGACCTGTGACATTTACGTCTAATATTAAGACAAAATTGTATGTAAATTGAAGCGAATAAAGTATAATATTAAACATTCCAGTTCGTGACTAAATAAGATTATTAGATTGTAGGTGCTTCGTTATTATATCACTATTAGCTACATCCACGACTTCATTCGCGTGAAACTAACAACTATTTTATAATTTTTGCCCGTTTTTGTGATATTTTTTAATACAGCCTTTCACCTATTGGTTGTAGAGTGATGTTAAATAACTTTGAACCTACCTCGACGATTGCGTTATCGAATACAAAAGCATTTAATTATATCTGACTGGTAGTCCCTGAGATTAATGCTGTCAAACTTTCCCCCCTTTTTAATGTTAATATACTGTGTACTACTTTTATTGTGTCCTGACTTCGCGTAGAGTAAAAAGTATTTAATAATTTATGCTCGTTTTTTTTTTACTTTTTCTTATACATTACCTTAAAATGTTTTCCCAATGATTGTTAAATACAAAAATAATTTTTAAAATCACACTAATAGCTCTTAAGATTCGCGCGTGGAAACAACTTATCGTGGGACGGAAAAAAAAACAGTGCTTTTGTTGGACGAATTTTCGTACGGTAAGTCGGAAAGAACGAAGAAAATGAGTAGATATAACAAGGTTTGAATCATCGAAGCGGGAGATAACTCAGACCGAGCTCGTGTAATTAACATACATAAATAATACATTAACGTATGTAATTAATTCAAAGAAAACTGCTTGACGCTGTGGAGATAGATACCCGAGCCGGAATCACGGGGCTGGGTGCCTGTATAATATAGTGTATATGTTGCCTTGTATATACAGTTCGTTTAATGGATGGGATGGGACAGTGACCATTCGATGCGGATTTCATTGATGGTTCAACATTTTTTTTTTTTTGTATATAGTTAAGATATAGGGTAAATAACCACGATCTCACCTGACGTTAAGTTACGGTGTAGCCCAAAATGGTGGACAAGTTAAACCTAGAGGGACTGGTTGTTTGTGAGCTCAAGACCATTGTAGGTAGATTTGAACTCACATCCCTTGACGCGGCGTCCGGGCCAAACTACCAACTGAGCTATTATCGCTTCTTCAAATGATTCTAGAGTATTTAGTTTTTAGATTTTAAAGGGATGATAGCTCAGTGGTAGTGTGCACGACTCGCGTCAAGGGACGTGGGTTCGAATCCAAGCACCTACAATGAGCTTGAGCTTTCGGTGAAGGAAAACATCGTGAGGAAACCATAGCATGGTGGTAGGGCTTTTTCCAATGCCCGCCTGGGTAGCTACCACCCTCAAGTTCTAAGCCTGCCGCCAAATACCAATAGGTGTGTTCCGGCAGCTGCACTTGAGAGCCAGTTCCTGCACTGGTTTAGCGTGTCTACCAACTTGGGCCGTATCGTCACTTAAGATCAGGTGAGATTATGGCCATAACGCTAAACCTTAAGTATAAAAAAAAAACCATTGCCGTTTTTCGTTTTTTATTTTCTTTCGATTTTTTTAACGATTGGAATTTAATTTGTTCTTTGATTTATTCGCTTAATATATCCGGTGAGTAACAGATAGCATATCTATAAATATAATGAAATTTGTTGACTGACATATCGAAGCACAGCCGAGGCTACTTCAGTACATTACATTACAAAGTACATTCATTATTGTTACTTTGTAACATTATTTTTATTTAATTCGAAAGGACATACGCTGTTATTCGAAACACTCGACAATCGACTTTTACCAACAATGCCCTCTTATATATGAAGCATACTACACTAGATGCTGCAGTATGCCTTACGGTAGATAGAACCTATATTAGCCCAAACGTAGACATCCACACGTAAGAAGGGTATATTACATGATATGATGTTATCGCAGGCTGCTTTAACCGGGTATATAGATTGCTCAGACCTTTTAGCCCTAATAACGTTTAGAACACCCAAGTATCGCACACACAATACACAACTTTTTAATGTTCCATGTGCAAATACCTACTATGCACAAAAGTCGGTAGTGTGTCGCCTTGCTCGCACTTACAATGAAATGTACAGTGATATTGATATCTTTCAGTATAGCAGACAAACATTTAAAATCAAACTCATAAACATACATAACGGACTCTAAACTATAAACATACATTTCACATGCAAAGACACACACACACACACACACACACACGCGCGCGCGCGCGCGCACACGCACGCGTCTTCTTATTTTTATTTTGGATTTTTATTTATATTCATTTGCCAAATTCCATTTTAAAGTGTATATACTATTAATATTTGTAAATTCCTATTGTGGCCTTATGTGTTTTTTTTAAATATGTACGCTAACTATGTATACGTAAGCTGTTGGATTTTCAATGAGTAAATAAATAAATAAAAGACGTGCACACGCGAACAAAGTCACAGGGCACCGGTTAGTTTTAATAGAATTAAAAACAAACATTATTATCGGTACATCAAAAGCATTTTAAAAAGTACTCCAATGAAAGAAACAGCGGACAGGAAACTTTCTAGCGAAAAACATTCTAAACTAAAACATAATATATTTATTTCGTCTTCAAAGAAAATTCAACTTTATATATAGCCTCATACAATTAATTACACCGCACCCAGTATAGAGCGGTTACAAATTTATTATCACACTTGGGAAAATAAATTTACACCGGCAATGCAGATGAATAAAAATATTGCGGACGGTAAAATGTAACTTTGCAGTGTTACAGCGAACGCGGTGTAATATAGAGATATTTCATTTCCGAATTACAAAAGAAAACCGCAAATATCGAAAACAAAAGATCGAAAACAAAAGGTTCCTGTGACGAATTGTTGTAACGGATAAGTACTTTCGGGGAATGAGGTCAGAGATAGCTTCGGAGGCGGGTGGAGGGAAAAAATATATCACAATCGTCCGGCCTACGGGGCCTCGTGTATACGAGATTTGTCGATTTATTTTCGAACGCTGCAGATGCACTGCCATATTTTTGATTTTCCTGCCTCCTTTTTTTACAATTGACGTATCAACGTTATGTTCACCATCTCACCTGATGTTAAGTGGCTATGTGAACCAAAACGGTGGACACGCTATGAGGGACTGGGTCTCAAGAGCTTTTTTTTTATACTTAAGGTTTAGCGTTATGACCATGATCTCACCTGATCTTAAGTGACGATACGGCCCAAGTTGGTAGACACGCTAAACCTTTGGAGGAACGGGCTCTCAAGTGCAGCTGCCGGAACACACCTATTGGTATTTGGCGGCAGGTTTTACAACTTGAGGGTGGTAGCTACCCAGGCGGGCATTAGAAAAAGCCCTACCACCATGCTATGGTTTCCTCACGATGTTTTCCTTCACCGAAAGCTCAAGCTCATTGTAGGTGCTTGGATTCGAACTCGCATACCTTGACGCGAAGTCGTACACACTACCACTGAGCTACTGCCAGACCACAACTAGATGGTGATAGATAGCCAGGCGGGCATTAGAAAAAGCTCTACCACCATGCTATGGTTTCATCACGATGTTTTATTTAACTAAAACCTCAAGTTCATTGTGTTTGGATTCGAACCCACGACCAATGACGCGGCGGCCGTACACACTACCGACTGAGCTCTCATCGCTTTAAAACTATTATAATAAATTCAAATCACGCATTAAGTATTTAAGCTATCATCACGAAACTTTGTATACACGCTATATGCAGTGTTTTATCATTCAGAAAAGAGTACTATACTCGAGCTTTTTCTAGCTAACTATAAACTTTTATACTAACGTAGTGTTTGAAATGGAATCGTTACGGACGCGCAAATTTAATCGCATTACCCGAACGAAAAGGAGAAAGGGGAATATAGTGACTCGTTATACGCATTACCCGAACGAAAAGGCAAGAGGGAAATATAATGACTTATCGAATACTAATCACCCAACAATACCCAATAAAACGCAACATGGCAACACTTCGAACTCCCGTGTTGCCAGAAACCAGGTACAGCGTTTATACTCTTTCTAATTACCGGCAGAAAGCTAGCAACCACCTTCAAGTTGAAAATCGACCGACAAATACTTATAGGTGTGCTCCAGCAGTTGCACTTAAGAGCCCCTCTCTCAGCTTAGAGTGTCCACCATCTAGAACACATCGTTAGTTAACATCAGATGGTATTTTACTCATAACACTAAATATATACAGTGTTATAGAAATTAGAGATTTGCGTTTGTCTAAAAAGTCTCTTGGATAAAGAATTATAAAATTTTGTAGACATGTACAAAGCTTTTTTTGTATACATAAGGTTTAGCGTTACGGCCATAATCGCACCTGATCTTAAGTGACGATACGGCCCAAGTTGGTAGACACGCTAAACCTTTGGAGGAACTGGCTCTCAAATGCAGCTGCCGGAACACACCTATTGGTATTTGGCGGCAGGTTTAAAACTTGAGGGTGGTGGGTAGCCAGGCGGGCAATTGAAAAAGCCCTGCCACGCAGCTATGGTTTCCTCGCGATGTTTTCCTTCACCGGAAGCTAAAGCTCATTGTAGGTGCTTGGATTCGAACTCGCGTCCCTTGACGCAAAGTCGTACACACTAGCACTGAGCTATCATCGCTATATTTTTATACAATAGGAGGTTACTATGACTGATACTAATTAAAAGCTCCGGCGGCCGTGTATGACGCATGGTAACATAATTAGAGTCTCGCGTTCTTTTCCTTTCGTCTCATCTTTTAGGGTTTCAATCTTCAAGTTCGTTCGTCTCCAACTTGGTAGGAAGGGAGAAAGCACAGTACAATCTTGCCTCGCCTGCCATGGCCCAGTACAAATCAAATTTATTCCCTTAGTTAATTTTTTATTCAGATCCCCGTGTATCAATTAGATTCAAGTCTTCTTTCTTCTCGAGTAGTCATACTACATCACTAGGGTTGCATAGTAAAATCCTACGCGCCGTTATGGCTGAGTACAATCACTCTCTCTTTTCAGTTAGTAGCGCATTCGATTCTTCCTTCCGCGTCCCGGCAACAGCCCAAGCCGAGGTTCAGTCACTTGATCGCCCTCCGTGCTTGCTCTCAAAGTCCGATGAAACTGTTAAAGCCTTCCAGATAGGTACAGAGTAGATCCCTTCTTTAAAAATATGACGCATCGGCGAACCATTCCCTGAATACTTTGTAAGCAATATTGTCACCACAATAGGTAACATAAGAAAGGCTAAATACTTAACGATTATGCGAATCTTGACATCACAGAGCGAAAAATGTATTTAGTAACTAAAAACACAGCGGATCGAACATAACCCAGCTCCCTGATGATTCACGGAAATAATTATTTACGCATCCAACAGTCTTTGTTACGGTCTACGTGATTTATCCCGTAAACAGTCGAGTTTCAAGAACACCACACACTCGCGTTCGTTGTAACCTAACAGGAAGTCTGTCTGAAGCGATGATAGCTCAGTGGTAGTGTGTACGACTTCGCGTCAAGGGACGTGACTTCGAATCCAAGCACGTACAATGAGCTTGAGTTTTCGGTGAAGGAAAACATCGTGGGGAAAACATAGCATGGTGGTAAGGATTTTTTTAATGCCCGCCTGGGTAGCTACCACCCTCAAGTTGTAAACCTGTCGCCAAATACCAATAGATGTGTTCCGGCAGGTTCACTTGAGATTCAGTTCCTTCACAGGTTTAGCGTGTCTACCAATTTGGGCCGTATCGTCACTTAAGATCTGATAAGATTTTGGCCATAATGCTAAACCTTAAATATAAAAAAAAACCTATACTATTTTAACACTTTTTAACCTATCGCGTATTGTATATATACATCTTTTATTATATATATTTGAATTTCGTGTCACGTTGTTCGTCCTAAGTTCTAAACTACTGAACCGATTTTAATTATGCACAACACTGTGTGCAGATTTTTTTATCTCGTTAATAGTTTTTTTTAATGTTTGTGTACCGGCCAAGAATAACCTGTACACGGAATGGTATTAGAACCTGGCTAAAGTATTCCGAACTCAGACGCCCGGGGTTCTGAATGTACTGTTATACGTGTTTGCCGAGTCACCTATCCTAGCAAAAATCAAGCATTAAAGCCCACTCACCTGGGTATTTCTTCGCGCCGCACCTTGTAGCCGGCCGGCGACTCACACGAGTGTCACAAATAGGCAAAATCCACACTCAGAACATCAATACTGACGCTTCACTGGTATATAAGTCCTTTACACCCGTTTTGAAGTATAATTAACCCGACTTCAAAGTTAATGACAAGGTTTTTCTTAATTTATAAGTTACCACGAACAATGGCTGCGGTGAACACTCAACCCACACTCTCTACCACCGCGGCGCCAGCGGCCGGGGCTTTCAATCCCACCCTGGCGGCGGTTGGATACAGCACTCCCGCGCTTAAATTGAGCAAGCTCATAGCCAACTTTTACTATGATAGGAGCCTTAACAACCACGTAACCTTTGGCCCAAACAGATAGCTCGTCAAAGTGACTGCACTGTACCTGATGTTCAGTACAGTACAGTCCAAAAACAGTAGCGACATCGAGAGAACGACAATCCATCGCCAGTCGCTACTGTCATGCCGATGTGATCATAACGCGATAGACGTCAATGTATTCGATGTGATGGACTACTCGAAAAAGCAGAACAAGTTCTGCCAGATCAGTTAGTTATAATATAGATTCAAAACGCGGGCGTGAAACGCGACTTACTTTATATTTATTACTCGAACTTTCCGCCTGGTTCCACAGGCCGTAGTCACGAGCCGACTGAAATGTTGCGGTGTCTTCGTTAGGAGTTAGGAGGGTAGTGTCTAGTAAGTAAGTAGTAGTAAGTAGTGTGTCGGAACACCTTTTGCATGGTGGTAGGGCTTTTTCTAATGCCAGCCTGGGTAGCTACCACCCTCAAGTTGTAAACCTGCCGTCAAATACCAATAGATGTGTTCCGGTAGCAGCACTTGAGAGCCAGTTCCTCCACAGACTTAGCGTGTCTACCAACTTGAGCCGTATCGTCACTTAATATCAGGTGAGATTATGGCCATAACGCTAAACCTTTATAACGAAGTAGAACCTCACATTGTACGAGGCCGACTGCAAAGATAGCCCGCCAGGCTTCCCGGATGGGGCCTGGCTTACCATCAGGCCGGGCCTGTCGCTGGGGTGACGCGGTGATTGAAAACACGCAGTTGCGCCGCCCCAGGAAGGTGACAGACGGCCGTGGGGTTTTAATAGGTATTCCTGGCGGTTAGCGCCGGGTGAATCCCACACGCCCCTCTCTGTCCCCCGGCGGGCTGGAAGAGGAAGCGTACATACATTTCCCCACGTTAAAAAAGGGAGGCCTTTAAATTCGCAACCATTTTATCAGACTCTCGTCCGCGTTAAGTCGGCTCCAAGCGACTAAACACAAAGCTTTTTGGCTTCGTCCTGAGTACGCAAATTCACCAATGTCAAGTGAGAAAGAACGTATGAGAATAAACACAAACTAACACTCAAACTTACAACAGTTACGTTGGAACACACAGATAATTATTGTGATCACCGGGATTCGAACCGACAGTACCGCGGCGCGGCTACGTTACGCACGGCGGCGCAGTTTCGGCTGAATGGTCGGTCGAAAACTTCGAAACGCCGGAAACGGCAATAAGCCTCATCCGGTCCACCGGCCCGGCCGGGGCCGGCGCTTTACCTTTGACATCTAGCTGTCTATCCGAAACAGATACGACACGAACGGGAATTTATTCGTGTTTCGTTTTATACAGATGTGTTTTATTTAGATTGTCGGAAATGGAGACTTCTGTAGATGCGAGTTTTCCACAAGCCGCGTCACGTGACGCGAACAGTGTAATCGATGTCGAAATATACGTTCATTTCTACGCATGTATACACACACAGTATTAACATATTTTTTAAATATTATTCCATCTGCCTACGTGACCAATTCTGCCAATGTCAAGCGATAAAAAAACTGGAATTACATTGAAAAAAATATCTAATGCACGTTGTTTTCATAAACATCTTTTTTTAGATTTTCATGCATTATCACCCACTTCTGAACTATGATCCAAATTTCAAGTATCTAGTTCAGCGGGAAGTTAGTATGAAATCTATTACAAAAATACACCCGGACAGAAATACAAGATAACGGGTTCATAAAATATAGTCATCTAGAATTGGATCAATAATTTTCGCACTAATTATTGCCCCGTGCGTGGATCGAACCCACACGCGCGTCGTTGAGGCAACCCCCCAAACCGCTGAACCGGTCATGCGCAGGACACTGTTAATAGGTAGCTGCACCCGCGACTTCGTTCGCCTGGAACTTAAAATTAATTCATTATTTTTACCCGTTTCGGTAACTCTTTCCAATGCTGCCTTACTCCTATCGGCGGTAGCGTGATGTTAAATAACTTAACGTCTTCCTCTAGTACTGATCTGTCAAATACAATAATATGTTTGTAAATTGTAGCTCCACAGATTCGCAAGTTGCTAAGCACACAATCTTGGACCAACATCGTCACACTTAACATCAGGTGACCAACAGATTAAAATTACAAAGTATATGAAAAATGATGTGTACTTATGTATTATATAACATGTATTTTGAAGCGATGATAGCTCAGCGGTAGTGTGTACGACTTCGCGTCAAGGGACGTGAGTTCGGATCCAAGCACCTACAATGAGCTTGAGCTTTCAGTGAAGGAAAACATCGTGAGGAAACCATAGCATGGTGGTAGGGCTTTTTCTAATGCCCGCCTCGGTAATTTCCACCCTCAAGTTGTACACCTGCCTCCAAATACCAATAGGTGTGTTCCGGCAGCTGCACTTGAGAGCCAGTTCCTCCACAGGTTTAGCGTGTCTACCAACTTGGGCCGTATCGTCACTTAAGATCAGGTGAGATTATGACCATAACGCTAAACCTTAAACATAAAAAAATGTATTGGCATGGCACATATGGTTTGTATGTCGATACTGAATGAAACTAATGCGTTATTCTCTCTCGTGTAACGCTCGTCGAGCGAGTATAGCCGTGGCGCGTTGACTTTTTTATAGTTGAGGTTTAGTGTTATGTCCACACTCTCACCGGGCGTTAAGTGACGACGTGGCCTAAGATAGTGGACACGCTAAGCCTAGTGGAGAGTCTGGTTCTCAATTCCAACCGCCGGAACACACCTATAGGTATATCTCGGCAAATTATCAATTTGGTAGCTAACCAGGTGGGCATTAGAAAAAGCTCTACCATCTTACTATAGTTTCATCACGATGGTTTTCTTCACCGAAAGCTCGAGGTCATTATATGTGGATACGAACTTACGTCCCTTGGGGCAATGTCATCTGACTAACTGATCTAACATCGTTGAACCAGCGTCACTAAGCCCAGTTTACAAAAGTGTTCACTTTAAAAATATCACCTACAAACACAAGTCTCTCACATAGCACCCGTGTTCCCGCTGCTCTGATTCTATCCGGAGGGTATGTGTTCCGGAACACGCACGCCCACAGGAACTGGGTTTTACAACCGACCATTTCCTCGAAGGTTCCACGTTCGATTACGGGAAACGTATATTAAACATCCTGGGATAGAATGCGGTTTCTTGATAGCGGCATCTAACTCGTGCTAGGGACTCAGTTATAGATTTCCGTATCTCACAAAAATGTATTCATTGCTAAATCGATGTTTGATGCATAAATAAACTTACATATAATCAAATAAAACACATGGCCGATATAAAACGGCGACAATCTACACAGAGGTACAGTGAGGCAACATATTTTTATGTTTTTGTTTTGAACGTTATAAAGCATTTTAAAACTATTCTAATTTTGTTCAGTGGTTATTGATTAGTCGTTTATTGTTTTTAATAATAAAAATGTTGCAAATTTATTTAAATATACACATATACATTACACATTAAACAAAGTCTGTTTATTTACACAGCTTATAACTCAAAAACTTCTAAACCGATTTTAATAATATCTGATTAGTTGAATTCCTTTCCGCCTAGAATAGCAGAATAACTATAAAAATATATGGGTTATTATAAATCACAAACAAATAAATATCTTTTTTATATAGATAAAACAAAGTCGGGTTAGCTACGCCATTCGCAACTTAGGAACCGTTTGTACCGAGCTTAATGATCTTAGATTTGTTAGCTTCGTCTCCGTCCAAAACCTTAGAATATTTTCTTAGCATCGATATTATGAAATAAATAAAATCCTAAATCGAGTGTAGCTAAAAGTTAACACGATATTAATGGACTGTTATGTAGATATTAGCTGCCATGAATTGTTGTACCGAATCTATCTGTGTGACGACACCGGTGTCAGTTCGTACTGCTGTATCGGGAGCATCGAATGAGATAATGTACGTAAACAGGCATATAAAAGGATGTGTACATGTTACACGCACGATCGACTGTCAGACGATCAACTGTTTCTCCCTATATACGAAATGTTTCGAGGTCACGACTTCTAGGTCACCTGGTTTATAACCTTCGGGTGCACAATAGCTGTAAGCGCTTTTTTAGGAGAAGTACTATGAGTATCGAGTGAACTAGTGCAGTTGGTATTATCAAATGGAAACGTTTAGTTTTTTCTTCCTTCTAAACGTTTAGTGATTTTTCAAATTTAAAATATCTCTATTTATTACATATTGCACTTGTAAAATAAAATATACCAAGACATATCAAGAAAAAACAATATTTTTAACTCTCATTATATTTTTGATACCAATTTTTTTTTATTTAAACTAGTTAAAAAACTGTTCAAAAAAGTCCTATCTTGGACGTCCGTGTGTCTGTATGTGCGGATCCAGTATGTTATCACGATTACGATCGAAATACTTTACTAATCGAGTCTTTTTTTTCTTACACTTCAGTTTAATTAGGAATAGAACCCTATTACTTTTCACTGTCTGATTCGATGTGGTTTAATTGTTATTAAATAAACACAAGAAATATGAGATTTAGAGGCGTGCACTTTTGGATTTTCCAAACCTTTTCTAAATAATAGAACCACGTTATAATAACAAATAAATACTGTGAGTTACTAAATAATGAGAACAGGAATGACTACGTAGTTAATTTATAGGCGGTTTTAGTGAAAGCAAGAGGTATACCAGCAAGATATCTCTGTAATCTTCTACAAGATCTTAGCCTTCGAAGCGATGATAGCTCAGTGGTAGTGTGTACGACTTTGCGTCAACGGACGTGAGTTCGAATCCCACCACCCACAATGAGCTTGAGCTTTCGGTGAAGGAAAACATCGTGAAGAAACCATAGCATAGTGGTAGAGCTTTTTCTGATGCTCGTCTGGCTAACTACCACCCTCAAATTTAAAATCTGCTGTCAAATACCAATAGGTGTGTTCCGGCAATTGCACTTGAGAGCCGGTTCCTCCACAGGTTTAGCGTGACTACCAACTTGGGCCGTATCATCACTTAAGAGCAGGTGAGATTATAGCAATAAAAAAAGCACCTAAAAATATTTCCGAAATAAAACTAATTTAAACGGATTAGATTAAATTAGAATTAGAGTTAAACTAACTTAACTCTATCAATAATAAAAATTAAATTGAAGGTAGACTCAGTAACATGAACTTTTTCTGGACAACCTACACCTCAGTCCGCCCCGTGACCCCACGAAGGCTGAAAAGCTTTCGAAACGTCGGGATCAAAATTAATAAATAACCGCGATAAAATCCGTTTATATTCGTTTTATTTCGATAAATAATATTCGCGTAAACATAAGAAATCAATATGTTCGAGAGTATGAATATGTGAATTTAATATCTGAGGTATCTTTGTTGAAAGGTGCAGTAACTGAGCTATAGTGGCTGTCATTTAAGTAATAATTACATTTCGTAACGAGGGTCGGAAGGCGGAGCTCGAGCCCGTACGCTCGAATTCGACATGCGAACCGCTCGTTTAGTTTCTTTGCAGTCAAATTGATTCAATCCCCTATTTGTGCGTCGCTTGGGGGTGGCGGTTGTTCCAACATAGTTAAATATTTGACTCGTTAAGGAATTAAATGTATTTGGTATTTTCATTCTGGAGTAATATTATCGTGTCGTCGAAATTTTGGGCAAATGTTGCCACGCAACGTTCCGATTCACGGATTAAATTTTAATCAACATAAGAGAGTATTTTGAAGGAGCAGAAATAATCTATGGATATTTCCATGCAATTAGATCATACAATAGTAAGGAGAAATAAAGAAATACGTGTTCCCAAGGAAAAGAACCTATGATTTCTGTACATAAAAGTTTCTATGAAAATTTTGATTGGGATGATTTTTTTTATATATAGTCAAGGTTTAGCGTTATGGCCATAATCTCACCTGATCTTAAGTGACGATACGGCCCCAGTAGGTAGGCACGCTGAACCTGTGGAAGAACGGGCTCTCAAGTGCTGCTGTTGGAACACACCTATTGGTATTCGGTGGCAGATTTTCAACTTGAGGGTGGTTGCTAGCCAGGCAGGCTTTAGAAAGAGCTCTACCACCATGCTATGGTTTCCTCACGATGTTTTCCTTCACCGAAAGCTCATTGTAGGTGGTCGAATACGAACTCACGGCTCTTGACGCGAAGTCGTTCACACTACCACTGAGCTATCATCGCTTCAGATGATTCAGATGACACTTTATTATCAGAATAGAGGGCAAAAAATGATTTAGAGTTTAATGAAGTTTGATATGGTAAGAAGTCGTATTACGAGACAGGATGTATAATACTTTGTATTTCATATAAGAATTTGTCATGAAACCATATCATGGTGGTAGGGCTTTTTCTGATGCCCGCCTGGTTAGCGACCACCATCAAGTTGAAAATCTGCCGCTGAATACCGATAGATACATTCTATTAGGTGCACTTCGGAGCCAGTCCCTCCACAGGTGTGTCGTGTCTTCCAACTTTGGCTGTATAATCACTTAAGATCACGTGAGACTATAGCATTAACTCTTAAACTTAAATATAAAAAGAAAAACAATTTTCCAACTGTTAGTATAAGGCTCCTTCTAAATAGATGATGTTATTTTACCTGCTTTGATTGGGGAATTGCAGGCAAATTGCAGATCAAATGAGTGATGTCTTGGAATAATTTTTATATACTCCCTCACCACAACAGATGTATTTAGCATTAATAACTATACTTGGCTGATCCTTTAACAAGGATTTCTTTAAAGAAAATCTTAAATTAAAATTATAGCTCTAGTATTATCCCAATCAAAAGGTAATCTAAAGAAAAATATAGGCCTGTATACGAATAGTTATGCAGAAGGAATTTAACCTCGATTCTAACACTCAGTTGTTCACAATAGATCAATGAAATCCCGCTCCCTTGTTTATACAGATGTCAAGTAAACCCTTACAGATAAATATCTCTCAACATGTTCGCTTTTGTATAGGTCTTTATATATAATTTTACAGTGAATGATCAGTTTAAGTAATTTCAATACAGATAATTTCTATAAAACTTTAATTCGAATAGAATAATTATAATAAAAAAACAGAACAACAAAGGCGATCGCGAAAGGAATATATTTAAAGTTATAACAAATTCGTTTAGTGAAGCAGATCTTGGAACTAATCAAAGTGATTTATAAAAGGAATACCGATGGAACGTTTCATTCAATTCCATTCGGTGCCAGAGAGAAATATATCAAAAAAGGAAACAAAAAAAATAAATAAATAAATAATGGAACAGAAACATCGAGATTGTAAATCAGCCAATCAGAAAAATACTAAAGTTGACTTAGAAGGAAATTAAATTTTTCGCAGGCACGCTTCCCTTTGCAGCGACGTTGTTGATATACATTTCTCTATTCCGTCGAACTGCTCTACCGAAAGCAAATTTGATGGTCTTTTTTATGCTACATAGGTTTCTCAATATGACCACAATCTCACCTGAAGGTAAGTGACATCGCTGTGTCATAGAGCCCAAGATAGTAGACATGCTAAGCCCAGCGGAAGGACTTGCTTTCAAGCGCAACTTCCGGAAACACCTGTAGTAATTTGGTAGCAACTATCCAACTTCCGGATTATAGCCATTCATTTATTTGTATTATAAAAACCGCTACTTATTCAATTGCTGTATTCTATTGCATTATTTGAAATTGTTATAGCTTCAACTGTCTTATTATGGACCATAAGCAATAAGTCTTTCAATTTTTCCATATAACCAAGATGGCAAATAAGTGTATCGGTCTCCTAATTTTTATATGATTGATTTTTTGAAGCGATGATAGCGCAGTAGTAGTATGTACGACTTCACGTAAAGGGACGTGAGTTCGAATCCAAGCACCTACAATGAACTTGAGCTTTGGGTAAAGCAAACATCGTGAGGCAACCATAGCACGGTGGTATGGCTTTTTCTAATGCCCACCTGGCTAACTACCACCCTCAAGTTGTAAACCTACCGCCAAATACCAAATAGGTGTGTTCCGGCAGCTGCACTTGAGAGCCAGTTCCTGCACAAGTCTAGCGTGTCCACCAACTTGAGCCGTATCGTCACTTAAGATCAGGTGAGATTATGGCTATATTGCTAAACCTTAACTATAAAATATATATATATTTTTTGTTATTAGTTATTATAGATGGAAATAGCTTCGATGCATATACAACTCAAAGAAAGGTCTGAACTGCAGTAGAAATAGATTAGACATTATTTATTGCACTTAAAATGCATTTTTTGACAACGCGAAAGGAGTCGCCTGTGTACATAGGTATTTAAATAACTAACGGTTAAGTCTCCACCCGAAACTACTAACCCACTTTGTCTACTAAGTGCTGTAACTATGTCTAAAGGCTTAGACTAAGGTATAACAGATAAGGTACAACTTTCATCTTAGTATATTAGTAATCATGTTTATTAGCCGAGGTATAAATACATATATGTATGTCTGTATGTATTTACTATATGTGTATGCGTACTTTTATCCTTTATTCGTATTATATTATACGTTTTTATATAAAATATACAAGCTAGTACCCGCGGCTTTGCTCGCATGAATATTGATTTTCGCCTAACAAATCAGATGACAAAATAAAAAGTTTCACACAATGTTTATCCTTCCAATTAGTTTTTCGTCCGGAAAAGTAGCCTATCACAGTCTCAAAACTCCCATCTATCTGTTTATCAAAATTCATCGTAACTGATTCAGTAGTTTGTGTGTGAAAGCGTAACAAAAAAACTCACTCTTACATCCTTACTAATATTATAAATGCGAAAGTGAATTTGCTGAAATCCCATTTCTTGTCAAACCGCTGAATCGATTATGATGAATTATGATATAGAGATACATGAGAATCTGGTGACGATGATAGACTTTTTTTCTCGACAGACTTCTAGGTAGTGGGGTAAAGAGAGGGATGAACTTTGTATGAATATTTTTATTGTGGCAGCCGATTTATTTGACAAAATCAATATTAACGTAAGCGAAGCCGCGTATAAAACCTATTGTTATTATAAATGCCAAAGGGAGTTTTTTTTACGAATTCACGCCTAAACCGCAGCATCGATTGTGATGAATTTTGGTACAAAGAGTGATGTAATCCTGGAGACAGAGATAGGCTACTTTATCTCGCGAAGCCGCACGTAAAATCTAGTTTAAAATATTAGTAAGGATTTACAACGTATAATTACAATGATTGGGCAAGTATATTTTTTTCTCTATTACACCTATTTTGCTTAATATCCGCACCACCTCGAGGTAGAGTGGTAGAGAATCAGACGAGCTCTGAGTCCGTCCTGTGTATAATGAACTTTACATCTTTGACAGCATCATGATAACACGTAGACCGACCAGCCAGAGGATCCCTCGGTCGTAGTTACAGCAAGTGCGTGTCCCAGATGGTCGGGGGCTGGAGGCCTGCTGGTAAAGCCTCATGAGTTTTCTCTTTAAAGATCGCAACCAGGCGTTGTCGGGCTTAGGCTGTCTTCTGTTCCTTGTATATAAAGTGTGTTTTTTTTATATACTTAAGGTGTAGCGTTATGGCCATAATCTCACCTGATTTTAAGTGACGATACGGCCCAAGTTGCAGCTGCCGGAACACACCTATTGGTATTTGGCGGCAAGTTTACAACTTGAGGGTGGTAGCTAGCCAGGCGGGCATTTGAAAAAGCCCTGCCACCATGCTATGGTTTCCTCACGATGTTTTCCTTCACCGAAAGCTCAAAGCTCATTGTAGGTGCTTGGATTCGAACCCACGTCCCTTGACGCGAAGTCGTACACACTACCACTGAGCTATCATCGCTTCATGTGTGTATGAAAATAAAAGAATCACTGAGAGATACTTCAAGTCATAGGAGAGGGAATCCAATAGGACATTCCTGTCGGTGAGTAGGACCGAAGGCCACCACAGCACGCTCCGTCGCGTGGCAGTAACGACCGCATCTGAATCGCACGGAACCAACATTCCTGCTATAAATGTACTAAGTGTATCGCGTCAAAGATTAAAATTAATGACAGATGAACGCCAGACGGGACATCCCACATACCGAGAACACAACGACTTATCTAATATTATAAAGAGTAAAGATTTGTATTGTTATTTGTAACGAATAAACTCAAAATCTGCTGGGCTGATTTTGAAAACTCTTTCACCGTTAGAACGCTGTATTATTTCTGAATAACATAGGCTGTAAATTAGATAAATAATTTTCAATTCCAAGCGAACGAAGTCGCAAACACAGCTAGGCTTAAATATGGTTATTTAAACATGACGTGTATGGAATATAATCTTCAATAAAGACCTCGGGTGTGGAACTTCTATAAGCATTTAATTAAAACAATCATCAATTCAAAAAGGTTTAGGAGTTTTTAATTTCTACAATGAGCTTGAGCTTTCGGTGAAGGAAAACATCGTGAGAAAACTATAGCATGGTGGTAGGGTTTTTTCTGGTGCCCGCCTGGCTAGCTACCACCCTCAAGTTGAAAATCTGCCGCCAAATACCAATAGGTGTGTTCCGGCAGTTGCACTTGAGAGCCAGTTCCTACACAGGTTTAGCGTGTCTACCAACTTGGGTCGTATCTTCACTTAAGATCAGGTGAGATCATGGCCATAACGCTAAACCTTAAGTATAAAAAAAAAACAGTAATGATTGTTTCAGATTCGAATAGCCATAACTCTAACCAAACAGGTTCAGTAGTTTTGAAGTGATGTACCGGCAAAGAAAACCTATTTTCCTTATATACTAGGTCGGGGAAAGGTTTCTTCGCATTTTATATGATAACTCAAGACGTTTGTGTTCCAATTTTATTTATATACAAGTACAGTATATATGTGTAATTTTCGTTGAAATCATGGCCAGTTGCTGTAGAAATTTCAGAACTTGTGACCACATAGCGCGGCAAGTACTTCTGGCAGACGTTTCTTAAAATTAAACTAACACTGCCTTTTTATAGTTAAGGTTTAGCGTTATAGCCATAATCTCACCTGCCCTTAAGTGACGATACGGCCCAAGATGGTAGACACGCTATGCCTGTGAAGGAACTGGCTCTCAAGTGCAACTGCCGGAACACTCCTATTGGTATTTGGCGGCAGATTTTCAACTTGAGGATGGCAGCTAGCCAGTCGGTCATCAGAAAAAGCCCTACCACCGTACTATGGTTTCCTCACAATGTTTTCTTTCACCGAAAGCCCAAGCTCATTGTAGTTGGTTGGATTCGAACTCACGTCCCTTGACGCAAAGTCGTACACAGTACCACTGAGCTATCATCGCTTCCAAATTCATTGTTTCCATTGTTTCTCTTGTGTCACTAAACACACGTCAAACTTCAACGTTTGAACAAACGACTTTGAAACCAGTCCACCACTCTGCGACCAAATAATCTATGTTGAGACCGTAGTCCTGGTACACAAATCAGTCGTTACAGTATCGACACAAAGGGGAATGTCTTCAACGAGTTATTTATTTAAAGTTTCGCTGTGGCCGACGCTGCGACGCGCGTACTGTTTGCCTTCGGGGTAACTTACGAACGCATTAAGCACGCTATTGCTTTGTATAAAAAGATGCAGTATTTTCGGATGGAATGTTGCTTTACTACCGCCTAAAGTTAAACCGATAAACCTATCTACCGCGTGTCAATGAAATCGGATTTTAAATATACGGCTTACTTTAACATTCCATTGCGTGTCGAGTTTTACAGCGGTGTGTTTCTGAAATCGTTCACTTTTAAAACGACATGCGTGATCTTTGCTTAACACGTCTTAACGTTATGGCTCATCTATCTATCTCATCTATGGCTATCTCACCTGATGTTAAGTGTCTATGTGACCCAAGAAGATGGGCATTTTAAGCCCAGTAATGGGGTTGAGTCTCAAATACAATTGCTGGCACACATCTATAGGTATTTGGTGGCAAATTTTCAACTTGAGGGTTGTAGGTAGACAGGCGGATACTAGAAGTGTCTTTACCACGATGTTTTCCTTCAGTCCTGGGATTCGAATTCACGTTTGCTGATATGGCGTTCGTACACGCTACCAACTGAGCTATCATCGCTTAATAATTTCAACCCGCTAATATTACATATATATTGACCAGTTAACTGTGAAACATCTCGTAAATAAAATTCACTTAAGGGTGGATCTTTCTGTATTGGATTTGTTCGAAGCTTCGCGAACTGTTTAGTTCATGGCTAAATCTAGCTATGACATCATACCACTTAGCTCGAAATTTATTAAAACGATGATAGCTCAGTGGTAGTGTGTACGACTTTGCACCAATGGACTTGAGTTCGATTCCAACTACCGACAATGAGCTTGAGCTTTCGGTGAAGGAATACATCGTGAGGTAATCATAGCATGGTGGTAGGGCTTTTACTGATGCCCACCTGGCTAGCTATCACACTCAAGTTGAAAATATACCGCCAACTACCAATAGGTGTGTTTCGATAGTTGCAATTGAGAGCCAGTTCCTCCACAGGTTTAACGTGTCTACCAACTTGAACCGTATCGTCACTTAAGATCAGGTGAGATAACGGCCATAACGCTATATATAAAAAAATACACAAAATCCTTCTTGTTTAGTTTTTATTGAATTTTTTTAATTCGACCTTCGATAAATTCCTATGTAAAGAGATGCGAAGTAAAGCGGCGGAAATCCAGTAAGTTCCTGTAAAACCATTATCTAATTTCGGATTCCGCAGTGGCCACTTCACTCGGCTGAACTACACCGGTATTTAATCAAAGTCTCGAATCGATGGCTTTCGATTATTCGGAAGCTCTTGTAAAATTGTTCCGAACGTAAAACAGTTGTGTTAATTCAACGGAAGTGGAATTAACGTAAATCAACATTTGGACCGTTTATTTTGAAAGTAGTTTGTAAGTCCATTTTTGAGAAAAATGAGCTATCATGTAATTCATGCTTAATTTAATGTAATTTGTTTATATGTAACTAGTCCGTGTTTAATTTCTGAAAAAAAAAAACATGTTTTGTACAGCTTAAAATCGGTCGGTAAATGAAATTGCATTATCAATAAATACAGTAACCTTTAATTTTCTCGAAACAAAAGAAAATGGACTTACACCACTTTCAAAATAAACGGTCCATATATAACTCTCATTTAAAAAGTAGACTCCGTAAGTCGTAGATATTAAAATATATAGATATATATATATATGACTTATCGATGTGTCGGTAGAACTCGAAGTCGACATTCCCGCAATTAATCCCTTCGCATCTCAAGCTTCTTGTTAAGTTGAAAACCCGTTAACACGAATTTTTTAGGCACTCCCCTTGCCATTCGACTTATATGGATACCAATGTAATAGAAAATCTATGACCATAGTTTCTCGTACTAATCGCGCTGTAACCCCTTATCCTCTGGCTAATCGTCTCAAATATTATTAATATATCATGTCCAAAGCAGGGATCCGTACGTATAAGCACTCTCGAACTTTCAATTACAAAGTTGGCCCTCAAGTCTGCACCTGGCCAGCAGCCAAGCTGACTTCGACATCATATGAATTCACCAACTGCTATAAATTCAATTATTCAATTCGGGACGCGAACATTGAGACGCCGGTATGGCGTCGCGTCGGAGTTTTTGCATTTTGCAAGCCAGATGAGGTGTGTAACGAATCGGGTTATACCGAAGATGAATTGGTAAGTTCCATCTGTAACATCCCTTTTATCCGTCCAGATAATATCCTTAATAAATGCGAAAGTGAGCTTGTTCGTTTGTTACGTTTTCACGCCTAAGCCGCTAAATGGATTATTATGATTTTTAGTGTAGAGATAGATGAGAACCTGGAGACGGTGATAGGCTACTTTTCCTCGTGAAAAACTTACCGGAAGTGGGGCAAGGAGGGGTTAAACTTTGTATGAAACTTTTTATAACGCTATCGGATTCGCTTGACAAAATCAATATTAACGCGAACAAAGCTGCGGGTAAACGCCAGTGATACTGTAAAGTGGAAAAAATTGTTTGATTAGAATCATTTAAAAGGCTTTAGGTATCTAACATCACGCTACCACAAATAGAAGCAAAGCTGTTACGAAAAATGCAAATGAAACGGGAAAAATCGATCAAATAACATTTTAGTTTCATACGAATGCATTATTGGACACAGCCTTCTGTATCTAATATTACCATTTCTTCTATATCTTTAGAACCTCTATTACACTGTAACAAAACAAATAAGTTCGTTCACAACGACATTTTAATATATATCCCACGGGATAAGTCCAGAGGGAACTCTTAAATTTTATAACATAAAAATTACCCGGCGTTGTGTATATCAGTTACCACACTGTCGAATTTGATCAACGCTTGTATAATACTTTTTTTTTTATACTTAACGTTTAAGGTTAGCGTTATGGCCATAATCTCACCTGATCTTAAGTGACGATACGGCCCAAGTTAGTAGACAAGCTAAACCTGTGGAGGAACTGGCTCTCAAGTGCTGCTGCCGGAACACACCTATTGGTATTTGGCGGCAGGTTTACAACTTGAGGGTGGTAGCTACCCAGGCGGGCATTAGAAAAAGCCCTACCACCATGCTATGGTTCCCTCACGATGTTTTCCTTCACCGAAAGCTCAAGCTCATTGTGGGTGCTTGGATTCGAACCCACGTCCCTTGACGCGAAGTCGTGCACACTACCACTGAGCTATCATCGCTTCCAGAGGGACGCGCGTACACGGGGACAGAGTCTACAAAATGTGTTTCAGTGAGACTTCTTATGGGGCGGCTTTGAAATTCCGATACGCAACCTTTTTGTGTGACGCTCGTTTGGGTAAAATCGATTCGAGAAGAGAGAGAGAGAGAGAGATATATAGCGATGGGTCACTTCTGTGTCACATAATTTTTTAAATAATATTTATAGATATTAATACATATATTAGAAATGTCTGATCCAGTAAAATGACTACCTTAAAGTACCAGTAAGTAACCAACTTGGATATACAGATACGATCAAATATGAAACTATATATGATAAATAAACCATCATGTGACTGTATTATACACCCTTTTTTGTACTCTATACGTATAGCGGTATGGCCATAATCTCCACCTGATCTTAAGTAGCGTAGCGATTTTGAAGCGATGATAGCTCAGTGGTACTGTGCACGGCTTTGCGTCAAGGGACGTGGGTTCGAATCCAAGCACCCACAATGAGCTTGAGCTTTCGGTGAAGGAAAACATCGTGAGGGAACCATAGCATGGTGGTAGGGCTTTTTCTAATGCCCGCCTGGGTAGCTACCACCCTCAAGTTGTAAACCTGCCGCCAAATACCAATAGGTGTGTTCCGGCGGCAGCACTTGAGAGCCAGTTCCTCCACAGGCTTAGCGTGTCTACCTATTTGGGCCGTATCGTCACTTTTTTTTTATACTTAAGGTTTAGCGTTATGGCCATAATCTCACCTGATCTTAAGTGACGATACGGCCCAAATAGGTAGACACGCTAAACCTGTGGAGGAACTGGCTCTCAAGTGCTGCTGCCGGAACACACCTATTGGTATTTGGCGGCAGGTTTACAACTTGAGGGTGGTAGCTACCCAGGCGGGCATTAGAAAAAGCCCTACCACTATGCTATGGTTTCACCACCTTCACCGAACGGTCAGGCGTATTGCGGGGATCTGTACTCACGCATATTGCCGCGCTGTTCGTACACACTAATTATAATGATTGACCAATAGATTAATACACATAAAAATTTAATTAGATTTCTAATGGCGCTAATTATTATGAGTGATCGATCAAAAGAACGGTCCGTATTGAACGAATGTTCAATTAAAACGATACCGTCCCGTTTTGAAGTGCTATTATAACTTCATTAATTGAATGGAAACGCGTAAATAAACAATTAATATTAAGCTTGCTTCCTACTTCAAGTGTTATCACATTTCTCTCCATCGAGTTTCATATGTATATAAGACAGTATTTCGGAATTTCTTTGGAATTGTAGATTAAAATTAAACCAACACGTTGCTCTGAAAATAAAGTTTTATTTTAGTACTTAGGTACTAATTACAAGGTTAAACTTAATAATAATATCTTACCTGAAAATAAAGAAACGACATTTAAAGTTTAATTTTAACACTTTCAATTCCTGTTTATATAAATCAAACATTTTTATAATATCTTTTTACAGTTAGTTGTCAATTCTAAACAAAACTACTTTCTCCACAGAGTTAGCGTCATAACGTTACAGCGCCATCTATCAAGTACATGGTCATTGTTTTAAACGCCCGAAACGCGCTGTGTAACTTAAAGCAATAATTAAAGTTTATTTACATGTATGTATATCATTGTTATTTGTATGAATAAAAAATAGAGAGACCGACGAACGTTGCCGGAAGTTTTTCAGTGATTCAAGGAACTGTAGATAGAAAACATACTAATATTATTAAAGTGAAAGTGAGTAGGTTTGTTACGTTTTCACGTCTCACCGCTGAATAGATTATGATGAATTTTGGTAGAGAGATAAATGGGAGCTTGGAGAAGCTGACACGCTACTTTTTCTCGCGAAAATCTTATCGGAAATGGGGTAAAGAGAGGGATAAACTCTGTATGAAACTTTTTGTTGCGTCAACCAGTTTGTTTGACAAAATCAATATTAAAGTGAGCGAAGCCGCAGGTAAAAGTTAGTATTAAATAATTTCGTGCCCGATTTATGGTATGGAGATAGATGGGAGCCCGGAGAGGGTAGGCTACTTTTTCTCCCGAAAAACTTATTGGTGGTGGGGTAAACAGAGGGATAAACTCTGTATTGAAACTTGTTAGTGCGTCAACCGGATTGTTTGAAAACATCATTATTAACGCGAGCGACGCCGCGGGTAAAAGCTAGGGTTAAACAATTTGGTGCCCGTTTTATAGGAATTTTCAATACAGATTTGCTACTCTTGATGGTAACGTGATGTAAATTGCCTAAACCTTTCCTCCTTAATGAAATTCGACTTATAATTTCTAAGATTAATACGTTCAAATAAACTTTTCCGATTTAAACTAAATATTAACATGTATATACTTAAATATTTCTATTAAGCATCTCATTTTTTTTTTTCATATAGATAGATAGATAGAGACAAATTAGCTTAGTTCCCTTACCTCATCCGTTATTTATTTTGTGCACGACAACACAAATCCTCTTTTTTTATTAGCTTTGAAAAAAAAAATTTCGTAAACGGATTTATAAGTAAAAATTTTAGTCTCATTTTAGTCAACCAATGAACAGTTATTAGCGAAAACCGAAGAGATAATTTCACACAAAACGGAAAACGTCGAAATATAAATTGTACATTTTCCAGAGAGGCAGGTGCCGTGGGTGCTTGGTGTACGTGCAAAGTTGGATGTTGGAAAAACCGAGGGCTCGTACATTTCCCTAACTCGCAGGATCGCAAAGGTAATCCGTTGCGCAGCCAGCAAAAGCCTAACGCTGAATCCCACCGAATTGTATAAACAATTTGCTTAGTCCGGCTTTGATGTACGTGTTCGATGATTGATTTGTTTTTTTTTTTTTTTAATTTCAGTCCATTGAAACAGGAAGCGGCTTATATAAATATTCTGATATGAATTTAGGATTACGGATGCGTTTTAGTAACACTATTGATTAAAAGTTTTTGAAACAAAAAATTAATCGTGAAATGCTGAAAGTGTCTTTGAAGAGTTTTGCTTAGAAACGGGGCAATTAATTTTTTTCTTTTTACCTTATAAGCGTTATGCGCGGTTAAGCGTTATGACCACAACCTCACGTGATACAGTGGCCACGCTAAGATCTGGCTGTCAACCGAACACATCTATAAGTATTCGGCGGTAGATTTTCCGCTTGTCAGTGGTAATTAGCCAGGCGGTCGTCAGAAAAAGCCCTAACACCACACTTTGGTTACGTAACAATGTTTTCTGCCACTGAAAATTCAAGCTAATTGCAGGGATTCGAATTTGCTAATTCAATATTTGTGCACCGCAAGGAGTTGGGACGCTCAAGCAGCTGAACCGAGAGGAGAATTTGCTTGGTGGTAAGGCTTTTTCTAAAGCCCACCTACTGCTACACTAGCTACGAGCCTCAAGTTGAAAATCTGCCAGCAAACACCATCAAGTGTGTCCCAGCAGTGGCACTTTAGAGCCGGTCCCTCCACAGGTTTAGCGTGTCTACCAACTTGAACCGTATCGTCACATAAGATCAGGTGAGATTATGGTCATAACCGTTGCAATAAAAAAAATCCGCTGGGGACAAATTGCGAGGTTCAGGGGACAACCATTCTACCATTTAGTGTATCGATTTGACTTAATGCCAACTTATATAATTATTTTTTTTTATACTTAAAGTTTTTAGCGTTATGGCCATAATCTCACCTGATCTTAAGTGACGATACGACCCAAGTTGGCAGACACGCTAAACCTGTGAAGGGACTGGCTCTCAAGTGCTGCTGCCGGAACACACCTATTGGTATTTGGCGGCAGGTTTACAACTTGAGGGTGGTAGCTAGCCAGGCGAGCATTAGAAAAAGCCCTACCACCATGCTATGGTTTCCTCACGATGTTTTCTTTCACCGAAAGCTCAAGCTCATTGTAGGTGCTTGGATTTGAACTCACGTCCCTTGACACGAAGTCGTACACACTACCACTGAGCTATCATCGCTTCAAATACACTCAATTCAATACACACTATTTACGAATGTTAATACAAAATATAAATAAACTATATTTCAAACAACGACAAGGTACATATTAACTTTATAACATCAAACGAGGTTAAAGCAAAATGATTATTAAAAAGACTTTCGAGTATAGACGTTATTACGTTCAGGTCTAGAATGTTCCATTTGGGTATAGTTATTGTAGAATGTACTCAAAAAGTATACGCCCACGGAAAAAGTACTTTCGGTTGACCTAGATTTTCAATCTATACATGTAATAAAAAATTACACGTAGCAGAGTTGCGAGCCCTACGATGGATGTATGGAGTAACTAGAATGGATATGATCAGGAATGAATATATTCGGGGAAGCATTAAAATAGCACCAGTGAGAGAGAAATGAAGGAGTGATAGGTTAGCGTGGTGGTATCACAGATCACAGATCTCTTGACGATCACCATCGTTTTTGGATTGTACTCGCCCACTATCATTGTACTGTCACATTAGCGTACTACAATAAATAAAATAAAATAAAAAACACCGCGTAAATAACACAATGACTCTACCGCGAGAGCATGTGGCGGCCGCATGAATATTCAGATTTAATATGTTATAAATCACGCGAGAACTTTCTAAGAAACAACCGACACATTAAAAATTATATTAACCATGAAGTCATTCGAATACGAGAAAATAAACTGTACAGTTCCCACAATGTTTTGATTAGTTGCTATTCATTCGGGAGACGATATAGCGCAGTATTTATACGAATAAAATGCCCCTGACTCCGTTCGCGCGGGTTCGAATCGCGTTTTGTATAATTTGACGACACATTTTATAACTTCACAATATTATGAAGCAAACTTTTGAAGCGATGATAGCGCATAGGTAGCGTGTACGAGTGAGTTCGAATCCAACCACCAACAATGAGCTTGAGCTTTCGGTGAAGGAAAGCATCGTGAGGTAACCATAGCATGGTGGCAGGGCTTTTTCCGACGCCCGCCAGGCTAGCTACCACCCTCAAGTTGAAAATCTGCCGCCAAATACCAATAGGTGTGTTCCGGCAGCTGCACTTGAGAGCCAGTTCCTCCACAGGTTTAGCGTGCCTACCAACTTGGGCCGTATCGTCACTTAAGATCAGTTAAGATTATGACTATAACGATAAACCTTAACAGTAAATATATTTGATAGAGCAACCAATTAAAGGCTTTAGGGTATTGAGCACAGGCTATCACCAATAAGAGCAAAGCTGCATTGAAAAACTTTACGGAAACGTGCAAAAATCAACAATTAATTTTTATTTCCACGTGAACGAAGGTAATTATGTAAAAAATAGTTACAATAGTTGACCGATAATTGTCTAAGTGTCATCCATCGAATGACTCTGCTCACGCAATACAGTGACATTCTACATCATTACAGGGCATACCATCCATAAAAATAGTTACAATAGTTAGCCGATAATTGTCTAAGAGTCATCCCTCGAATGACTCTGCTCGCGCGATACAGTGACATTCTACATCACTAAAACTACATCATCACACCGCATGCCATCCATGCACACCCACACTATCGATAAGGTCGTGCTAGGATTCCTAAATTAGTAAGTTAGGACCTGTTGGTTAGTTAGGATCACGAATCCTTGTTCACTTTCCAGCAGCAGCCCGAGCCGAGGTTCTGCCATCCTGGCACCCTTGCGCACGCTGCCTCGGAGCTGAACCCCAAAAAGTTCTGTGACGCTGTCAAAGCCCTTACAGCTAAAGGGTAAGTCAAGTCCAAAAAAAAGGTCTAAGATGCATGCAATGCACCGTTGCGGTGTTGAGTCAATTATGAATGCAAGCAAAATGATTATATATTAAAAAAATTATAAAAATGTATTGAGTATGCACATACGTATAATATGCTTGGAAAACCGTTCGGTTGTGTCTTCGGGTATATATGTCGCTTGACACAATCTATATTACAAGACCTCGCAAACCACTTTAGAACAATTTCTAAGAATTTAGTGTATCAATTTTGCCTTCTCGATACGTGTATGACAATTTAATGTATGTTGGTAAAACTGACATATGTTTTTTCTTACATTTTGTTAACAGCTGCCAGAGTTTTAGAAATTGAACTAAATATCCTTTTTTTATAGTTAAGGTTTCGCGTTATGGCTGTAAACTCACCTGATCTTAAGTGACGATATGGCCCAAGTTAGTAGACACGCTAAACCGATGGAGGAACTGGCTCTCAAATGCAACTGCCAGAACACACCTATCGGTATTTGGCGACAGGTTTACAGCTTGAAGGTGGTAGCTACCCAGGCGGGAATTAGAAAAGCCCTACCACCATGCTATGGTTTCCTCACGATGTTTTCCTTCTCCGAAAGCTCAAGATCATTGTAGGTGCTTGGATTCGAACTCACGTCCCTTGACTCGAAGTCGTACACACCACCACTGAGGTATCATCGCTTCAAAATTTATGTCTTATTTCATCCTTACTAATTATATAAATGCGAAAGTGAGTTTGTTTGTTTTTTTTTTCTTAATCGATTACAATGAATGTTGGTACAGACATACATAGATGGGGCCTTAAAGACGGTGATAGAATACTTTTTCTTGTAAAAAACTTATTGGAAGGCGATAAAAAGAAAGAAAACAGTAAACTTTATATGAAACTTTTTATTGTGTCATCAGATTTGCTTGACAAAATCAGTATTACCGCGAGCGGAGCCGCAGGTGAAAGTTAATTAAACCGAAAAAAAAATTCAAGCAGATTTTCGAGTATATGGATGTATATTAAAATTTTCCTGTAGTTAAATTAATTATTTTTCCATTACGACAATATGTTTGAGAATGAATAAATAAACAAAAAAACTTTTGGTAGTAATATAGTTATATTTATCATAATAATAATATCTGGTAGAAAAATAAGTCGAAAGTTATACAAAAAAGACAATTTAAGTACATGAGTCAAGACAGGGGCGTAACTAGCACATTCTAAATCTGTAAGTATATCTAACGTTTAGTGCATCACAGTATTCATACGGATTTCGCCGTAGAGAATTCAATAAAAAATTTTTTTTTCAATAATAAGAACTAAAACATTCACAATAAGGTACAAACTAGTTTGGATTTCAGAAAGTATATATAAGGCACTTAGCCCATCCGCACAGCCGGGGTTTGAGGGAGATGCACACGGCCGAGAACTTATTGCCCGGGAATATGCCCCGGCTCCAATACTTTATTGTTAACCGTTAAATTTTACTACTGCGCATAAGCTGCGAGCTTCACCCGGCATAGAGTAAACGGCAAATACAGAACCAAACAACTGTACAAATTCCAAACAACGATGTCGGTAACTCAGCCTTGAGGTAACGGAAGCAAGGGTGCTCGAGAGGTCACATCTCGGCTTGTGTTGCTGCCGATAAATAAATTCGTTTATTTTTTTATGGAATAGGCGGCAAGTGATAGTGTGTACGACTTCGCGTCAAGGGACGTGAGTTCCAATTCAACCACCTACAATGAGCTTGAGCGTTCAGTGAAGGAAAACATCGTTAGGAAACCATAGCATGGTGGCTTTTTATAGTATTCGCCTGGCTAGCTACCACCCTCAAGTTGAAGGTCTGCCGCCAAATACCAATAGGTGTGTTCCTTCAGCTGCACTGGGTCAGATCAGGTGATCAGTGGATGAGATCAGGTGAGGTTATGACCATAAAACTAAACCTTAGCTATAAAAAAGCGTGTCTCCTGATGGTAAGTGATTACCGCCACCCATGGTAACCCACAACACCAGAGGAATCGCAGGCAGCAACTGGCTCTCAATTGTCACTGCCGGAACACCCCTTACGGTTTTTGGTGATAACATTTCAACTTGATGGTGGTTGCTAGCCAGACGGACATCAGAGAAAGCCCTACCACCATGCAGCCTTTACTTCCGCTATACTTAGATGTGCGTACCGGTGCCATTTACGCCGCGTCCGTACATGGGACCAACTGAGCTGTCATCGCTTAAAAAAAAGTGAGATGTGCGTAAGGTAACTTACGCAGATAAACATAGTTTGTGCTAAACGTACCTATGAGTAAACACTTGTATGAATTTCACTCGTGATTATATTTTCATACTACGCGGTCTTATATGAAAAGTAATTCTTAAGCAGTAAACTCGAGAAACCTGCGCATTTTAAATAGGTGCTGTTAAAATAGATGATACCGCATGGTGGTAGGACTTTTTCTAGAGCCCGCCTGGCTAGCAATCAACCTCAAGTCGAAAATCTGCCGCCGAATACCGATAGGTGTGTTCCGGCAGCTGCACTTGAGAGCCAGATCCGCTATAGGTATTACCGTGTCCACCAACTTGGGCCGTATCATCACTTAAGATCAGGTGAGATTATGGCCAAAACCCTAACCATAACTATAAAAAAATTTAAAAAAAAAACGTATAGTCGGATCTGCGATATTTTGTTCATCTACACGCTGACCGTCAGGCCCGAGTTTTACGTTACTGTCCGTGGCACGGTTTTTCATACTTTTTTTGTGTTGCAAACTTCTGTAACTGGGAACGTCACATGTCTACCATTCGCGGCCGGTGTTGCCAGCCTCACATACATAAAGTTTAAATTAAAATGCACTCGAAGGCATTGTCGTCTTTTTATATATACGATGTTAATTTAATTTCAAGTTATATTAAACCGTGTTCCTTGTCGACGTTAAATGAACTAATTGTTTGTTTGTTTTACAGTTATAAAACACTAGCTGCTAGACGTGACTTCAAACGCGTCGATATTAGAATAAAGACCCTCGAATATTTTTGCAGTAAAACATATTCTTTATGTATGTACGTTTGAAAGCTTAATTACCCAGTCGGTAGTGTATATGGATACCGCTTCAATGGACGTGAGTTCGAATCCTTGCAACAAGGGCTATATCTGAGTCCCGTCTGGCCAGCAACCACCCTGAATTTGAAAATCTACCGCCAAATACTAATAGGTATGTTTCGGCAGCTGCACTTAAGAGCCAGTTCCTCCGCAAATTTAGCGTGTCTACTAACTTGGGCCATATCGTCACTTAAGATCAAGTGAGATTATGGCGACAATGACAAACCTTTAAAAAAATTCCTTTTTCTTAAAGGTACTCAACGAGTCACCCAACTCTGTCCCTAATTTAATGTACAGACTACTGTACAGATGAAGTATACTGTACAGAGGAACTATACTGTACAGATGAACTATACTGTACAAATGTATTATACTGCACAGGTGAACTATACTTTACAGATGAACTATACTTTACAGATGAACTATACTGTACACATGAACTATATAGTACAGATGAACTACACTGTACAGATGAACTATATTGTACAGATGAACTATACTGCACAGATGTACTAATGTACAGTCTGTATACAGGTACATTTAACTTGATATTGTTTCTTGTGTTTGGCGTTTTAAATAAATTAATAAGGTACCTTTGGTATGTATACGTTGTGTTAAAGAAAAACCTTTATAGGAACTGCGGACAGTCAGTTCGTTATTTCCGTTCGATCCGTCGTTCGTACCAGTGTATGATAATTATGTTTATAAAATATTATATGTCTCATTTTCTATTAAAAATAATGAAATAATAATAGCTCGTATTAACGTCGTTTTGACAGCTTCACCGAATTTATTGGAGCTCTGAGGTTGAGCTGAGTAAGATAAGTAACAGTATTTAGGTAATAGTGTTACGTTTTATATGAAAGTCCCAAAGCACATTACTGAATTGCCGGACAATACGTTCAAGAATCATGTCAAACGGAGTTTGATGTCAAAAGACTATTATAGGATGGATCAATATGTGAGCGATCGTGATGTCTGGAATTGACGCCCCTCTCTGTACATCCGCTAATAACTACTGTAACACATGAAACTATTATATAACAAAATTATAAGAATAAGACCTAAAAAAGATGCAGATCGAGTCTATTGCCGGTTCTTCTCGATGACTGCGTTACTTTCCGAACCGAAGTTTTGACTAAATTGAAAAAAGATTTTTGCTTTGATTTGAGAAACAGCCAGCCAGTCTAGTCTCTAATAAAACTAACTAATCAAGGAGCTATAAATATAAAATATCGTACGATTTCACGTGTCCGATCTAACTGTATTGTAACCATAGGCAGATGCGTTTAATGGTACGTCAAATTACTACTGTAACGCATTACGTACAACTCGGGCTAACGATTTCATGCAAGCTTTAATGTCTCGATTGTATATCCAAGTCGTAGACGAAATCTAAACACAATAGAGATTGACTGTAAATGTAGATATACGAAACGTTGTCCGACTCATTCCACAAGTTAATAAATCCACCATAACGCCTAAGAATACGTTTAAAAAAATACGAGTGGTGTCGTGGAACACCAAATAGGAACTAGATAAAAAAAGGAACCTGATAAAGAATTTAATTTCAATTTCTATTCGAGGTATAAAGAAAATAATTATTCGGGTATACCATTTTTTATCGATCATAATTAAAAATAAAATATTACTTTACAAAATAATTTAATACATTTCTTTTGTTTACGATTATTTATAACGAATAGACAAATATGAGAAATAGATGTTGTTTTTTTTTTTTTTTTTTTCATGAGACCTACACTGTTAGCCTGAGGGGCTTTTACAGCTTCACCTGAACTAGGGGGGCGAGCGCGGAGGGGCAACTTGCGCAATGGTGTCGCTAGTGACCGAACCTCGGCTTGGGCTGTTGCCGAATCGCGTAGGAAAAAATCGATCGCGGTGCTAGCTATTAATAAAAATCGAAAAAGCTAAATGTACTAACTGAACCCTGTACTTCAGACCTGGAAACTAAATTTGGTTTGTACTGTGCCATGGCAGGCGAGGCAGGATTGTACTGTGCTGTCGCAGCCAGCGTTACGTAGCCCCGTTTTATAGTATAGTGGAGCGCTGACGTCACGTAATGCGCAGACAACCGTTGAAGTACTTTTAATCAGTGGTAGTGTGTACGACTTCGCGTCAAGGGGCGTGAGTTCGAATTCAATCACCTACAATGAGCTTGAGTTTTCGGTGAAGGAAAACATCGTGAGGGAACCATAACATTGTGGTAGGGCTTTTTCTAATGCCTGCCTGGGAAGCTACCACCCTCAAGTTGTAAACCTGCCGCCCAATACCAAAAGGTGTGTTCCGGTAGCTGCACTTGAGAGCCAGTTCCTCCACAGGTTTAGTGTGTGTACCAACTTGGGCCATATCGTCACTTAAGATCAGGTGAGATTATGGCCATAACGCTTAACCTTAAGTATAAAAAAATAAGCATAATTCGTTGATGTACTCGTAATGCACAAACATTAGTCGACGTATTTCATCGTATTTTCTGCTTATATAATATTTGCGCTGATATATATATATATTCTGTCAGTTATCGTAGTCAACCAAATAAAAGTACAATTTGGTTGATTTTCGTAATAGATTACATTAACAAATAGCAGAATATATTATGTAACAAGTATCTTGTCAGTTTAATAGATGTTGAATAGATGACGTCACTTTCATGTTAAGAAGATTCCTAATTAATGTGTTACCTCCACCGCCAATGGACACTGAAAACACCAGAGAAATCGTGCGTTGCTGGCCTTTGCAGGAGAGACTGACTCTTAAGTGCCATTGCCCGAACACACCTAAGGATATTTGACGGCAGATTTCCAACTCGAGGGTGGTAGCTAGGCGGGAGGACATCAGAAAGCTCTACCACCGTGCTACAGTTACACGATATTTTCCTTCACCGAAAGCTCAAGCTCAATGTAAGAGGTCGGATTCGAACTTACGTCCCGTGACGCGGCGTTCCTAAACGCTACCACTGAGCTATCATCGACTCAAATCAATCGTTTTTATTACACTAAAAAATCAATGTATAGTTGACACGCAGTAGAAGTGAAACCTTCAAAATATTCTTTAAATATTTAAGTAAACTATGCACGTATACAATACACTACGGTTGTAAGCGCGCACACACAAACACACACACCAACTCACACACACATACACACACACACACACACACACACACACGCACGCACGTACGCGTATAACGCTCGAACCCTGTAAGAAACTAGATGTATGTGAATTGATGATAGATGACATACATACATATGATTATCATGATAGATGATTCAAAAAGTGAAAATATTAATTATAAACCTATTTGCCTTTTTTTATATTTTTTATATCATTACATTTGACAAAAACCTTAAGGAGCTATGACGTTTCCACGCAAAGCGTCTTTAGCAGAAATAATCCGTATTATTATTGTAGATATTATTTCAGAAACATTTTAAAACAAACCTTTGGTTATAAGTTCATATTTGTCACAGCACTCTCCTCCGGTAGCATGTCTAAAAGGCTGTCTAGAAACACCGACTTCGCAATGCGACTGTCTTTTGATCTATAAAATTAAACTCACTCCTCGACTGTGGTGTAAGTTACAAGAGGAACGAAAAGTTTGGAATAACATTTTTTATTTATTTATTTAATAACAATTTGACCTCATCGAATCAAACCGGGAAAAGTAATAGGGTTCGAATTATACTGAAGGGTAACAAAAAAAAAAAGACGTGATTAGTAAAGTGTTTCGGTCGTTTTCCTGATCCGCGCATACATACGTCCAAGAAAGAATTTTTTAAACAGTTTTTTGACTAGTTTAAATAACAAAAATTGCATCGAAAATATCATGAGTATTAAAAATAATATTTTTCCTTGATATGCGCGTGTATAGATTATTTTACAAGCGCAATATATGATAAATAGAGACATTTTAAGTTTGAAAAATCAGTTGTTTTGCGTGAAGCGACAGTAGTACCCACCTCAGCGCTTATGAGGCTTGCAATTTTCAGTATTACTATAAAAACGGAAGGATATTATCGAAGGCTGTTAAAACTCTCTTTGTATTTATATGTATTACTATTATTCATATTTTCAGAACAACAGTTTCCATGTCAATGATTCGAAAGTCTAAAATGATATGAGAGAAGACAAGAAAATTTAGCAATTCTGTTAAATTATATTACAGTTGTAAATTACCGAATAAAAATTTGAGATTACACAAGGACTGTCGACAGAAAATATTCATTTTGAACAATTTGTGAAGTTTTTTTTAATTATGTTCGGAGATATTAATTTTAAAATTCATCATACTGAAACCGCACTTTGCGGTTACTTTCTACAGCTTCAGGTTTAGCATTGCGGGCACAGTCTAACCTGATAGTCAATGAGGATGTGGTTCGATGTAGTGGGTAAGCTAAACCTAACAGAAGGACTCGTTGTGCAACAGCCTTAACACGCCTGTAAGTATTTTGTAGCGAATTTCCAACAAGTTAAAGCGATGATAGCGCAGTGGTAGTGTGTACTATTTCGCGTCAAGGGACGTGAGTCCGAACCCAACCACCTACAATGAGCTTGAGCTTCGGTGAAGGAAAACATCGTAAGGAAACCATAGCATGGTGATAGGGCTTTTTCTGAAGCCCGCCTGGCTAGCTACCACCTTTCAAGTTGAAAATCTGCCGCCAAATACCAATAGGTGTGTTTCGGCAGTTGCACTTGAGAGCCAGTTACTACACAGGTTTAGCGTGTCTACCAACTTCGGCCGTATCGTCAATTAAGATCAGGTGAGATTATAGACATTACGCTAAGCCTTAACTATAAAAAAGTCATTAGAAAAAGTCCTGCTGCCATACTCTAATCGATTAGTTCGTTGGTCTAAAAATGAAACCTCGATAATGAGCTCTCCCTCATACTCTAACGTGTCCTTCACAAACAGACGTACGTTACCACAATAGGTATTATAACTACACGGTACATTTGTAGGAATATACGACACTCCTAGCCAATCATTGGCCTCACAGATTTTCAGGCATTATTAATTTTAATAATACTTTCAAAAATAGTTAAAAGACTTATTCTGTTTATACATTTCTTAACCATCTTATTTAACGACATGCTTTTACTGTTCGTACCAAGTGGGTTGTGCCTATTTGGCTCAAAATAAAATTTCGCTCCTAATGTTTTGTCATTATACCTTGCACTAGATACTATATAAAATGTGTACTTCCCTTTTTGATCTGAGCTGTGTACCTCAATAAAATATTATATAAGCCAACTGAAAAAAAAAAAACTCGATTCAAACATTCCCGTTACCGCTTGTACCTTGCGTCACGACACAAAGGCACCACGCAAAAATAGAATTTTCTCACACGACGAGTCAGCAAACGAATTCTTTGTCATAGGTAGGAACGTACATACACATCTGTTTTGGCTGATGGAATTTTCAAAAAATTATTGTTTCCGCTTACACCGTGCGGAATGTATGACAGTGCAGTATTACTTTTCTAAATAATATATCAATGTCCGGATCACATCAGTTAGAGACGTAAATGTGAGAGATATTTGAATACAAATTACGTTCCAATGAACTACAACCACCAGACACCGGGTAAAAACTCGCGGTAGTACCTTAGGGGTATGACGTCTTATGACCAGCCTACACATAATATTTTTATTGTATCCGCGACCCCGTTCGGGAGAAAACAAAATTCTATTCGGCCATATTCATAAAAATATAAAAATATATAATATATATGTATATATATATATATAGCCTACGTTACTCAGGGCTAATGTAGCATTATTAAGGTTATAGAATTTTTGAAATCAGTCCTTGTAGTTCTTGAGTTTATTCCTTACAAACAAAGATACAAATCTTTCCTCTTTATTATATTAGTATTGATACGCTTCGCATGGAAACAGTAAATAAGATTTGGAACATAATACAAGAGGAGTGTGCCGCAGTTGACCCAGCGGGTCAAAAACATCACAATATTACAAACAAATAATAAGACAATTATTTCTATAAAAAGTAGACCACTAACAAGTAAATTATTTATCGAAATATAACTAATTTAAACAGATTTTATCGCGGTTATTTATTAATTTTGATACCGACGTTTCGAAAGCTTTTCAGCCTTCGTGATCACGAAAATCCGTTTAAATTAGTTTTATTTCGATGAATAATATTCGCGTAAACTTAATTCGCGTAAAACGGCAGCGCTCCACTATACTAAGAAAAGGTGATACGTAACGCTGGCTAGGATACTTCCGGCAGCAGTCCATGCCAAGGGCCAGCCACTACGGCACCCCTGTGCCCGCTGCCTCGGGGCTGAGTGCCCTCAGCATTTGCCCCAAAAAGTCCTGCCTAGTTATGAAAGCCCCTCCGGCTAACAGCGTATGTCCAGACGAAAAAAAAAGCTGGCCAGGATATATCGTGAGAGACTCGCGATGTTTGAATGTTCGGGGGTAGTTATAATACAAAAATAATTAAATACAATTAAATAAAAATCGTGCGGATCAAGAGCCTCAGTGTAAAGAAATAATAAAAAATAAATTTAGCATCATGACCACAATCACACCTGATATTAAGTGACGAAATGGCTCAAGATGATGAACACAGCAAGCCTAGTGGAAGGACTGGCTTTCAAGTGCAACTGCCAGAATACACCTATAGGTATTTAGCGATTGATTTTCAACTTGAGGGTGGTAGAGCCAGGCGAGAATTACAAAAAGACCAAACACGATCACAATGAATCATTTAAATCAATTTAGCTACATTTGTATTTATTTAGCAGTTATGAACTCGTCACAGTGCATCGCTTTACTTTTGTCATATTACGAGGACACCCAATGTATATTCACATGCTGAAAGGGTTACAGCTCTGATAAGAATTCGTTATTTCGTTAGAATTCGTTATTCTTTCGTTCTATTATTCTTGTCTATCATTAGGTATAGTGAACTTATTTTACCGTGTCTATAACTTCACAAATATTTATGAGAAAGTGAGTTTGTTTGTCACGCTTTCCCGGCTCCACCGCTAAATCGATTGTGATGAATTTTGGTATAGAGATAGATGGGACATTGGAGATGGTGATAGGCTATTTTATCTCGACAAAAACTTATTAGTAATGGGATAAAGAGAATAATAAAATGTTTATGAAAGTTTTCATTACGTCATCGGATTCGATAGAATAAATATTGACATGAGCGTAGCCGCCTGTAAAAGCTAGTAATAATATTATAAATGCGAATGTCAGCTTGTTCCGCTTTTACACCTTAACCGCTGGATCGATTGTGATGAACTTTAATATAGAGACAGATGGGAACCTGGAGACGGCGATAGACTACTTTTTCTCCAGAAAAACTTATTGAAAGCGGGGTAAAGAGAGTAGTAAACTATACCCTAGAGAGTCCATGACAACATAAGCAAGCGTCATGCCATTTAGCGTCACGGCAAGCGGGTCTATTTTACTACCAAGATGCAAGAAAAGATACATAAAAGAAAAAAAATTAAAACATTTTATACCATTCCTTGTTAATATTCACAAACAGCAGTAATATAGTATATGCATATTTTTCAAATTAATTAGAGCAACTATAATGAATAATGGTACAAACAATGCTCCCTTATTACTGCCTATAGATCGCACGTCGACAATACTCGTGTTGGAACGCGCACAAACACGCGCGTCATCCGTTTTATTCGCTATTCATTTTTCATTCCGCTCATACGAATATCATCTTTAACTCGAAGTGATAGGACTCGGCGATATATCGTGCTAGGAGCTCTATCGTACGGTGGCCGCGTTGTGCGGCAGGACAATAAAAAAAAAACTAATGTGAGTACGGTGGTCGAATTTGGACAAAAGACATCGAATCAAAATCAAATTAAATTATTTTTTATTCAATTTAGGCCCTAAGAAGGCGCTTATGAACGTCAAAAATTACTACCGGTTCAGAAGATAACGCAGTCATCGAGAAGAACCGGCAAGAAACTCGATCTGTATCTTTTTTTTATGTCTTATTCTTAAGCTTATAAACAATAATTTAATGTGTTCCAGTAGTTATTAGCGGATATACAGAGAGGGGCGTTAATTCCAGACTTCACGATCGCTCACATATTGATCCACCCTATAATAGCCTTTTGACATCAAAACCCGTTTGACATGGTTCTTGAACCTACTGTCCGGCAATTGAGTAATATGCTTTGGAACTTTATTATAAAACCTTACAGTATTACCTAAAAACCTGTTACTTGTCTTACTCAGCCTAAAATAGGGAGTGATCAGTTTGTCGCGATTTCTAGTATTCAAATTATGGCGGTCTTTAGTGAAATCTAGCTTTTGTAAGTTTTTGCGGACATACATTAAATTGTCAAGATTATATTGGGAGGGCATAGTTAAAATACCAAATTGAAATATACAAAGTATGACAAAAGCGAAATATCTTGTAATATTATATTAAACTGTTTCCATTCTTTATAGACAATATTAAGACCTGCATCGATCGAACTCTATGATTTAATTACTAAACAAAATAAATTCGCGGGGATCTGAAAGTTATTTATCCTTGAGAATATTATAATTTTTTTACTAAATGGATGAAGTACTGTCGTTTGAGTCCGGCGTCATTTAAAAAATATTTTTCGAACCTGGCACTACTTCAAGATTGTGCGTTTCGACAAACAAAATTTGCCCGAATGGCTCGGAAAACTGTGTTGGAATGAGTATCCTCACGTAGTACTCGTATATTGGTAAGGAATGGTAGGACATTTCGTCATTTACATATTTTTTCTAGTAGTGAAAATAAACTCTTTATCGTACATCATTCAAGTCATCTAAATTATATAATAAATATAACACGCTACGAAACAGCGACGCGTATGACGTGTACATACTATATCTACGCAACTGTTGAGAACTTACTAGCTGTCTTGAACCAATAAACACGCACCAATTACTGGCCACAGACAACAGCGTACGCGCTATAGATAACCGTCTACACTATAGAACTATATTGCAATACAAACCCACTAAAGAAAAGGTCGTGACGGAAAAATCTTACAATTTCATTTGTGTACTCTCCGTCCGTACCGTGAGATAAGGAACTACGTTCCGAGAAAAGTCTTTCAATCTTATTACGTATATTAGTATAGATTACGTCAATTAAATGTTATATTTTTCACAGTGGTAGGGCTCTTTCTAATGCCCGCCTGGCTAGCAGCCACCCTCAAGTTGAAAATCTGCCGTCAAATACCAATAGGTGTGTTCCGGCAGCTGCACTTGAGATCTAGTTCCTCCACAGGTTTAGCGTGTCTACCAACTTGGGCCGTATCGTGACTTAAAATCAGGTGAGATTAGGGCCATAACGCTAAACCTTAACTATAAAATATATATATATATATATATATATATATATATATATATATATATATATTTAGTACTTGGTTTGCATATCGTATCCTATATATATGTTAACATTTTATATTCAATACGAGGATCCTTATATGGAAATCGATTCTAGTAGAGCAAACTCTAAAAATCCACAAATAACTTTAATCATATTCAACGTATCCATACCAAGTCCAGCGTAAATGTGATTAAACAAATCACAACCTTATGAGTACACAAATAAAGACCATTCGAATGCACTGGAAACTTGTAACGAATAAATAAAGACGAATGTAGGAGGCTGGCTGTCTCTCGGTGGGTGGTCTTTGACAGACAGATGCTCCATTTTACCAAGTACTCGCATATCACAGTTCACATGCGCCATTTTTAATTTTAGAATACAGTGAAGTATCGTTAGAGACTTCCTTTTTTTATATTACCAACTGTAATTTATGTTACGTTTTACTGCATACCTATTTTTATCTATAAATGAAGCGTGATGATACTGAAGCGATGACAGCTCAGTTGGTAGTATGTACGGACGACGCGTCAGTTTTTCTTTGTATAGTTAAGCTTTACTGTTATGGCTATAATCTCACCTGATCTTAACTGACGATACGGCCCTAGCTGGTAACGATAAACCTGTGCAGGAACTGGCTCTCAAGTGCAGCTGCCGGGACACACCTATTGGTATTTGACGGCAGATTTTCAACTTGAGAGTGGTTACTAGTCGGGCGGGCTTTAGAAATAGCCCTACCACCATGCTATGGTTTCTTCACAATGTTTTCCTTCACCGAAAGCTCAAGCTCATTGTAGGTGGTTGGATTCGAACTCACGTCTCTTGGCGTGAAGTCGTGCACACTACCACTCAGCTATCATCGCTCCAATTGATGTGAGTTCGAATACATTTACAATAAGCTTGACTTTGGTTGAAGGAATTCAAAGGATTAAACCAAACCAAGATGGTAGTGTTATTCTAATGCCAGCCTGGCTAGCTACCTACCACCCTATTTTTATTAACGTGGTGTTTAAAATCTGTCTTTATTGACTTTCTCACCGCATCATGCAAACTCAAATGCGTTACATATAATACATCAAATGCATTGGTGGTAGGGTTTTTTCAAATGCCCGCCTGGCTAGCTACCACCCTCAAGTTGTAAACCTGCCGCTAAATACCAATAGGTGTGTTTCGGCAGCTCCACTTGAGAGCCAGTTTCTCCACAGGTTTAGCGTGTCTACCAACTTGGGCCGTATTGTCACTTAAGATTAGGTGGGATTATGGTCATAACGCAAAACCTTAAGTATAAAAAAATACCCAGTCTCAGGTCAAAGGCGTGAGGGTCTTATGGGGACTCATCGAGTACTAATCACCCGACACTACCCACTAAAATGCACCACAGCGACACTTCAACTCGTGACACGTGACATCAGTATCATTATATCAAGTGGTATTGTAGTTATAAAGCTAAACCTTAACTCTAAACAAAAGTAACTTTGGTATATGTTATCCGGTACATTTTTTTTTAATTATTTTCGTTAGCAATAGCCAAAGACTACTTGGCTATGGTTACTTATATCGAAACTAATATAATAAAACTGAAGAGTATTTTTGTTTGTATTTTTTTTACTATCGCTACCTGCGAAACTAATGGTGTGGTTCTAAAAATGTTTATTTGTAAATAATAACTAGATTTATATAGATAAGTTTTGAGTACTTTTCCATATAGTAAAACGTACTGTTTCCGAGACATATAAAATAACTTTTAGTTGATAATTTATAGTTTATATATATATGGTAAATGTAAAAAGTAAATATAAGTACAGTTCCTTCACAAGTAATAAATTGCTCAGAGCCCTTCCCAGGCACGTGTCACTTTCAAACGTGGCCCGAGATAAATTGTCACTTGTTGGTAGTTTATATGAATTTGAATTAACTACCAGTTAATCTAGGTTTAACCTAACTTTATTTTCTACTAAGCAGCCTAGTACACATTATTCTGGCCCACCCAGTTTCCCTTACAGCGCTTGTTACAACAACTTTCTTTCTTCAAGAACAGTTTTGTAAATTTTATGTTCATCAGTGATAGAGTGTCCATTTTTATATATTTCTTTGTTTGGTTTAAATACTGTTAGTAATTACAAAAGCTGCTGGTGGTAATTTCTTGTCGTAGTACTTAATAAGCACAGCAATCAATATAACTTAGATTTCTCTTTAAGTTATCGGCTACCAAATTTGAAGCGATTATAACTCGGTGGTAGTGTGTATGAAAGCCGCGTCAAGGGACGTGAGTTCGAATCCAACCACATATAATGAGCTTGAGCTTTTGGTGAAGGAAAACATTGTGAGCAAACCATATCATGGTGGTAGAACTTTATTTAACATAAATTGCATACACAATGCATACAAATCATCTGTTGATCCACGCATTCGGAAATAAATCCTGTATCGCGGGTAGTCGACCAAAACCGAGTTACAAAATGTATTTCCTGTTACTGCCATGAATGTGCCAGTTAGAAACAATAAAATATTAAATAATTATAAATGCATAAATTGATTAATTAAAGAAACAAAGAAAAAACTATAAAAAACCGTAATTGAACACAACAGACGGCATTATCGTTGAATTACTGACTATTGTAAACAAATCAACGTTTACAGGCCAGTTACACAAAATGTATATATTTAAGACGACAAGCGAGAAGTGAAACAGCACTACATCTCTCTCGTTCACTCTTCCACCTCGAGAAGACTTTACCCGAACGAGCGTCGCACGAAAAGGTCCGTGGATCAAAATTTCAAATCCCTTCTGTAGGAATTCACTTCAATATTCTTGACTACAGTTAACCGAGACTTAACTGTTTACTGTGCAAACGACCACTAAACACAATTGTAGTGGTACCCATAATTCGCGGAACATTATCTTCATTACCATATGCCATACATTGTGTTCCACTAATTAAACTATGGGGTAACTTTGTGTGACGGCTAATTGAGATGTTGTTTGTCTTTGTCTCTAACTTAATAATGTAAATACAAATAATATTACTATGTGTTTGTGATCCCGTCCTACTAACCTTTATTTTTTCTATTAACAGCGCCAAGGGACGTGAGTTCGAATCCACTGACAATGAGCTTGAGCTTTCGGTGAAGGAAAACATTCATTCTGACGTCCGCCTGGCTAGCAACCATCCTCAAGTTGAAAATCTGCCACCGTGTGTGCCACTGTGTTCCGGCAGTTGCATTTCAGAGCCAGTTCCTCCAAAGGTTTAGCGTGTGTACCACCTCGGGCCGTATCGTCACTTAAGATCAGGTGAGATTGTGATCATAACGCTAAACCTTTACTATAATAAAAATGTCCTTTCTTATACCGCTGGAATCTTATACTTAAGCGAAAGTTCATAATAATCCGTTGAGTAGTTATGGATTGCAAGCATGACAAACAAACAGACTCGAATACATATTTATTATATATATACATGGACCCACAACTTCGTTCTTGAGGTACACAAAATCATTTTTCTGACCCTCGACAGCGGTTATTTCTCAATTCGAATCCCTGCAAAGAGCCTAAGCTTTCCGTGAAGGAAAACATGTTTATGAAACCATAGCACGGTAGTAGAGCTTTTTTAATGCCCACCTGGCTAGCTACCACCCTCAAGATGAATGTCGCAAAATACCTATAGGTTTGTTCCAGCGGTTGGACTTGACATCCGGCTTCTACACTAGGCTTACCGTTCCCAAGATCTTTAGCCACATTGTCATTTAACATCATGTGAGATTGTGGTCTGAACGCTAAATCTATAAACTCTTTAAAACAATGATAACTACCATGTAACCTTATTTGTACAGCTAACGGGTTTTTTTTTAATATAATAACTGGCAAACTAGCAAGTTTGCCATCTGACGTTAAGTGATCACCGCCGCCCATGGACACCCACAACACCAGGGGAATCGCAGGTGCGTTGTCGGTATTCATTGTAGGAATTGGCAGTGCTACTGCCTGAACAAACCTATAGGTATTTGGAGGCAGATTTTCAATTTGCAGATGACAGCTAGCCAGACGGGCATCAGAAAAAGCCCTACCACCATACTATGGTTTCATCACGATGTTTTTCTATACCGAAAGCTCAAGTTCGTTGAAGGTGGGTTGGATTCGAACTCACGTGCCATGACGCGGAGTACGTACACACTACCACTGAGCTATCCTTAACGATGAATAAATAAAGTTACATTCGCTGTTATTGGCTGTCATCCGCCCGCTACACTGTCTTGTATTTTTAACAAATTTATAAAAAGAAATATAAAAAAGAAAATACATTAAAGGAACAAAAGAAAATCGTGAAAAAAATTACAATCATTCAACAAAGTAGACTTCGATTACAACCCATATTGACAATATTACAAATCGGGAAAATTTGTTTCCGCTTGTTTGTTTGAACCCGTTAATCATAAGAACTACCCGAGGGATTTCAACATTTCTTATTGCATATTACAGAACAATTATTGGGGAATACTCTAGGCTCTTTGACATCACGCTATTACCAATAGATACGAAACTGTATTGAAAGAAGTTACAAAAACGGGCGAAACTCATTAAAAATACTTTTTAGTCCCACACGAACGAAGTCGCGGACACAGCTACTAGCTACAATACAATGTACACGTGTAACTAAGACACAGTTATATTTTATTTGTAGATAGAAAGGAAGACTGGAGCGTGAATACATTGCGCTACTGGTGTAGGGATATACATAAATTTGAACATGGTTAATCTCTGTGGATATGAGAGGTCCCAGCTGGAACGCGCCCTATGAACGCACTAACACGTAATAATGTATTTCACTGATATAACCTACGTAATAACTAAAACAATATACTAATTAAAACATACGCGTGCAGCGCCGTAAATGTTTTATCAGAGAAATATGAAGAACAAAAGAGATTTATTATCGAAAAGACAGAGAAACCTTCTTTAAAAATGTTCGTATTTCCTTTAAATTCTTTGTATGCCTCGTATTATTTATTTTACTCAATCTCATGTAAACAAAAGTGACGCTTCCTTTTAAATTTAACTCTGATATCTCATCCAATTATCATCGAATCACCGCCTAAGAAGAATCTCTGTAAAATGTTATTAGCTTCCGGTTGTGGATTTGCCACTTGAAATATACTTTGAAGTTCCTAAAATTTATAGAGTAATAAAATTTAATCGCTTTTCAATTACAAACAGCTCCATTCGACCGGTCGCTGACGTTTCACAAAACCGCAAACCAACTCCCCAAAGAGAACGACCGTCCCAATCGCATACATAAACCCGAGGAACATGAAAGCTCCCTTCAAATGATTCACACTCAGCGGCACGAATACCCCAATCTCCACTTCGGTGACCCTATGGATGAACACCTCATCATTCCATTTGTTAATCAGCCCATTTTCTACAACCCTCCGTATGATACTATTGAATCTGTCTAACAGCGGGAACCATTTCCTAGCCAGCAAGACGACACCGTATTTGTACAAGTTATTCTTTTCCACAAAACAGTAGAGAGACTGTTCACCTTTGCCTAACACTTGATCATGATACTCAGCTTGGCGACGGGATGAAACCACAGCGAAATCTCTTCGAAGGGCGGCCCGTCTGATTCCCTCCGAGAACGACGTAGATTTATATTTGCGATATAAATAAAACGAGCTTGCGTTATTAGTCTCAAAATAAGATCGGTAAATTGCTCTACCTCCCAGAGGAATTCCAGACATAATCAGATCTGCCTCATTGTTTATCTGCTTTTCGAATCTGGGATGCATTAGGAAGCTTCTCAGGAACGAGTCGTAGCAAATCCCCATGTTCAAGCTGAAGCACAGCCAACAGAATATGAGAATGCGAAAGGTCGTGGTTTTCGGTTTAAATCTAGCGCCCCAACCTAGAAGCATACTTAATGTCATCAGTATAGATCTCGTCGGCCATTTAGTGACTGTCCCTAGATTTTCTTTGTAATAGAAATAGTGGAAGATAACGCCTGTAACTATCAAACTTATAAGCGTAACCGTCCAAACGGACCATTGGAATATGTTTATTAGATTATCCCAATTAGCGCCTATTTTAGCTTTCGGAACGCACCACGTTATTTCGTCTTGGGTGTAGCTTATTGTCGGGTGAAATAATTTGCGAATAGTTTTAGTCACTTCGATGTTACCGATAGCCAAATCACAGGAGTCGTTAATTAATTCCCCATACGCTCCACTGGCAGTACCGTCGGCGAAAATAGTTCCCCAGTTTTCTTCCTTTTGTGACATCCTAACTATCATACTCATGTTCGTGAATTGAGTTATAATTTTCACTAAATTTATTTCACTGCCTTTGCTAAATTCGTATTCGTCATTGAAGCGACTCAAAATCTTCTTTCTCTTAGGAGGCATCACATAGGGCTCTGATATCACCGCATAAGTTACTAGAGGACAGCCTTTCATGTTTAACGGTATGAATTCTGACTGCTCAGATCCGTGTACTCTTCCATTATTACAAACATCAATAACGTGTACCTCGTTACAAAATCCAGCACAGTTCCTCTCGGTATATGGTTTCCAAGTATAAGATATAACTTCTTTAGCTGACTCATCGTGAACTAAGACAATCGTATTCAAGAGTTTAAATTCACGCAGCGTGTTAATAAAGTCAACAGCTACCGCCGGCCCGAGTTCGTTCTCATCCAGTTGATATAAAACTATTGCCTTAGCTAATGGATTCCACGTCGGCAACTTATTCAACTGCATTATGTTTCTTTTCAATTCGGCTTTCTCCTCTAAAATCAGCATATAATTTTTAGCTCGCTCGGGGAAATGGGATGCGTTCGCGTGCTGGTAGAATGAGTCCTTCACCATTACCGAGTACTTTGTGCCGCCGTGGATGGTTTTCAAAAGTAACCCTTCTGTCGCTGATAAATAGGAGTTGATATTGATTATGACGATGCTGCCGCTTAGAGCTCTCTTCTCGACGAAATACTTAGCGGATAGTTTTAAAACGCACTCAGCCGTTCTTGTTATGTGATCGGAATTTCCTGTTGTCATTAGCAATGGGTTTTCGCTTAGCGCAGTGAGAAATAAATTTATCATTAGCGTAATAATGTATTTCGTGCACATCCCGCCCGGTGGAAGTTTCTCGAGAATATGAACCGTTTTAAAGATATTCTGCTTTAGATTTTTGCAAGTGATTGTTATTCTGACTGTGGTATTTACCGCAGCTCGCAAGCATTAGGGATCCGCGATTGCGAAATATACTAGAATATATACATCGATATATTATAATTTGGTATAAGTTTTTTTTTTTATGGAAATGGGGGTCAACGAGGTCTCGTGTCACCTGATGGTTAGTGATCACCGTAGCCCTTGGACACCCATGACACCAGGGGTATCGCAGGTGCATTGGCATCCTTTATACGAGGGACTGGCTCTCAAGTGCAACTGCCGGAACAGACTTATTGGTGGCAAATTTTCAACTTAAGGGTGGTAGCTAACCAGGTGGGCATCAGAAAAAACCCTACCACCATGCTATGGTTTCCTCACGATGTTTTCCTTCACTGAAAGCTCAAGCTCATTGTAGGTGGTTAGTTTCGAACTGACGTCCCTTGACATGTCGTTCCTATGCGCTACCACTGAACTATCATTACTGCTGTGAAATTTCTCATATTTACGGGTTTCAATTTAATGAATAAACTTACTTTGACACTATGTTATGCAATATCGGGGATATTTTGTATGATATCATTTGATTATTGATCATAATTGTTTTGTATTTTGTTATCTATCACAAAAACTCTCTATTTTGTATATAGTCAACAGGTTTAACGTTATGGCTGCTCTCATCTGATGTCAACGGACCATGTGTCCCAATATAGGGGACACACCAAACCTAGTGGAGGGACTGGCTCTGAAGTGCACCTTCCGGAACACGCCTATTGATATTTGGCAATAGATTTTCAATTCTAGGGTTGTAACTAGCTAGGCAGGCATTAGAAAAGCCTTACCCCCATGCCATGGTATCGTGGTTTCCTCTACCGAAAGCTTAAGCTCATCCTTACAGATACTCATTCCAATGCAGGACGCACTGAATAAAGGACCTGTATGAAAAAAAATCGTACAAAACCATAGAACAACAAACGAGGTTCGTGACATTTAACAAAAACGTTCCGCAATCATAAGTGACCTTTTCGAAATAAATTGTAAAATTACATGTGGTTAGAGTACGTTTTGCATCGCTAATTCAATGATTAACATAAAAGGTTCAGATGAAATCGTAATCTATATTAATACTGGCAAACCTTTTTTTGCCTCTCCGAGTAGTCAATCAAATCGACCACAGTGACATCTACCTAATATCTCTTCCTATTTACTAATCTCTATCTATCTATCTATCTGATCTCTATCTACCTACCTAATATCTCAAGTTGGATCAAACTGCACGCGGTATGCAAAATTTGATTAAAATCGGTTCAGTAGCTAAGGAGTTTATCGCGGATAAACAACGTGATACGAAATGTTTGAATATAAATATATAAAGATTATAAAGCTGAGAAAAATTGTTTGTTTGTTGGCGCACTAATCGTGTGGACTACCGGTCGGATTTTAACAATTATTTTCGTAGTTGATTAAGCAATCCTTGAAGTAGGCTTTAGGCAGTTTAAGTTATGTTATGTTATGTTATGTTATGTTATGTTATGTTATGTTATGTTATGTTATGTTATGTTATGTTATGTTATGTTATGTTATGTTATGTTATGTTATGTTATGTTATGTTATGTTATGTTATGTTATGTTATGTTATGTTATGTTATGTTATGTTATGTTATGTTATGTTATGTTATGTTATGTTATGTTATGTTATGTTATGTTATGTTATGTTATGTTATGTTATGTTATGTTATGTTATGTTATGTTATGTTATGTTATGTTATGTTATGTTATGTTATGTTATGTTATGTTATGTTATGTTATGTTATGTTATGTTATGTTATGTTATGTTATGTTATGTTATGTTATGTTATGTTATGTTATGTTATGTTATGTTATGTTATGTTATGTTATGTTATGTTATGTTATGTTATGTTATGTTATGTTATGTTATGTTATGTTATATTATATTATGTTATGTTATGCTATGTTATGTTATGTTATGTTATGTTATGTTAGTTACCACCAATGGGAGCAAAGCTGCATTTTTTATGGAATAGGGGGCAATCGAGTAACCGAGTCAGCTGATGTTAAGTAACCATCGCCGCCACTTTACACCTAAAACTCCAGGGGAATCGCAAGTGCGTTGCGCAAGTTGGAAGGACTGGCTCTCAAGTGACACTACCGGAACACACTTATTGGTATTTAGCGGCAGATTTTCAACTTGAGTTTGGTAGCTAGTCAGGCGGGCATTAGAAAAAATCCTTTCCTCCATGCTATGGTTTCTATGCGATGTTTTCCTTCACGGAAAGCTCAAGCTCATTGTAGGTGGTTGGATTCGAACTCATTCGACGCGGCGTTCCTACACACAACCACTGAGCTATCATCGCTTCAATATTCAAAAAAGTTACACTATAGAACAAAAAAGTATTTTGATTTCCTCGCTAACAAAGTCGTGATACCAATGACTTAATATTAATATAATAAATTAAAAATGGTTACAGGACTTAATTCGGTCATAAACCTACAGGGTGGTAGAGCTGGCAAAATGCCTCGGGCCACTGCTTTGGCTCGACGGGGCCCCGGTCCCATGAACCCGCGAGCCCCGAAGTAACCTAACATTTTGAACGAATACACAAATTTAAATAAATTATTGAAACTTAAACACATTCATAAGAAAAGCATCAATTTCGGAACGCATCGATTTTGCTATTCTATATATTAATAATTGTATGGCCCGATCTTAAAAACTTTGATGATATTAATGACATTTGCTGATAATTTGCCGGCGGCGTCAGAAGGTAAAGTTACGCCACTGTTTGAGACTATCTCTAAAACTCCACGATTGAACCTGTGCCATTCAAAGTCCAGTCTCTAAATCACTTTGTAATTCTCTTCGCTTTATTAGAATAACAACTATTCCAACTATTATCTATATCTTGGATTATTATGAAACGCCTGTAAAGTTTAATAGCAATTTTCATTGACGTAATAATAGTAAAAAATAATAAGTAGGCGCTTAACTAAAAACAAACGCAGGGTGTGATAACCCTCTGCTTAAATTATAATATTTTAGATATCGAAAGAAGAGGCTTTAAAAACTATTAACTCAATAATGACAACAGAATGAAATCTAAATATGCACGCTTTAAGGAACTATGTGGTTATTTCTGATAAAGGAACAAAATTACTACCACCAAATTGTAAACCATTCCCAATGTTTTTTTTTACAGCATAAACCCTATCGAAAATGTTTTTAATAGAATTATATAATTTTACGGGCCTTTCGGCGATGTGCCAACTATGACAAACGCCCGATGCGTCCTCGACTGCAACCAATAGCTTTTATTTTTGTTTGATGGAACCTACACTGTTAGCCTGAGTGGATTTTACAGCTTCACCTGGACTAGGGGGGCGAGCGCGGAGGGCGCTCGAGCCCGAGGGTCAACTCGCGCAAGGGTGACACTTGAGACCGAACCTCGGCTTGGGCTGTTGCCGAATCGCGTAGGAGAAAATCGAACGCTGTACTAGCTATTTATAAAAATCGAAAAAGCTAAATGTACTAACTGTACCCTTTACACCGGGATCTGGAAACTAAATTTGGTTTGTACTGTGCCATGGCAGGTGAGGCAGGATTGTACTGTGCGTCCTCCCTACCTAGTAGTTGGTGACGAGCGTGCCTAACAAAAGGAAACAGAGAAGAAGGCATATGAGGCATAATGTTTTCATTCGTTCCAATGCCTTCCTAATAATTAGAAGCGATGACAGCTCACTGGTAGTGTGTAAAGCCTCGGCGTCAAGTGACGTGTGTTCGAATCCACCTACAACGAGCTTGAGCTTTCGATGAAAGAGAACATCACGAGGAAACCATAACATGGGTATAGGACTTTATATAATGCCCGCCTGGCTAGCTACCACCCTCAAGTTGAAAATCTGCGGCTAAATACCGATCGGTGTGGTCCGGAAGTTACATAGTAAAACGCGTTCCTGACTCCTCTGTCGTCAAGACCTTCATTTGTTTTCACGTTTCCTTTTCTCTTACGTTTCTTTTGAAAGACCCAATATCGTAGGAAGTAAAGAACACGCTGACAGGAACACGGTTCTTTATCTGTACTGTACTGATGTCTCTATAATTTTACAATCATATATAGATCGTACAAATAACTATTCCATATGGCATCCAAACCTACAAACGCTAAACTACTAAGCCAACAATGCATTAATTTTTTTTTTTTTTATATTTAAGGCTTAGCGTAATGGCCATAATCTCACCTGATCTTAAGTGACGATACGGCCCAAGTTGGTAGACTCGCTAAACCTGTGGAGGAACTGGCTCTCAAAAATCATTGATCAATAATATTTTCTTTATACAAGAAGTAACAAAGACCAGTCCAGTTTCCAACTGATTCTTCTCGACCGCTTGATTCTTTTCCGCGACTGAAGATATCGTATAAAGTTCACAAGGAAGCGATGATAGCGCAGTGGTAGTGTGTACGACTTCGCGTCAAGGGACGTGAGTTCGAATTCAAGCACCTACAATGAGCTTGAGCTTGCGGCGAAGGAAAACATCGTGACGAAACCATAGCATGGTGGTAGGGCTTTTTCTGATGCCCGCCTGGGTAGCTACCACCCTCAAGTTGGATATCTGCCGCCAAATACCAATAGGTGTGTTCCGGCAGTTACACTTGAGAGCCAGTTCCTCCACAGGTTTAGCGTGTCTACCAACTTGGGCCGTATCGTCACTTAGGATCAGGCGAGATTATGGCCATTACGCTAAACTTTAACTATATAAAAAAAAGTTTCTAATTACTTGAGCCTAAACTAAATAAATTATTCAAGATTTAAACTACGAGAGGGTAAATAAAACAAAATTCCGTTGTTGTTTTTTTCTTTCTTTATAATTTACATAGTATATTTATTTATTATTAATTATTTTAAAAACTGTCACTTTTCATATGAAACGAAACTTGGTCCGATCGGAATCGTGTGGATGTAAACATGTTTAATAAACTTTCATAACAGAACGACGTGTTATATTTTACATTGGTTACTTCTATACAGACAGCTATGTAAATTAATCTATCACGATTTTAGTATCATAACAGTATACTGATAAAATTTTGGAGAAAGTTTTTTTTTTTTAATTATGTTTAACGTTATGGCCTTAATCTCACCTGACCATAAGTAACGATACTATAGTGGACCAGTTTATGCACCTACTGAAACACATCTATAAGTATTTGACGGTAGACTTTCAACTTGAGGGTGGTAGCTAGCCAGGGGGGCATTTGCAAAAGCCCTAACACCTTGCTATGGTTTCATTACAAAGTTTTCCTTCACCCATATCTTAAGCTCATTCTAGGTGGATTTAAACTCACGTCCCTTGACGCTCATCGTTTCAAATTGAACGAATATCAAGAAAGCTTAGAGATGTTACTGCCCAGTACCTACTTTGGTAGTGTGTGCGGACGCTGCGTCAAAGGACGTGAGTTCGAATCCACCTGCAATGAGCTTGATCTTTCAGTGAAGGAAAACAGCATGATGAAACCATAGCATGTTGATAGGGGTTTTTCTAATACCTGCCTGGCGTCTACTATTCCGAGTTGAAAATCTGCCACCAAATACTTATAGGTATGTTCGGGCAATTTTACTTGAAAGCTAACCTTTCCACTAGCCTAGCGTGTCCATCATATTGGCCCACATCGTCACCTAACATTATGTGAGATTGTGATCATAACGACAAGCGTATAAACATTTACAAAAAGGATAATTATGTCCGCTCACGATTGTGACACAAGTATTACAGCCGATATAGTGACTCAAGTTCGTTGTAGGTGGATTCCAACTCACGTACGTTGACGCGGCGCCCGTACACGATACTAACTGAGCTATCATAATTTCAGGTGAGGTTGTTGATCATAACGTTAGCCTATGACACATAAAAAAATTGTTACGCTTTCACGCCTCACGCACTGAACCGATCATCGAGACCCTTTTAACCAGTAAAGCCCTAATTTTGATACATAGAACAGTATAGTAATTAGAAACTATATAAAATATACAGACATATTGAAGAATATAGTAAATATAAACAATTTAGGAATAGTAATTCTTACAAGATGCAAAATTGCTAACACTTTTCAATTAGATCTCGCAAATTTGCAGCTTAACGTATGTACATAGCTGCCTGTATAGAAACCACTTTAACTATTTTGTTTATAATAATTTTTCTGTTTACGGTAAAAATCATTAACCATTAAAACGCGTTATCACTAAAATTGACTGACAAACAAATCTTTACTAACATTTTGTGCCGTAAAACGAGTGTGACCGTACACCGTACTGTATACTGCTTACACTAATTAGTTAACTATTTACAATAAATGCATTACTTCGAATCAGCTAGAACCTTTGCCTTTTAACAATCTATATAAATGTTACTCTCTTATGTACCTACCAACATTTATGTGGTTCAGCGAATTACTAAACGGTATATAATTCTTCGAGTGTCCATTTTTTTTTTTCGATGCATTCAAACGCATGTTTGTTGGTAAGAGTGATTTTAAAACTAATTTAAAATCGTTCTTCATTTATAAGTTATCGGTAAGAAGAAAACGGGACGGTGGATGTAAACATTGTCAATACTCTATGCGTTAATACAAGCGGATCTGTGAATTGAGAGGGTATAACATACAATTTATACATATAACTATTAACGTATTATAAATTTGGAACTGTATTTATGATTCATATAGATATTTATACGAGTGATGTATGCCACGAATAACATGGGGTCAATAAAGTTCCTTGAAGGACACCAAATTCAACTTGCATTTTTTTCAACGTTTATGATGTAAATACGTTTTCTAATTTATTTTTCTTAATAATAATACAACTTTATGATCGATTTATTTAATTTAGCTGTTTCTGTTTATCACTTTACTGCATAACACTACACCTTAAGCCTTCAAGTGACCTTATCAAACGCTTTTATAAAATCACACTTCACAGAATTATTTACATAATTGAGTTTTTTATTTAAGGTAAATCCAAACTTAGGCCTGAAATCTAAATTTGCATTCTAATTGTGTTTCCTCCAAGCTGATGATAGACGCGGTTCCAAAGCGATTTTTTTACAGTATAAGTAGTCGCAGAAATATTACCAGTATACAGTTAGAACAAAAATTCACAAGATTCTAAATCTATAGGTACCAAAGTTATTGTTAATTAAAATAAACATAAATAACTACAAAGATATACATCTATTTTTCACACCCATATGAAATCTACAAGCTCGTAGATATGCTTCCTACATTTTGCTGTAAACACCTACGTGGTTTATAATAAGATAATTCGTTTGGTTTATTTTATTTCAGAACTTCACCTTTTACTATCCATTTCTAATTAATACGATCTTATTTTAATACCACGTTCTAAGTGTTTACATTTTCTAACTCGATTATAAGTTAACTCCCTTACGATCCTTCCCCTATTGTATATTTTTATTAAATATAGAAATGATTATCAGAAATAGTTAAACTGTAGTCTTCAATTGAACGATATGCATCCATTTACTTGATGGCAGCTTCATGACTTCATGAATGATTATGTTAATTAGGTATTTATAAGTTAGCCTTGACTTATACAATGAAAAACATTACAATATTGATGTACTTTTAAAGAGATACCTAAACTTGATATTCTTAAGAGACTATTAAAGGCAGTAGATAGAAAATACTATATATATATATATAAATGTAGGCGAGACATGTCCATGCAAAGTTTATCTCATAGCGTTATCGAAGGGAGAGGTAAAAATTAAGGAACAGATTTTATAGTCTTTATTAGATAAATGCAATTCCAAGCCGGTCGTCTGTAATTAAAGTAAGCAATACCAATTGAACTAAGATCTCGAAAGGTCTATCGAAACCATTTTCAACTATTTCATTTTCATTTGCGTTACCTTGTGTAGACATAAGTATTTTGTGTATTCATATGCTAGCTAGACATCAGTCTACGACTTAATCGCCGTGTTTTCCTGTAATCGCTCGTGATCATAAAATCCGTTATTAGGATGTCTTCGTTACAAAAGAACTCTACACACCAAATCTATGTTTACAGGGCTCATAGTTACAGATGTCTATCTGCCTCCCTAGCCAACTTGTCCTTTTTTACGAACGTTAATATAAAGAAAAAAATATGGGACGACATTCAGGACAATAAATCGACAACATATCTCAATACTGAATCTCGTGATCAGAGAGAACTAAACACTTGAAAATTCATCTAAAATTGTGTTTCTAATGTAGATACATTTAAAGCACAATGTTGATATTCTCACACAGCTGTTAGTTTGGACGCTATATTTGTTAAATGGTTTTATTCACGGGATTTAGTGTTGTGATGTGTCGTCGATTAAGTATTTAAAAAGTCACCTCATACGTCTTGTATTTTATTTTAAAGCTAACGGTTGTAGAAAACCCAAAACCAGGTCCTATATGGTCAAATACGCAGAAGTTTGCTACGTATGTAGAAGATTTGAAAAATAACATATTCAGAATTAAATATCATTTGGTTCTATCTGGGCACGTGACATTTGTTCCACAAGATTTTGGAAGTTGTCTGATCGACAGTCAATAAACAAAGGAAGAAGCTCTAAGTAAGATCACTTGAGACATTCTACTGGTAGAAAAAAGACAAACAAATGGTCATGGTTTGAAAGATTTGGGTGATAGCGTGAACGAACGTCTTTAACGAAAATTATATCAGCGAGATTTATCTCTTTGATAAGGAAGAATTACATAGCCGTCATTAACTCTTCTATTTCAATTAACCCATTGCTTACTTCAATTACAGTCGCTTTGTTGTCCTCAATTTTTGCATACGACTGCAATGCCCGATCGTACAAGTGAACTAAAGTTATTTCATTAGTATTAATATTTACATCGCTACACTTGCGTATCAGTCGGTACTCGTTTCCTATGCTATATCGACTTTGCCCTCTAGAACTGACTCAATTTGTAATCAGTGGTGTTACGTTCCGGTTTTACAATAAATCGGTTCACATGTTTCAGTGAGGTTAACGACAATTTATTTTTTAATGTTTCTTCAGTAGTACTATTGCATAATTTCAAATATAGCGCTTTAAACATTAGTAACAGAAAATTGATAAACTCTAAATTCCAAATAATATTCTTTTTACAGTATATAGGGTTTGGCGTTACAGGTACAAAGTTACTCGATATTAGATGATGATGTGACCCAAGATGATGACACGCAAAACCTAGTGGAGGGACTGGCTAATGAAATGTTCACTGTTTTATGGACAGAAGGTATCAACAGGGTAGAATATAATACAAGTTCAAATGACGTAAGTTATTTTCACAATTCAAGGACTATATTGTTAAATCAAATGGCGTTAGATGAAATTAACGATGTGGTTACAAAAGCTGACGTCAGCGATTTTGAATAAAGTAGTCCCAAGCCAGTCCCGAGTATTTACTGGACCCGAATATATGTTGTGTTTATTTTGCTCGACTATTATAAATCTTCCACCAAAGTTATTATATATGTCTTTCTTTAAATAAATAGTACATTACGTCAAAACGAAATCACCCTTCCGAACCAAGGTTTTATTTGTTTCTCATTTATTAATTTATATTCATTTAATCAACAGAGCCTCTAGACAAAATATTCCTCTGTATAATTGTCAGCGACAGAAGAGATAAAAAATGTGTATGATAATTATAGATTTTCAAACGAGGAGCTCATATCAGAAATAGTTTTTGCTTATTGTAATTCGCAAATAATAACTTGAATTCTGTGAATGCTGGACGAAGTTTTATGTTTGAGTGTAGATGCCTATATGTATTTATCTTTTCATCTTTTACCTTTATCTGGTTTTGTATATTTAATTTTATCTACTCTTGTCCTACTATTGGGCAAGATCATCGTTACATGCAGCTTTTAATTGACAGGCATTATTGTGCCAAATAAAAACGCTTACCAATAAAATTGATTAAAAAAATTAAGTCCATTAAGGAGCGATGATTGCTCAGTGGTTGTGTCTACGACTTTGCGTCAAGGGACGTGAGTTTGAATACAATCACCTACAATGAGCTTGAGCTGTTGGTAAAGGAAATCATCGTGAGGAAACTATAGCATGGTGGTAGGGTTTTTTGATGTTCGCCTGACTAGCTACCATCCTCAAGTTGAAAATCTGCCGCCAAATACCAATACGTGTGTTCCGGCAGCTGCACTTGAGGGCCAGACCCTCCAAAGGTTTAGCGTGTCTACCAACTTAATGCCATAACGCTAAGCCTAAAAAAAAGGAGACAGCTTAAATCATGATTCGAAGATAGACCGTATTTACTAAACAACTTCATCGAAACGTATGGACCGACATAATTATTACAGAATAATTAGTTCAAAGCAAGTGACTACGCACATTCTGAGAATTGTTCCGTACAGTAAGTACACTTCACTTAAATCTCTGATATGTCCGATCTCCCACCCGCGTCCGGTTCACACTTTGCGTCACGTCAACAATAAGCATTACCACCCTAAAGTTATTTCGTATCTACGATGATGTCACCCTTTGCGAATTCTTAAACATTGTTCTTTCTTTCTATCTCACAACAGCAACGAAGTATGAGAGAGAGACTAAACGAACCCTTGAATTATGGAACAAAATGGTCTGTTTTTTTTTTTTAAATAAAGGAAACGTTCGTAATTATACATCCTTCTTAGACGTACCACTCCTTGATACCGTCACGTTTGACGGGTTGCGCTGGGAGTGGCGCTGAAGGGGTGGCGGTACGATTAATAGGTAAGGGTTGGAGGTTGCGTACAGCACCGCCGGTGGGCGCGCTTGTCGCACTCTGGTAACTTGAGTGAGCCTGGAAAGAAAATACTTTTAGCTTCTTCCTGTCCCTTTAACGTGTTCTTTAACAATTTTCTCTTTTGTAACCATTAAATATTTCATTAATAGGTTTTGCCCGCGACTTTGTTCGCAGCGAATAGTTACTTAGGGTAGTATTTTAAATTTTATTAGGAATACCTTTTTTGCAAATAATACTCATATAAATTTTCATCTCAGAAATTTCAGAAACACTGCAATCAATTTATGTTCATTTCTTATCAAGTGTCTAAATACAAAGTTTCATGGTTTTATCTTCGTCAGTACAAACTTTATCATGCCTTGTTTTAACTCTTTCAATTTAATCCTTTCCCAAGGTACATTCTATCTCTGTTCCAAATTTCATCAAAATCGGTTAAGTGGTTTAGCCGTGAAAGCGTAACAGACAAACAGACATACTTACGAGTACTTTCATATTTATAATATTAGTAAGGACAATATTGGTTATCACCTATGAGCTTCGTTTCTCAATGTTAATCTATAGTTTACTTAATAAGTCGATCATTTAGGAGTTTCTTAAGGCAAAATTAATTAGCCTCAGATTGAAAGGATACAACTGGATCCTACATCTTATTACGTCCCGTGACCACGAAGGCTATAAAGCTATGCAAACGTCGGAATTAAAATTAATAAATAACCGCGATAAAATCCGTTTAAATTAGTTTCATTTCGATAATGTAAATCTATTACCGCTGCAGAATAGTTTGCGTTCTGATACACCAACCACGACTATCGATGAACTTCTGATGCATCATTTGGCATCGTAATTTTAGGTTGTACCGTGCTACTAGAGGAGGGATGAAAATTGATCCTAATCTAGAGACCACGCAGGTGTTCCAGTATCGTCGTGATGCTTCATTCAATAGGTATTCAACGATGCTTGTCACTGGATGAGTCAGTCTCCTTAGATACTTTACACATTATATATCTTTTATATCTTTAGACACTCTGTTTGTGGCCTGAACCCGGACAGTACGTATTGAGCATTTCTATTATTGCTAGAGCAAGTCCCTAAATGGATTTTATTCATCACGTAAACAAAACCAATATCGTAGACTTTGCAAGCAACGAGGCAAAATAGCCCTGTCGGAAATCAAAAAAGTGGAACTCTATGGAAACAGCTGTCGCCGGCGGTCTTTCCGAATCGTTACGACTTGGGAACCTTTAAGAAGAGAGCGTATTCTTTCCTTAAAGCCCGGCAACGCACTTGCAAGCCCTCCGGTGTTGCGGGTGTTCATGGGCGGCGGTGATCACTTTACATCAGATGAGCCTCCTGCCCGTTTGCCCCCTATTCCATAAAAAAAAAAACCAAAAAAGTGCAGAATAAGAGGTGAAAGTACAGTGTCACGAAATACCTGATTCCCCAAGAGCGCAGCGCTCGCTCCCTGTGGGTAGTTCTTGTCCTCCGTCACCTTGTAGGACGGGTCGAACTTGAATACGATGTATTTGAGCACGATAATCACTATTAATATTATCGCTATGAGCACCGACGCCACAATACCTGCGAAAATCAAATTATAACACTATATTGAATTTAGACCCAAATAAAGGCGTTTACGACAACAAAACGCGACGTACATCGCAGTAATCGAAACGTCACGGTAAATAATATGATCCTATCGTATTAATTTTTATAATAGGATTGATTAATAAATGAACCTTTAAATCATAGATGATGATAGCGGGTAACCTACATGCGCTTCGTAAATCATGTATGATATACTACAAAAAAGAATGCGGTAATGCGGGACGCCTGTCAGATGAGAAACATCGAAATTGTTTTGTATAAGTTATATGCATAAAGGAACAGATTACGACAGAAATCAGATATGGCTAAATGAAAAGATAAAGTATTATAAACTTGTCCCATAAAATAATTACTATTTATTACATAAATATTCATTTTTATTAAATACAAAATACAAAATTTCAAAATTTATTTGAAGTCGTGACAACTCAGTTATTTCGGCACGTTGCACACACTACTACGTATAGTATATATATTCCATCATATAGCGTGGCGATGCGTCGCCACGGCCTATATCGCCACGCCAACAATCAAGTTTCCCTCGCATATGGATGTTTCGCATCAAAAAAATCCTTTTTGATTCTATATTTAATATTAGTGACATTCTTTGTGATATGTTTGTCTGTCTGGATATGATAAACTCAAAAACTACCGAACGTGTTTTCATTCTGGTTTGACCAATAGGCGAAGCCATTCATGAGTAAGATTAATTATTAATTAAGGTTTTGTTCAAATTGCCTATAATATGGAAACAATTGTTAAAGAAATATGAAGCTGAATGTAACCTTTACAGGCATGTGATTTTCAAAAATATGGTATTATATGCAGAGAATGTATCACGGAATTATTCCCCATAATAACATCTATTAACCCTATAAATCTATTTTCTACAGTTTACATAATTACCCACACGAAGCCGGGACTAATTATTACACTAATAGATAATAAAAACTATGTATTTTAAATTGACACGGAAAATTTCATAACCATGTTATTACGATATCGGCTCCGAGGATTAGAAAGATATTCTATACAGATAGGTGTTAAAAAGTACTGATGGTTTAGTGAATGTACGTACGAACTTCGTGTCAATAAATATAAGTTCGAATCCCTGTAATGAGCCAGAGTTACTGACGAACCAAAACATCATGTAGTAATCATTAATCATGATAATGATAATCATGATAATGATAATCATGATAATCATGATAATGATAATCATGATAATCATGATTAAGATGATGAACCTGGCTGGCTGCCACCCTAAAGTTAAAAAGCTTTTACTGGATACTTATAAATATAATTGCATTTAAAAGCCAGTCCTTCATATAGGATTAGCGTATCTACCATCAGGACGTCATCTTTTTTTTTAGATGGAATTGATGGCAAGTGATCACAACCGTCCACAGACACCCACAATACCAGAAGAATCACAGATGCGTTGCCTTTATAAGAAGAAATGGATCTCAAGTGCAACTGCCGGAACACACCTAATGGTATTTTGCGGCAGATTTTCATCTTGAGGGTGGTAGCTAGCCAGGCGGGTATATGAAATAGCCCTACACTTGGCAATGCCTGTCATTTAACATCAAAGGAAATTGTGGTCATAGGCTGAAATTATAAAAAAAGATCATCAAAGTATCCGCTTACCAACAATAGTAGCGAAGAATTCAGATTCAGGAGGGACGACTCTATTGTCCGTCGTTTTCGGATGATACCATTTAGTTGTGATCTCATGTTCATAGCCGTTATAATCCGGGTGTATTTTATCCGGTATTCTATCGTGTTCTCCCTCTATCTCGTAGGTCGGTACGCGTGGTTCTATCTCGTTCGCTCTCCCTTCCTCGTACTCCGGTATGGGATTGAACTCTTCGTCCGTAGTGTGAGTTGAGTCTTCGGTATTATCGGTCGGAGTAAGCTGATGATCGGTGTGAGTGTGATCTGAATTTGGAAGGATTTTCTAGATAAAATACAATGAAAGTGTTATGCTCAAATTTTTCTAATTATATGTAGTATTCATGCTTACAAAAGTTAAATTTCTTATACACAATATTTGTGTAGGCAAAGTTTTCAAGATCGCATTATGTCTAATTTTGTTATATTTTACTAGAACAACAAATAACATAGTAATGATTGAGCTCTCTGATACAACTGGAAAACAAATGTACCAAAGGACCATTTTTTTTATATTGCGCAGCATTATGACCGTTTTAAAGCCCAGTGTTAAGTAAAGACCTCATATCGTAGGAAAACAAATAATTACTACGAACTACTAAATACCCTAAACAGGAATGGTTACGTGGTTAATTTATACGCACTCGAAATAGGATAGAGGTACACCAGCAAAATCTATCTATAATCTACTTACAGATCTTGTTTGGTCTAGGACTGTAGTGAGATTCTAGAATGTGTCTCTAAAGCTCGCTAGCAGACTCCTACTAAATATGGCTGGGCAGAAAGAGAAGCAAGAATGGTGAAATATCATGTTGATGCCTGTCGGGAAAGAGCTCCTAAAACCTTTACTTGTGTCCTAAGTTCTAGGATCTGCTTGTAGTTTCCACTCACAGCCATATGATGGACCTTTCACCCGGACGTTGAATCCATGGGTTCCTGAGAAGTTTGTCTCATATTGAGCTCAGATCATGAGCTTTAGAGTTCACATATATCGTCGATTCAGTATTAAAAATATCATCCCAAACCTATTTTTGATTTTTGCATGCCTCATAAGCGAAGCGTTGCGGTGAGTACCACTGTCATAACACACAAAACGAGTAATTTTTAAATTCAAAATGCCCCTATTTATCATATATTGCACTTGTAAAATAATATATACACGCACATCTCAAGAAAAAACACTATTTTTAATACTCATGATATTTTCGCTGCCATTTTTTTTATTTAAACTAGTTAAAAAAACTGTTTAATAAAGTTCCGTCTTGGACGTCCGTGTATCTGTATGTGCGGACCCTGTATGTTATCACGATAACGACCGAAATACTTTACTAATCGAGTCTTTCTTTTTCTTACGCTTCAGTATAATTCAGAACGGGACCCCATTACTTTTCACGGTCTGATTCGATGTGGCTTAGTTGTAATTAAAAACAAAAATAAAAGGCGTGCACTTTTAGATTTTCCAATCATTTATATTATTCTAACGACTGTAGGGAAAAGCAACCTAGCTAGGAAGGCTGGTGTCCGGGTCGCTGTCTGATTGAACCCGACAGTTCTATCCTATGATCCGTTAATTTTGAAGCGATGATAGCTCAGTGGTAGTGTGTACCACTCCGCGTCAAGGGGCATGAGTTCGAATCCAAGCACCTACAATGAGCTCAAACTTTCGGTGAAGGGAAACATCGTGAGGAAACCATAGCACGGTGGTAGGGCTTTTCTTAATGCCCGCCTGGCTTCTACCACCCTCAAGTCGTAAACCTGCCGCCAAATACTAATAGGTGTGTTCCGGCAGCTGCACTTGAGAGCCAGTTCCTTCGAAGATTTAGCGTGTCTACCAACATGAGCCGTATCGTCACTTAAGATCAGCTGAGATTATGGGCATAGCACTAAACGTTCAGTATATAAAAAAAGTTGAGAGCTGTCAAGGGACACCCGGACGGAACGAAGTTCCTTTCGATTAATTAGTGAAGGAATTGGAATTGTATTGGCTTGCTCTCTATAAGAGAGAGAGAGAGAGACAGACAGAGAAACATGCGCACGACGCACAGCTTACAATAGCAAAAAGTGTTGTTACAACATTTCGTGAGAATTTTTTCCGTCTTTCACAACGAGCGATAAGGTACTTCGTTATAAAAAAACTAATAATAATTGTAAGTGACTCACCGTGAGGAGTGGTTGTTCTCTCCGGCAGCGTGTTGACGTCCGGTGTCCCGGCGTGCATGTTGTCGTGGTCCGGGAGTGCGGTGTGCGCGGTGTGCGCGGTGTGTGCGGTGTGCATGACGGTCGGCCGCGCGTGAGCCGCGACGCCGTCAGTGGACCCCGGAGCCGGCTTGTCGACGTGCGCCACAGTCGCCGGAGCCGTCGGCGACGTCATACTGTGCGTGCTCGTCGATATTGAGCTAAAACGTTAAAACCTCAAAATTAGAACCGATAGTCTCTCTGAAATAAAACTAATTTAAACGGATTTTATCGCGGTTATTTATCAAATTCGCCTGGGAATAAGCCTGGGATCCAATTATACGTTTAATTAAATCGGAACCCAAAAGACCAATTGCCAGACCTCGAGACACTGTGAGCTCTTTCTGCGTAGATCGGAACACTATCAGTAATAAAAATTAAATTAAAGGTAGACACAGTAACGTAAACTTTTCTGGACAACCTACACCTCAGTCCGCCCCGTGACCACGAAGGCTGAAAAGCTTTCGAAACGTCGGGATCAAAGTTTAATAAATTTAATAAATAACCGCGATAAAATCCGTTTAAATTAGTTTTATTTCAATGAATAATATTCGCGTAAACCTAAGAAATCAATAGTCTCTCGTTATACATCTAACAAAACATTTTTTTTATATAGTTAAATTTTAGCGTCATGGCTACAATCTTGTCTAATATTAATTGACGATGCGGCCCGAGGTGGTGGAAATGCTAAACCTAGTGGAGGGACGGGATTTTTCAACTTGTGAGTAGTAGTTAGCTAGACGGGCATTAGAAAAAGCCCTACCATCGTGCTATGATCTAATCACGATGTTTCCCTTCACCGAAAGCTCAAGCTTAATGTTGGTAAATTCAAACGCAGCGTCCGTACATACTACCAACTGAGCTGTCATTGCTTTATACTTACGGACAAGAAATATGATACTAGCTGTTCAGCATTAATTCTTTGGAATTACTAATATAATAGACTAAATAAAGGGTTAATTTTAAAGCTTAAAGTTAACTAGTAGATAAATTGTAGCAAATATATTTAGTAGCAGCATTTTTAGAATACAGTGATTATAAAACCGCATAAATTCCCTGTAAGGCTAAAAAAATGAGACCGTATTTGATTCTTTACTTTATTTTATACCTAACAATTATGACTGCACTTACTTGTAGGCTAAAATGGTTCTTTTCACTGTGTGTATACTTACGTCGTTATAGGATGTTCTGGTTCTGTAATATCTTCGCCGTTAGATCCGGACCCTTCTATGCAATCCTCATCATCGCAAGGTTTCATCAGTTTGCCACTCGCATCTCCCTATAACGGAATAACCGAAACATATCATTAATAACGCATTCTTTAAAAGTTTTATCTTGCGTTATAAAATACATATCCAAAAATATTACTTTATGTAATCTGGAAGGTGGTCTTCTTGTAGATGGTACGTATACTGGAGTTATCAAATCATCACCGGAACCGGCATCTGGGAGAACACAGGCGTCTTCATCATCATCCCTGCAACCAGAGCCAGCGCCTGAATAGACCAGTTCGTCCAATACTCCTGGACCACCGTAGCCTGAAGGTGGAGTCTGAAAAAGTATCACGGAACATTGGTGTAATAACACTATTACTAATGATGAAGCAAATTTTTGATTTACTTCTAGAGGACTATTTAGATTTAATAGACCAAACCTGTTGCATTCTATTGATGTCTCTATCGAGAGGTGTGTGTGCTCTCCTCGCATCTCCTCTAACAGACACAGCGGGATCTCCAGCTGCAGCCAAATCCAGTACCCTAACTCCGTCCACTACGAGTCCGGCCAACACACCGCTGAAAGATCTGGCACCTCCCACACCGCCACCAACAGTGACCGTCGACATGCTGTTAAATATTGTAGACTGTTGACCACCTAAAATATAGTTAAGCGATCATAAGTTTATATACATTTTTGTAGTAGCAAGTTAAAGTGACGGAAATGTGTCTGATGTTAAAGTATACCATAAGTCACTGCTATTATGCTGGCATGCGTAAATACTCGAGCTTTTTAATTTAACTATTGTGATTCGCCTCAATGGACTGTACATTTAATGCAAGAAAATTAACCAGTTTAAATTACTTGGCTCATAATTAATGAAATCATCTAAAAATTCTTTCAAATATTGATCTAATGGTCCTTGAATTAACGTAGGTAGGATCTAAAAGTGCACGCCTCATAATCTCATTCCTGTTTTGTTTATTTAATAACAATTAAACCACATCGAATCAGACCGTGAAAAGTAATAGGGTTATATTCTTAATTATACTGAAGCGTAAGAAAAACAATTGCTGAATTAGTAAAGTATTTTGGTCGTTATCGTGATAACATACAGGATCTGCACATACAGACACACGGACGTTCAAGATAGAACTTTTTAAACAGTTTATTAACTAGTTTAAATAACAAAAATGGCATCAAAAATATCACAAATGTCAAAAATTATTGTCTTTTTTTTAATATGTGTGTGTATATACTATTTTACAAGTGCAATACATGATAAATAGAGACATTAGAAAAGTTAAAAAAATCTGTTGTTTTGCATGAAGTGACAGTAGTACCTATCACAACCAAACCGTTTTTGAGTTTCAACGAGACTGACAGAAATAAATTTAAGACTTAATAAAAAGAAACAGGATTAGAATTGCACAATCCGCGTTGTTCATACCAGGAACTGGTTTCTTGTAGTCTTTTTTTTATATATACTTAAGGTTTAACGTTATGGCCATAATCTCACCTGATCTTAAGTGACGATACGGCCCAAGTTGGTAGACACGCTCAACCTGTGGAGGAACTGGCTCTCAAGTGCTGCTGCCGGAACACACCTATTAGTATTTGGCGGCAGATTTTCAACATGTGGGTGGTAGGTAGCCAGGTGGGCATTAGAAAAAGCCCTACCACCAAGCTATGGTTTCCTCACGATGTTTTCCTTCACCGAAAACTCAAGCTCATTGTAGATGCTTGGGTCCGAACCCACGTCCCTTGACGCGAACTCGTGCACACTACCACTGAGCTATCATTCATTCTTCTTCATGGTGTAAACAAACCTGTATGCCCTTACCGTGCGGGTGTCGAACGTTGACAGCGTAGTCGTCCAGGTGGAGGGAAGCGGCGCTACCGTTGCGCGCGAGCCTCGCGACGTGGTAGGCGCCGTCATCGACGCGGGACGACTCCTCGCCCAGCGGCTGCTCCCCGCCGCCAACGTTGTACACCGCGAACAGATTCCCGCGGATCTTGAAATCGAAATCGTGCAACGTTTTGATTCTCTTTAACGGTTCCGTGCCGAATCAAAACAAATCAAACCGAACATTCTATTTAGGTCCTAAGAAGGCACCTATGAACGTCAAAACTACTTCCGGTTCGGGAAGTAACGCAGCCATCGAGAAAAACCGGCAAGCAACCTATTTTTATCTTTTTGACGTGACAACGTCTTATAATTCGATAGAGCCGGCTGCACGCACGAAAAAACATGACTCATGCGGCGTTACCTCGCTCTGAGGCGTTCCATGTAAGGCTTGAAGTGCAAGCGAGAGCGCGGAACGAGCGACAAAGAAGCACAATCGGCCTTTGCGTTCGGCAGCGTTCGACATCCGTCTCTCTCCTACAAATCTATTAAACAAATGAAATTAAAATTTTCTTTTGAAAAATGCTACCATTCCATCAGTATTTTCTTAATACGTTGTCACGTTCAACTATCGTCAGTAAACCGACTTTACAGACAACCAATTTTTTTATATACAGTAGAAACTCTGTAAGTCGAAAAACAAGTGAGACACCAAAAAATTCGAGTAGTAGAGTTTTCGACTTATAGAGAATGGAGGTTTGGTGTTTGAAGAGAATGGAACAAAAAATTTTTTCAAGAATTAGAGGTTTTCAACTTATCGAGGTTCGACTTAAAGAATGCACTTGAAAGCCAGTTGCGTCATAGGTTTAGCATGTCTACGAACTTAGGCCGTATCGTCATCTAAGATCAAGTGAGATTATGGACATAACGTTAAACTTTGACTATAAATAAAAAACATAAATTATGATACAGATCAATTTACTGTTTACAGACACTTCCTGAGTTCGTAAAATCTTCCTACTCACTATCTCCATCTGCATGTAATCCTGAGTGTTCGAAGACTCTATCCTCAGCAGCACCGCGTCAGACTTGCTGGTGACGAAGCCGAGTGCAACTTTGTCTGTTTCCGTGTCTGCCACCGCGCTTGGTGGAAACGTGTAAGTGATGATACCACGCCCAGGACCAAACTCGTATGCTATAGATTCTGCAATAAAAATATATAAATTCCGATCTTTTACCACGAAACGAGTATCTTAAAGTTATTCAATCTTCAAAGCATATAAGGTTGTATAAAAGATTTGTACAATTATTTTTGCCTAAATCTTTTTAGTAAGTATTCAGTACCATATTTGAACTAAAGCATTCCTTGTATCACTTTTATCGAATATAAAATTTTCATTCAGTGGCTTCAGTTACTTAGTTTTCTTTATTATTCTGAAACGATGATAGCTCAGTGTAGTGTGTACGTCTTCGCGTCAAGGGGCGTGAGTTCGAATGCACCTACAATGAGCTTGAGCTTTCGGTGAAGGACAACATCGTAAGGAAACCATAGCATAGTAGTAGTGCTTTTTCTGATGCCAACCTGGCTAGCTACCACGCTTAAGTTGAAAATTCGCCGCAAAATACTAATAGGTGTGTTCCGGCAGTTGCACTTGAGAGCCAGTTCCTCCACAAACAGTGTGTCTATCAAATTACCATACCTTAACTATAAAGAAGACTTGGTTAACTTAGCAAAATTCTTTAAATCAACTCAAAATCATAGGTACAGCTTCCTACGCCAGAGTATCTATTGTGTTAGCTCAAGCTTACTCCATACAACAGCGAAATTTTGCACGTCGAATGAGTTACACAATGCACACTGCACAATAAATATTGATCTATAACATTTAATAAATAGTATTTTACAATACCATCATAACAGGTTGGTCCCGTAAATGAAGTCAAGTCGCAATCGCATACATAAGTATTCCACTGCTGTACACACACTCCTTTGTTGGCACATGCGTTGTGAGTGCATTTTGTTGGACCTAAAAAAAACAAAGTTAACAGCCTTAACTGAAATAATTCAAACAGATAGGAAACCCTTAAAGTGCTTTCTATAACTATTAAATATGTATATTGTAGCTACTTATTATCATACATCCAAAATTATATGCTTAATTAATTGATACCTAATTACGATCAACTATCACTATAAAAACTACAACAAAATTAAAGGTTTGAAAAATAGAATTAAAATACCTTCGCATCCGGACCCCAAAGAAGAACTAGGAACAACGGCATCTTCTAACAATGATGGTGATTCACCAGGTAAATCGAGACTTGAAATGCAGCCTTCGAACCCTTGTCTCGAAAGCACTCCAACTGGCAGGGAGGTATACATATCTTTTGGAACTCCTCCAACGTATAATACGCTGTCCAACTCTAGCATTAGATTGGAACCTAAAAATATGCATAAAGCAAACCTTAATTAGAACACTAAAAATATAAAAATCGCTTGCGTAAGACGTAAAAAAAATCAAAAATTTGCAATACAGAATTCTTAAAATAGAATCCATTTGGCCTTATTTCATAGTTATCAAAATATACCGTCTATTATACTGCAAAAAAAAGTTTTACCTACAAATTAAATTGTTATTATCACTTACTTGTCGTATGCATTTCCATATCGTCATCAACTTGCAGGGTATGTATCTTCGGCGTTGGACGTCTCACCGACACCGTGTGCCATCTATTATCGTTCAAAAAATTCTTCATCTTGTCCTTCATAGTAACCACTCCATCCCCGAGGTTGAAAACACAGTGTACATGACCGTTCACCAGTTCTATCGCTATAAAATCTTGCTTCTTCCCACCGTTATAGAAGAGTAAGCCATCCATCTCAGTCGTTCGGAAGTAAAAATCTACATAGGTGCTAGCATACGCTTTCAGCAACGGCAGTCCAACATACGTATGTTTAGATTTAAAAGTGACAGACTTGTAAACGTTCAACGAATCCGGTTTCACAAACTTGCCATTGAATATTATACTCGATGTATCATAAATATTATTGCTTTCCTCATTACTGCTAACTCCGAGAGATTTCGCCAAATCGATATATCTTATCCCGTTAAAAACAAATTTCTGGAGGTAGCCAACGAAATTTGGTAATGTCGACGTCATCTGGATTTCTTCCTCGGGGTGATAAAGGCCGCCTAGATGTAACGTTGATATTTCTAACGTGGAAGCTTTCCCTAAAATCGTTTCAGCTGTGAAAGGAATCGGAGAATAAGTAATGGGTATGACAAACTTAGTGACGTAACCTAACCACAACATTGACATTGAAACGAAAAGAAAATTAGCAAATGATACAGTTAGAATTCAACATTATCAGCCGATTGAAGAGTTATGTACAGAGAGATCAGCAGAGGCTATAGTTGCAAGCTTCGGAGAAAGAACTATATTTATAAATAAGTGTTTACGCTACACGGTAAATTTTGCATTTTACAGATTCTGTTATAGCATATTAATACATTGTGGTAAATTACTTAGCTTAACATAGACATTCATTAGCAGTTATATATAGTTACAATTTATTTCTATTAGATCTGAAATTTATTTTTCAATCACTTTTAACTATTTCATATTTTTTTTTAAATATCAGCAATAGTTTTAACGCTTTTGACGTTAAGAAAGAGCTTATTGCGTAGTAAAATAATCTTAAATTTTGTTATTATTGTAATTGCTTTACTTTGTTCAAGCAATTAACAAGATTATTGTTTATTTAGACTATACGATCATAGTGTATTTTACTCATAAACGAAACTTCATAATATAAAGACATATTTTCATGGTTTAATTAATTCAATTCAAGCAAAATACACTGAGATCATAAACCATAATTTAATTCCAAATGAAACTATATGTAATGCGAAAAAAATAATTAAGAATATCATTGAATATTTCAAAACAATTTGAAAATTGAATAGTTCCATTTAAAAGAAATATTCCTCACCAAAATAGATGATACAAGAATTTAGACAATCAAAATATATAGTTTCACAGCACAAGGGATAATGCAGTAGAAAGAAAATTAATAACAATAAACGAAGATGGAAATCATAAGCGTACAACTGAAAGGTGTATACCAAGTGCCAGCTATAAAAAATCAAAACTAAGCGAACTACATACAAACAGGACATCTAACACCAATGCGACTCTTCAAAAATGTAATTTGAAAAGTGGCAGCAAATTTGTATTCACCCTAAATCTTCGAGTGAAATCAAATTTGATATACGTCTTAGATTAGAAAATGCTGCTTTTTCGTTCTCTCAAATCTTTTGACTTAAGAAACCTGTAAACATTTATCAATCTGTTGTAAGTGCAGTCCGTGTTTTCTTTTGTTTTGTTGTTATATTTAATTCTTTGCCATTCTACAACTACTGTATTATATTTTTGTATTTTTCGTTTCAAGAGAACGTGTTAGGTGACGCTGTGGTTGATTTACTACTGGAGCAGGTAGAATAATATCTACCAGGCCAAATGTAATTCAATGTGTAATTGTGTTCTCGGAAATGACTGTAGTGATTCTGATGCAATCTTGTATTTTATTGATACTTTACTTTGGAATTTCATCTACTTATATTTTTTGCAGGAAATCTCATTTTCTGGTAGTGTGTACGGACCCCACATCAATGAACGTAAGTTCGATCCCTGCAATGACCATGAGCTTACGATGAAGGAAAACATCAAGATGACACCATAGCATGGTGATAAGGTTCTTTCGAATGTCGACCGGGCTAGCTACCACCCTCAAGCTAAAAATCTTCTTCCAAATACGTATAGGTGTGTTCCGGTAGTTGCACTTAAAAGCTAGTTCCTTCACTAAGGTACATCGTGTCCACTATCTGGGCCACATCGTCACTTCGTCACAGCTAAACCATTTAACTCAAACGTCTATTTATTCCATACAAGTGAATGCGTATTAGTTAAAGTACAAAAGTATGTTCGCAACAGCTACACCAGTGTAATTTTAAATGAAGAATCAAAAACATAAATCATCATAATTCATATTAGCGTTATTAGTTTCGAGTAGTGGCGTGTATACAATGTATAGATTTAGAGCTGTTACATTCAATGTTCTAGCGAATTTTATTAACGATTAACCTGAATTCAATGATAACAGAAAACGAGAAAGCAGCACCCACAGACCAACCTCAGTGTATCGGGTAGGGGTAAAACAAAAGGGTGCGGGTGGTGCCCCGTGCATACGTACATAACATACCGCGCACTGGCTGCGCGCCGTCAACCTGCAACTTCAGATTAGAAGCGCGCCGCGAGAACCGAACCGTGTGCCAAGCCTCGTCCGCTACGTTGCTACCGGCCAGTAGGTTCTATGGGAAAGGTGGACTCCTTAGCAAACCATGGATTCACCGTGAGGGTCACGGGTCCATCGTGTGACAGAGACGGAAACTCCGAGCAGTTTCAAAGACTTGGGAAATTCCCCCCCCCCCTATTTTACGATGCGCGTCAGCACCCACCTTCACTATTCGTGTTTCACTCCCTAATATATATTATATAATATCATCTATATAACTTTCACCCGGTTTAACCGTATTACTACAATACATCTGTAATTAAACCAAACCTATGATAAAAAAAAATGCGAAGATTTTATTTTGATAATTTTTGTATGTATATATGTCTACCTATATAGGTATCACTCTGAAATGACTGTTCATATTATAATGTAGTTACATATTGATAACCAATATTCAAGATAACGCAAAGAATACGTTATTTGCCAAAAAATACACTGACTCTTCTGAACTTTAAATGGAATGAAAGTCAGAAATCCGTTGCTGTAGCAAGCGATTTTTTTTTACGGAATTTGCTCTGTTTTGCAGATGATATTTTTATTTCAAAATCAAAGTATATTTTATCTTTGTTTAATATGGAGGTCCTAAAAGTAGCTTGTAATTTTGTTTTTTGGACAATTTTGTGGGCGCTATAATAGCGCATGGCAAGATCGGTACAAATCGTGCGGCAGTGGTTTTGTCTTTCTTGCCTTTAGAAATTTGTAATTTTTTATTACATTTTACATGTTATGTCCTTTACGCTTTGTTCCTCAGACTTAAGTGTGTATATCTGTTTACACCACTGATCCTCGATTAGTTAGTCAACTAATACGGTGTCAAAGATCATTTCTGCAATTTACATCTTATTACAAACAGCTGTTAACTCATTATCATGTGTTGTTACACTTTCATAAACATTATTTCTACATACCTTTTCCCTATCTCCCAATCTGACGCTAGCTCTGACACGTCCAGCAGCGACAGCCAGTTCTATTCTATCAGCGGAATGCTCCGAAGCAGTTCTCAGAAGCAAACCAGCTCTGCCGGTGCGAAACCGTAGCATTAGCTCTTCGGTTTGCGTGACGTGTTCAGGTCCCAACGCTGCAGTCAGATGTTGGCTGCCGTTCAGGAAAATGGTAGGTGATTCTGAAAAGTTAAGAAGCTACGTCTCTACAAACTATTAACGTATCTAGAATTTACAGAGAACCTATGACTATTTCTTGCGGTACAAGCTTTTGTATAAATTCATTAAACTTAGAAAAGACATAAAAAAGATCATATTTTTTAATAAATCAAAATATAATCACTCATCATTAAAACAATAATTTAAGCATAACTGCATAAATATTATGTGTCTCAAATATAAAGTTATTAATTTTTATTCCTTGCATCACGGACCCACTTATTTTAGTACAGTCAAGCGGAATGATTTTGTTTGTCTTTCTTTCATTTCAATTTTAAATATGTTTAAGTTTTAATTAACAAGTTATAATTTACTATCCCTCTTAAAATTATAAATCCAAAAGTGAATTAATTGTTTGTTACGCATTTACGCCAAATCCGCTGAATCGATTATGATGAATTTTCGTATAGAGACAGATGAGAACCTGAAGACGACGATAGGCTATCTTCTCTGTCGAAAATCTTATTGGAAGTGAGATAAGGAAGGGACAAATATTATATGAATTTTTTTTTTTTCGGTTATCCGATTTGCCTGACAAAATCATTATTAACGTGAGCAAAGCCGCATATAAAACCTATTATAAAATAAAAATAAAGGTACATTAATTGGAATGTATACCATATTCGCAAATTACCTCGTCCACACGTAGGGCCACCATAATTTGTTGCCGAACAGTCGCACAAAGCTCTGTTCCAACCTTCGGAGCAGACACCGCCGTGCTGGCACGGTGAACTAACGCACTGCTTCATCAGAACGTGGCACGCCGGACGAACTGATGCTAAAAATTAAAAAGATATTTATAGAGTCAACAACATGTTCAGTGTACCGTAGCTGTATTATGTTCATTTATTACAAAAACGTTTTCAATAGTACACTTTTACAGGTTAGCAAAACTTTAGATTAAATTCTAATGAAAAGTATATTGCATTATAGTAGAATTTCTTTGTTATATAATAGCATGGGAAAGTATTGCGATGGTATTTGATGGTGAGCATAGCTTAATACAAAACCAATAAAATACACCAAGAGATCAGTGGTCCATCACTGTTATATCGAAGTACAAGCCTCTAGGCACCCAAATATACAGAAATATGATAAAGCAAAAAAGAATGGAGGTTTTATCAAGATGCGTATATTGATCATGATCCAGTCGAGTTAAGATCTCAATCATCCTGGTTAATGATTGAATACCCATAGGCAGACATTAGAAAGCTACTTTCCGAAGCAATGTCATTAGGATAGTTTCACATATATTGTATGATTCTCACAAGTTGGGCGTAACATTTGTGTCCAACTACTCTGCAAATATCTATTTATCCTTTCCGAACAACATCACATTAAAGAAACTTTAGAAAAATTGTTCTTAAGTGTAAAATAACACAAACCCGAGTCTTGCTGTCTTGCATAAGCGGTCAAATCCTGTGGCTTCCCATTTAACACTAGGTCCCGTATACAGCCAACGAAACCTTGCCTCAGAGCTGCCGTCCATAAAGCAGGTGGTGTACGCGAAGCCGAGTATTCAGATCCTAGGCCACCCACGAATAGAGGACCGTCGAGTTCCAGTTGATTTGATTCACCTAGAATCATAAACAATGAGACATTTTATATTCATTTCATACACAAAATTCACACGATCTGTAAACAAATTAACATACCAAACGTGCGATATAATCTTAGCTTCAAAACTTAAATTCAGCATTGGTTCTACTGAGGGTAAGAAACAAGACATCAAGACAAAAACATTTGATAAACAGGAAAATGTTGTCAGACATCAATTCTAAATTATTGCTTGACAAAAGTTTTCCTGTTCGTTAAGCGACTGTCAGAACGAGATACTGCAAAGTTAATTTGTTCGAGGAATTTCACGCAGACAACCAAATCATGGATCAAATTGTGAAGTAAATTTTGAGAATTTTTCTTTTGAAAATAAAGAAGTACACACAGTAATAGGTCTGTATTATAATGTCTCCAATATTGGATTGGAAGATGTTAACAAAATGATATAGAATAATTTATACATAAAAGCTAAAAACATTAACCTAAACTATTTACTTAATCAAGATGCATAGACACGCAGACTATATGAACTCAGTTTCTAATGGTTAATTATATAGTTTAGTGCAACATCAACTCGTCGATGATACCTATTAATTGCAAATTAAAAAGGCATGACTGTAATCAAAATATATTGTTATAAAAACAAGTCTAATATATATAGATACGTTTATAATTTTATCATTATCAATCCAAAAGATAAATTCACAGTTATCATCTAATCTGATCTCCTAATGGTATAAAGTTTTGATTTTAAATTCGAAATTGTTTCCAATCACTCCTTTTAGAACAGTTAATACTGAGACTTAGAGCAATATAATCCAATTTTCTTCAAAATCACGGATGTAAAGTTTATGTTTCATACCTGGTGTCTTGAACTCAGCGTTCGCTCCGTCAACGGTAACTCTGCCATCTCTTCCGCTCCTACGCAACAGGAACTCGTGCCAATGTGAATCATCGACTCTTCTACGAGATGCCCTCACACGAACCCCGCCAGATCCTAGATCTACATGAACGTAGATATATCCGTTCAACATCTCAACAGCGAATAGATCAGCCTGAAAGTACAGTAAGAAGAAGCATGTTGTTTACTTTAATCGTTCCCGTTTAACGCTCCATAGAAAAATAAATGTTGACTAGCAAAATGTAATTCATACGAAAGAAACAAAAAGGAATATCAAGCATAAGTTATGTACATGCAAATTGCGAACTATTCGTAGACTATTTCAATACCATTATTCCGTACGATCCAGACATGCAAATTCCGATACATTTATAACAACCTTTGTAAGCTATTTTAGGTATCTATTTACTAGACAGTTTTATATATAAGTTGATAATATAAAATACGTAGACTATTAACGAGCTTGCAAATAAATAAGGTATTTCAATACTCATTGTCGATAAAACTAAAGTGGTTCTATTGTGCGAATTTGTGTAGGTAGTAATAAAGCCTTTGCTAAAGCCTTAACAGCTCATAAACAAAAGGATCCTAATCCTCCTATCGGTCTTCGATATAAAACAAAACATCAAACTGTATTAATATACACAAATATATACAATATAAGTATACGATGACAATAAATATTTTCAAAACAAAACAATAAATGCCAATTCAACATCAACAAACATCCAATTTTGATTTAAAAAAAAAAGTGATTAACCAATCAGCTTCTATACTGGGATCTTTGGAAAAGTGCCAGGGATGTTGGCTTGTCAGTGCTCTGGGCTCTACAGTGCGTACCAGATAACAAACACATTTCAACAAGTGGGTGAAACTTTATAAGGTACCATACACAAATTCCCCTAATTATTAATTATTTCTTTGAATATTCACCGTTTTATCTCGATCCTACCATGCAACGGTCTCAACGGATTATGTTCATATTGCGAATTTAAAAAATAATGAAATATCCTAATCAAGATTGTACGTGAGCTCCGTATAATGGCTAAATCAAGCAGATCTTAAATATTTGTAAAGCGCAAAGGAGATTCCCTTATAATCTTCTAAGGTATTTAAAGGTTTTCAGCTAATTTGTTTTAAAGATGGAATTTAAAAATTACTAATCACTCCTAGTAGTTCATTAGCTGACAATCAGTATCCCATCAGCAAAATAACAAACCTGTCAAATAATTATGTATAGTGTCGTCTATAACGGAGTCGCTTATTCGGGACCATCGTATCCTGCTCCAATAAATGCCCTGTCTACTCTGCCATGTATTGAACTATCCGCTGAGACCGTGTTATTGGGAATTGCAAATGAAAACGGCTTGTAGCTATCCAACTTGAACAAAAATTATCAGCACGGTCCTGTATCTTATAATGCTTAGAAAACCTCTGTAATATATGTGAATAATGCTATAATAGATTTTTTATAGATTATATTTCTAAGTTAGATTTTGGGTTCAATAAAGTTAGTAAATCGACAATATTTATTAGTATTATTTAGTTAATCCAATATGCTCTATATTACTTGTTTCACAGATAAGTCTTACATCATTTGTCTTTCTCTGTGACAGTTTTTTTGCATATTAACTTCCAAAAACCGGATATTGTAAAACGCTTTTAACAATCTCAATAGATATTATTATTAAACTTAAGAACATCATTAATATTAAACTTAAAAGAGATATAATTTAGAAATAATAACAATTTTACATTATTCCTTTTATTTATTATATTAAGATTATGCGTTAAAACATTTTATTGCTTGCCCTTAAATGATAAGAGAACAAAAAAAAGCAATCACATTAAAAGACAGCAACATTTTATATTAACTCCCATAAATTGGAAATTTTAAACGCTTTTAAAACTCTCAAAAGGTTTTAAAACTAATATTAAGTTTATCTTTAAATTTGAGCTGAAGATATAATTCTATAAACAATAACACTTGTATTTTATATTATTATCAAATGATAAGAGTGAAACGAATCACATCAAAAGTCAATTGATCTAAACCGAAAGCAATTCCCAATAACAGACGTACTTGATGAGACATGATCTAGATGATAAGGCCCTAACCGTTGATGGCGATGAAGGTAATCTCTTAAGTGACGTAACCCCAAAAGCTCCACCCCTTACCGTGCAACCTACCCGTGGCGGCTTCGCGCCCATGTTGAACAACAGCATGCCGTTCGGTTCGTTTGTCCGGAACTTGAACGATATTGTCCCCGTTTTCACTGCCTCCCATTTTGGTAGGATCTGTTGATTTCAATTTATTGTATTTATTATGTTTTGAAGCGTTAACAGTTCAGTTGTTACTGCAACTGAAAAATGCCACCTCACCACAAACACTCACTTTCCTACTAATAATCTTTATGTAAAAAAATTCGTGTCAGGTTGATTGTACGCGTTGAACTCCTAAATCACTGTACCGATTTTAATCAAGTTTTGAACACTGTATGCAGTTCGATCCAACTTGAGAGATAGGATAGTTTTATCTCTACAAGTTTGTTTCATAATGATTTCTTAGGTTTACGCGAATATTATTAATTGAAATAAAACTAATTTAAACGGATTTTATCGCGGTTATTTATTAAATTTTGATCCCGACGTTTCGAAAGCTTTTCAGCCTTCGTGGTCACGGGGCGTACTGAGGTGTAGGTTGTCCAGAAAACTTTATGTTACTGTGTCTACCTACAACAGTTTAAATTAAAAAAATCCGTTTAAATTAGTTTTATTTCAAGTTTGTTTCAATGAATAGGGGGCAAACGAGCAAGCGTGTCACCTGATGGTAAGTGATCACCGCCGCCCATGGACACTCACAACACTAGAGGAAACGCAGGTGCGTTGCCGACCTTAATTGGAGGGATTGGATCTCAAGCGCAACTGCCGGAACACACCTAATGGTAATTGACGGCAGGTTTTCAACTTGAGGGTGGTATCTAGCCAGGCGGGCATTAGGAAAAGCCCTACCACCATAGTGATCATAACGCGTTAGATGTCGCTGTAGCAGATGACATTTACTGCACGAAAATACAGAACAAGGTCTGCCAGGCTAACTAGTATTCGTATAGATATTACTTACACAGTTATAAAAATTCTAGAATTTATTTTCATAGCTACAACTAAGAAATATGTCTTAATTACTTCCATTTTATGCTTAATACTAACTTATAGTTATTATGTATAGTGCTTCATTACGGCGAATGGAAAACATAAATTTTCCTTAGCTCTGAAGTACTTGATAATTGAGAAAACGTAGCAAACCCCGTTACAGTGTTATCGATCTATACGCACACAATTCCAAAAGTCGCTCAATTATTCAACGTCCTGTCTGGTTCCCGTGTTCACCGATATTAGCAGGCCTAACGTTGTATTGTTTTTATAACATCATGTGTAAAATATTAGCCTTCGGTAACGATGTTACTTTGTTCTTACGGAGAATCCAACGTGAAGGTTGTATCTAAGTTTAGAAACTATACAGTGTAACATTGATTTTTGTATTTCATTTTCATTTTCATTCGGATTTTTTGGAACGAAGTACCTCATAGGGCGTCACGGAGGGATACCCTAGCGGAAAAAAAGCGTTCGTAACGTTAGCGTAAGAGTTGATGAGTGTTATTATTATATATTTTTTATAAATTATCGTAAACAAATAATAAGGCGTTAAGATAATTTTATAAAGTAAATTTATTTTATTTTCATCAAAAAATAATAATAATAAAAAATGTATACCCGAATAATTATTTTCTTTATACCTCAAAGAACTTGAAATTAATATTTTATAATAAGAAACTTCGTTCCTATCGGGTGTCCCACGATACCACTGGTTTTTTATTTTTGTGACGCTAACGTATTAAGTAAATTCAAATAAGTAAATACAATTACTAATTCAATAATAATAAAGCTTTATTTAATTTCATACAAAACAACTTAATAAGTATTACAAAACATACAGTTAAAAATACTTGATGGTTGATAATTAAAAAACATGGTTATGATAATTATATAACAATAAGTAATAAAATGACTCAAATAGCTAAAATAACTAAACTTGAATAACTTGAAGCGATGATAGCTCAATGGCAGTGTGTAGGAACGCCGCGTCATGGGACGTGAAGTTCGAATCCAACCACCTATAATGAGCTTGAACTTTCGCTGAAGGAAAACATCGTGAGGAAATATAGCACGGTGGTAGGGCTTTTTCTAAATACCCGCCTGGCTCTAGCTACCACACTCAAGTTGAAATTCCGCCGCTAAATAGCGATAGGTATGTTCCGGCAGTTGCACTTGAGAGCCAGTCCCTCCTATAAAGGCAGCAACGCACCTTTATTAACTTGGTATTGTAGGTGTCCATGGGTGGCGATGATTACTTACCATCAGGTGACACGCTTGGTCGTTTGTCGACTATTATATATAAAAAAACATGCTTCTACTCAATTGTCAAATCCTATAAAATGGTATGATAGCGCAGATAGGTTACTGCGCTATAGGTGGCCATAATAATAATAAAATTGAGTCAATCCTTTCGTAGATACTTAAAATATATTAATATTATAGAAATTGTGTTTATAACAAGGTGAAATTCGATTCCCTAAATGGTAAGCGGAAGGAAACCCAAAAACAAAAACAACTGTATTACTTAAGTAAATTTAAATTTGTATAGACCAATTTTCGGGTAAAAGCCTCCTACACGGAATTCCAATTTTCTTTGTATTTTGCAATCTCCTCATCGGTCTTTCACTAGTGTCATACCGTATAATAAAAGTTTTTTTTTTTTTATACTTAAGGTTTAGCGTTATGGCCATAATCTCACCTGATCTTAAGTGACGATACGGCCCAAGTTCGTAGACACGCTAAACCTGTGGAGGAACTGGCTCTCAAATGCTGCTGCCGGAACACACCTATTGGTATTTGGCGGCAGGTTCACAACTTGAGGGTGGTAGCTAGCCAGGCGGGCATAGGAAAAGCCCTACCACAATGCTATGGTTTCCTCACGATGTTTTCCTTCACCGAAAGCTCAAGCTCATTATAGGTGCTTGGGTTCGAACCCACGTCCCTTGACGCGAATTCGTGCACACTACCACTGAGCTATCATCGCTTCAACAATACACATTGTCATAAGTAAAGAATAAGAGAGATTTAATGTGAGAGGCAGACAGAGAGCGTCAAAACAAATACTTTACACATATCTCGTGCAAACAGATATACCTAAATATGTATATATTTTATTGTCATGTCCACAACCGGACCTGATATTAAGTGACGTTGTGGCTCAAGATAGTGGACATGCTAACCCTTTTGTTTGAACTGGCCCTCGATGCAACTGCCGAAACTAGCCCCTGGGGTATCTTACTGCATATTTCCAACCTGAGGCTAGTAGCTAGCCAGATGACAATTAAAAAGCCCTACCACTGTAACAAGGAATACTTTTTAGGTATCTTTTAGATAGGAAAATCTACATTAAGATGAGTGAAGTCGCAGGTTAAAGCTAGTAAACTGTATAAGTGAAACAATGTATTCATCGTATCATAGCATGTTGCAATCGCTAACATTACCTCGACAGATCTTTATCCCCATAATACGTCCTACATAACAAGCCTTATTAAGATATAAAACTACGCATTTAATTAGAAATTATTCCACCATAATTGTAAAACCAGTCAATATGAATTAAGTTATATGGAGGTCCGTATTTTTATTTCAGACTAGCTATGCACGCGACTCCGTGCGTTTTTATTACGCAGTAATTTTTGTTAGAACTTTCTTATAGTCAATAACTTGTACGCAGTGCCACCTATCGCAATAAGGTGTGAAATGGACACCTTCTCATCGTAAGAATATATAAGAAAGTCTTTTCACATATATATACGGTGTGAAATTTTTAGTTATGAAAATATGAAAAATATGAAAATATCTTTATTTAACATAAATTATAAACACAATGCATACAAATTATCTGTTGATCCCCGCACTAGGAAATAAATCCTGTATCGCGGGTAATCGACCAAAACCGAGTTACAAAATTTATATCCTGTTAGTGCCATGAATGTGCCAGTTTGAAACAATAAAATAATAGATAATAATAAATGCATAAATTGATTAATTAAGAAACAAAGGCAAAAATAAGAATAAAAAAACTATTAAATTTTTTATAATATTATGAGCTAAAATTAAAAAATAACAATCACATACACACGCACACACATCATATATACATTTAACGTTATATTTTCAGTATCCATCATAGTCCGTTCTTAAGTTCATCCTTACTAATACCATGAATGAGAAAATGAGTTTGTTTGTTTGTTACGCTTTCACGCCTAAACCGCTGAATAGATTATGATGAATTTTGGTATAGAGATAGACGGGAACCTGGAGACGGTGATAGGATACTTTTCTCGCTAAAATGCATAAGTGATGGGTGTTTAAATGGTTTTGTGTATGTAATTTAAATTTAATTTTCTTAATTTATTTTCTTGTTATATCTTAAATTTGAAGTATTTCTTAATCTTATGAAAATGTTGTAGTAATTGTATTGTGTCTCATTTTACTTTTTTTTTGTTTTCTTTACGGCAAATTGTTGTTATTATTTAATTTTTAATAGATTAATATCTAATAATACGCTTAACATTGTATGGGTCTTGATATATCTGGAAACTTAATTGGAATATAATATTTTATTGTTTATACATTTATAAGAACACAGAACTGTGTTTCCCAAATAAATAAAAAAGAAACCTTATTGGACGAGGGGTAAAGAGAGGTAGAAACTTTGTATGAAACATTTTATAGCGCCATCCGCTTTGTTTCACAAAAGAAATATTAACAAGCGAGGCCGCACGTAAAATCTAATTTTCTATAAAGCATTATATAATTTTAGTTATGTCGAATTATTTTTATTCTATTGCAGAATGCAAAAAGATGTAACCAACGGTTGAGTTAATAATTATCGAAGACGTCCATCGCAATTGTAAACTCTTGTAATAAAAAAAAAACATTTACATTTCCAATTCACTTTGAATTATACTTTCTTTTACAATTTTAACTATCTGCCGTTTGCAGTTACGTGAAACGAATACAACCTTTCAGAGGGCACGTCATACAACCCTCATAAGGTCGATAAACTTTACTACGACAGGCACGGATCGAGCGTTTTACGCGGTGGGTATTTAAACCTAGAACGTCAGTATTTTAGTGATCACGCAATCAGCAAAATCAAAGTGTACTGTTAACTTGACTTTCGAAGTGATACTTCTTATGGGCGGACTATAAAATTCTGATCCGTAACCCTTTTGTGTGACGCTTTGTCGACTAAGGGAGCGAGAGAAACATAGTGACGTTTCACTCATGTCACGTAGTCTGAAACACACGCCGATTTTTTAATAGATCTATAAAAGCTATTACGATATAGAATAATGATGTTAATGAAGTTTTAATGACTCACTCAACCAGGTACTGTCCTAAACTTAAAAATCCAATATATATATAGTGTTATAACAAACTTACACTTACTCGTCACGATATCTACAAAACCATACGCTAGATTGATTTGAAATTTGTCTTGTATAGTCCATTGATAACGTAGATATCTTCTAGGAATGGATTGTATCATCTCGCACGGTTCACGACAAATTCGCAAACAAAGTTATTTTTTATTCTTCATAGGATAGGATAGGATTATCGTTATGGCCACAATCTCAGCTGATGTTAAGTGTAGATGTGGCCGAAGACGATGGACACACCGAGTCTAGTGGCTAAACTGGTTTTCAAATGAAAATACTTGTACACAACTAAAGATATTTTGGCGGAAGATTTGTTAGCTAGCTGGCCTTGAGAAGGTTACGAGGCTTAGTTACAGGTAAAACAGCGCCGCATACAGTGTAGAAAGTTTGTTGAGGCCCATATCCATCAGTGGATCACTGTAGGCTGATGTGATGATGTTGAGTCCCACATGGCCCCCTCATACCCTATGCGTTCCAGTCCATGCCCCCGTCAGATTATTGCGCGAGAGGATGCTGGTAATTGTATGATTTATTTACAACAAAGTCATTTAAGTATACACAATGTAAGTGTTTTTAAAGATGTCTTATACTTGAATGTAGCATAACGTGCTGTGATCAGGCTATTCTTTCTAACGAGTAGAACAACGTCTACCCGGATGACTAATTATTAATAATTGTAGGTAGATGACTACAACTATGGGGGTCACATCCACGTGGACAAACTCTGAATTCATTACTGTTTATACACGTACACTTGGAAATTGGTTTAAAGTTGTTTCAAATATTTATGAGTGTTAACATGCAAAGAATTACCTTTGCGATAGAAACCAAGAATTATTATTATGTTTTTTATATACACATATACATATAATAAAACTATATTTGAGCTAGATCTGAACTTTAAACCCTTTGAAAATAATATACGGAGTATACTTGACATGTGTAAGTTGATAGGTATAGAAAAAAAAAATTTAGGGAATTTGTTTGTCGTAGACGCGAATTACTCTGAAACCTGATAGGTGTTCATAAAATTCGTTACGTTGATAATTAACATCATGAATTATATTACAGGATACTTTGTATTCTATAAAGTAAAAACGTTCCTCGGAGATATTAATTAAAAGTTAAAAATAAATTAAATTCTTCTTACATCGGGATCATGTCATGAAACTTCAACAGGTATATAAAACATCTGTGATAGATACTAAGAGTTATATTTAATACAAACTGTGCCAGCGACTTCGTTCGCGTGGACTAAAATTATTTAATCTCGGGCGGTCATTCAAATTGTAATAACTTTCGATAGAGTTAAGTGACAAAGACTAAATGTAACTCAAAGATACGTTTTATGATTTCCTTGGTAACGTTTTATCATAAACGTTGTACTTTAGCTGTGACACGTGCACAAGAACGGACAGAAATTTCTAAAAATGATGTAAATATCGTTTAATGTGATATATTATTCTTAGTAAATTTCAAAACGTTTTTCACATAAATCTAATAAGTATAGATACGTTAAATTTACATTCTTAATATATGTATAAAGTTAATAATACCACAATAACATATATGAAGGGTTTCAATAGTATAGTAAACATAATTGAAGTTCAAGTAAAGAAAGTCGCGACTTTAGTATGTCATGAATAAATTGAACAGTTGCATGATCGTAGGGCATTGAAGTTACCGATGTAGACGATTACTTTTAACTGTCAACGAGACCTTTAGAGCCAAGAACTTTTACATTTAAATAACTGCACTTGAGTGTCAATGCACTTTCTAACATTGACATTTCATTTGACATCTAACATCAATAAACTCACTGTTTCTACAGCTTAATGTGCCAAGAATCTACGTCAATATCACACAGTTTGGAGTGATGATTTCCCAGTTGGTAGTGCATACGATCGCCGCGACACAGGACGTGAATTCGAATTCATCTACAATGAGCTTGAGATCGTTATGAAACCACGGCATGGTGGTAGGGGTTTTTTTAATGCCCGCCTGTATAGCTACCACCCTCAAGTTGAAAATCTGCCGCCAAATACCGATAGGTGTGAGTTGTAATCTAGTCCCTCCAAAATAAAGGCCGGCAATGCACCTGCGATTACCCTGGCGATGTATGTATCTATGGGCGGCGGTGATCACTTACCATCAGGTGACACGCTATTACATAAAAGTGTTAATGTTATCAGTATTATTTTATGTTTATTATCAGTGTGTTCCGTCTGTTGCACTGAAGAGCCAGACTCTCCTCTATGCATACCGTGTTCACCATCTTAGTCCATATCATCACTTACCATCAGGTGAGATTACGGTCATAGCGCATACAAAAAAAATCTGACTAGGTTATTACTGCCTCACATATCGTAAAATCTCCACTCAAGTCTTCCAGTAACTTTTTTTTTATATTTAATATAAAATAATTAGATTTCTACATCCGGACGCCGATAGCGTTTTCAGCATATCAATGGTGACCATCAATCAATTGCTCGTTCCTTGATTGTAGTTACTATTGCGAGATATAATATTTTTGAATAAAAAAATAAGATTTCTGAATTTGCTTCAAGATTTCTCCATACACGTAATGTTGTTCAAATTATCCTTAGTTCCTATCTTTCAGATCTTTTATGTTCAGAGGCCGTGATATGATATGAAATAAGAAGGCTAATCTAGAAGGACTTTCTTCTAAAATTAAGTCAATATCATCTTTCTTAAGCACCCTATAGCAATTTAAGGTAAGGTTTAGCGTTATGACCATAATCTCACCTGATCTTAATTGACAATACGGCCCAAGTTGGTAGACACGCTAAACCTGTGTAGGAACTGGCTCTCAAGTGCGACTGCCGGAACACACCTATTGGTATTTGGCGGCAGATTTTCGACTTGCGGGGTGGTTGCTAGCTATGCGAGCATTACAAAAAGCCCTACCAACATGATATGGTTTCCTCACGATGTCTTCCTTCACCGAAAGCTCAAGCGCATTGTAGGTGGATTCGAACTCACGTCCCTTGACGCGAAGTCACACAGACTACCACTGAGCTATCATCGCTTCTAATCGCTATTAAAGAAAACCTTATTTTTGATCGTATCACGGGAAAATGAGTTTATTATAACTGATGTTAAGTTGAATAAGTCTAAAAGTAATAAATTTTTAAGCGATGATAGCTCAGTAGTAGTTTGCACGACTTTGCGTCAAGGGACGTGAGTTCGAAGCCAACCACCTATAATGAGCTTGAGCTTTCTGTGAAGGAAACCATAGCACGGTGTTAGGGCTTTTTCTGATGCCCTCCTGAACATATATAGGTTTGTTCCGGCATTTGCACTTAAGAGCCAGTCCTCTCACAGGTTTAGCGTGTTCACCATCTTGAGCCTCATCGTCACTTAACATCAGGTGAGATCGTGGCCATAACGCTAGACCTTAACTTAAAAACGAAATAGGTACATATCCGCAACACCTCGCAAAGTCATTTCAGCACCACCAGGCCATTATAAAATTTGCTTGAGTTTTCTCATGAAAATCGACATCGTGACATATTCAAAGCATTTTATTGAAGTATGTCTAAAACCTGCCTGTTTAGTGACTATTTTGAAGTTGAAATTTGGTTGTCAAGTGTAGACCTGTGCCTACAGCTGCATTGCTAGCTAACCCTTGAAAGGTTAGGATACACCGCATCAGCTTTCAGATATAAGACAACGCGAAGTTGTGGAACCGTCCTTCTGTCGGCATGTTCCCTCCTTCCTATGATATTGGGTCCTTCAAAAGAGTAGTGCAGAGGTTCCTAAGCAGGCCTCAGTCGTCGCTGATCTGGTGTGCACTGTACTTATTATCAGGTGCAGTGTAGTCACTATGTTGCGCAATATAAAAAAAAGTTTTTTCGTATTTTTTTGTAATTACAACCCCAAAGACTATTCCTTTTAAAGATTAGAAGACATTCCTTGGGCGGTCGGTTAAAAAATAAAACCTTTAATATAATAAGGCTTTTCCTAAGTTCCACCTGGGTAACCCATCGCATGTGAGTTGAAATCTTATTACCGAGTTTCTACAAAAGCACCGGAAACCAATTTTCTTTATATTTTAACGTGCTTTCATCTTGACGCGTACAATACAAAGTAACCGTAGACCCTTTAGCCTATAAAACAATTACACCTTCATGACATAAAATTGACTGAAGTTTCCACGGACAATTCTCCATTAAAACGGAAGGTTAGAAATCAATCGATAACACAGCGGCGTCCGTGGCCGCTAACTCTAATCAAATAACCGGTCCAATCGAATCAACGGGAAGGTGGACCACTCGACCGTTCTCGAGTGGTCGCCACTCGGTGAGCACTTCACTCAATCAATGGTCATCTTTACGGGTCTATTTATACTGGTCCCAATTATCCATTGTTCACAGGCATACCCGTTAAGCATTTGGATGTTGTTATTCCTGGACGTTTTAACTTTAATCCTCTTGAAACTGTTATCTCAGACTCATATTTAATTAATTATTTAACTGAACTCCTTATTACGTAGACCTGATTTTAAAACTTATAATCAAATTGGTCATAGAAACCGTTGCGTTACCACCATGACAGATGAGGAGATTGTCGCAGTGGACTCAGCAAGTTTAACGTTTTAAATTAATAGCTAGACTGGACCACTAACTACAATGTAAAAATGGCCATAATAATACATATTACTTTAAAATGGTATGGAACACGAGTCTGCAGTGTAGAAAAAAATCAAAGCGTATTTGACTTAAATATATAATATAATAAAAAATAGTTGTTTTTGAAACTATTAGACAGATTTTCATGGTATTTATTGTGCTTCGATAGTTTTTACAAAAAAAAATGGTGTGTGCTAAAGACCACACGATAGAAGTATATCTCTCTCGCTTCCTTAGTCGACTCGAACCGACTTTACCCGAAAGCACGTCACACAAAAACTTTACGGATCAGAATTTCAAAGGGCTCCCAATAACGATTTTTTTTTAAGTATTCGATAGGAACTTAGTATTCTTAAATTCAATTCAAGGTCACGCAAACAAACTCATCAAAAAGCACAGAGGTAATATAATAGAGACTCTGATTGATATATGGTCATCAAAACGTCGAATACAAACATTGCCTTGAGAGAAGATCTGGTCGATAACTACCATAGTAAAGTTCAAAAACAATGAAATACTATAACAAACGTATCACCTTAGAAGTAAACTACAAATGTATACGATATTGGAAACGCGTAGGACACAAAACCATTGCCTTAATTATTATCAACATAATAATTTACCGGCAATCCCACAGTCACGTTTGAGTGGACTCGTAGAATTTAAAGAATTGAGTGTATTTATTTTACAAGCATAAATATAAATTTTTGTATACTAAATTAGGGATTTATGGGTTCTGCGTGCAAACTTTTATCCTCAATTAACATCCTTTAAGAGCTAATATTTTTACAGAATAGGTAGGCTACACTTTCAGCTAATGTCTAATCTATTTCTATAACAAACTAGCCGACCCGGTGAACTTATACGGTGAATAAACGATGTTCTTTATTCTGGATGAAACTCAAAAACGCATTGACCGATTTGTTTATATATTTTTCTTTTTACATTTTAATTAACAATAATCAATCCTAATCAACCTTCCAACTTCGATTCGTTAAGATCAATAGAATTGGCCATATATAATATTGCTTCTGTTTTTTTTAATGTTATGAAACTTGTTTATAACTCCAATTAATTAAATGTTTTTTAATTATAAATGTAGTTAATATGAGGGTTATTGGTAAACTATGTATTATGTTTCTTCTTGTGGTGCGTATATATACATTTTTTTTTATCAGACGCGATATCAATTCGTTCGTAGTGTTATTAGCAAACTGTGTGGTGGTAGTCCAGGTAAGGTCAATAAATTTAATATATATAGATTTTCTAAAGTTTCGCTCAACTTTCGTAATATTTGTCTTTTAATAGAACCTTCTTCGGACATAATTAACACAACAAAAAATGGATAAGCGATAGTGTTACATCCGTTCACGCGTGATGCTTAGACAAATGGAAATAAAGATTCATTCTTATATATTCAAAGAAAGTGGCGGTTTAAACATGAGAAGGTAAGAAATAGATGGAGTTACTTTTGTATTTATGACATCAGCTTGGATTAATTAGAGATAATAACACGAATGATTCCTAAAATTACTATGCCTTTTGTATATTCATAGAGTTTAAGGACTATCTAAAACGATGATAGCTCCGTTGGGAATGTGTACCAAGATATATCGTGCTATATCTATCGACATATTTTGGTGACGTAACAAAAATGTAAGTTATAGCTGCGTCAGTAGTCACTAGATTACTAAAGAAAATATACCGTAATATACCTTGCTATGATTTATATTAATATATGTTAGAGCTCCGTCTGTGAAGGCTTTTATTTATTTATTTATTTTTATTTTTAAACTTTATATGTTGTACAAAGGTGGACTTAATGTCGTAGGCATTGTTTAACAGTCAACCTATGTTGTATAGAAGTATATTTCATTTTGTCAGAATTATAAATCATCTCATTACTACTGTTCTGAATATAAAATCGTCCATTATATTGTTACTTTGTTCTTTTAACGAAAAAAACATCATGGTGAAACCATAGTAGGGCTTTTTCTAATACCTGCCTGCGTAGCTACCACCCTTGAGTTGAAAATCTGCCGGAAAATTCCTACAGTTAGGTGTGTTCCGGCAGTTGTACTTGGGTACCAGTCCTTCCACTAGGCTTAGCGTGTCCACCACACAGGACTACATCGTCACTTAACATCAGGTAAGATTGTGATTATAACGTAAACCTTAGCTATAAAAAAAAAAACGGACTTTTCTAAATAGTAACAAACGTGTAACGAATAGCTCTTGAAATTAACGACCTTTTGCGCGCATATTTCCTTTGTTAACTAATACAATTACCTACTCTTAAACTGGTGTATATCTGTATTCTTTCTATTTTTCTTTTAATATATAAATTAATTAAACAGTGTCTCACCAAATGCGCGTCCCTCGTGGTAAAGGTAACGGGATCAGCAGAATCAGTCGCAGTGCATGCGTACTCGAGCCTCCCAGTCACCGTTATCAACTTACTTCCGGTCCGAGCTAAGTCGATCAAGTTTAACCGTAGCGTGTCCGCCGAGAATTCCACCTGACCCAAAAAAAAAAAACACTGCCTATGTTCATCTAAAACTACATCCTATCTACAATTATATCTGATGATATGATAACATTCTCGTCGTTATCATGAAAAACAGAATTACCATTAAAACCACAGTGAAGTTGAGAGCCAGTTCCTCCAAAGGTTTAGCGTGTCTATCAACTTGGGCCGTATCATCACTTAAGATCAGGTGAGATTATGGCCATTACGCTAAACCTTAATTATAATAAATAAATAATAGCTTAAAAAAACTAAAAAACCACGCTTTTTATAGAAATCTGAACTAAAATAATAGAAAATAAGTTTTAATACATTTAAATTAAGAATAGTGTTAAAAATTTCAACGATTTGTACGATGGTAGGTGTCGCCGCCATGAATGTAGTTATGATGTCTTCACGGCGACTGTCTTTCAATTTGTTGCGCTACTGGATTGGCAAATTATTATTTAACTGCCGAATGCTTACAGACTGCAATACTGTAAATAGATTACCGACTCCTCAAGGGCTTCATTTATTAATTTTTAACTTTTTAATTTAAGTATAATGTAGTTAATTCACAAAAGGCTCTGAATTTCTATTTTCTAAACTCAGTTTGGAGGGTATTTACAAAAATTATAAACATCAATTCTATTTCTAATATACATCATCAAATTCAAATTGAATTTCTGGCAAGACGCTGTTTATTTAAACTCGTTAGCTTTGATTAAACTCGTACTAAAATGGGTTCCAATGCGTTTATTGGAACCCATTTTAGTTCGAATTTAATGCATTACTGTTGATGACGACTTTCGATACGTATGTCATCTAAGTACATAATGATATTAAAATACGTATATCTCACTTTTTTCAAACACCCAATAAAATTAGTATGCACTCTAGCACCAGGCAGCGCTCTGGCGTTCAAGGAACCGCCAACATGCGCTCTGGAACTTGCTAGCATCGTGAACGAACCAGCGACGTGAGAATGATCGGAATAGACATCATCCACGGTCGCAGATACCTGCAAATGAAGATACCGCATAAACATTTTGCCACAGAATTAAAAATCATAGATACAAACGAACACAGAATAGGTCATAACAATGATCTACGAAAAGGTCTCGATACAGTCGGTATATCGTCATAGCCACTGCCATGCTTATATCCACCAACAAGTAATGATATGTAGCAAACTTGGTCACAACCACCATACGCATGGTGATAAACCGATCGCAGTTGCTCACTTTTAGTTTATCACTTTTTGGGATCAACCAGCGTACATTTAGTTGTCCAGGGACTCCTGATAGATTACTAATGTTCACGTTATTAACATCGGATAATACTGTGCTTACTGAATGTAGGTATTTACGGTAAGCTACTTGCATGTGTTACGATTAGAGACTTAGGCTTAAATTACAATCATATCTTATGCAATATAAATAGAGAACTTAAAATTACCATATACGTGGATAAAGCTCTAATTCTTATGAAATCTAAAACTAAACTACGACTTTTGAAAGTTCAAATTGTATGGCAAATCTTAATTGACGGTTGTAGTTTTGATAGTTTTCTAAATGGAATTTAATTTCAAATTCAAAACTTTGTCAACTTTGAAGCAATGATAGCTCAGTGGTAGCGTGTACGACTTTCACTTCAAGGGACGTGAGTTCGAATCCAAGCATCTACAATGAGCTTGAGGTTTCGCTGAAGGAAAACATCGTGAGGAAACCATAGCATGGTGATAGGGATTTTTGAAATGCCCGCCTGGTTAGCTACCGCCCTCAAGTTGTAAACCTGCCGCCAAATACCACTAGGTGTGTTCCGGCAGCTGCACATGAGAGCCACTTCCTCCACAGGTTTAGTGTGTCTACCAACTTGGGCCGTATCGTCATTTAAGATCAGTTGAGATTATGGCCTTAACGCTAAACCTTAAGTATAAAAAAGGTTCCATCACTTAAACAAGTTCATCTTGAAGTAGCCGAAAAAAAACCTATTATCAATAAAAAAATGTCGAGTAACAAATTCTTAATGAAACTCGTTATTTAGATACATAAAGATTCCATTGAATGTATTAACACAATAAAGCAAACCAAAGAAAGCATTAATCACCACGGACGAGATCAACTGGACCTCAGAGGTTTATCATTTTTATAAATCATGTCCTTTTGTTCTTGTAACATTCTCCAAAATAATCGTAGGCTACTTAGGAATTACAGAATACTTAACTTAGAAACTTAAAAGAATTAACATTGGCCAATGTTGCTAATTGACCAAAGTGTTAGCCGAACAATTTTTCAACATAGCTAACAATAAAAACGCAACCTTTCATCTACACTTGCAACCCTTTCACGCCCTAAGCCCTCAACCGATCAACATATAATTATGCAAACACGTTGCCAGGGGTACGTAAAAGGAGAAAGAATAATTTTAATCCAGAAAAGAAAGACTAATCCTGTTCAGACAGCACCGGAATCTGGGTCCCGGTTATTTATGTGTTTGACGCTTGGGAGCGCCATACTTTGAATACGCACTTGGTAACGGAAAGTCCGCACGGGAACGAGTCATCGAATTTTCGCCTTTTATGTTTATTACGGACGTTACTGTGGTCCTTCGAATGACCAGCAGAGGTTTACAGTGTTTTAGCCTATTATTACATATATGAACAACGGTGGCCACCAATATTATTACAAAGTGTAATGCTGCATCCGGTCACGTGCGCCACGACCAAGAGACCATCATCAACGGCTACCCAGTCAACACATTCTTTTTTTTTTATTATTTAGACCCTAAAAAGCCGCTTATGAACGTCAAAAATTACTACCGGTTCGGAAAGTAACGTAGTCATCGAGAAGAACCGGCAAGAAACTCGATCTGCATCTATTTTTTTATGTCTTATTCTTATGCTTATAAACAATAATTTAATGTGTTACAGTAGTTATTAGCGGATGTACAGAGAGGGGATTCAATTCCAGACATCACGATCGCTCACATATTGATCCACCCTATAATAGCCTTTTGACATCAAAACCCGTTTGACGTGGTTCTTGAACCTACCGTCCGGCAATTCAGTAATGTGCTTTGGGACTTTATTATAAAATCTGACACTATTACCTAAAAACTGTTACTTGTCTTACTCAGTCTAAAATTGGGAGCGACCAGTTTGTCACGATTTCTAGTATTTATTAATTTCATTGTGGAGGACCCTGAACATACTCGTAATGAAAATAAGTGGGAAGTCTCAGGACCGCGAGTAATGAAGGGCCCGCGATTTAATATCCGGTCGTTACAACTCCTAACGTAAAAATACAACTGTAAGTTCCACACAACCGAAGTTTCGGACACAGCTGCTCAGCTACCAAAGCAGAACCTTACAACTGATACACTAACAAAGTAATAATGATAATTAACTACTGAATAAACTGGTCAAAGAAGCTGATAATTCCTTACTGACTAGAAAAGAGAAAAAACAATGTATCAACTTCAATATCTTTTTAATACACTTTTGTTCTAACATTTCAGAGTACCATCTGCGCCGTTTGCTCTTGTAACTTAAGCATCACTTAAAACTTAAACGACATAATACTTAAACGATATTTATAGGTTATAGCTCGGGGCTTCCGATAGCTTTATCAAAAACTTTTGTGCTGTTAAACGGCCATAGTTTGAACCTATTAAGGCTATATACTTGAAATTGCAGATTCAACAATGAATATATTTTTATAAAAAATAAAATTTAAAAAAAAAAACGAAAATTTGCTTATCGGAATTTGAACTGCCTATAAAGGCTTAGCATCTATAATGGCATCGATGATTATTATCAAAAAAATGATTACATCCAGCCCTGGACACCCACAACACAAAGGGAATTGCACGTGCGTTGCCGGCCTTTATTTTGGAGGGGCTGGCTCTCAAGTGCAACTTCCGGAACACAAATATTGGTATTTGGCAGCAGATTTTCAACTCAAATGTGGTAGCTAGCCTGGTTGGCATCAGAAAAAGCCCTACCACCATGCTATGGTTTACTCACGATGTTTTCCTTCACACAACGTTCAAGCTCATTGTAGCTGGTTGGATTCGTACTGTCGTCCCATGACGCGGCGTTCCTACACACTACCACTGAGCTATCATCGCATCTACTTGACTTGACTTGAATTTTTAGATTGACAGATTTTAAATTAGAATGAAACCGCAAAGTAGATACTAATTTTGCATAAATTCGTAATAACCTACATCAGATTCTGAATTAACCGACAGCTCGTTAGAACTTATAGTGAATGTTTCTTGTAACAGAATACATCAGAAATAGATACATTATAATATACCAATGGAAATTATAGGTGGCTAAAGATGGGAATTTCAAAGGACTCCTCCCTATTTAGGTTCATTCGTTTTCCCAGTTATATAGATCACTGGTTGTGTATTCGGACACCTCCTTAATGAACCTGTGTCCGAATCCTTACAATGAGCTTGAACTTGATATCTGTTCTTTGAAAGACGTTTTTCTTTATGAATATTAACTCTATTCGCGTGGGACTAAAATTGTATTTAATAATTTTCATAAACAAATGTTATATACCTATGTTACTCAGGGCTAATGCAGCATTCTAATGGTAAAAGATTTTCTTGAAATCTTCGTTCATTAGTTTATTCGTTACAAACAAAAATACAAATCTGTCGTCTTTACTGAAGTCGACCGTCGACCCGTGACGTATACAATTTTTCGCTAATTCCCAACAATTGTTTACTTGATCAACTTTATACGAAAAAATATAGGAAGCAATTAAATTTTCCACAACAGTATCGTCCGATATCGAATGAAATAATCGATAAGTAATCAAACCTTTCTGGGTATTCAATATTTACGTTAGAAAATTGTACATCATCCACCTCTGAATGGTTTTATAACGAAGTATGGATAATTAAATATAATAACAGCCAATTTGCAATCAAAACATGTTACATGTTTGTTGAATTTCTAAGGAAAAAATTCGCAAACATTTCCTCAAGACTGTAATGAGTAAGCTGAAAGTAAATTTTTATACTGCAGCATTACAAAGTGTCTTGAATGAATGAATGAATGAATTAACCACAAAAAATGACCACCTTCGAGAATAAAACAATCCATCAGGATTCATGACTGTCATGCCCATATGATAGCTTAAAGTTACTTGTTTTGAAGCTATGAACACCGCGTCAGTAGACATAAGTTTAAACCAACCTACAATAAGCCTTTGCTTTCGGTGAAGGAAAAACATTGTGATGAAACCATAGCATGGCGATGGGGTTTTTCCAATACTCGCCTGGTTAGCTAAAACTATCCCCTTGAAAATATTGCCGCCAAATACACTAGTGTTAAGATCAAGTGAGATTGATGTGTGCGTATGCCACGTCAAGGGGCGTGAATTCAAATACGCCTGTAATATATCTGAACTTTCGGTAAAGGAAAAACATCATGATGTAACCATAGCATGGTGGTGAGCTTTTTCCTCACTAACTACCATTGTCAGGTTGAAAATCCGCCGCCAAATATCTATAGCCGTATTTCGGTGGTTGTATTTGAGAGCCAGTCCTTCCAGTAGGTATAGCATGACCAACATCTAGGGCCACATCGTCACTTAACATCAGACGAGATTGTGGCCATAACGTGAATCTTTTTTTTTATACTTAAGGTTATTTTAGCGTTATGGCCAGAATCTCACCTGATCTTAAGTGACGATACGGTCCAAGTTGGTATATACGCTAAACCTGTAAAGGAACTGGCTCTCAAGTGCAGCTGCCGGAACACACCTATTGGTATTTGGCGGCAGGTTTACAGCTTGAGGGTGGTAGCTACCCAGGCGGACATTAGAAAAAGCCCTACCACCATGCTATGGTTTCACCGAAAGCTCAAGCTCATAGTAGGTGTTTGGATTCGAATTCACGTCCCTTGACGCGGAGTCGTACACACTACCACTGAGCTATCATCGCTTCAAACTCCTCTAAGCACTCTAACTCCTCTAAACTATACAAAAATGGTAATAACAGTAAGTGATAGCAAACAGCTTAGACACCTCGATATTACAGTAATGAGTTCGTGTCTATATTACAGGAAGTTTTCATAATAACAAATAGGATTATATATTGTATTTAAAAAAAAATGGACTTGTATAATTATTTTTTATCATATTAACTGCAATGGATATATTATCTAAAATAAATGATAACTCTTAAAAAAGTATACTTACCCTGCAGAAACTTGTGAACGGAGTGATCTGCAACAAATAGAATTATGCTAATTATTAACAGCCATTTTTATTACATATATCCAACTTATAATAACACCAAAATACTTAATTAAATTTTACTAACAATTACAGAGGATAGAATAAGATTAATTAGTTTATTAGAGCGCTCTACACGAATATTATGTAGTATGTTACTAACCTTTGAACAGAGCAGACGTGATATCCGTTACTTTACTCGATTATATATTTAATAAAAATCGTACAATTTATATAATTAAAGCAGTGAATTGACACCTAATTCCCTCATGATCAGTTTTTGTTTATTCATTTATTTTAATCAACTCTCAATTTTTAATAATAGCGAGATTGTTTTAAGAGATCCTGATAAGGCCAAGGCTGGTTTAACGCTACAGATATATAGATACTCTATAGATATATCTAATATTCATTGGCGAGGTCTATTAGGCCATAAAATTGCTTCACCAATCTCGGAAAAACCAGTCATTCGTAAGAGAGGACATTTGATAATGATCCCCCTTTTCCTTTTAGAATAATCCAAGCCGGAAGTTGTCTAGATATTATTATTAATATATGTAGTGACCTACATATCGTCGTTTACTTCAACTAAAAATCGACCTCCAAATCGGTTCAATTATGAAAAGTGTTCGAAACGATCGATCACTCAAAATAATTATGTTTTAATAGGCCCCCATACAATGAATAAATTGCCTTGAAACTCAATTTCGTGCAACAGAATTGTGTTTTATAGTAACATTATCTATTGTATTGAACATAACAATTTTAACGCCTTTTTTCTATTATTTTCCTTGGCCGCAATCGTAACAGATGTTAGATGACGATGTCGCCTGAGATTGTGAACACGCTAAGCCTAATATGGAGGGAATAGCTTTTCAAATGCACCTGCTGGAACACACTTATATGGATGTGACGAGAATTATATCACTTGAATATTGTGTATAGTAAAACCCCTTTTTTATAGGTTTTAGAAGCCATTATTAATGAAAAGTAATCGAATTTGATACGGTACTAAATATATTTAAGTTATGTATAATGTATTTCAAGTGCCGGAATTATATACATCTTCTACCAATTGTATAAAATATAATTACCTCTTGTATTCTCCGATGTACAGTGAGTTTATGCCACTGATGATCATCAAATCTGGTCTTAACCGGTTTGATATGCATCTCTTGTTTGCCATTCCCGAGGCCCATTGTTAAGGAGACGCCGCCGTCTCGAACAGCTAAGTTCAGGTAGTCGGCTTCATGACCTAGAATCAAACAAATTATTAAGGCATCCTCAAACTATTGCGAAAGGACGTTTTTTGGAGATTAAGAATAGCGTGACGACAAGGTCTGGAGTTGTAACGCTTCCCGTGAGTCAGAATATCGGCCAGAATTAGCCTAATAAATAAAGAAGGTGCTTTATTTTGGAAACGTTGAACTTCGTTTTCGGTTTGCTACATTATTCTACCCCTTCCTGTAGCTATTAACTTGACTACAGAAAGAGTTATCGCGTTCAAAAGCTATATGCATATGCTCGTGCCAATATTTCCGGTAATCGACTATATGGTACGATTTATCCCAATAGTCTTATATTATTAAGGGTACTCCATAGGACGATATAGAATATTTCATATCACCCTGTCAAATTCCATCAAAATATCTCTAGTAGTTACAGAGTAGAGTTCATACATTGTTTGTTTCTGTTTTGTTTTTCGCCCTAATTTTTATTTTTGTTAATCATTTAGTCAGTGTGACTTTCGTAATAAATGTATTTTCTTTCATTCCTATACAAGGAGACTGGCAACTAAACAGATTTGTAAAACTTACATTTTTGCAATTTATATCGACAAAAATGTCCCCGTTCAATTTTATTTTTCATGCAATATTTTATATACAGATGTGGTTTATTTACAGTTTTACATTAGCTGTATCCGCGACATAGTTCGCATTGAAAATTTTTTTTAATTAATTTTTCTTTTTTTTGGCCGCTTTTTAACTTGTCTCAATACAGTTTTGCTCCTAAAAGCGGTAGCGTGATGTTAAATAACATAAAGCCTTTCCCAATCATAGCTTTATCAAATAATAAAGGTATATTTTAAATCTGAAAAGTATTTCCAAAACAAACACACTTTTCTGCTATATAGTACTTAGTGATATTTACTAATAACTAGCTTTTACCTGCGGCTTCGCTCGCGTTAATATTGATTTTGTCAAAGAAATCAGATGACACAATAAAAAGTTTCATACAAACTATAGTCCTCACTGTACTCCACTTCCAATAAGTTTCTTGCAAAATATAGCCTATCACAGATAAGTGACACTATGGACACTTATCTGTATACCAAAATTCATTATAATCGATTCAGCAGTTTAGGTGTGAAAGCGTAATACTTTCGCAAGTTTTACTAGTAAGGATATAGATATATATTTAATTACTAACCTGTATAAAATAACAGCCCATTGGGCTGTCTAGTCTTGAAGTAGAGTGAGATGGCATCCTGCGTGCTGACTATCGGTTCACCGCCGGTTTGCGTGAGGTCGTATGACAGGAACTCGGCGCCGCGGAACGTCGCTTCGGAAGGAGCTTTATCTGTAACAAAAAAACAATAATTAATATGATTGAAAGAGATACTCAAGCACAGTTGCAAGGCTCAACAATCGTGCCTGCATGGAGCACTCAACACGGTAGCACGTTTAAATACGTCACGCGGAACATGGAAAAACATGGAATTTGCTGGCTATGATAGCTCAGTTGGTAGTGTGCACAGACACAGCGTCAAAGGACGTGAGTTCAAATCCACCTCAATGAGCTGGAGATGTCAGTGAAGGAAAACATCGTGATGAAACTATAGCATTGTGGTAGGCTTTTTTCTAATATCTGCCTAGATAGTTACCATCTTCAAGTTGAAAATTTGTCGCCAAATACCTTTAGATGTGTTGCGGTAGTTTCACTAGAGCCAGTCCCTCCATGGGTTTAGTGTATCTACCAACGTGGGCCGTCTGGTCACTTAAGACCAGGTAATGACTACGTAGTAAATTTATATTTGGTCGATAATCTAACTAACCAATTCTTATCCTGTCTAAGATTGCAATAAGTTGTATATTAGAACGTGTCTCATCGTCACTTAGCTACAGATGAGATTTTTTTTTATACTTAACGTTTAGCATTATGGTCATCATATCAGCTGATCTCAAGTGACGATACGGCCCAAGTTGGTAGACACGCTAAACCTGTGGAGGAACTGGCTCTCAAGTGCGGCTGCCGGAACACACCTATTGATATTTGGCGGCAGGCTTACAACTTGAGGGTGGTAGCTACCCAGGCGGGCATTAGAAAAAGCCCTACCACCATGCTATGGTTTTCTCACGATTTTTCCCTTCACCGAAAGCTCAAGCTCGTTGTAGGTGCTTGGATTCGAACTCACGTCCCTTGACGCGAAGTCGTACACACTGCCACTGAGCTATCATCGCTTCATGATATTGTGGTCATAACGCTAAACTTTGGGTATAAAAAAAATCCAAGGCCAAGTAGATACCTGCTGATTATGATCAAGACTGCTCTGGACTGACTCCGTTTCCGAAGGTACAACGGAACTCTGTTTAGTTTGTGTTTAAGAGACATCTTCGAAGTTGTTTTTATTCTGTTATTTTGACGTGAATTTTGGCGTGATTATTTCGAATACCCTCCTATCGATATGAATGACTCCAGAATTACTAACGAGCTTAGCCGAACAACTGGTTAATTAGTATTCGATCGATATGAACGGTCGTTATGGCCGGTCGTTGCAGTTGTGGTGAACGATGTGTGGTGCTACCGTCAGCGATAAACAGAAGCGATGTCGGCTCTGACACACAGGTTCCATGCATAACATGAGTAAAATATAATTATTAAAATAAAACTAATTTAAACGGATTTTATCGCGGTTATTTATTTATTTTGATCCCGACGTTTCGAAAGCTTTTCAGCCTTCGTGGTCACGGGGCGGACTGAGATGTAATTTAAATAAATATTATGAGACGTAGGTACAGGTAGGATGTACATCTCAGTCCGCCCCGTGACCGCGAAGGCTGAAAAGCTTTCGAAACGTCGGGATCAAAATAAATAAATAACCGCGATAAAATCCGTTTAAATTAGTTTTATTTCAATGAATAATATTCGCGTAAACATAAGAAAAAATATAATTATCTAGGCAAATTTCACTATTCTTTCTTTCTGTATCTATTTGAGGTTCGCTTACATGTTTACCATATCACTCCAGTGATAACAGAGTAATATATAATTTTTAATTTATATTATCTATTTTATCTGCCTTTAATGTCACATATGGACCGTTTATTTTGAAAGTAGTGCAGTGGTGAAAGTGAAAGTCAATTTTCTTTTGTTTCGAGAAAATTAAAGGTTACTATATTTGTTGATAATGCAATTTCATTTACCGACCGATTTTAAGTTGTACAAAACATGGGAGTTTTTTGAGAAATTAAACACGGAATAGTTCTGTATAAAAAATTTACATTAAATTAAGCATGAATTACGTGATAGCTCGTTTTTCTCAAAAATGGACTTACACCACTTTCAAAATAAACGGTCCATATAATAAACGCTAGAAGGCGCACCGCAACCTCATTAATTAAACCGTAAGTTACGTCTGTTCAAGTCGGCACCGTGAGTTCGAATTCGAGGCGGAATTCCTTATGTCTACGTCTCTTCCTAATTCCAATGGTAAAGTTATATTCCATTCTTCCTCTTGTTGAACGGCTGCTTGTATGTATAAATAATGCCGACGTCATAAAAAATAGTAGAAAATCTTACAAACTTTCAAGCTCTACTTAGTGCTGTAACATAAGTTTTTTTTATTGGTAACTGACTATTTTATATATCGAGTTATTATTGTAGTACTCTCTAGAAAACGGTTTTTGATTTAAGGATTCCGGTTTGGATTTTTTTAAAGAATAGAATTAAATATATTATAATACTATCTCCAAAGCGTTATATTTTTATTTTTCCCAAACATTTTCCTTTGGCAATCGTTAAATTTCATAGAAATCATCATCATCATCCCATTATTTTGTTTGCCCTTATGTACGAAAGCGATGCCTTAGCAATCGCCGAAAAACAACTTGACTAGGGTTTATAAAGTGATTTCCCGTTGTGCGTCGGAGAAAACACCCGCTCACTTTTTTATATAATTCGCTAAATCGCGCAAAAAATACCATCAAAATTATAGAACGCAGATCTATAAATGAAAATCGTAACACGACAGATTATGACCTCGACAAAAAATATATATTCATTCTTATCTTCTAACTAGCAGTTCCTGCGACTTCGCGTGGAAATAAAAATTATTTAATAACTCTTGGTAGTTTTTGTATATTTTCTCAATACACCTTTGCTCTTATTGATGGTAGCGTGATGTTGTATACCTGAAAGCTTTCCTCAGTGATTGCTTTATGAAATACAAAATCAATTTCTAGAAAGAAACAAGCAAATACTATATTGTTGGTACAACTATACAATTAAAATAACATCACACAAATAATTTAGAAAAAAAAATGTGATACATTTGAAACATGAAAAAGAAAAAAAAGATATGTCCAACAATTGGCAAACCCATTTGGCAAATGTGTAATACAGCAGTACTGATTTTCGATGGGAGTCCATATGATGATAGACGGACGCTCAGTCAGTCATATGTTATAGTACATAATTAAAAATTAATACTAACAAACGAATAACAGAGACACACATAACACGTCACAGATGATCACATTAAGTAGGTATAGCTACTGTGATTACAAATTTTCCGAATTTCCGAGTACTTCAGTAATGAATTTATCTAACCGTTTCTGAAGTCCCGGGAGGGACGAGCGCGTTATCCTGGACTTACCCAGTACGAACCGGAAATACCCACTAAAACTTAACGTCGAGCTGACGATCAGCGCGTCGCCCTAGCAAATGGTCTAATTGGGCCCCGGCGCTAAAGAGGGACAGCTTGGTACACCCCAAGTGTCATCCAGATGGCTGAACCAGTGCAATGGGAAGTCGGCCCCCCCGACCAACACCCCCTTGGCTCAGCACGGACCCCGACTGATAGTTCCTACCATTATCGCGTTCAAACAAAAAACTATTCCAATTTTCAATATTAATCATTTGATTAATATTTCTTTTGTTTTGATTTTTGTAAAAGCTCCATTAAGAGTTGATTGTAAACATGAAACATTTATAGTTTAATATGCCCTGTACCTCGGACTTTGGATTTCTGAATGGATTTTACATTATTGTATGTTATTCGTATTGTAGGGAATAAAATATTTACGTATTGGCCCTCGAACTACGCCAGACTGCCTAAGAGCAGAGTACGTGGGTTTCACCTACTAGGAATCAATAAAAATGCCCACCAAAACGACAACCACACATTTTCCCTGTGTTGCCAGCTTTTACACTGATTCAGGTCTCCAGTGGGACACTAAACCCTACCCTGAGTTAGCAAAACAAAATACATAAAAAGTATAATTAGAAAACAAAAACTTAAAGGTATATCTTTAAATACAAAAACAGAATTATAACACAGAGGTAACTTTTCAGGGATATCAAAGTTTCAAACTTTATTATTATAACAGAAGAGAAAATAACCTGAGCAAAGTTTGAGCATAACTGTCCCTGTGGGTGGAATGAACTACAAACAAGTGAGAACAGCTTGTCCACTCGACTTCGAAAACCGTAAATTAACATTATATATAGTCATGGCCAAATCTCACTTAGTTCGTTGGGAAAACTAACGATTTAAACCGCGTTTTAAAGCTATAGTTTAAAAAACAAAGCGGGGAAATTGTTGAAAAATTATGTTTTATTAAAAATAATATTTTCATTAGCGATCTCTTTAAAACGATGAAGAATTCGTGTATTGATAATTTGTTTGACTACCTTCACAGTTGTTCCATTATTTACATTCTATTTACAAATGTAATATATATCGAAATTCAATCAATCACGTGAGATTACGATAACGTGCAAAATATGTTACGAAGGATGTTAAAAACCGTTTTTATAAGTGCCATTTTTTTTTTATTTTTGAGGTTAAGCGTTATAGTCATAATCTCACCTTACATTAAGTGACGAAGTGTCCCAAGCTGGTGAACATGCTAAACCTGTGGGAGGGCTGGGTCTCAGGTGCAACTGCCGGACCACATCTAAACGTACTTGGCGGCAGGTTTTCAACTTGAGGGTGATAACGGGCATTGAAAAACGCCGTACCACATGCTATGCATTTATCACGGTATTTTCCGTCATCGAGCGCTGAATCTCTATGTAGCTGGAGTGGATGCGAACTCACGTCTCTTGATGCGGCGTCAGTACACACTATCGCTTCAGAAACAACTTTAACTTCAGCCACATACATCTATAGAATATAACGTACTCTCAGACTCTCTAGAAGACATTATACATGATTCTACAGGGCCCGAGTATTGTACGTATGTTGATACTAGGACATTTCTTTCACATATGTGTGTGTGTGCGTGCCTATGTATTACAAAGCGATGTTTTGAACGTTTCACTTCTATAGCGTGTGAACAGCACACACATTTTATTTTAATTTTCAGTATTATAATGTGCTTATAACAAAGTTATTTTATAATATTTTCCGAGCCACGATTCAGAATAAAAACTCCCTATGTATATGCAGAACACGAATGAGTATCAAACAATAGAGCTAGCTAATTTGTTTTAACAGAGTAAACCATTTCTAACTTTGTTATTCGAGAATCATGTCAAGTTATGTTTATAATTTATTCGGACCGCAACATTAAGCCCGTAATAAAAAATACGTCACCGGATCTATCAAGTTTATGTTTTAGAAGAATATTACATTTGTTTTATGATATAGCTACAACAGCAAGGACTCAGTGGTATCGTGCCTGGTGTTTATCACGACGGACGTGATTTCGAATCGCTGAAGTGAGGCTGAGTTTTCAGTAAAGGATAGGTTTGATGGGTATACCATTGTTTTAGTGATATAATAATTATTATAAACACCTAGTTAGATGTAATAAGTGCCTAACATTACCTTTATATATAAAATATATTTTGTCCGTATATGTTATTGATTGTGTAGCTTCTAAACGGGTTAACTAATAGAAGTAAAACTCATTCAATATATTTCTTTTCTTACGGTGATGGTACATAGCTATTCCATGATATGATAGATGAGGCTGTGGTCATGTTTTAGCTATAGACAGAATATCATCTACCGGGTCAACTAGTGTTTTACGTAATAATATGTATACATAAAATTGTGTTTTTTTTTCTATGTTCAATCATCTCGATTTTCGACTATAAAAATACCTCAGAACAACAATTTCATGTGATCCTCGCGCCGTACCCGAATTTTAATCTTATTACAAGTGTATTATTTAGATCACGATTTCATTTGAAGGCGTTCTCGTAAACTTCCAACACTCCATCTATAGCAGAGAAAACTGCCAACTAAAATTTCTAGAAAATTCTATGACATATTTTATGTAAGCTCTTGGCAAGTTTTATTATAACCGAAACTTTTATCATCGTAAATTATCTTAGAATGAGATATAAGTTAAAAACTTTTTGGTTCTATACAATATATTAATGTTCTCAAACCGTCTTCTGCGATGTGAATTTTAATATTTTAAAAACAGATTTGAATTTAAAATATCAAAATAATTATTATAACATTTAAATAGCAATATGGTTACGGTTCAAGGGTCAATTAAATGTCAAATAAACGCATTACAGGCATCGAATAATCTACTAATATCGAACCTATCTGAAATACAATCGGATATATACATTTATCAAATGAGTTTTATTGTGTTAAGCCAAGTTGAGACCCTTGAGGCAGTCCCCGTTTGCCCGTAATAGTCCTTGACGCGAGACCACTGTTCGTTAATATCCCTCCAGAGTGCACTTCGTAATCTAAACATGCAATATAGTATTATTAGACGATTAGATTTAATTATTAGATTATTAGCCTATATTAGATTAACCACTTAGACGACTTAAACCGTTATGAATCCTTTTAAAAGTGTTTCGAGTAACCCTATTAATTTAAACTCTAACTTTTAAGTATTACATTATAACTCTAAATTTTTTTTTTCGTCTTGATGTACGCTGTTAGCCTCAGGGGCTTTGACAGCTTCACCTAACTTTTTAGGGCGCATGCTGCGGGCACTCAGCTCCGAGGCAGCAGCTGACTTGGACCTCGGCTTGGACTGCTGCCGGAAAGAGAACAAGTGGGTGTGCATGGATGGTATGCGGTGTGATAATGTAGTTTCAGTGATGTAGAGTGTCACTGTATCGCCCAAATAGAGTCACGCGAGAGCTCCTATCCGGAAGATCGAACCTAGGCTCAAGCGTCTGCGGAGGGAGACCGCGGCGTTTGTGAAACTCAATAATATAGGTATTGCATCGGTTGACGTGTATTAGAATCCCTGCAATGAACTTGAGATTTTAGAGAAGGATAACATAATCATGAAACCATAGGAACCATCCTCGAACAGTAAATTTATCGCCAAGTTTTTTATATGAGCCTAATGGGTGCAGCACTTGTAGTCTGTCTACATTAAATTTAGTATATTACCATCTTACACTACAATAGCACTTAGCATCAGATGAGATTGTAAATACCATTATTAGTGTAAAAATAATTAAATAGTACCTTTATGTATTTGCACGTATATATAATATATATGTTATGAATTACGCTATGGATTTTTACTTTTTTTTTCTATTTCTATGATCTCAAAAATGACACCGTCAGTTTACTAGGTGGGTGTCTAAATATTGGAATTATTTTCTATCGTTATATTTGGGCTAAGCCATTATATTTCGAGCTACTGCTAGACTCGTAGGCTGTTATAACTACGAGAAACCATTATGAACTTCTGATCTATAGTCACTGTCACTACAGTTTTAGTATTTTAGTATACTTACTAATGAAGTACAAAGACGAAACTTTACCTTATTGATAAAATGATTTCTTAGGTTTACGCGAATATTATTCTTTGAAATAAAACTAATTTAAACGGATTTTATCGCGGTTATTTATTAAATTTTGATCCCGACGTTTCGAAAGCTTTTCAGCCTTCGTGGTCACGGGGCGGACTGACAGGTAGGACAACCTACATCTCAGGTCACGTCGGGATCAAAATTTAATAAATAACCGCGATAAAATCCGTTTAAATTAGTTTTATTTTATTGATAAAAGTTATAACATACTAATCTATCTATCTGTATAAGTTAATTTACTCATACCCTTATTTTCAAAACATACAAATTAAGTTATTTAAAATTTTGAAATGTACCTTCCGTTTAGAAAGCACAGAGTAGTACGGATTTACTATCTTGTGCGACGGAAGAGAAAAATGCAAAAAATAGTTATAAGCATCAACTAGTCTATTTATATAAGCGGTTTACCACCGATTCACTCATAGCAATAACTCCAAAGCTCGCTGACCTAGATTTGAATACTACTAAAAAAGGATTTTACTGTCAAGCGCAGTTGATAATAAAAGTATGAACGAAGTCGAATGCAGCAGTTAGCTACAGTTAAGTCGTATGAATATATGTACGTATTGTAGAGTTATAATTATGTCACTTGGTACAAGATAACTTTGAAGTCTCGATCGATTAACACGCATTATCCATTAGGCAGTCATGTTCCATTATACTGTAATATAATGTTAGACTGTGTTGTTTGTAATTTAGTATAATTCCATCACTTAGATATATTCGTTTTTATACATTCTAATTACATGTGTAGACAGTGTCTAGAACGGTAACATTCAAGGTTAAGGTTTAGCGTTATATCCCTAATCTCACCTGATCTTAAGTGACGATACGTCCCATGATGGTAGACACGCTAAACCTGTGGAGAAACTGGCTCTCAAGTGCAACTTCCGGAACACACCTATTGGTATTTGGCGGCAGATTTTTAACTTGAGGGTGGTAGCTAGCCAGTCGGGCATCAGAAAAAACCCTACCACTATGCTATGGTTTCCTCACGATGTTTTCTTTCACCGAAAGCTCAAGCTCATTGTAGGTGCTTGGATTCGAACTCACGTCGCTTGACGCAAAGTTTTACACACTACCGCTGAGCTATCATCGCTTCATTGTTCAAAATTACGATAATTACGATCTTGCGATGATCATAAAATTAGTCTACATCAAAAACGGACGTATTAATGTATGTTTCATTGTTTTTTAAGTCTAAGAGTCGTAAGAGTCTAAGAGCGTCGGATTTATTTATTATATACACCGTTTATATAACATTGTATGAGGAAAAAATAGCCTTAAGAAATGCATTTATCGCATAATTTTAACTTTTATCCGCTGTCCCGAGAGAACCCTTACGTTCTATGGTAAAAGTGTGTTGTTAGTGTATATGTTAACCTCATACTATTAGTTCATTATGTTAACCTCATAGTATTCGTTCATTTTGTTAACATCATAGTATTAGTTCAGCACAGCCTAGGAAGTAGTTTTTATATGGCGCCCTCACAAGAGAACAGATAGACAGAAAAGTCTTGAAATATTTTTGACTGTTTTGTAGTTAAGGTTTAGCGTTATGTTTACAATTTCATCTAATGTTAAGTGACAATGTGGCTCAAGATGATGGATACGCTATGCCTAGTGGAGGGTCTAGCTCTCGAATGTGACTGCCGGAAGACGCCTAATAGATATTTGGCGACAGATTTTCAACTTGAGGGTGGTAGTTAGTCTGGCGGGCATTAGAAAAAGCCTTATTACCATGCTATGGTTTCATCAAGATATTTTCCTTCAACCAAAGTTGGATCACGTGGGTTCGAACTCCGGTCCCTTTACGCGGCGTCCGTACACAGTACCAACTGAGCTCCCATCGCTTTAAAAGTACAACCTTCTTTATATTCATCTCCAATAAGTACGCCCCAATTATAATTTAGAAAACATATTTATTGTAAGTTAAATAAGGTATTCTGCGATACTTTAGCGACGGCGTATTTCGGAGTTCGTTCAGGAGAAGGTAGGTACCGCCATATTGGTTTTAAGGCAGATATGGGAAACTCAATTTCGGACGAAACGCTCGGTCCCGCGGTGTATGCAAATTCACTCGACGCTGCGTATTCTAATTCCGGGGTCCCATTTAAACGGAAAATACTTTCGGAGCCGAATTTATTTTAGAAACCTTCCCGGTGTTTTTAAATTGCATATTTTTAATAACATTTTTTATTACTCTACTATTTTTGTCGAGAAATGAAGGTATAGATGAATCAAGTCCTTACGTATTTTTTTGATTATAATTAACATCTGAAACTATTAGACAGATAATAATGAATTTTGAAGATATATTAATATTATAACTCCCTATAAGATGCTTTTTATCCCATAAAATGAATGGGCTTCTCCAGGATATGGGGATAAGGGTTCAAATAAATATTTAAATAAATGTATTTACATTTTGGTGCAATTATCTGCAGTCAATTGGGTTCTTAAACAAAAATGGAAACTTCATTTGATCTCGCCAAAGTATAGAAGTACCAAATAACGAATACAAAATGTTTCATTTCACAGAACACATAGATTACATATTTGTAATGTTATAAAGAAAAAATCGATTAAATCCTATTCGAGAGTTCTATTCTAGGGGTTTTTTTTTATTTTTATTGTTCATTATTTTCATTATCCATTCAGTATGAAATTTATAATATTTAAAAAAAATTGTTCTCAGTTTGGCATAACCTAGGCATGCCTTTCGCAATCCAATCCATTACTCACTCACAACAACAAAATATCATCATACAGAATCTGGTGAACTGACTCTATAATGCGCAGCCAATAAAATTAAAAACATGAAATTTTAACAGTAATTTATATTAGTGACTAAGAGACTGTCAGTATAGAGTCTCACAAACAGCTGTTTTTTACTTCTACCTCTTAGTAGTAGCATGAGAAGTTAAAATTATCCATCTGTTAGTTTTAAATTGAGTAAAAAAACTATTTACTAAAATAACCTATTTAAGAAATTTATCTTATTTCTTCCATCTAATTATGTATAGTGTAGTGTTTTTGTCTTTGATACAATTATTAACATTTTTAAATAGATATGTGATTTCTTATTCACATAAAATTTGACTACTAAAATTTACATATCTTAGTATACACATTACACATATATGAGTTCAAAATGAAAAGTGCGACTTACATTTCGCAAAAAAAAACCCGCTTGTATCAACTTCACTCCCCATAAAATATCTCAAATGAACAAACAAAACTAATAAAGTATATTATGCTTGCATAATTCTACATTAACAAAGTTGAAAAATAATTCAATTCCAAGCGGACAAAGTCACGGATACCGCTAGTCGTAAATTTAAATTATATAACCTACACTAATATGTCATAATATACGAACATCAAGGAAATTTACGACGTTTCCCGTCATACAAGATTTACGCGTAGATAAGGCTCTGGTATCAAGCGATCCGTTCGCGAACCGAGCTGGGGCCGCCCGCCCTAGCCGGAACTCCGCCGGTAATCTGCATGTTAATGACCCCGAAGGACCATAAAACGGAGTTACAGCCTTCTGGTGCGTATTCGATTGTTATTCCAATTGCTCCCGGAGAATTATTACGTTAATTAAGCGTGGATTTGTGCGATAGTTCATGTTGAGAGGGCTGTCGATGGTGAAGTTACAGTAGTCGTAAAAAAATCCTTTCAATCAAGAGATAAATTGGCTGAAAGGTCAAAATATACTACACTATCTATTTTTTATGATGTAGTATTATGACCATAACCCCACCTGATGTTCAGTGACGACGTGGTTTTAAACGGTGGACACATTAAGCCTAGTGGAAGGCCAAGCTCTCAAGTGCAAATGCCGGAATACACCTATTTGGCGGCTGGCTTTCAACTTGAGGGTGGTTGCTAGACAGGCTAGTATTGCAAAAAGCCCTACCACTGTACCGTGTATCAGTTTTTGTAAAACGAATGTGTGTGTGTGTGTGTGTGTAAAACTTAAAACTTTTTATCTTCTCTCTTTCTATTCCACTTGATAAAATTAGGAAAATATGAACAAAATCAGAAATTAATTCTGAATATTATCAAACGAGTACCGACAAACGGCCGACTCAATTACTTTACGGAACAAAGTGACTCTCTCCATATATGTTTTACGATAAAAGTGCTTAGTGGCTTGTAAATTTTTAGATTATCATTTACTACATAATTCCGACCTAATTTAAAATACGGACAAAGATGCGGGCTACAGCTAGTACTGTAAATGCGATTAAGACTGTTTGTTAGGCTTTGAGGCCGCTGAGCAGCTTGCCAGGCTGCCCGAACCCGCGTCACCCCAAGTAGGCGAAAAATGGCCGTGGGATTTTAGTGGGTATTTCCGTTGGCTAGCACCGGGTGAGTCCCACATACCCCTTTCATTCCCCCCCCCCAGCCTGAGAGGGGATGCGTTAATGCATTTCCCCATGTTAAAAAAAGGCTTTTACGCCGTAACTACTAAATCCATACTCATGAAATGAAAATGAGATACTCCCAAGGTATATAAAAAACCTAAGTACTGTAGTCCCTGCACTGATGTTAACACCATATAATGAGAAAACTATGTATTAACCTTGAAAATATCCGATAGTACAGAGTTAGTATTCGTAGGTAAAACTTTGTCAGCTGCTTAGAAAGTTAGTCGGAGGCGAACATCTCGTAGTTTCCGTGTTATCCCTTTGGAAATTACATAGCTGTTCGTAAACTTGGTTCGAAAGCGAATGTGGATGTGCCCGCATATGTTTCATATCGAATATCCAATTTCGACAATCTTTAGCAGAACGGTAACTCGTTATGAATGTACGCTGATGCTCACGAAGGCGGTTTTTTCTGTTCCACTTTATTTTTTTATAGTTAAGATTCAGCGTTATGGCCATAATCTCACCTTATCTATGTAACCTGATCTTATGTAACGTAACGTCCCTAGTTGGTAGACACACTAAACCTATGGAGGAACTGACTCTCAAGTGCACTATTGGTATTTGGCGGCAGATTTAAAACTTGAGCATGGCAGTTAGCCTTAACACCATGCTTTTGGTTTCCTCACGATGTTATTTTTCAACGAAAGCTCAAACTCATTCTAGGTGGACTCGAACTGACGGCCCTCCACGCAATGTCGTACACACTACTGCTGAGCTATCATCGTTTTTAAAATTTGTTGTCCGTGTTCATAAAATGGTTGGAAGGTAGGCATTTTTTTCAATCCTTATATATATATATATAAATCGGAGATGACCGGTCACTTGCTCAAGTGTCGCTGTGGTGAATAGTTATTTATTGTGAACACGGTGGTTTGTGTATACCTTGGCGACCATTAAGATGCTTTGGAGTCTTTGGAAACTAACAATAATGGTAATATTTGGCAATTAGTTTAATGAGACATCTGCATCCAGAGCCATTTTACAATGCAATCTATTCTAAGCGACATTAGTAGTAAAATCCTCATACGGTGTGGTTTGGTTCCCATCGCATGCTGTAAGTGCATCCCAGTCATGGTAGATCGCTTTGACAGTAACAAAGGAAAAGAGAGTCAGTATGACAGGTTTATCAACAAAAGGTGTATTAGACTGGTAGTAAAAAATATTTTTTTCAATTTGAAAATAAATAAATATTTTGAAAATTTACACACCTGTCGAGAGTAAATTACATTACAATAGTAACGTAACTTTAGCCTAATATCCTGACAAGGATCAATTAAAATCGTCAAGCTTAATTTTTACAAAAAATTAACAATTACTACATCATAGAATATCCCTAATGCACTTTTCTGCATTCTCCTCGAAAGGTTTAAAATTGTTCGTAGTCAATCTAATATTGGAACGTGTACAATGTACATTGAGGGTCTGTAGATACTTCACTAACACGTATGCAACATAATCGAATACTGGTATGTATATCAGTTCAGTCGGCCGAATCCCCGAGATCCCATTACCGCCGCTCCGTTGAATCCATTCAGCGGATCGCGCGCGAACTTAGCCAATTTACCGCGACCGCCCACCAACGGCTGCATAGTTCCTCTATTCAAATTTCCGATTCGTCCGCTTCGGGCGAACTCGGCTGTTTCCGCCTTCGCGTCGTATAATGGCCGCCGACGCGTGTCAAAGGAAATGAGCGCGACTACGGACCCCGGAAGCTCGCCTCGGGACTCGAGTGACCTTTACCGGCGACCGATTTGATAGTTGATAGTTTATTTTTATGCTCCTAACGAGCAGGAACATACGGATAAAATCGAAAAAGATTATGTGATATAATTCGTGGCATCTCTCTCTATGTATTTGGATTTTAAAGCTTTTCCTCTAATTTGATTTGTCTACTCCGATAGCTGAAATGATTAAAGTACCACTGGTAAGGTAGTGTGTAGTAACGCCGCGTCATGGGACATGAGTTCGAATCCACCTACAATGATCTTGAGATTTCGATGGAGGAAAACATAGTGAGAAAACCATAGCATGGTGGTAGGATTTTTTCAGATACCCGCCTGGCTAGCCTTAAGTTAAGTTGAAAATTTGCCGCCAAATATCAATAGATGTGAGTTTTGAGCTAGTTCTTTCAAAATAAAGACCGGTAATGCACCTGCTATTCCCCTGGTGTTGTGGGTATTTATGGGCGGCGGTGATCACTTACCATCAGGTGACTCGCTTGCTTGTTTGCCCGCTATTACATAAAAGAAAATTACCGTAGACTAATAAAACAGCAATAAATAAAAACAAACAGGCAAATAAAAGTTCGATTTTAAATTGTCGCATATAAATAAATACATATATATTTACTTGTGTATTACCGGTTTGAGAATATATGCAGAAAGGGGAGGGGAGAAATTATACACACTAAAAAATATAAGGAGATGTCATCTTTACATTGGCTATCTCATACGCATGGCACTAAAAACATATTGAAACAGTACTTTTTTTCTACACGCAAAGTACCGTGGATTTTCTTGTAACTGTAACAATGTGTATACATATTCTATTATGGTGGACAGAGTATTTTGATTAACCTAAACGTTACCACATAAACGGATAACAAATAAACGTACATTCGCATTTCTCAATATTAGTAGGAATTATTGATTTATATAATGATAAAGTGCATCTAGTATACACTGGAATTCCAAACAGAATGTCCCAAGTAATATATTATTATCGAATGTATAATTATTCTGCTGTAGATTATCCGTTTTCGGTTATTATATGTAGTTGACAATAACAATAGCCGACCTGTTTTGTCACAATGTATGTAGAAGCAAGCGTTATGTGATTATCAATTTGAGTGAAAGAGATAGAACACCTCACATTGCTCGAATTTAAAATTAAATCAAATAACGCAAATTTATGAACAAACAGATAAACTATGTATGACAGCGTAGATCCCGGAAAGTTGTTCTTTCTTTTTTTTTCGTTTCAAAATCTTAGACCTTACTGCCAACACGTCAAAACACTGGGTTCTATTTTTGTTTCAATGATAAACACGAGGCGAGATAAATCGAATATACAGATAAGTTTAAAAAATTATCAAACCTAATGATTTCTTAGGTTTACGCGAATATTATTCATTGAAATAAAACTAATTTAAACGGATTTTATCGTGGTTATTTATTAAATTTTGATCCCGACGTTTCGAAAGCTTTTCAGCCTTCGTGGTCACGGGGCGGACTGAGGTGTAGGTTGTCCAGAAAGTCTCCTATATCGGACAAACTAAAAGAAATATAGGGACCCGCGTAAAAGAACATATAGATGATGTTAAACACCGACGCTCTACGAAGTCTGCAGTTGCTGAACATTCAGAAGAAGGCTCCAAACATTATCTTCGATTCGACAAGCCACAAATCCTTGCCAAAGAACACCGATTCCTACCTAGGATGATTCGTGAGGCTATTGAAATTAAAAAACATCCAAATTTCAATAGAGAAGATGGTTGGAAGCTAGCACAAGCCTGGGATCCAATTATACATTTAATTAAATCGGAACCCAAAAGACCAATTGCCAGACCTCAAGACACTGTGAGCTCTTTCTGCGTAGATCGGAACACTATAAATATTAAAAATTAAATTGAAGGTAGACACAGTAACATAAACTTTTCTGGACAACCTACACCTCAGTCTGCGCCGTGACCACGAAGGCTGAAAAGCTTTCGAAACGTCGGGATCAAAATTTAATAAATAACCGCGATAAAATCCGTTTAAATTAGTTTTATTTCAATGAATTATCAAACCTAATATAGCCTTGCACAATCTTTTTCCAGTGTCAATATTGAAGAAAATTTGCATTTGTGCATTGATATAATAATTCATATAGATAAAATGAACTATACAACTTTGTTGACTACTTAAGAATCGGCAGTACAGATTAATTCCTTTGCCCATCCCGATCGATGTAAATTATCACTACTACAAAATCAAGATTCTCTCACAAAGTAATCAAAATTAATACGACCACAGATAACTTATTTTATTCTCAAACAAGGTAGAGAGGTAAATCCCGCTTTTGAAAACGGATTTATCTCAGAGAAAGAGCCACTTTAGTCGGATCGCGGACCGTCCGTTATCTCCCGGGAGATCCTTCGTTTGCCATTAAAACTGAACCTTTCATTACTGCCGTTGGTCCTTCCAAGCGCTTTATAAAGAGCTTTTTGAAACCTAGAACTTAGTTTGAATTGGACTTTCAAGCACTTTCCTCCCGGCATGTAAATTATTTAGCGACCCTAATTCTGGGTTAAGTTTTTTAATGAAGGCATAGGTACCAAGGTAAGGAAAGCTACTTTTGTCTTGTATGATCTTCTTGTGTATCTAAATAATGTGATAAAATTCTGCCATTGTGCGTGAAAACCTTAAAACTACTAAATAGATTATTATCATTATTGGGACCAAGTTCCTTGTCGCACGGTACCGACTTGGAGGATGGGACTATACAAAAAAATTATAAATGGACTAAATTATTAAAATAATATAATTTCACTGATATAATGTATAAATAGTCATATGTAACTTGCTATACTCTGTTCTGGGGTCATGTATAAGTAGGCTTACCATAATTACGAAGAGCCAAACCGGGACGCAGAAGAGAAAGAGGCTCATTTTCATTTTGCTTTTCGCTTAATTTGTGTTTTTCATATTGAAATGCAATCAAAATTATTATGAATTGAAAACATATTAATAAATGTGAATATATTTTTTATTAAAAAGAAAAAGAGACAAAGTACAATTAATACAAACAACACAAAAAATTTGGACAGGGATCTCAAACCGGGACTATCTCGGTCAAACCGGGACGTATGGTAAGCCTATGTATAATGATATCATAATATAAGATCTAAATGTACGTACGTGAATACCAATATAAAAAATAAATATAACTAACTGGTTGCTATTTTCTACCTGCTAGGAGACTCAAATATTTTTTTATGTCTCCTCATAAATAGACATGCAAGAAACAAATCTCAATCTATTTGTTATATCAATTTAACATATAATAACAAAGCAAAACCTCATTAATAATTATGGAAAAACTGTAATGTAAAAATTTCAGTCTGTTATAATTTTCCTTATATGTACACAGCTATGTTTTATTTTATATAACATAATCGCATGCATCTCATTCAAAGTTAACCAAAAGAATTTGTCTTGTAGGACCACGCTCGGCAATTAACCACAGAAACATGCAACAAACAGTCATCCCACCATCCAACACATCCAAGCAAACAGAAATAAAGGCAATTAAAAGTGACTTCATAAACCAAACCGCTTATAAGCTACGAAAGTAATAATAAACTAGGTAAAGTTTACGTCGACCGCGAACTCCGACCCTCGGTCTCTTGTCTTTCATTACCGCGACCGCAAAATGTTTGCGGGGCTCATTTAATATGAACTCTAAAGTTAACAGTTCTTAACTAACAAATTCATTATCATAAGTGTATACAGACGAGACCCAAAGCAATGGAATTTAAGTAACATGTGATTTCAAACAGCATTTAAACTTGTAGCTGCGTTTGAAATGAGACGAAATGTTGTGGCTGTAATTTCCCTTATAAATTAAAATTAAGTTTTTTATAGTTTATAATTTTGGCGTGAGGGCCACAATCTCACATAGTGTATTTTTTTTTTGTAGTGAAGTTTTAACGTTATTGCCATAAACGCACCCGATCTTAAGTGACGGTACGGCCCAAGTTGATAGATACGATAACCTGTAGATTAACTGGCTTTCAAGTGCAACTGCCGGAACACACGTTTTGGGTTTTGGCGATAGATTTTCAACTTGACGGTAGATGCTAGCCAGGCGGGCATTTGAAAAAGCCCTGCCACCATACTATGGTTTCATCACGACGTTTTCGTTCACCGAAAGCTCAAGCTCATTGTAGGTGGATTCGAGCTCACGTCCCTTAGCGCGGAGTGCTTACACACTACCACTGTATTTACTTGACGAAAGATTTGCAAACTTGGGAACTGTTGTTAGCCAGACGGGCATTATAAAATGCCCTAACACCATGCTATGGTTTCACCAAAATCTCAGGCTCATTGTAGGGATAGAACTTACGTCAATGGACGCGGCGCCCATTCACCCCAACAACTGTGTTATATACGTTTCTACGAATCTATGCTAATTAATTATGTACATATAGCCACGAAAATTTTTTTTTTTATTATTGTCAATATTTGACTTAGATACAGGTATTAAATCTGCCTGGACGAGAACATTATTTAGCATCGTCCTCTTTGCCCGAATCTCCAAATTTGAACACCAATTGCGAATAACGAAATCCTAAGACATCTGTTCTTAAAAAAAAAAAAAAAAACACCTCTCACTTCAATCCTGTTTTACGTATGAATTCGCGATATATAGAATAAAGAATAGAATGAAGATGGCGCGTAAAGAATAGAGAGGCGGCAAAAATAGCCTACGGTTGACAAAAGTAAATCTATATTCGTATGCACCCGAATGAATTAAATTTAACTCGACATTAACTATTATTATTCATAAACACCACATAAGTATTTCGTTCGTGCGAAATATTTAGACGCTTCGGTTAATGTAAAAATAAAAATGCTTTAGAAATAGCTCGCTCGATTAACTTCGCTACAGCTTTTAACTGCAACGTAATAGCCATGAGAAATGCGATTATCTCAATTTCTTTTTATCGTGCTCCAAGACAAATAAAATATTGCATATCGCTGTACGAACAATCTAAAAGGTTTTCTTTTAACACTTTATAGCTTAAATGTTTATCCACAAACAAATTTAGTAAACTGTCTGGTAAATGCTGCTGCTCGAACACGTCTATATAACTATTTGACGTCACACCATAAGCTCGGTTAAATCACATCCTTTTACTTTACTGGCATCTTAAAGTATTATTCTAACCTTAAGATACAGCACTGTTTTAGGATAAAATGCTCCATGAATCTGGCAAATACAAAAATATTATTTCCAACCCGACTGGTAGTTCCAGAGATCAGGGAGATTGAATACACAAGAAAACTTCAGCTTCATGATATTTATAGAAAAAAAATCTATCGATAAATAAAAAAACACGCTAAAATATAACAAAAAATAGGATTATTTCATTGCCAAACCTCGTTCACAGAAAGCGCCTTCGTAATCTCCATCCCGGCACTCGCAGACTGGTCCATCATCAGTGCTGATGCAGACTCCGCCGTGCTGACAAGGGTCCCGCCTCTCACATGCATCTCCACTACCGTTGCTTACCCTTGATGTCTGTAACAAAAACAAATCTTATTAGATAAACTTTTTAAACTTATAAGTTTAGCGTTCTGGCCACAATCTCATTAGATATTAAGTGACGATACGACCCAAGACGGTGGACATGGTAAGCCTAGTGAAGGGTTTGGCTCTCAATTGCAACTGACGAACACACCTAAAAGTATTTGGTAGTCGATTTTCAACTCGAGTGTGGTAGCTAGCCAGTTGGGCATCAGACAAAGCCCTATCAACATGCTATGGTTTCCTCCGAACGTTTTCCTTCACCGAAATCTCAAGTTCATTACAGGGATCCAACCCACGTTCATTGTCGCGGCGTCCGAACACACAACCAACAGAGCTCTACTATCACTCACTATCGGCATCAAGAACTTTACAAATGATTATATTAAAACTATGTCACCCAGTAGATGTTATTCTGCCCCTTTCGGTAGTTAACGCCATGCCCACTTCAAAAATGTTATCATCATTTATAGTAATGAACCATTGTCACAATAAAAGTAATATATTACATGAGCTATACCTATAAATAATTAGATCATTAACAGACGTACATAAGTGTATTTAAATAAAGACAATTATAACACACTAATCTATATTAATACCAGCTTGTACCTGCGGTTCTGCTCGCTATTGAATTCGTCATACAAATCGGATGATGCAATAAAATGTTTCATACAAAGTTTATCCTCGGTCTCTCTTTCTCTCTCTCCTCTTCCAATAAGTTTTTCGCGCAAAAAGTAGCCTATCACCGTCTCCAGGTTCCCATTTATCTCTATTTCAGAATTCATCAAAATCGATTCAGTGGTTTAGGCGTGAAAGCGTAACCAACAAACAAAAGCTCACTTTCGCAGTCATAATATCAGTAACAATGAGGATTATAAAACGGAAAAGTTTGTCTGTTTATTTGTTTGAACGCGCTAATGTTAAAAACTACCGGTCGGATTTCAAGGTCTTTCAAAAATATCGCAGTTATAGAAGAAGGCCTTAAGCCTTTACTTAACATCACAGAACCACCGAAAGGAACAAAGCGGTATTATATCATATTACCGTAAGCAGTATAATATCTTTATTTTAGGTTTAGCTTTATGGCCATAATCACACATGATCTTAAAGTGACGATACGGTCCAAGTTGGTAGATACGCTAAGCCTGTGAAGGAACTGGCTCTCAAGTACAACTGCCCGAACACACCTATTAGTATTTGGTGGCAGATTTACAACTTGAGGGTAGTAGGTAGCCAGGCGGACATTATAAAAAGCCCTACCACCATGCTTTGGTTTCCTCACGATGTATTCTTTCACCGAAGGCTCAAGCGCATTGTAGGTGGATTCGAACTCACGTCCCTTGACGGGAAGTCATACACGCTACCACTGAGCTGTCATCGCTTCGAGAATAATTATATTATAATTAATAAGAAGATTTAATATATCCACGAATTACATAACATATAACTACACTACTTCGAATTACTTATTGTGTGTTGAATTTTTTGATAATTAAATTATAATTTATAGGGTTTTATACGGTAATTATATTCGTTTTCTTATTATCGCATAAAAATGAAAAATTTATAACGTTTTAACGATCACTAAGTTGAGGAGATGAAGACATAATAACCGGAAATGTTAATTCGCCTATAAACCTTTACGATATCTCGTAAACTTCACTTTCCTATTTTTTACCTCGAACCAAGAAGTATTCTAGAGATAATTTAATAAAATATCAACGCACATACGCACATGTCCTAACAACATATTACTGTAATGTGTAACATGTAAATACATTATTATTATAAAGCAGAAAAGTTTGTTTGAACTCGCTAATCTTAATAACAAACAGTCAGATTTCAATAATTATTTTCGCGTTTGATAGAACAGTGATCAGTTTAAGATATTCACATTACGATACATGTTTGAAGCAATGATAGCTCAGTGGTAGTGTGTACGACTTTGCGTCAAGGGACGTGAGTTCGAATCCGACCACCTACAATGAGCTTGAGCTTTCGGTGATGGAAAATATAGGAAACCATAGCATGGTGGTAGGGCTTTTTCTGATGCCCGACTGGCTAGCTGCCACCCTCAAGTTGAAAATCTGCTGCCAAATACCAATAGGTGTGTTCCGGAAGTTGCACTTGAGAGTCAGTTCCTTCACACGTTTAGCGTGAACATTACGCTAAACATTAACTTTAAAAAAAATCGCCAATAGGAGAAAGACTATATTGAAAGAAGTTACTAGAACTGGCAAAATTATTTTATCATTTTTAGTTAATAGTACAAATTGGAAAAGTTTATTTGTTTGATTGCGCTAAACTTAAAAACTACCAGTGGCTATTAAAAAATCTTTTCTATAGCTAATAGCGCAATCATTGGCGAAGATTTTAGACTTTTTCACATTACGCTACCACCAAAATAATAAATAACGAACGAAATCACGGACACAGGTAGTCTTTACATATATAAAAATTGTAACCGAGTTAAAATTAGTGCGTAATTTGTAATCCCGATGTATGTCAAAAACTAATTATTCCATATTTTTGTCTGTTTGTTTATTTGTATGCAAATTATTCTGAAAATGTTGGACAGATTTTAATAAAACTTCTTACGATAATATTTAATTTTACGGATTAACATATAGGAGATACTTAACTGATAACATTTAAAATATCTTTCGAAATTGGGGATAAAAGTTAGAATTTGGCTATATGCAAACTCTTTTGTACATTATGTCTTAAAATAATAATAAATATAATTCAAATCAACAATCACAATTAAAAAATTCAAAAAATCACGTATCCTTCGGAATAGTTCGCAATTAGATATAGTATATTTATATCTTAATCTAAAACCCATATTTATCTTTTTACATTAAAAACCAATGAATAAAAAAGAAACCCAAGTAAAGTCGACTTTATCTAAGATATCATTTGTACACCAAGATTCAATTCTCAGAGACACTTTGCGGAGGGAGCAGAAATAAAATCAACCATTCGGAAAACGTTAAACTCAATGGTCAACATGACCTACTATTCCGTTGAAAATAGGAAAAGTCGGAAAACCCGGTACGAGTGTAATATATCACGGCGAATGCTTCTTGAAAATTGAAATACTTATTCAAATTCCAATATGTTGGGAGATATTCGTAGCGCTACATCATTTGTTGTTGCTACGGCGTAGCTGACATTACGTAGCACGTACTTGCTACGCCGTAGGCAACTAGAAGAAAATTAGACAGTTTTATTTATGAATGTGATTGTCCCGGCAAATGTTATTCTTTCCTTTCCACTGTAATAATTCAGCCACTACGCTCTCTATTAATTTCCAGAATATTATAAAACATTCCCCGTAAAAAGACCTAACTAATATTGTAAATGCGATTGTTAGTTTGTTTCTTCGAGTACAGAAAAATCCAATAAATAGAAAAAATCATTTTTAGTGAATAGCATAATGAAATCGCAGTCAGACCTTGTACATATATAAATTCATGTTCCAATTTTGCATAGTAATTCGTAAAAGGGTTTATGTATAAAGATGATAATTTAATATATTAAAATCACGTAACAATCTGTTTCGTTTTTTAAAAAGTATCCAATATGGTAACTCCATTAGCGTGTCAATTTTATAAACTCGTATTTAGTTGTTACAGTGTGATGTGTGCCTAAACAGCGAGACATACAAATAAAAAAAAACCTTTGTAATAATATTCAAGAAACATGCGATGGCAACTCAATCAGTAATGTGTACGAACGCCGCGTTAAGAAACGTGAGTTTGAATCTACCTCTAATGAACTTGAGTTTTGGTGAAGGAAAACATCGTGACGAAACTATAACGTGGTGGTAGGGATTTTTCGAATGCCCATCTGGCTCAATACTATCCTAAAGTTGAAAATCTGCCACCAAATACCAACAGGTGTGTTCCGGCAGTTGCACTTGAGAGCCAGTCCTTCGACAGATTTAGCGTATCTACCAACTTGGGCCATATCGTCACTTCAGATCAGATAAATTTATGGCCATAACGCTAAGCCATAACTATAAATAATTAATTTCCACTGCAATAAGCATGAGAGAAAGTAATTAAAAGAGCACTTTCAACGAGTAACACATAAGTATAATTTAATTGATAGGTTTTTTTAAATATATAGGTTAACTATAAAAAAAAAACAGTGTCCACCATCGATCCAATTACAATGAGTTCTTAGCGTCAATAACTTAGATATAACTTAATTGATAAGGTTTTTTTAAATATATAGTTATAAAGGCATAGCTCGATTGTAATTTTGTTCACACGAAACTCTGAACACGAACATTATGTAGTTTTAATAAAATTGGTTTCCGACTTTATCCGTGTACGATCGAAACGTATTTTCGTGGCCCGAATGAAAATATTCATAATTACTGCGTACCTTTGCAACACTATTTTTATTATAAAACTGCCCTAAATTTTGCTACATTTTAATTAAGTCAGTATTAAATTTTATAATTAAATATACATATATATACAATAGCTACTGTCAAAAAGTTTAGTATTTTTCCCTCTTTTATGTATCAACCGTTTTTTTTTTTTAAATCAACGACTCAATGTAAGCCTGTACAGATTTAACGTCGATGGACGTGGGTTCAAACCTCTGCAATAAACCTGAGCTTTCGGTGAAGGAAAACATCGTGATGATAGCATAGCATAAGGGTAGAGCTTTTTTAATGCCCGCCTGACTAACTTCCTTCAGGTTTAAAATCTACAGCCTTGTTCCGGTAGTTGCATCTATTTTCTAATTTACCTGAAGTCAAGTTACGACGTGCCTCAAAACAATGGGCAGGGTAAGCCTAGAGGAGAGACTCTTTCTCATGAGCGATTGTCTCAACACAATTATAGGTATTAGGTGGAAGATGATCAATATAAGGACAGTGAAAATGTAAGCATTAGAAAATGACTTACCAATATAGATTGTTAAAGAATACTAATTTTTATTGCATAGGGTTTGAACTCGCATCTCTTGACACGGCGTCAGTACACGCTACCACCAGTACTACGGTACAAAACCTCCACGGAACTTAAAGAAACAAAGGATTAAAAATGTACCTACTGTAAAAGAATCTACAACGTAACGGTGACATGTTTGAAATAAATTTTACGCGTTATAACCATCACAAGGGGTAGGTAACGGATAAGTTGTGTGTGATCATCAATTACCACTTAATTAAATGCTTGGCCGAGTATGCGAATCCGTGTAGGCGTTTTGTCAGAGCGGTTGAAAACACACGTATCACTATCACGCACGTCGGAGCCGCGTTTTTACGGTATGCGATGTTCATACTCTTAACTCCCAATTGCGGACACCTTCTAGAGTATTTTTTGTTGTACTGGTTAAAACCAATCTGGCTTGCACGTGTGATAAAATAATAATATATTTTTATATAGTTAATAGGTCTAGCTTTATTGCCACAATAAATGTTCTATGCTGAATTCCAATCTTCAGCGTTTTAGGGTTCACTCTATAATTTACGCTTTTATATAAATGTAGATCAAAATTATTAAGTTTGAGATAAAAGTAAGCGCCATTTATTCAAATTACTGGTAGCGTGTACTGACGCCACGTCCATAGAAGTGAGTTCGAATCCACCTACAACAAACTTAAAATTTCATTGAATGAAAAACAATGTGACATATCATGGTAGCTTTTTTTTAATACTCGCCTGGTTAACTACTGCCCTCAAATACCTACAGGTGTGTTTCGGCAGTTGCATTTGAGAGTCAATCTCTCCACTAGGCTTAGCGTGTCCACGATCTTAAACCACATTGTCACTTAACATCAGTTGAGATTGTGGTTATAACGCTTAATCTGAACTTAAAAAGACTGTAAATGCTTTAAAAGACCAAATTTATTTCTATTTTGTTGTTATATTAACTGAACTAAACACTGGTGGTTTTAAATAATTGTATGAGTATACATGAAGACGTATTAGTTTATGGACATCTAATTTTATATATAAAATAATTAAAACTTTATTCAGTTTAGGGCAGGCGCTTATAAACGTCAAAACTATCACCGGTTCGGAAGTAAAGTCTAATAAAAATAAGTAGTAACCAAGTATACTTCAAGAAAAATTTAATCGATATATGTATAATTGTTTAAACGTTCTGATTTTCATGTCGTATGTTTTCATTAGAATACCAGCACAGTGCCCGCTGCGGGTAACGTGCGAACGCGTGGGCGGGACGTTGTCCTACCCACGCTTTGCCCTTTACGAAGTTGCACAAATTTAATTTCTATTTTCCCAAATACAATAAATAAGTACTTCGCGGGAGCGTGGAATCACCGGTATTCGACAATTGGTCATGTCAATAATATCTCTATAGAAATTCTCTCATTGTAGATATCATTTATAATGGCTGACCCGATAGACGTTGTCCTGTCCTAACTTCATAGTTAAGACAGGATTTTCATATATTGAATTCAAATTGGTACAATTAATAAAAATAAAAAAATTCAAAAACATAATGTTTACTGCTATAACTGACTTCTAGTTATGTAAAATTGATATTGCAGTTAAATTTTTTTTTTAATTTTTATTAAATTTTCTGATATTCCAGTCAACTTCCTTGATTTTTTCTTACATAAGAATCTTCATCTGACGATAATTAACCCAACAAAAAAGAATTAGCGAAATTGTTCCATCTGTTTGCGAGTGATGTGATGACTAAGGGAAATAGAAATTCATTTATATACGTATATAAATATTAAATATATATAAATATTGCTTATAATGCATAAAACATTTTAAAGTTACAAAAAAAAATCCATTTTATTTTGTGGGTATTAAGGTATTTTCGCTTTCTCTAATGCACAGCTGACAAGATACTACCCTCAATTACAAAATCTGCTGCCGAATACCTATAGGTGAGTTCCGGTACTTGCACTTGAGAGTCAGTCTCTCCAATAGGCTTAACGTGTCCACCATCTTGGACTTCACCATCACTTAACATCATGTGAGATTGTACCCATAACGGTAAGCTTATAAAGAATAATTTTTTTTATAAATAATCAAAAATCATCCTCGGATTATTGTTTTTGGAAAATATTTATTTACAGATTTAGGTGAATGACAGTTTAGTTTCATATAAATTAACTCACGTAAAATTCACTCACAACAATTTGATTTGGTTATCATAATCGATTTTCGAAGCGATGATAGCGCAGTAGTAGTGTGTACGACTTCGCGTCAAGGGATGTGAATTCGAATCCTACCACCTACAATGAGCTTGAGCTTTCGATAAAGGAAAACATCGTGAGGAAACCATAGCATGGTGGTAAGGCTTTTTCAAATGCCCGCCTGCCTAGCTAACACCCTCAAGTTGAAAATCTGCCGCCAAATACCAATAGGTGTGTTCCGGCAGCTGCACTTGAGAGCCAGTTCCAACACAGGCTTAGCATGTCTACCAACTTGGGCCGTATCGTCACTTAAGATCAGGTAAGTATATGGCCATTACGCTAAGCCTTAACTATAAAAAAAAAACAAGTCTCAGAAACACATAATACCAACCGACTTTGTAGTGTCAATTTAGTTGTCGGTGCACGAAAGCGTCGTGATGAATCAATGAAATCATTTTGCATAATTATCAATTCTCAGCAACACGTAACACCAACCGACTACATGGTCTCTATTTAGATGTCACTACATATTCACTCTCACAATTTTACCCTTAACAAAGCATAATACGTATTATGACTTCAAAAAATCCACCTGTAAAAACTTAGAACAATTACAACGAGAAACATGTTTCAACACCTCGCTTAATTGACTGACGAATTAATTAAAAATAGCCCAGAAAGCCTCCTAATTCCCAGCGTTTTACGTGCGAAACCCGCGCCCGCCCCGGCAATAAAGGGCTAATGAGTACCATCGAGTCCGTATAAACGCGTACCTTCACAATCCTCCCTGGCGATACCCGGGTTTTTTCCCTGCAATAAATATTTTTTAGTTTTCGGTTCCGTAAATTGGTTCTCCACGAAGATCGTATTACAATGTACGTAAGAATTTAACAGTATATATTTTATATACTTAACCGGCTGGCTCTATATACTTTATCCTACCCTTTTTAACAGTTAATAACGCGACACAACAATACCTATCGCGTTCAAGAATAACATTATAGATAGTTGGTAGTGTGTACGGAAGTCGTGTCAAAGGTCGTGAATTCGAATCCACCTACAATGAGCTTGAGCTTTTGAACGAAAACCATCGTGATGAAACAGTACTATGGTGGTAGGGCTCTTTCTAATGCTCGCCCGGCTAGCTACGACCCTCAAGTCGAAAATTTGTCGCCAAATACCTATAGGTGGGTTCTGGGAGTTGCGTTTGAGAGCTAGTCCCTCGTGTAGACTTAACGAGTCCACCATCATGAACCATATCGTCACTTAAGCGAGATTGTGATCATGCCGCTAAACATTAATCATGAAATAAAATCTTAACCCTGGAAAAATACATATATGTCTATAAGTCTTTCGAAACTTTTGACTCGGTAAAACCAATTTTTAAAATGTCACCAAAGATATATAACTACCCACGTGCTTACGTAAGTATACCTTTTTTTTCATTTACCAGCCATTTTTATTCTATCTACCTTTTTTATTGATTTCTTAGGTTTACGCGAATATTATTCATTGAAATAAAACTAATTTAAACGGATTTTATCGCGGTTATTTATTAAATTTTGAACCCGACGTTTCGAAAGCTTTTCAGCCTTCGTGGTCACGGGGCGGACTGAGGTGTAGGTTGTCCAGAAAAGTTTATGTTACTGTGTCTACCTTCAATTTAATTTTTTATTACTGATAGTGTTCCGATCTACGCAGAAAGAGCTCACAGTGTCTTGAGGTCTGGCAATTGGTCTTTTGGGTTCCGATTTAATTAAATGTATAATTGGATCCCAGGCTTGTGCTAGCTTCCAACCATCTTCTCTATTGAAATTTGGATGTTTTTTAATTTCAATAGCCTCACGATAATCTCTTCCTTTCTTAGATGTTTTAGTTATCCGTAATCCTGATCAGTCTTTAGGCCATACTGTGTACAGAAAAATGACCCATACAGATAAATACCTGAATGGAGAATCTCACCACCATCCCAAACAGTTAGTTACCGTGGGTAAATCTTTGTTTCAGAGAGCACAAGGAATCTGTGACGAGGAACATCTGGCTGCTGAGCTGCGACATGTCAAGCAAGTACTGCGTGATAACAAGCTCTAAATTCCACGCCGCCGTCACGGAAACCGAGTGAAACCAGCCACAGTAGAACGTGTACCTGTTGTGTTACCTTTTGTAAGAGGGGCACAGACAAGATTGGCTATGTACTGAAGCGTGCTTCAATTAAAACTTACTTCAAGCCGCCCAAGAAGATTAGTCAATTTTTACCACCTGTCAAGTGTCATATACCTCTACAAGAACAGGGCGTATACAAAATAGAATGTGACTGTGGCCTCTCCTATATCGGACAAACTAAAAGAAATATAGGGACCCGCGTAAAAGAACATATAGCTGATGTTAAACACCGACGCTCTACGAAGTCTGCAGTTGCTGAACATTCAGAAGAAGGCTCCAAACATTATCTTCGATTCGACAAGCCACAAATCCTTGCAAAAGAACACCGATACCTACCTAGGATGATTCGTGAGGCTATTGAAATTAAAAAACATCCAAATTTCAATAGAGAAGATGGTTGGAAGCTAGCACAAGCCTGGGATCCAATTATACATTTAATTAAATCGGAACCCAAAAGACCAATTGCCAGACCTCAAGACACTGTGACCTCTTTCTGCGTAGATCGGAACACTATCAGTAATAAAAATTAAATTGAAGGTAGACACAGTAACATAAACTTTTCTGGACAACCTACACCTCAGTCCGCCCCGTGACCACAAAGGCTGAAAAGCTTTCGAAACGTCGGGATCAAAATTTAATAAATAACCGCGATAAAATCCGTTTAAATTAGTTTTATTTCAATACCTTTTTTATTATTATCATATTGTGCAAAGTGAATGCACTGTACCTGATGTTAAGTACAACACAATACAAATCAGCGAGGGATAAGAATGTACAGAATTCACTGGCAGTGAACGCTATCATTCCGGCCTGCTACCGAAATGTATCTTGTACTAGCATTTACCTGCAGCTTCGTACGGGTTAATATTGATTTTATCGAACAAATCGGATGACGAAACATAATGTTTCATACAAAGTCTATTCCTGCCTCTACCTCAATTCCAATAGGTTTTTCACGCCGAAATATTTGCCTGTCACTTTCTCCAGGTTCCCATCTATCTCTATACCAAAATTCGTCACAGTCGATTCAACAGTTTACGCGTGAAAGCGTAACAAACAAATAAAATTATTTTCGCATTAATAATATTAATAAAGACTAGCTGAGTCCGCGACTCCTTTCGCGTGGAACGAAAACTATCATTTTCATTAAACAAGTTGTTATATAGCCTACGTTACTCAGAGCTGATGTAACATTCTAGTGGTGAAAGAATTTTTGATATTGGTTAGTGGTGCGAGAGTTTATTCGTTACAAACAAAAATACAAATCTTTCCCCTTTATAATTTTAGTATATATAGAAGTATAGATAAGGGTAAGGAAGTAAAGATTCTATGTGAGAATATACTATTAAACCAGGAATTCATTACTACCGCCACGGTTACAGCAGCAGTACGCAATTTGCATTAAGTTGACACGTGTAATTAGCGAAGCAATAACAGGGGATGTTCCACTCGGCGGGTGACGGAGCACCCTAGACATTTATTGGATCGCGCGACGAGAGACAAGCTATTACTCCTCGACTACACGTTCATGTATTAAACAACATGTTATCAATTTGTAATACACTAGCTTTTACCCGCGACTTCCTTCGCGTGGCAGTAAAAGTTATTGTACCAAAAATTATATAAAGTAGGATGTACGTTATTTCGCAAGTTTTTTCAAACGCCCCGTAAATTTCCAGTTTATACCCCAAAAATAAATATCAGAACCAAATAAGCCCTTAAATTTCATATTAACCCGTGCCTAAAGCATAATAAATTTTCCATTACATGAGATTTTTGCTTTGAATTTTTCACATTAAACTTGAATAATTTATGGAAGTCAGACTTTATCGCAAAAACATAAGAGATGATTTTCGCAGCGCATTTAAAACCCTAGAAAAAAAGCAAAAAAACTCATATTATTTAAATGGGAAATGTATTATGATTTAGACACGGAATAATATGAATATTAAAGGCATATTTAGGTCTGAAATTTATTTCTAAGACCTATATGAGTATAGTATACTTTAGTAGGAGTTATAGTTTTAAAATGTAAAAGTAGGGGGCGGGCGTTTGAAAAAAAAAACAAACAACTTGAGAAATAACGGACACCCGAATATATAGCAATGTATTAGATTCTCTCATTGAATTCTAATATTATAAATGTAAATATGAATTTGTATATATATTTATTATTTTATTTTAAAAGGCACTGATACAGATATAAGATTAAATCAAAAGCAACTTGAAAAAATTGGAGATGTAGCGATGATAGCTCAGTGGTAGTTAGTACGACTTTGCGCCAAGGGACGTGAGTTCGAATCCAACCACCTACAATGAGCTTGAGCTTTCGGTGAAGGAAAACACCGCGAAGAAACCATAGCATGGTGGTAGGGCTTTTTCTAATGCCCGCCTGGCTAGCTACCACCCTCAAGTTGAAAACCTGCTGCCAAATACCAATAGGTGTGTTCCAGCAGCTGCACTTGAGAGCCAGTTCCTCCATAGGTTTAGCGTGTCTACCAACTTGGGCCATATCGTCACTTAAGATCAGGTGAGATTATGGCCAAAATGCTAAAACTTAACTATAAAAAAAAATCCACTAAATATATAATTAATATTCATTTACTTTACTTTGTTCATTGAAATAAAATTAATTTAAACGGATTTTATCGCGGCTATTTATAAAATTTTGATCCCGACGTTTCGGAATTTTTTCAGCCTTCGTGGTCACGGGGCGGACTGAGGTGTAGGTTGTAAAGGGTAAATTGAAGGTAGAAACAGTAACATAAACTTTTCTGGACAAACAAACGTCGGGATCAAAATTTAATAAATAACCGCGATAAAATCCGTTTAAATTAGTTTTATTTCAACTTTGTTCTCTTTCATACCTAACTTCTTATAGGATCACCATGAAATGTTACATACACGACACAAGAAAGTCACAAGAATGGACATTTTAGAAACAGGGTGTGTTAAAGATCAACATGACCGACATTAAAACTTTACGTAGGCGAGGTTAATAATACGACATACAAATTATATCGTATTAAATAATACGTTTTCGAACGCTACATACAATGTTCACGTCGATACTTTTTTTATAGTGTATAGGCTATGTTAAGCTCAGCCCATGTTAAGTGACGATGTGGCCCTTGATGGTGGACACGCTAAACCTATCGAGGGACTGGCTGTGAAGCACAATTGTCAGAACACACCTATAGGTAATTGTGCGATAGATTTTCTACTTAAGCTTGGTAAGCCAAGCAGGTATAAGGAAAAGCCGTACCACTGTACTATGAATTCATCAAGATGTTTTCCTTCACCGAAAGCTAATGCTCATTGCAGGGATTCGAACTCACGTCTTTTGACGCAGCCCCGTACACGTTACCAGTGAGTTATCATCGCTTCATACTGAATGCGACTGATGTGATATGCTTTCTGAGGTATCGCGGGTATAGCAGTGACGCGGGAACTACATCTCTCTTACTCCATTAGTCGACTCGAACCGACTTTACCCGAACGGGCGTTACATAACTGAGCATTCGAGGTCAGTTTCATTCAATAACCACAAAATAAAGTGCACCCAAAGCAGTGTTCACTTCAGACACTTTCCTAGTGGTACAGATAAATTTACCAGAGTACCGTAATTTTACGAAGCCATTTGTAAAAAGTTAAAAGATTATTCCGCGAAAACTGTAATGCAAGAAACTAAAGTATATATCAAATATGAAAGACTAAAAGTCTCAGTGGTAAACCCGCCGTGAAGATACAAGAATCCCCCGAGACCGCCAGTCGAAAATAATTCTTTTTCCAGATGACGAATGGTCTAGACTTTGAGGAAAACTTTTATAGTCTAGCATTTTATTTTTCCAGCTTAAATCGGAGCCGCCTTTTTCGGATCGTCATAAATCATTTTCAAAGTGAAATCGCTTATGAAAATATGATTACTTATACATTTATATACAAACTATGTGTGTCTGTGACGTCGTTCTGTCAAACTAAAAATTAAGACATTATTTTTTTGCCGTCTTTGTAGCTTTTTTCAAAGCAGCTTTTCTCAAAACGCTTTGGTAGCGTGATGATAAAAGCGTATAGCTTTTTTCAATAATCACACTATCGAATACCAAAAAATATTGATATCCAACTTGTAGTTCTCAATATTAGCGCGTTCAAACAAACTTTTACCTTTTACATATATAATATTGTTACATTTGATGAATCAGATGTTATAAATCGGAAAACTAGTCGTTTCGGCACAGAGCAATACACCGAGACAGTGTCACAGACTTACGACTCGGATGCAGGTTTAAGAGGCCTCTTAGTCGAAGATCGTCAACACTCACCTTCTCCACTCGTGCTTCTCACTCTCTGTCAAGTATAAATCATTCCCGATAGTGATTTATAACATAAATATCAAATATTGTCAATAAAACATTAATATAAATCTTACATACCTTCGGTAACGTTCCAGCTACGTATGACGAATACGCCTCAAGTGCTTCGCTTACGCTGTTTCATAGCTACGCTTGCCTCGCATTTACGTAGTAATCGGTATTATAAACCACTCTCCAAAAATTCACCTCTAACAGTATTAACATTATTAGATAGGAAGAAAAAATAGTTTATTTACCGCTTATTACAGATAATTTCTATAGTATTTTGTATTTTTATGCACTATATTTATAGATATTTTCTTTTTATTTTGTTACGTAGCTACTGACATGTTTTAGCGGTGTCATTAAAAAATGGAAATATTATTTTTTCTAACGTAATTTCCTTAAACTTCGATCATTCGATGAACACTAGATTGGAACATCGGATAGATTTTGATAACATTCAATTTAATTAAGTAATGAGAGCTTAGTAGTTAATGCGTGCTCACGCCTCGTCAATGGACGTAGGTTCGAATTCTTGCAAGGAGCCTGAGCTTCCGGTGAAGAAAAAATTTGTGATGAAAGTATAATATGGTAATAGATCTTTTTATTATCCCCACCTGACTATTTAAACCCGTCAAGTTGAAAATATGCCGTCAGGTGTGATCCTGCAGTCGCATCTGAAAATCAATCCCTTCACTAGGCTTAGCATGTCTACCATCCTGAGCCACATCGTTACTTAACATCAGGTGATTACGCCATTAGTTGCCATTACGCTAAGCCTACAAAGTATAAATAGAGATTGCGTTAATAACAGTCATATTTAGCATTACAATACAATGACCGTATACTTGAAAATTAGACGTCACAATTATACAGAACATAAAAACAATATTTTACCTAACTCCGGCCTTCTATTTAGAACATAATTAAACATTTAAGCCGACAAAAGTCGACATCAACTAGAAGTCATAAAAGGAGAGGGCGTACGTACATTTTTATAATTCAGTAGCACTTTTGCGGAAACCCTAATATACCGTTCGGCGAAAATGCTAATTGAGGTCGGGGGGTACTTAGAAAAAAATATAAATACTTTTAGAACGTTCATTTAATATTGTCGAAAGAACCTTTTTAGTAACTCGATCTGGTAACTAGAAGTAGTAAAAAAAAACATACTATAAAAGTGAATTAGTTCTCAGCTGATACGTTCCAGATGAAAGGAAACATAATGATGAAACTATATCAGAAAATAATCCAAACGAAGAGTGAAAGTATTACAAATGAATTGCCTAAGTAATAAGTGTTTGAATATAATGATTTCTTATGTTTACGCGTATATTATTCATTGAAATAAAACTAATTTAAACGGATTTTATCGCGGTTATTTATTAATTTTGATCCCGACGTTGAGTAACATGAACTTTTCTGGACAACCTACATCTCAGTCCGCTCCGTGACTACTAAGGCTGAAAAGTTTTCGAAACGTCGGGATCGAAATTAATAAATAACCGCGATAAAATCCGTTTAAATTAGTTTTATTTTAATGAAGTGTTTGAATAGTTTTATGTATATAATTTAGTTTAATTTTCTTAGCTTCTTTTCTTATTATATCTTACATTTTTGAATTTAATGCTAATGTTGTTGTAGTTGTATTGTGTCTTGTTATTCTTTTTTTTTTGTTTATCATCAATTATTATTATTATTATTTAATTTTTAATAGGTCGATATCCAATAACACGCTTGACATTATATGTTTTATGATATAAGTGGAAACTTAATTGGAATATGATAATTTATTGTGTATACATTTCTAAAGATAAAGAACTGTATGTAACCCAAATTAATAAATAGTATGGTCGCAGAGTTTTTTTCTAATACCCATGCGGCTTAGCAACGACTCTCAAGTTGAAAATCTGCCGCCTAATATATACGTGGGACGTCAGTTCGAAGACACGTAGAATGAGCTTGAGCTTTAGGTAAAGGAAAACATCGTGAGGAAACCATATTATGGTGGTAGGGCTTTTCTAATGCCCGCCTGGCTAGCAACCATTCTTAAGTTAAAAATCTGCTGCTAAATACCACCAACAGGTGTGTTCCGGAAGTTGCACTTGAGAGCCAGTCCCTCCACTAGCCTTGCCGTGTCCAAAATCTTAGGCCATATCGTAACTTAATAACGGATGAGATTGTATTTATATCATTAAAGGAATAAAGTACTAAATAAAAGATTAACGCTTCATAGAAATTTATTATTTCCGAGACGCTACCTTTTAATACTTTTTTTTTAATTTCTTTTTATTTATAGTTAAGGTTTAGCGTTATGGCCATAAACTCACCTGATCTTACGTGACGATACGGCCCAAAGTGGTATATGAACTGGCTAGCAAATGCAACTGCCGGAACACACCAACTGGTATGGCGGCAGATTTTCAACTTGAGGATGGTTGCTAGCCAGGCTGGCATTAAAGCCCTACCAACTTGCTATGGTTTCCTCACGATATTTTCCTTTACAAAAAACTCAAGCTTATTGTAGGTGGATTCGAACTCACGTCCCCTGACGCGAAGCCGTACTCACTACCACTGCGCTATCATCGCTTATTTCGCACTTTTCTGATTATCAATCGATTGCTTTGTTATTTGTTTAGTAACTATTGACGACCTATCACGTTGTCCTTTATAACTAGTATTATAGATACGAAGGTAAGTTTGTTTATTACGCTTTCGCGCCTAACCTATGAATTTTGGTATAGAGATAGATGGGAATACAGAAACGGTGATAGGCTATTTTTCCTTGTGAAAAACTTATTTCAAGTGGAGTAAAGAGGAGCGTAAGCTTTGTATACAGCTTTTTATTACGTCATCGTATATATATGAGCAAATCAATATTAACGCGATTGTTTTTTTTTTATATTTACTTAAGGTTTAGCGTTATGGCCATAATGTCACCTGATCTTAAAGTGACGGTACGGCCCAAGCTGGTAGACACGCTAAACCTGTGGAGGAACTGGCTCTCAAGTGCTGCTGCCGGAACACACCTATTGGTATTTGGCGGCAGGTTTACAACTTGAGGGTGGTAGCTGGTAAAAGCTAGTGTATATTATGTAATTGTATAGTGTGTAATTGGAAAATAATTGTCATTCGAGTTTAAACGTTTTTTTTTTTTTTTTCAATTGTCCAATAATGTTTATCGTCCCATGTCGACCAATGAGCGAACACGTATTAATAACGCGTAGGTATAAATTGTATGAATAATTGATAAAACTCGGTTGCGTTTACACGACTTTTTACGAATGACTCGAACGTCAAGCGACGAAAGCGCTGAAAGATTAAAAAGTAATCGAGTATGCACCGTGTAATGGATTTTTAATGCTGCCTCCATTCACGATAGGCATCGTTGAATATTCTCACAGTTGGTCTATTTAAGCGCTTTTAAAGTTCGATTTCGTGTTACCTTTTTCTAATCTCCACCTTTTTTTTTCAGTCCTGTACACACTTAGTCAGGATAATTACCTGTTCCATTGAATACTGTTTAAGACGTGTGTTGCAAGATAATTTTCTATTTTTCTCTTTATTGAACCTTAAGGTGTTTAGCGGTAGATAAGTCTAATATAACCTACTCAGTACCCACGGACTGGACTTACGTCCACAGAGTACGTGTCAATCACATCGTACTCTGACCTTAAAATATCTATAAAAATGACTAAGAATTAATGGCAAAATTCCATAAAATCTTGGCTTTGTTACTTGCAGCTGCAGCCAAGATTTTGTGGAATGTATACTGATTCATTATATTAAGTTTTAAGTGATTTATAACAACATTAAAGCGTACCCTCCCAGTCCCAAGGAATTAGGTAAGGTATGTACTAGTTAGTAGGAATACCTGCCATTTGTTGCCTTATCAGGGTGAAGCGGGTTTGTCATGATTTATATTTTTATAATTAATTTCACTGATTTAATAAGGTTTTTATAATGTGATTACTAAAAAAAATTACTAATATAATGCAAAAGTTAGTTTGTGTGTTTGTTATACTTTCACGCCTAAAACGCTTAATCGATTATGATGACTAATGGTATGGACTTAGATATGAATCTGGAGACGGTGATAGACTATTTTTCTTGCAAAAAAATATATTAGAAGTGGGATAAACGAAGGGATAAGCTTTTTTTTAAAATTGTTAACATACTTTTACGCCTAAAACGCTTAATCGATTATGATAACTAATGGTATGAACTTAGATATGAATCTGGAGACAGTGATAGACTATTTTTTCTTGCAAAAAAATATATTTGAAGTGGGATAAACGAAGGGATAAACTTTAAAAAAAAAATTATTATACTTTTACGCCTAAAACGCTGAATCGATTATGATGACTAATGGTATGGACTTAGATATGAGTCTGGAGACGGTGATAGACTATTTATTCTTGCAATAAATAACATATTAGAAGTGGGATAAACGAAGGGATAAACTTTTTATATATTTTTTTTATTATGTTATCTGATTTGTTTGGCAGAATCAATATTAAAGGGAGCGAAGCTGCAGGGAAAATCTAGTGTTAAACATACTTTTATATTACCTTTTTACTCTAACAGCTCTAGGAATAATTAAGCTGCTCAGGGAGACAGGTAGCGACCTGCTCGATAAACATATAAAAGCGGTTATCTATAACGTAATTTGTAGAACGTACTTGATAGTTCCTAACATTAGCACGTTCAAACAAAGAAACAAACTTTTCCACTTAACAATTTTAATATAGATTTTTCGTTTAAACGCAGCATTGATTCATTTACACCCGGATTTTGACGTCAGTTAAGCCACGTTCTCGTTATTGCCGGATAAGAAAGGTCTTTACCGGTACAAATCGCTTTGGCACCTCAAATCCCGACCGGTGACACGTTGAAAAATCGTTTTTTTTTTCAATGACGCATTCACAATACGCGAGAAACGTTTCAAACTTTTATCTTCGACAATATTTCATCTCACTTGTTTTATATTATTTGTCGATATTCTTTTCCTATAAATTTTACGTATACATACATTTTATGTATTTATATATGTTTTTTTTTACATTTTACTGTGTGTGTCCCTTTGTACGCGCATCACTATAAAACTACGTGATTTATTCTATGTAATTTGACATTCGAGTAATTAATATGAAAGTATTATACATACAATATATTATAAAATAATTTGTATGTTGAAAAACTGAAGGGTTGTCCTGAGATAAGGGGTTAATTTTTTTATACGCTAATCAGCATTAAACAGGCAGACGGCCCATCTGATGTTAAATGATTACCGTCGCTATGGCCAGTTGCAACACCAGGAATGTTACAGCCATGTTGTTGACTTTGGCTAAAACGGCTGGTTCTCGTTCACCATGCCTAAACACAAAGGGATCATACTGAACCTTTACTTTGCTGCAATCTAAGCCCGAGGAAGACTTAACCAATCGGGCAATAAGCCTAACACCAAGCTGTTATATATAAAGGATTACACGGAAACCCGTCATGACCGAAACCAAAGGTCTGACCAACAACCATCACAGCCTCCCCGGTGACTCGGCAGGGAGCTACGCGTGCAGGTAAGGTTGACTTGGGTAGTTCAGATGGTATTAAACCCCTAAACATCCCTAAATTTTGTAGTAGATAAATTTCTTGATTGATTTCAATTCGGTTTATTTCGTTGGGCAGCTGACAACGTAACTAAAAATAGAAGCTGTGATCGATCTACAGTTTCTATATAAAATATTTTTTCAATATAGTTCGACCGATCATCGTGATAATTTATTATGTACTTTTTCATGGATCAGTCAAGTTATAATCAATTAAGACACTAACAAGTCCAGTAAACTGTCAGCCAGCGCAGAATAATTAAAACTCAACAATATTTAGTTAATTAAGGACATTTATAAAAGTCTAAATACTATTATCTCTTCGGTAAACGTCCCAGATTTCGAGTAGAGTCTACAATTATTGATTTGTTTTTTATTACTTAAATAATGCCAACTATTATTATTACATTTCATTAATACAAATGAACTTTATTTGCAAGATAATTTTCTTTGCACGTACACCGAGACGCCATCTTGAATTTTTACGCGTACAGCGAAATTTTTCTGCCGTCATAACCTTACACCGCGAGGTCCTAATCCTGACTAACTGAACATATGGGAATGTTTAATGATATGAAGTAAAAATATCAAAGTGCTGGATTAGACATGTGATAGAATAGCATCATGTTCTGAGACGCTGAGTGCGTTATATGTGCATAGAAAGAAGGGTTATAACAGTACGACAACCGCCCAACGCATCGAGAAGTTTTCACTTCAAAAACACAAGAGAAAGGAAAGCCGTGTTCTGTCAGTATAAATAGCAGTTTTGCTCACTAGAATATGACTTATAATAACTTGAAAATAAAAACTTGTAATAACTTTGCATGGTGGTAGGGCTTTTTCTAATGCCCGCCTGACTAGCGACCACCCTCAAGTTGAAAACCTGTCGCCAAATACCAATATGCGTGTTCCGGCAGCTGCAGTTGATAGCCAGTTAGTTCCTCCACAGGTTTAGCGTGTCTACCAACTTGGGTCGTATCGTCACTTAAGATCAGTTGAGATTATGGCCATAAAACTAAAACTTTAACTATAAAAAAAAAACTGAATAAGAAACACTTATAATTCGATTACAAAGTGGCAGTGAACATGAAAAATTCTCATAAACAAAGCGCAGAAGCGGAAATTAACATGCCGTTAGAAGTTACGAGTGGATAAAGGTCAAAAGGTGTCAAACATAGTTACTAACCTCTCAGCACCTCGAGGTCAAAATAACTTGAACGGGTGTCAAGTGAAATGACCTTGAATTTACTTCTAATTGGATTTTTTACCCGGACCTTGACTGTTAAGTTTATGTTATAATTAAGTTGTAATATATGTTATAGTTTTAAATGTGAGTTTAAATAACAATCAACTGTTTTATAGCTTTTATAATACTGTTATAGACCCGCGTCACTGGACGTCAAATTTAATCCCTGTAATGAGCCTGTCACTTGAGCTTTGGGTGAAAGAAATTATCGGCATGAAACCATAGCATCGTGGTAGGGCTTTTTCTGATGCCCGCCAGGCTAGCTACCATCTCTCTCTCTCTCTCTCTCTCTCGGCTCTCGGCTATCAAATACAAAGATCGGAACACACCTATAGGTATTTGATGGCAGATTTTCAACTTGAGGGTGCTAGCTAGGTAGGATATTAAAAAAAACCAATGCTATAATTTCATCACAATGTTTTCCTTCATTGCAGATGGCTTCGAACCCAAGTCCCTTGATACGGCGTCCGTACAGAATAGCAACTGAGCTATCATCGCTTCGAGAGCGATAATGTTTCTTTTTTTTTTGTATCGCAATACCTAATTTGACTTAGATATTAACAAACATGTATGTGACGTGTCGATCAATCCACTTACGAGATCTTTAAAAATTCTGTCTGCATCTGACCTCAGTACTTGTGTTTCAAAGCCAAAGGGCGCGAATACGTAGCACTTAGCTAGACCTTTTCAACTTGAGGGTGATAATTAGACAGGCGGGCATTAGAAAATGTCCTACGACCATGCTATGGTTTCCTCTCGATGTTTTCCTTCACCGAAAGCTCATTGTAGGTGGTTGGATTCAAACTCGCGTCCCATCACGCTGTATTCCTACACACTACCACAGAGCTAATATGCCCGAAATTATGCAGTAATAGTGGAACACAAATATACAAAATATTTTAAAGGAATATAAATAATAAAGAGGTCAGAGAGACTATTTTCATACCTAGGAGGTTTCAAGTTACTAATATTGTGAGGCTGTAAATTTAAACGAACCTCTGAATGCCATTGATCGCTGGCCAGGCGAGAGAAACACATAATAGGTTGCGCTAACTCGATACAAAATAATAATAAAGCGTAATTAGCATAATAATTTAATATACATTCATATTATTTCTGCTTTAGAGTTGGCCTTTGTCGATAGACAAGCTGTTAAAAGAAGAGATCAGAGGAATACGGAGAATAGAATTTAGTTTTAGTATATTTGTAAGTATATTTGTAGAAATAAGTTTAAACTATAACAGTAATAAGGGCTTATTATTATTATTATTTTATATTATATCGACATAGTGATTATAGTGATTATTTAAGTGAATTTCAATTTCTGACTCTAAAACCGGTGGAGCGACCATGGAGTTTTTACAATGAATATAAAAAAAGGAACACTGACATTGGCAAATGCTTCCGCGAAGCGAATTAATTTAGAAGACGGAAAAGAGATGTGTAAAACTCTGCCTTAAAGTGAGCTTTTTTATTGTCATCGCACAAATCACGGGTCGCATCAATCACTCCGCGCAACTCGGGACACCGGCGGGAAGCCCCGGAAAGCCGGTGAAAATGCGACTCATTCCCGGCAACGCGAAAAGCGATCCTTTTCAACTTTTCATCCTCCATATTAAAACAGGCCGGTAACTTTTTTTTTTAATTTCTTGAAAGCGCATTGCATACGCATTGTAGGCCAGTTTTAGTCTTTTTACGACTTTTTAATTTTACACTTCAACTATGCATACTATAGTATTTTAACATTAGTAACAGTAAAGAGTAGAAAAGTAATTGGTGGTAGGTCTTTTTCTAATGCCCACCTGGCTAGTTACCACCCTCAAGTTGGAAATCCGCCGCCGAATACTATAGGTATTTCGGTCGGGTTCAGACTGTCGCTAAATGAAGGTTCAGCTTTGTTCCGGTATAGTGAAAGTGAACCAGCTCTTTCCGCCAAGGTCAGCAAAATAGCTGTAATATCCCTGGTGTTGAGGCTGTCCATAGGCAATGATTGTTTAGCGATAGACCGTCAGCCTGTTTGCTCTTAATTAGCAAAGATAAAGTGTGTAAGGCAGTTGCACTTGATATCTAGTACCTCCACTAGTTTTAACGTGTCCATCATTTTGGGCTGTATCGTAAATTAATATCACATGATATTGTGGCCATTGTTGACCTTTAAACGAAAAAAAAAAAATGCTCAAAATGAAAACACTTTGACAAGTGTGAAGTCACTATTTCCGTTCCAACTCAATGATATTTGGTTACTTCGAACCCATGAGACTTTCCTCGTAAAAGGTATTGAATGTTTTCCCTTTCGCTTACCATTTAGGGAATCGAATTTCACCTTGCTATAAACACAATTTCTATAATATTGATATATTTTAAGTATCTGTGGAGGGGTTGACTCAATTTTATTATTATTATGACTACCTATAGAGCAGTAACCTATCTTCGCTGTCATACCATTTTATAGGATTTAACAACTAAGTAAGAGCATGTTTTTCCTTTTTATGTCGCAAGCATATCACCTGATGGTAAGTGATCACTGCAGTCCATGGACATCCATCACACCAGAAGAATCGCAGGTGCGTTGCCAGCCTTTATAGGAAAGATTGGCACCCAACCGCAACTGCCGGAACATACCTATTGGTATTTGGCGGTAGATTTTCTACTTTAGGAGGTAGCTAGCCAGGCGGCCATTGAAAAGTGCCCTATCACCATGCTATGCTTTCATCACGTCCCATGACGCGACGTCCGTACACACTACTAACTAACTAGTTATCATAGCTTTGCATATTTGACTGGTAAATAAAATACAACCTACGTTAAACCACATATGGCAACCGAAACTAGGGGAATCCAAAAGCGGCGTTCAACCCCGACCTCCAGCAACAAAATGACAGACGAAATCCAATTTTAAATATGACCTTTCAAGATTTAAAATTGTTTGACGCCGCGGTCAGTTTAAAACGGTCGAATTAGGCACGTTCGAAATCTTCTAAATCGAAAATAAAACGGTGCGGTGTGAATATTTGAGTACATTACGTCGCAAGTCTGGTAACTAATTTGGACGTGTAATTTTAAACCTATATTAACACGCTTTTACAGTATCAATTTATAAGCGATAATATCTGAGTGGTAGTATGTACGAATGTCGCGTCTACGGACGCCAATTCGAATCCACCTACAATGGGCTTGAGCTTTCGATGACGGAAAACATCGGAGGAAAATTATAGCATTGAAGTAGGGCTTTTCTATGTTTTTCTCTTTTAAGGAATAGCGGGAAAACGAGCAAGCGGGTCACCTGATGGTACGTGATCACCGCCGCCCGCACACCAGAGGAATCGCAGCAGCGTTGCTGGCTTTTATAGGAGGGACTGGCTATCAAATGCTACTGCCGGAACACACCTAATAATATTTTGCGGCAGATTTTCAACATGACTCAACTTTTCTACATGGTTAACTAGCTACCACCCTATATATATACCTTAGTATATACATATTACAACATAATATAAGGTAACTTAGTCGTCTAATTAATTTGATAATTTCCAGACGCGGTAAAAGCCAATGTTACTATATTTGACTTCGCGAATCATCATTAAAAGTTTCCGGAATTCGATATCGTAACTCTGCCCTTCCAGTAAATTCTGAACAATTTAATGTATATCCACAAAAACTTGTAATTATTAATTGTAACTTGTAGATTGACTTGTAAATTTAGGTAATAGTGTTAGGGTTTATAACAAACTCCCAAAATACATTATCGATTTCCTGGTTAGTAAGTTTTAGCACCACGCCAGGCTGGTTTTGATGCCAAAAAAATTTATATATATATATATATATATGGGATGAATATGTAAACGATGGTAAAGTCTAGAACTAACACCTCTCTCTAACTAAAACTAAAAAAAATGCACTCCAATTATTAACTTTTTGTTATGTCTAGAAAGAAAATATATCTAGATCAAGCTTCTTGTTCTTCTCGATGACGGATTTATTTTCGCAGGGTCTAAATTAAATACATTACTGTAGCGATGACAGCTCAGTTGGTAGTGTGTCAAAGAACGTGAGTTCGAATTCACCTACAATGAGCTTGAACTTTCGGTGAAGGAAATTATTCTGATGAAACCATAGCATGGTGGTAGGACGTCTGCCTGGCTAGTTAGCACGCTCAAGTTAAGAATCTGCCGCCAAATACCTATAGATATTAATATCAATATAATTATATCATGATTTTGTCTTTATATCATTTTATTTAAACTTACAATAATGATTCATAATTTTAACAGCAACACTCATATGAAAAACAAATCTAAAATCTAAATAATGCATAATAATTGCGGACAGAGCCACGGACACATCTTGTTTCTTATAAAACCTGACAGCCAAGACATAAATGAAGCCGTATCCACTGTTGGTACATAGGGAAGCGTTACTATAATTTATGGCATCTCTGGTAGAACAAGTAAATTGTTACGGTGTATGGTACAAGATATAAGCTTGTCGCTGGAACATGGATATACTACGATCGGATTTCAATAGTAAAACTAGTAGATGAGTAACATTAAAACGAAAACGGTGTGTTCTTAAGAATATATGACAGAAGTGAAAACTTTCGAGTGAGTGTAGCAGTTATGCATTGACTATATCGACGGTGGAATGCATATTTGCCATTGAAAACCCAAAATATGATACGCTTTCATTTAAAAAAAATATCATAAAAAACTTAAGCGATTCTTTTGTGCTGTGTTAAGCAAATTTTTATTTCAACGATGTTTCAATGATGTACACTACATAACTAACGTACGTACATAATTAAATTGCATTTTTGTATATACGACATTTATTCTTTCGAGCGGCGTTATCTTTCTCCCTCCATTAGTCAACTTGAGCCGACTTTACCCGCACAAATGTAACATAGTCGAGCTATGTATAGCTACACATAGAGTTATACATAGTCGTGGCTCAATCTCATTCATTACCCACAAAATAAAGTGCTTAGAGTTCTTTAAAAAAATGTCTTCAAAAAACGAACTATGCTATACTAAATTGTTAAGTAGATAAATTATTACATTTCTGGTTAATACAGTTCTGGTATGTATAAAATTTGTAAATGGAGCGTCTGTTATATTTTTATTGATTTCTTAACATACATGAATCCGTAGCATTTATGTCACGGACCTCCTGGAGGGTTATATCCAAGGTTAAGTCACGCTGTGGTGTAGCATCTTGACCGAAACTTAATATGGTTTTAGCGGGTCGGTCAATTATTATTTCTAAGTGTTCACTCGATAAAAGACTGGTGTTACTTATCCGATTTCATGTCTACATGTCCGTAAAGCCTCATATATTGAAAGAAATACTGCATGACACATATCAAGTCACTCTGACGTATAGATAGTTTTGCAAATTTCTTGCGAGCGAGTGAGGGAATGAAGTAAAACTAAAGGGGTTTCTACAATTAGTAAAAAACAGTATTGTGATTTTTAACTTGAGGTTTTAAACCTATAATTTAACTATATACTAAAACATTTAAAAAAGGCAAAAAAATAACATGGTGGTAGTATTGCATGGTGGTAGGGCTTTTTCTAATGCCCGCCTGGGTAGCTACCACCCTCAAGTTGTAAACCTGCCGCCAAATACCAATAGGTGTGTTCCGGCAGCCTGCACTTGAGAGCCAGTTTCTCCACAGGTTTAGCGTGTCTACCAACTTGGGCCATATCGTCACTTAAGATCAGGTGAGATTATGGCCATAACGCTTAGCATTAAGTATAAAAAAAAAACATGTAGTTTATATAAATATTTCATCCACCCATGTTGATCTTCATATTGTGTTTTCAATTTGTCATGAAGCAACACAGATAGAAAGTTGTAGCCGAGAATTGATTTATGAAGAAATTATTATCTCATTATGAATAACTATGTTTCTTTTCTCACTTAACGCTTTTGCTTTGAGCCAAACATTGTCAGTGAGTTTACCGCGACGCGAAATGGAATTTCTTTGTTGACTCGCCAACTCCAGTCGTCGGTTTAACAAAAACAATAAAAAAAAATGTATCCTTTGGCACATAATAACAAGGTTTAATTTCTTGTGACAGCAACAATAATTTGACAACGTAATCGCGAATTAGGATGATTTGTGAAAAGCGTGTCTCTTTGACTTACGCTGGGTTTATTCTGTTTGGGGTTCGTACAGCTGTATAGAGCTTTGCATGCCGGCATGGCAGCCACGATAGGCGATCTGTGATGGATTGGCGATATTGTGTCGTGTTTATAACAGGTGGTTTTAAAGGTTTTTGAACGAGAATGACTCACACCAATATATGCCATGAAATATTTCCAACAATTAGAATCAAATACCTCATACTTTTGACTTCAAGCTTTTTTAGTGAAACAATGATAGCTCTTGAAAGATTGGAGAGAATGAGAGCTTTCGGTGAAGAAAAACTTCATGATGAAATCATAGCATGTTGGTGAGGCTTTCTCTAATGCCCAACTAAATAGCTACCATCCTCAAGTTGAAAATCTACAACCAAATATCTATAGATGTGTTCCAGCAACCAGTTCTAGCCCTTAAGAGTTAGGCCCTCCACATGGCTTAGTGTGTGCATCATTTTGGGTCACATCACCACATAACATCAGGTGAGATTGTTGTCATATCGATAAACTTATAAAACAAACTGAAGCTACAATTATGTATGATCACTTCAGTAGTATATTGCGCCGTTTGTGACTGGCGTTAATTTGCCCGTAGAATAAATTGAAAAACTCGAGAACCGTTCTTCCACTTTCATCGCAATCGGAGCACAACAAGAAAACTTATGAATAAATTCAACTAACAATTCATTTCGTTATGTTAATATTTGACGCGAAAACCTCCAGAGTAAATCGCAGAGTTAAGTTATTGAATAAACACAAGAGCCTTACTTGTTGTTTGGGCTTCGAATGTTTTGATCGAATTTAACCCAAATCATCTTAAGTTTTGTTTACTTTTCTTCTTTGTTCTTCGAACTGGGTGGTTATTTATTTTCTATATATTAATATACAACCGAAACCGATGTACCAATATTTAATAGAATATTATAATATTTCTGTTATCTTTTCTTATAAAAACATTAATAGTGTATATATACGTTTTCAAAACATAAAAAATATATTTTATCATATATAATATATTATATATAAAATATATTTATAAAAACATAAAAAACCCTTTGAAATAGAGTAAAAACTGTCACGTACGTAGTGGAAATAGTTCACCAAAATGCCATCATATATAGATAAATGCTTTTTTAGAAACTTACCTTAAGATCTCTAGAATGGCGTAGCTCCTGTCTCCTCGGTGGATGTCCAGGGAGATCAGAGTACACTAGATTCCGTACGGAGCCCCTGAACTTCGGTTCGAAGATCACTGAAGGCAGCGCTAGGGTTGTCAACTTCGAATTATATCTGAAACAAAAACAACACATGTTTACACCGATATATCTAATTTATACATGCTGATGAAAGGGTAGAACACTTCAATACTATTTATCCTATGGTTGCCGACAGATATTTTTTAGTAATTAGCTAGTGTCTAACTGCGGTTTTCTAATTAAAAAAATAATTATTTCCCAATTAATTAATATTATAAATGCGAAAATAAGTTTGTTTGTTTGTTACGCTTTCACACCTAAACCGCTGAATGGATTATTACGAATATTGATATAGAGATAGATGAAAACCTGGAGACTGTGATAGGCTACTTTTTCTCCCGGACAACTTATTGTAAGTGGGGTAGAGTAAGGCATAAACTTCGTATGATACTCTTAATTGTGTCATCCGATTTGAATGACAAAATCTATGTTAACGCGAGCGAAACCGCATGTACAAACTAGTTAAATATAAAAGAAAATTTAGTACCTAATTATAAACCCACATCTTAATTGTGTAATAATAATAATGCGACATAACATCGTACGTGACTGCGGACCGGTTTTCCGCAATCCTCCGGACCGATCCCAGCCGAGTATAACCGGGTCACGGGTGGTTCTTGTTAACAAACTGGTTTCAACCGGAATTCAAAGCCTCCCAAACCGGTCGCAGTACTGCAACTGCAGGAAATAAGCAAATGCTTTCATAATTGCTACGTTTTTAATGATTCTTTTATATGTACCTGCATACACGAGGTGTTTTTTGATCGCGTACCTAGACTTGAATTATGTTTTGTAATATTAAAACCTGTTTATCAATTTTAGAGTCATGGTACGATGTTGTTAGGTATACGTAAGGTTTTTCATACTTTATGGGTATTAGCGTCATGTCCACAATCTCACATAATATTAAGATACGATGTGGTCTAAAATGGTGAACAATGGTGAACAGAGCCTAGTGGATGGACTATCAAGTGTGTGTCAAGTGCAACTATCGGAACACATCTATAAGTACTTGGCAGCAGATTTTTAACCCCAGGATAGCTGCTAACCATGCTTTGATCTTATCATGATGTTTCTCATCACCGAAATCTCAAGTTCATTGCAGAGACTCGAACTCATGCCTGTTGACGTGGCGCCCATACTGGCTATTTCTAATTGATCAGTGCCCTATTATCGAAATTCGACCAAAATTAATTTATATTAAATATTATTGAATTTAAAAGCCATTATAATTTTTTGGTATTATTTCTCGACAATAAAAATTCTATAACGATTTCTTATGTTTACGCGAATATTATTCATCGAAATAAAGCTAATTTAAATGGATTTTATCGCGGTTATTTATTTATTTTGATCCCAACGTTTCGAAAGCTTTTCAGCCTTCGTGGTCGCGGGGCGGACTGAGGTATAGGTTGTCCAGAAATCTCGGAATACTATCATTATAAAAAAATAATAATTGAAGCTAGACATAGTACCATGAACATTTCTGGACACCCTACACCTTAATCCACCCCGTAACCACGAAGGCTGAAAAGCTTACGAAACGTCGGGATCAAAATTAATAAATAACCGCAATAAAATCCATTGAATTTACTTTTATTTAGACGATAAAAAAATATATTCCGAAAGTCTCCCCTACTATTTGATAACGGACTATATGTTTGATTACATATAGTAGGAATGTAAATAATTAACCTTTTATTTAATTAAATATGAATATTAACAATATTATAATAAGACAGAATAAGGTGTTTAATACTGACAGATGGACATAATATATCAAAATTACATTGAAGTAACCCTAAAAAGCAGAAAAATACGATAAAATAAAAAAATATATATATTACGTTTTTATAACATACTAAAAACTATAAAATAAAAATAATTAGCCCGTCCTAAAAACACGGTACATTAAAAAACTATATATTTTTATTTATAATGTCATAGCACAACACGGTGATTTTTGAAACAATAAATTTTTCAATGTCCAAACCTTTAAACCCCAGAATTTCGTGAACCTTATAACTCCGACCGACGTAACAGAATAGGAGCTCGATTAAAATTCCAAAGGACTGCCGACCCTCGCTTTTATTACAGCAATTTCGTGGAAAAGACAACTGCGGAAGTACAATAGTTCCACCGAAGTTTCGAGAACGCGAACGAAGGCACAATGATTCCTATTACTTTAGAGGGTTTAGAATTATAATTAGAGGGATTCTGATCGGTTTTTATTACACTTCGAAACGTCTCGTCTGTCGTTTCCGTTTATCAGGTTTGAATGCTTTTATATGGCTTTAACTGGTTTGCGGTTCTAATTTCCCTTGCTTTATTCGATGAACATCGATCGATCAATTCGATTGGTATGGACATTTAGAGAGAATGGATGAAAGAAGATTGACGAAACAAGTTTACAAGGCGAGTGTGACTGGGCAAGCTCGTACAGGTCGACGTAGCCGAACTTATCTCAACCAGATCGAGGACGTTCTGGAGAAAGGCCAGGTCAAAAGTATCCAGAACAGAAAAGCATGTATGAAGGTGATTATGAAAGTAGAAGAAGCTATAGATGTATGTCAGGATCGTAGCAAGTGCTAGGATGTGGTCTCTGCCTACCCTTATGGGAGAGAGGCGTGATACTATGTATGTATATATGTATTATTCGATGAAAAAACATTGTAAACTCCCATTACCGTAACCCTGTTTAACGGAAAACATTCCTATTACTTTACTTTGCCTTAGACAGGTTGAAGAAACGGGCTGTCCGCCTTGTAAATGCTGCAGACACCACCAGCACCATATAACCGCTGAAAATACGAAGGGGCATTGCCTCCCTCAGCGTGTTCTACCGTATCTACTACAGTGAATGTTCTGAAGAACTCTTCGATATAATCCCTTCCTCTCCGTGCAACTGCCGGAAACACAACTAGAGGTATTTGCCGGAAAAATTTAAATTAGATGGCGTTTACTAACCACGCGGGCATGAAAATAAAAACTTACCACTACGATAGGGTTTCATCACGACGTTTGTCTTCATCGAAAGCTCAAGCTCATTACGGGTATTCGAACACATTACCAACTGAGCTCTCATCGCTTCAAATGACAATGGGTCATTACACATACATATTAATAATAGTGATTACAAGGAAGCGACTGCTAATGAGGTCTATTATATATTTCTACTTATAGAGGTTGTTATTTACCGATATAACTTGCGCCATAAGAACTTTCATTTCAAAACTTTATTTTCCATTACCATAAAGACGAACCTCTTACATGAACGCACTCAGAAAATTGAACCTTCGGTAAATTGGCTCATTGCGGACTCGGTTAGGGCTTAAGACAATTACACTTAATTTTAAAGGGGATTCGGCACTTCGATGAAACTTTGAACCACGTAGCGGCTTATTTCGCCTCTCCTCGAGCCCCGAGACATTAGACTCTGTTCACATTAATTAATTTATTGCTGCCGTAACTATTTACGTTTTACGATATTCGAACCTCATATCTTGATGCAGGGTTTGCTCGTCATTTTACAGTTGAGAAACCCATATTTTTATGAACGTGATGGCAAAAAGACATTTAAGTGTTTACTCTCATAATATGCTGGGCGAATTACGAGAGGGTGCACGACTTCCCCTTATTACCAAACTAGGGAGAGTTTTTACACTTGTTTTGGTCGTCTGCGAATTATTATATATTTTGGATATTTACGAAACTTACATATCTAGAGCACAATATTTAACTAATATACTACATATATATTAAGCGATGAGAGTTCAGTGGCATTGTGTACGGACTCCGCATCAAGGAACGTGAGTTCGAATCCACCTACAATCAGCTTAAAAGCTTTCGGTGAAGGTAAATATCGTGAGGAAACCATAGCATGGTGGTAGAGATTTTTCTAATGCCCGCCTGGCTAGCTATCACTCTCAAATCGATAATCTGTCGACAAATACCAATTGGGCCGTTCTAGCAGTTGCATTTGAGAGCCAGTCCTTACATAAGTTTAGTGTATATCAACTTGGGTCGTATCGTCACTTGAGATCAAGTAAAAAAATACTAATATATTACTTATAACAGAATATAATATATTAACATCTGTTCCGGTTTTGCGACTTATTCTACTAGATAGAATGACAAATAGATTAAGAGACCAGATGTTTCACTCATATGTGACTAACGATCCAATTTTCGCAGTAAACGTGAACTCGCAGTGTGTGCACGTTAGGATTTTATTATCATACTTGTAAATTATGTTTGCAGATGGTATATTTTTCAGTACGTTTCGTTTCATGTCAAGTGTTCGCCTCGCCTGTTTACAATGACTCAGTGTGATTCTATACTAACGATTCCCAGCGTATGGGCGTTCTGTGATATTACTTCATATGTCGTTCTGAACATCCTTGTATCTGAGGAACTGGCCACCACGTTTGCGCTCACGAACATAGAACTTATAGACCCTTCGAGAGTCCATAATAATAAGGTTCAAAAAAATCCTCATTTACCAACAGAAATAACTTAGAACGATGGCGAACTACTATTAACATTAGCCAACCAAATTCACTCTAGTATATTGATTGTCATTTCCGAACTCTGATATAAAACTACAGTTTATCTATTATACACGTACAGCTATGTCTTCACTAACAAGTGAAAACTGCATTATACCAACACTGGCACATATATTAGAAAAATACAATGATTTTACGGAACACAATAACGTCCGACATTCTCAGCACCCATAAATATGTTGGAACTCTGTAAATATTTATATAGTGTCTTCGAAATGTTCGAACAGTCGAGAAAAATAAAAGGCGTTTAGTACATGACTTTCCGTACGTTGAATTATTGACAAGCTATAAATAAAGAACAATCGACCTACACATAATGGATTTCTTGAATAAATACTGAGAATATATTAGTAAATGCATCTTAATTTCTAGGTTCCATGTTGTATCTATTGATGTAATAAAAAGTATTCTACATATGCTACTAGATTTTACGTACGCAATGACGCAATAAAAAAGTCTCATACGAAGGGACTCTTTACTCCATTTCCGATAAGGTTTTCTAGAGAAAAAATAGCCTATCACCGTTTCCGGGTGTCCTTCTATCTCTATACTAAAATTCATCATAATCTATTTAGCAGCTTAGGTGTGGAAGCTTAACTAACAAACTTACTTTCGCGTTTATAATATTAGTAAGGGTGTGTAGCAATTTTAAAGACACGCTTGAATTTAAAATATATCATGAACATTGTTGGCTGACCCGTTTAAATGTAATACAGTACTGGAGCTGCTAAATTATTGTATTTAATTTCCATCTCAAAACAATATTTATTGAAAATATACTTTATTAAAATACTGGGTAAACATTGATCAGTGTAAAACTAACCAATCATATTAATTTATGTCTAATAATATTGTTGTTATTGTCTGATGCCGTTCACAAAAAGATTATACTTACGTTTCAGATTGAAGGAATCATGAAAATCATAGAATTATAGGTATGTACAATAATTATTGTAAGTCTGCCAATGGAGATCACGATTTTTTTTACTTCTTAACAACACCCGCAGGCTTAATATTAACGCTATTTTCAGAGTAAAACCAATTATCCGTTAATTTATTGAAATAAACTAATTTAAACGGATTTTATCGCGGTTGTTTGTAGATTTTGATCCCGACGTTTCGAAAGCTTTTCAGCCTTTGTGGTCGGTCACGGGGAGGTCCGTTAATTTTATTTCACTGAATAATATTCGCGTAAACCTAAGAAATCATTATGTATCCGTTAATTTATCAAAAGATTCATAGAAAAATCTTGACACCGCGATTTATAAATCAGTAACCGGAGTACGGCGCCATCTATCGAGTGATAGCAGTACTGAGTTGAAACGTTTAAACGAATTAACTACAGTGTTAGTTATCACTGTGTAAGATTGTTTATTTTAGAGAGACTTTGAATGTGACGCAAGTGATAAAAAAGTGCAAAGGGAATCGCTTGTCTTGGATTGTTTCTGATGAAGAGACAGGAAACACATGTGGTGAGTAATAAATATGGATGTTGAAGAGTCGAAAAGAACTGGAAGGCCAAAGAAAGAATAGATAAAATGTGTGTGAGGAAGGTTTTTTTTTTTTTAATTTTTGTATATAGTTAATGTTTTGCGTTATGGCCATAATCTCACCTGTATTAAGTAACGATACGGCCCAAATTAGTAGACACGCTAAACCTGTGGAGAAACTGACTCTCAAGAGCAGCTGCCGGAACACACCTATTGGTATTTGGCAGCAGATTTCCAACTTGAGGGCGGTTGTTAGACAGGCGGGCTAAACCCTACCCCCATGCTATGGTTTACTCACGATGTTTTCCATCACCGAAAGCTCAAGCTCATTGTAGGTGGTTCTATTCGCACTCACATCCCTTCATGCGAAGTTCTACATACTACCACTAAGCTTTCATCGCTTCATCTGAATCTGATATGAACGAAAAGTGAGGAAATGAAAAGATGGTGGCAGGTAGAGATTTATGGAAGAAGAAAACATCTTGCATCGACTTCAAATAACTTGAGAATATAAAAGAAATATGATGTAGATATTACTGTCTAAGACTCCATCAAAATCTGTCAAGTAGTTTCAGTTGGATACGCATGAAAGGGGATGAAGAGACTGACACAAATTTATTTATATATTTATATGTATATATTAAGTAAATATTTTCGCCTTGTACATCCGATAGCAAAGTACAACGCCCCAATTATAATTTTTGTATAATAAAATTAATTTAGACATTTTGTTTAGTTAAAGTTTCAATATATAAATCGTGAGACCAAGACATAAATTATCACTAATTATGAAAGGGTATCTTATGATACCCTATTCGGTGTGTGTTACAGGAGAAATATAATCTGTGAAAAATATTGTTTGCCACTGTGAGTATTATGAAACTATACAGAAGAGATTTAACAGCATTAATTTTGATTTTGTCAGTATAAAAATTACCTTTCTATCCCTCGGGACCATTAGTTTTTCCTGTACGAATAGTATAAATTACTTATGTACCTCTAACAATACGTATGAAAAATTTCACATACTTTGAAGCCATGATGGCATCGTTGGTAATTTGTGTGAGCGCTGCATCTCTAAGCATGATTTTGAAAACATAAGAAGGTTCTTAAAATAATATATTCTAGAACACTAAATAGTAACTAATTTCTATCGTGGACTTTTTTTAAGAGTACTCTATAACAATAATAATTAAATACAAATTAAATGTAAATGATGCGAACCAAGTGTCCGCAGTTTGAGGGTGAAAAAAAGATTTTTCAGTAAAAGAAAACATCGTAATACTACCATAGTACTGCGGTAGAGCCTTTTCTGATACCCTTAACTATCTAGTATCCTCAAGTTAAAAATCATCCGCAAAATACCTATAGCTGTGTTCCGGTAGTTGAATTTCACAGTTAGAGCTTCCACTAAATTTTTCATGGTAGTAGGGCTTTTTATAATTGCTGCCTGACTAACAACCACCCTCAATTTAAAAATCTGTCGCCAAATACCAACAGATCTGTTCCGGTAGCTGCACTTGAGAGCCAGTTCCTCCACAAGCTTAGTGTGTCTACCGACTCGGGTCGTATCGTCTCTTAAGATCAAGTGAAATTATGGCCATAATGCTAAACCTTAACTATAAAAAAATGTCCGCCATGTTCATCACTTAAAAAGAGGTGAGATTGTAGGCATAATGCTTAACCTATAAAGTACTAAAAATGCATAATTTTAGTAATAGGAATTTTAATATGTTATTAACATAGCAAAGAGGACGAGACGGCTATTATTGTATATATAAAAAATTTCATTATCGATATAATTACAAGCAAACATAAATACCATTTGCAAAATCTAATCTTTAACTTAATCGATACAAAAACCTATAAAATGAATGAAACAATAAAAACAAAATGGCCGCACACGGCAATTCGATAGTAATTCACCCGAAAACCCAGATCCGAGGGCAACGAACCCGAAAAGATTTCTGTTACTATTAGCCACAACGCAAAGAATCCAGACAGTTCATTGTACACGTACAAAGGGGTTGAGTACAATCAAAGAAAATCCAGTTTTTAAACGCACTCACATTCAGCTAATTTCAATCCCCATAACTGAAGTAAGCGTTTGCAATGCTTACGTGAGAAGTGTTCTTGAATACTGCAGTGTACTATCTCCTACTTACACACACTTACAGAGTTCATTCGCTACAAGTTGAAAGGAAACAAAAAAGATTTGTGCGCCACCTTGCATTTTAATTTCGTAGCAGTCGCAAGTAACATTAGCCCGATAATTGAAACTATTATTGCATGGACTCCTTTGAACACCGAAGGTAATTCTAGATATAGTCTTCTTGTTCAACGATATTAGAGAAAATGCGAAGAGCCGTTAATTACTTAATCAATTTTCTCTCAGAGTACCTCATAGATATCCCAGATATCCTAGCTTTTTACTACAGTACTTTTCGCGAAGACATACGTTTTACATCATGCAGCCGTTGGTCGAATACGTAAATCTTGTAACACTATCAGTACAAGTATTAATATTTTTAAAGACTGCCTCTCTATTTTTAGGAATATTTTTTTTTTATCGAACTGACATACGCTGTTAGTCCCAAGGGTTTTGACAGCTTCACCGAGCTTATTTTTATAGTTAAGGTTTAGCGTTATGGCCATAATCTCACCTGATCTTAAGTGACGATACGGACCTAGTTGGTAGGCACGCTAAACCTGTGGAGGGACTGGCTCTCAAGTGCAGCTGCCGGAACACACCTATTGGTATTTGGCGGCAGGTTTTTAACTTGAGGGTGGTTGCTAGTCAGACGGGCATTGGAAAAAGCCCTACCACCATGCAAGTTTTTGGGGCGAGTGCTATATACTAGTCAGTTATATACTGTTCACAGAAAATCTGCTTTTTACTACAATATTGAAGATCCATTTTGTACACGAAATCGATCACGCAAGTCAATTTGATTCATGAATCCGTATACGGTGTATACAGAGGAACGTCAATAACCCCATTTATTATCACTCTTACAATTTCGAGTAAGTACCTACCTCAATATTTTAGCTATAACACGTTATACATTTATTTCTGCTAACCATGAGACAAAGACAAATTACGCACGAAATTCGGTTACTCGTCGACCCAAGACACGTTCAACGATGTAGCTTGTATGACACAATATTAGGTATATCTTAATGCTTCATTTGTATTAGTTTTTAAACCTTTTTTTAACTGTTTTGCTAACTTTACAAAGGCGTTAGTATGAAATGCGAGCGTCATGTGATAACGATAGACTGTCCTGCAACCAAACTCCTTAAAATTATTAGTTTTAGGTATACCACAGTTTTAAAAATACGCTTTTAAAACCTTTTTTTTTCTAGTTTAGTCTAGTTTAGTCTAGTTGGCCATAATCTCATCTGATGTTAAGTGACGATGTGGCCTAATACAGTGGACACGCTAAGCCTTTGGAGGGACTAACTCTCAGGTGCGACTCTAAACACACCTATAAGTAGATTTTCTTCAGCACTACATCAAATTAATTTTGCTGATGGAACTTTACGAAGGTAAAAGCTTTACAAGCACCGTGAATAAAAAAGTTTTATATAAAAAGGATTGCAACTTGAGACTATAAACTTTTATAATAACAGAAAATATATAATGCTAAAATATAACACTATATGATGAATAAAAGAAATAATAAATGAAAAAATATAAGTAGTGACTGCTAAATACATTAATAACAAAGTTAGTCATTATTTATGTCTCAGAATTTATTTGATTATTTGTAAACTTATTAAATGACAATAATGTAATCGTCTACTTTGCAATCGTTTCCGTCAAAATAAAAATAAGTTTGTAACAAAAAATAAGGGTAGCAAGCCAGTCACTATGTATGATTAGTGTCTCGTGGTGTTACTTTTCAACATATGTCATTAAACATGCATGCAAATATTACAATCGCAACTAAGAGTTTTTTTTTTATATACTGAAGATTTAGCGTTATGGCCATAATCTCATCTGATCTTAAATGACGATATGGTTTCCTCAACATTTTTCCTTCACCGAAAGCTCAAGCTCATTGTAGGTGCTTGGATTCGAACACACGTCCCTCGACGCGAAATCGTACACACTACCACTGAGCTATCATCGCTTCAATAAAACAAGAATATTAAGAAAATACCTTAAAGTTACATAATAAATAAAAACTTATCAATAGAGATAACAAATAAAAGGTGTATAAACCATTTAAAAAAATAAATTAAAAAAAAACTCAACTCTATATGAGATGATATACCCGAAATAAGAGCATCATCATCTCTGATTACGTTAGAGGTATCTAGTAGTACAGAATATTCTATACATTAAAAAAATATATGTATGCATGCATGGGCCAGATCTGTAACGTTTACGTTAGCTTGACAACATTTTAACGCAGTTAAGAAGTTGGTTTTGAAGTGATGACAGCTCAGTTAGTAGTATGTACAGACCCCTCGTCAATGAACGTAAGTTCAATCCCTGCAATGAACCTGAGCTTTCGGGAAGGACATCATCGTGATGAAACCTTAGCACGGTGATAAAGCTTTTTCACATGTCCACCTGACTAGCCAGCACTTTCAAATTGAAAATCTACTGCCAATTTCCTATTGGTGTGTCCACTACCATCTTGGGCCACATCATCACTTAATATCAGGTGAGATTGTGGTCATAGCACTACCTATGAAATATTAAAAAAATACCTTTTGGCTGAAAAACTTACATAATTTAATAAGATATCTATTTATTACCTAATTTTTTTTTTTACTACACGAATCAGGCGCATTGAAGGCAATTTTAATTTGTATTATCCTTTCTATGTTCCGCTCAATAACATAGACAAAGAGTTTTTGACGTCATGAAATATGTTATGTACTATATTTACTTATATTATTTGTCATTATACTTGGGACTTCGACTTCCAGGCCGATTTATTCATTTTCTCCACATAGTACTGATTGAACTTACTGTACTATGGGAAATAAAAATACTAAAAAACCACGCTATTAAAACAAACAGATATTACGAAATACTAAATGACCAGAATAGGGATGTTACGAAACAACGACCTTTCGTACTTACCTTTCGGTACTTTTGAATCAGATGTTATAACGGAGATCACAACAAGTAACTGCGGCTAGAATAAATATGTCTAAAACTTTATTTGTAGCTTAGATAATTGCTTGATTTTTCAAAGGATTGCACTACAGTGTATTATGGAAGATACTTAATTTCGTCGCTTGTTACAATTCCTAGTATCGAGCAATATTATTTTATAATTATATGAAATATTTATTTAACACATGTGTCTTCTTCTTTACCTGCGTTTCGCATCCGACTCCGTTTCCGCCTCCGCATCCGCCTCGAATTATAGCTCCGATACAGCAAATTATAAACCTCCGGTTCCGGTAAACCTACCTCCGTAACATCCCTACACCAAAATAAGAATAGCTACGCAGTGAACTTATACGCGATCGAAGTAAGAGCTAGAGGCATACCAGAGCAATCTCTCTATCATCTACTGAAAGATTTTAGCCTGTCTAGGACTGCAGTATGTCCTATATTCGAACGTGTCTCTAAAGCTGCGCTAGCAGGCTCCTACCACATTTGGCTGCGTAGGGAGAGAAACGAATAGTGAAGTTGTCTTGACGCGCATAAGAAAGAAGTCCCTTAAACCAACATCCGTGTCACAAGTCTCGGACACTGCTCGAAGTCTCCCTCTACCACACAACGGACCCCCACCGGCACAGTGAATCCATGGATAGCTAAGAAGTTCGTCTCTCTCTTTATCTAATTTTCTCGTTGTATTGCGTTAAATATTTTAACAATTGGCCGAACAGATGTAACAAGGGATCCGTTATCTTGCGGCCCAGTTTGAACATTACATTTCACACGTGACATAAACAAAATTATCAATATACGTATGTAGAAGTCTCATAAAACAAAATAATATGTATTCACACGGGCAATACCACTGCGGTACCGAAAGAATTTAAAAAAAAAATGGAATAACATCCGTTTCCCACCTGGCAATCTTATCTCGTTCATGTTTTTAAGTGAATCAACTTTTGTCTCTGGTTTATGTCAGAACACTCAATTCAGACGCGCGAGTCGTAAACCTCCCCGTGAAACACGGACAAAACATTCTATATCTTATTTATATATGCCTTTGTTCGTACGGATATGAAATTATACAAGAGGCCTTTAGAAAATGTTTTATCGTGTATACACTAAAACTGTATCTGAACGGATTTTATATATGAATCAATTTATTTGAAAATTATTATTTGAGTGCGCTTTATATTTTAAATATATTTTAAGTTTTAATATATTATTTCGCGTTAAGTATTGTGGGAATAATCTCACCTTCGGGAAAACACCTATAGGTAATTGAAACGATTATAGCTCAGTGGTAGTGTGCACGACCTCGCGTCAAGGGACGTGAGTTCGAATCCAGCCACCAACATGAGCTTGAACTTTCGGTGAAGGAAAACATTGTGAGGAAACTACAGCATGGTGGTAGAGCTTTTTCTGATGCCTGGCTAGCTACCACCCTCAAGTTGAAAATCTGCCGCCAAATACCAATAGGTTCATAACGGAAGCTGTACTTAAGAGCCAGTTCATCCACAGGTTTAGCGTGTCTACCAACATGGACCGTATCGTCACCTAAGATCAGATGAAATTATGGCCATAATGCAAAGCCTTAACTACATTAAAAAAAATTACCGGCAGATTTTCAACTTTAGGATGGTAGCTACCCAGGCGGGCATTAAAAAAGTCCTACCACCATGCTATGGTTTCATACGGATGTTTACCTTCACCGGAAGCTCAAGGTCTTTGCAAGAATTCGAAGTCACGCCCATTAACGGTACATACTACCAACTGAGCTATCAACGCTTCAAAAATACTGAACTTTATATTCCATAAAACAAAAGTATTCTCGGCATTCAGGATAAAAGATAAAATTTTATATAAAGACAAATTCTACACCGGTTATTAAATTTTTATTGTTAATTAATATTAGCTCCATGCGGACGTATTCGCTTATACAGTAGTATATAAAGGCTGGACATTAGCATGCTTACTAATATTATAAATGAGTATGCGCGTTTGTTTGTTACGCTTTGTCCTCTAAACCGTTGCGTCGATTATGATGAATTTTGGTATATAGATAGATGGGAACCTGGAGACGGTGATAGGGTACTTTTTCTCGCAAAAACCTTATTGGAAATGTGGTAACGAGAGGGATAAACTTTGTGTGAAATTTATTGTGTCATCCGATTTGTTTGACAAAATCAATATTAACGCGAACGAAGCCGCAGGTAAAATCTAGTAAGACTTATAAGTATGATAGAGTGTTACACATTCAGCTATATTCATATGTTCTACCAGCGCATCTGTACAAAGATTTAGTTAGAAACATTTTTTTAATGGAATAGGCGGCAAACGAGCTGGTATATAACCTGATGGTAAGTGATCTCCGCCGCCCATGGACACTCACAACACCAGAGCAATCGCAGGTACGTTACCGGCCTTTATAGGAGGAACTGGCTCTCAAGTGTCAAATACACCTTATGGTATTTGGCGGCAATTTTCAACTTACGAGTGGTAGTTAGCCAGGTGGGCATTAAAAAAAGCCCTACCACCATGCTATGGTTTCCTCACGATATTTTCCTTCACCGAAAGCTCAAGCTCATTGTAGCTGGTTGGATTCGAGCTTACGTGCCAGGAAGCGACGTTGTTACGCGCTACCTCTGAGCTATCATCGTTTCAACACCAATAGAAGGTTAACATGAAAAGTTACGCAGTCAAAAGTAATGTAGGACACGTCTATAACAATATTTTTCGCGATATTCGCGGAACCCATGCAACTATATACGTCCCGAAACTAAGAGAGCGATTGATTGATGGCAGATAAAACGCTTACGTGTGCCAACTGGCACAATCGTGCCGCTAAACTTTCGTGTGTCAATAAAATATACGCAGGCATCACGCGATCCGAAGCGTATTTCGATCGAATGTCACTTCTAACGTCTCCTATACTTTCCGTTGTAAAGAGGAAAAGTTTGCATGTTTATGAAGCAAAAAATTATTTCACTTACTGAAACCTACATTCTGTTTTACGACTATAAGCTATTTTCCTACATCCATATTATAAAACAAAGTCGCCCTATTTACTCAATTTTGAACCGTTTTTAATAATTTCTGATTCGTTGGTTTTGTCTCCGCACAGAATAGCAGAATAACTATTAAAATATAGAAAAATTATAAATTTATAAAATTATAAATTCAAGTTCAAGTTATGAATCTGCCGCCAAAGACCAATGGGTGTGTTCCGGCAGCTGAACTTGAGAGCTAATTCCTCCACAGGCTTAGCGTGTCCACCAATATGGGCGGTATCGTCACTTAAGATCAGATGAGATTATGGCTATAAGACTAAACCTACAAATAATAAAAATATCTGACGATTTCATTCATTGAGCGTTATAAGATTTGAACTTGAGACAACGTGTTAATGTTCGATCGGTCTGGTTTCGTGACCGCGTCTCCGTGGCCTACAAATACAATAGCATATACGAGTTAATTTTTAAATCGGTTACGACAATCCACGTCGCGTGACTTGTTACGTGTTGTTCTCGATTAATTTTGTTACAGAAAAGTACTTTATTAACTCAACTAACCGTGCTCGTGGCTTTGCTCGCGTGGACTTGAATTATGCTTTGCATATCATAATTTGAAGCGATGATAGCTCAGTGGTAGTGTGTACGACTTCGCGTCAAGGGATGCGAGTTCGAATCCAAGCACCTACAATGAGCTTGAGCTTTCGGTTAAGGAAAACATCGTGAGGAAACTATAGCATGGTGGTAGGGCTTTTTCTAATGCCCGCCTTGCAAGCTACCACCCTCAAGTTGTAAACCTGCCGCCAAATACCAATAGGTGTGTTCCGGCAGCTGCACTTGAGAGCCAGTTTCTCCACAGGTTTAGCGTGTCTACCAACTTGGGCCGTATCGTCACTTAAGATCAGGTGAGATCATGGCCATAACGCTGAACCTTAAGTATAAAAAAAAGAACATATTCTTCAACTTTGCCGATGTGGTATTATTAGATGTATCTGTTACTCTCACAATTTTTATATACCTATTGAAGCACAATGACATCGTTTTCATTTACATAGAAGTTTTTTTATAGTTAAGGTTTATCGTTATGGTACAAATCTCACCTGATGTTAAATGACGATGTGGCCCGAGTTGGTGGACGCGCTAAACCTAGTGGAAGGAACTGCCTCTTAAGTACAACGGTTGGAACACACCTATAGGTATTTGGTGGCAAATTTTCAACTAGAGAGTGCTGACGAGCCAGGAGTATGAGAGGCATTAGAAATAATCCTACCAGCCACCATGCCATCGTTTTATCACGATGTTTTCCTTCACCGAAACCTCAAGTTCTTAGTAGGTGCATTCGAACTCACGTCCCTTGACGCGACGTCCGTACACACTATCGACTGAGCCATCGTGGCTTTAAAAATGCTAGCTATCTAACGATAATAATAAGTTTATTTAACAGCAACTGTGCCCGCGACTTCATTCGCGTGCAATCAAATATTATTACATAATTTTTGACCCTTTTTGGTAACTTTTTGATGCAGCTTTTCTCCTATTGATGGCAGCGGGATGTTAAATATCTTAAAGCCTTCCTCGATGATATCGCTGTCAAAGGCAAAACTAGTTTTTGTAATTCGACTAGAACTTTAAGATTAGCTACCACCCTCAAGTCGAAAATCTACCGCCAAATACATATAGATGTGTTCTGACAGTCACGTTTGAGAGCCAGTCCCTCCACTAGGCTTAACGGGTCCACCATCTTGGGCCACTTCGTCACTTAACACCAGATGAGACTGCGCCATTACGCTAAGCCTATATATATAAATTTTAGCAGAAATCTACACTGTTAGTCTTAAAGGCTTTCACAGTTTCACCTGACTAAGAGGGCGGTGCGAAGGGCGCTCAACCCCGAGGCCTATGATCTATATAAAAAAAGAAATGTTATATATGAATATGTATTGGATAAGAGTAGCGAAAGACATGGAGTTAACGGTGTAAAAAAACACTGAAGAATCAGTAAACTCCACGCCATTCTATAATAAACCACGGTAAATAATTATAATTCTAAAACCAATCGCATTCATCAAATATAAATCACCGAACTGTTCAAAGTGAACATTCAATTCCAATATGGACTTAAATTTAGTATCAAATAAGGTTTCTTTTCGTTAGCATTAAATTCGCGTTCGTCTTATCGAGAACTTGACGGGGGGCTAATTATTACATTTTCCTTTCCCTCTATAAGGTCATAGGGTTGTTCGGAGCGTAATAACATTACTTACTTATATTATATAGCGGAAAATTTGTGTGTTTGTTTGAACGCGCTAGACTTAGAGATTATCAGTCGGGTTTTAAAAATAGTTTTTCTATTTTAAGAGTCATTGATGAAGGCTTCAGGCTATTTAGCATTATACTACCAACAATAAGAAAAAAGCCGTAAGTTGAGGGTAAAGAAAGTTGGGGAGGGGGAGACGAACTTCTTGCCGTCCGTGGATTCACCGTGCAGGTATCTGGTATACCGTATGGCAGAGAAGGAAGTTCCGAGCAGTTCCCGAGACTTATTTTTTTTTAAGTAAAGGTCTAACGTTATGACCATAATCTAACCTGATCTCAAATGACGATACAAGTCAAGTTGGTAGACACTTTAAACCTTTAAAGGAACTGGTTCTCAAGTGCAGCTGCCGGAACACATCTATTGGTATTTGGCGGCAGATTTTCAACTTAAGGGTGGTTGCCATCCAGGCGGACATTACAAAAAGCCCTACCACCGTGCTATGGTTTCCTCACGATATTTTTCTTCACCGAAAGCTCAAGCTCATTGTAGGCGTTTGAATTCAAACTCACGTCTCTTGACGCGAAGTCGTATACATTACCATTGAGCTATCATCGCTTCCAACTTCTGACACAGATGTTGGTTTAAGGGGGTAACACTCGACTTCACTACTCGTGTTTCTTACCCACCGACCAAATTTAGTTGGAGCCTGCTAGCGCAGCTTTGGAGACACTTTCTAATATAGAACCTACTGAAATTCTAGTTTTTTATTAGATTACCGAGTGTTTTCGCTGGTACACCTCTCGTTCCCATATCCACCGCGTATAAATTCACTACGTAGCAATTCCTATTAATGTCATTTAGTACCTCGTTGTATCGCATGTCTCATAACCCGAAACGTTTGAGTAGTGCCTTACTCTCACTCTCTCAAGGTCGAGAAATTATCTCGGCTTAAATCGGTTTTATCCGATCTTTCATGCACTTTGACTATTAAATGAGTTGACAAATTTCAACAACAATACTTTTTAACGACAGTAGATACTTTAAAAAACACAATTTTTTCTCTAGATAGTATAATAAAAATATTTCGATGGACGTCGGGTTGTCTGTATGTGGTCACTATAACACCTAAAAAACTTCACTTTTTGAGACATTTTTTTTTTTCATGCACTTTAGTACGATTCTGAGTAATAGCTTATTGAAAATTGCCGTCTAATTCAATCTAATTTAATCAAAAATTAACATTCATTAACAGTGAATAGTCTTTGTTTGTATATTTATAAAAATAGATCAATCTTTTTTCATATTTAATATGAATGCTTAAATGTATGTCATTCAATTATAAATACGTTACGAGGCGTACACTTTTAGTTGTTCTAAACTGTTTACTTGTATTTATACTGAGCAAAAATAACAAAAAATGTTCAATAATTTTTAGTTCGACACGAATGAAGCCGTAGGCATAGCTAGTTTACATTTAATCGATCTAAATCAAGGTGAGCGGACAACTCAATCTCAGTTTTCTCTACCTTTATATAGACCGTAACCTATTGCGTTACACAGTTAAATAATGATTAAAGAGCTTAAGAGTAATACAAATTTTTTTTAATGAAACTTTTTCGGAAACGCTTTGAAATTCTGATCCACAACCTTCTTATGTGACACTCGTTCGGTTAAAATCAGCTCAAGCCGACTCGGGAAGCGAGATCAAAATTATATTAGAAATAGTTTATACGCATAACGTTACGGTTTGACCCAAGACGGTGGCCACGTGAAACCTATTTGTTCGTTAAATAGTTATTCGTAAAGTAATATCATATTCAGTCAATCAAGTTAGTATTTTTTCACAGCCATCGATGATCCGAGCAATATTTGTATATGCTTTACAAGATTTTATGTGCGCCTTTGCTCGCATAATTATTGGATAAATTATCAAACAATACCGGATGACGACTTAGTAAGTTTCATTCGAAGTTTATTTCTCTCTTTACTCCATTTCCAAAAAGGTTTTTGAGAGAGACAGTAGCCTATCGCCACATCCAGGTTCCCATCTATCTCTATACCAAAATTCATTATAATCGATTCAGTGGTTTAGGCGTGACAAATAAACAAACTCACTTACGCGTTTATAACATTAGTAAGGATTAATTCATGAAAACACAAAACGCATAATAAATAACTATTTTACCATTTCTACATCTTTATTGTTTGTATTTATATGTATTTTAATTAACTTCATTTTCAAGTATATCTAATCAAAAAAACCTTATTTTAATTTAGACCCTGAGAACGCGTTTATGAACGTCAAACCTACCACCGGTTAGGAAAATGACCCAGTCATCGTGATGAACCAGCAAGAGGCTCGACCTTTGAATAGGTTATTTTTTTAATAACCATTCAATGTGTACATGTAAATAATGTAAAAAGGTAAAAATAATGGTTCGAACCCAAGCACCTACAATGAGCTTGAGCTTTCGGTGAAGGAAAACATCGTGAGGAAACCATAGCATGGTGGTAGGGCTTTTTCTAATGCCCGTCTGGGTAGCTACCACCCTCAAGTTGTAAACCTGCCGCCAAATACCAATAGGTGTGTTCCGGCAGCAGCACTTGAAAGCCAGTTCCTCCACAGGTTTAGTGTGTCTACAAACTTGAGGCGTATCATCACTTAAGATCAGGTGAGATTATGGCCATAAAGCTAAACCTTAAGAATAAAAAAAAATATATAATAATAATCGCCCGGAATGGAGCACTTATACAAAGACCTAGAGTGCAAAACTTTGAAAACCATCGACGTACTGCATTCGACGATAGGCGCGATGAATTGAAATCTCGACTATCAGTGGTAATCAATTATAATTATGACAATGGTGTCCTCACGTGTTCACTGTGTGCACGCACCTTCAGATGAAAGATTGGTTATATTATCCACTGGTGGAAAATGGTCCGGAGTAGCATATATATAAATAATCATTATTACCGGAAGCACAAACAACGGCGTTAAATTCAGACATCACCAGCTTTCAGATATTGTTATGAATATCTTTTTCATATGAACAACATTGTTTTATTTTAATATACATCAATAGCTGTGTCCGCAACGTCATTCGCATGAAACTAAAACGTATTTTGTAAAACATTTTATACACGTTTGTATAACTTTTTCAATACAGCTTTACACCTAGTAGTGATAGCGTGATGTTAAACAACCTAAAACTTTCTTCGATCATTGCTCTATCAAATACAAAAATAATTTTTGAAATGCGACCGGAAGTCTCTAACACTAGAGCTTTCAAACACACAAACAAACATTTCCGTTTTATAAAATTAACTAGCTTTTATCTGCGGCTTCGCTCGCGTTAATATTGGTATTGTCTAACAAGTCGGATGACGCATTAAAAAGTTACATACATAGTTTATACCTCTGTTTACTTCACTTGCAACAAGTTTTTCGGAAAAAAACAGTAACCTATCACCGTCTCCAAGTTCCCATCTATCTCTATACTAAAATTCATTATAGTCGATTTTACGATTTACACGTGACAGTGTAACAAACAAACAAACTTACATTCACATTTATATGATTAGTAGGGATACTACGCGAAAACTACTTAACCGATCATCATGAAACTGTGTACACATATTTTCAGAGGTATTAGAAGTAACACAGGATACTTTTATTGGAAAAAAAAAATATTACGAAAAAAAAAAATTATGTCAAAAATCTAGCTACTTTAACGCCATCTAGCATTCCAGAGCACAAGTGACACGAAGTTCAACAGATCAGCTGGTATATAGATAGATATACATGCCGCAACCATGTAACTGACGTCCTCTTGAAGTTTTCGCCCACGAAGAAATCTCCCGTCACATTTAAAGCTGTTCTATAAAATAAAACTTGTATATTATATAATTCGCTATAAAATGAGCGCGATGTATAAAAATAATCCATATAAAGTGCTATATCCGTTTTAATGAGGGAACAATACGCCGCGGCGTCGTCCTAACTCCACACACACCCGTATCCTCGACCCAGTTTCACCGAAGAATAATATTGTTACGCGAGTTAAATCGCTCGAAATTACCAAAACGTACGATAAAGTACGTGTTTTTTTTCTCTTTAATACAAAAGTTTGTTTCCTCCTGCAGCGGGTAAAGTAAGAAAGTGTTTTATAAACAAAAATACCCGTAAGGTTTTAGCGTTAAGGTCACAATCGTGTTTGACTTTAAGTAACGACGTGGCCCAAAACGGTGGATACGTTAAGTCTAGTGGAAGGACTAGGTCTCAAGTGCATAATCCGGAACATACCTATGAGTATTTGACGGCAGATTTTAACCTGAGGGTAGCATTAGAAAAAGCGCTGCCACCATGCTATGGTTTCATCACGAAAGCTCCATCTAGTTGCAAGTGAATTCGTACTTACATCCATTGATACGGCGTCCGTATATACTACTATTTTTATACTAACGGGTAACAAACAGACAGACTACCCGTCTAATATATTTTTTTTTTTATAGTTAAGGTTTAGCGTTATGGCCATAATCTCACCTGATCTTAAGTTACTATACAGCCCTAGTTGGTAGACACGCTAAACCTGTGGAGGAACTGGCTCTCAAGTGCAGTTGCCGAAACACACCTATAGGTATTTGGCGGCAGGTTTTTAACTTGACGGTGGTTGCTAGCCTGGCGGGCATTGGAAAAAGCCCTACCACCATGCTATGGTTTCCTCGCGATGTTTTCCTTCACCGAAAGCTCAAACTCATTGTAGGTGCTTGGATTCGAACTCACGTCCCTTGACGTGAAGTCGTACACACTACCACTGAGCTATCATCGCTTCAAATATATGGTTACCGTCGCCTATAGATAGCCGCAACACTAGGCGTATTATAGTCATGTTACTGACCTGGGACCCTGACCGAGACACAGGCTCATAATGAACCGTTATTACGTAGCAGCCTGTCACGAGGCTGTGGTGGTCAAGGAATACGTGGTTAGCCGTCATGACCAAAGGTAGGACAATCACCAATGCCTCATCGGTTATTGAGTGTAGGTACCACGTGTAAGGGAGGTCGGCTCGGGTAACTCAAATGGCATTCGATACCCGTTACACTAAACTAAAATCTGATCCCGTACACTTTTACACCACTGATCGTGGAACTTAATAGTCGTAAAGCGACGATAGCTCAGCGGTAGTGTGTACGACTTCGCGTCAAGGGACGTGAGTTCGAATCCAAGCACCTACAATGAGCTCGAGCTTTCGGTGAAGGAAAACATCGTGCGGAAACCATAGCATGGTGGTAGGGCTTTTTCTAATGCCCGCCTGGCTAGCTACCAGCCTTAAGTTGTAAATCTGCCGCCAAATACCAATAGGTGTGTTCCGGCAGCTGCACTTGAGAGCCAGTCACTCCACAGGTTTAGCGTGTCTACCAACTTGGGCCATATCGTCACTTAAGATCAGATGAGATTATGGCCATAACGCTAAACCGAAAGTATAAAAAAAATATTTCATATGTTTACGCGAATATTACTCATCGAAATAAATCCAATTTAAACGGATTTTATCGCGATTATTTATTAATTTTGATCCCGACGTTTCGAAAGCTTTACAGTCTTCATGGTCATGGGAGGATTGAGATGTAGGTTGTCCAGAAAAGTTAATGTTACAGTGTCTTTAACCGTTCTTCATGCTTTCAACGTACAAGTGTAGGTATCCATGTAAAAAATTACCTCCCACACACCAAAATGACGTTCACGGATCATCCCAGAGATTACAGTCGCTCCCTATAAGCCTTTTGTAATCCTTTTAGCGGCGGAATGAAGCCCGTATAGCTAGCTGTCTGTTAACACATAACCCTAACCGACCCAGTTACGGACGACGCGATATGTATCCATTACTTTTTCTTCTGAATCCGAGATGAAAAACTTGCGATATATGAGAGTTAGAGGGGCAGTTTTTATAAAAAGGTCACTCGGTTCCGACTGTCCGGCTTCTTAAAAACTAGGTCGTCGCTCCGGCACCGATTTCTGGTGTCACGCGTTCTTTTTCATTTTTCACTCAAAGGAAGTTATAACAGTTTTATTTCAATATATACTTACTTAATATTATAAATGCGAAAGTGAGATTGTTTGTTTGTTACGCTTTCACGTCTCAAATACTGAATCGATTATGATGAATCCTGGTAGAGAGATAGACAGGATCTTGGAGACGGTGAGAGGCTACTTTTCTCGCGAAACACTTAAACTTTGTATGAGACTTCTTATTGCGTCATCTGATTTGTTTGACAAAATCAATATTAACGCAAGCGAAGTCGCACGTAAAATCTAGTAATATTATAAATGCAAAGTCGGTTTGTTACGTTTTCATAGGAAGTGGGGTAAAGAGAGGAATAAACTGTGTATGAAACTTTTTATTGTAATGTAATAACTTAACTTAACATTCGATTTAACAAAATCAATATTAACGCAAGCGAAGCCGCGGATAAAAGCTAGTTTTTTTTTTAAATATAGACCACCTATGAATACCCTTTTATATTAAAAAAAATCATACTGTATATAAATGTCCGAAGCGAATCAATATTCTGATATCTTATTAACACTCATGAAATATTTTTGAAATATATTCCTAAGGCATCGATTTTGCATATTAGAGCCCCCGTTATGGAAACATATCCCAATATTTATCTTTTTACCTATGAATATTTGTTTAATTCTTATTTATTGTTATTCTTATATAACTTGTTAAACGCAAACATAGTCGTGTGGCACAGTTAGTATTATAATAAAAACGGTACTATTAAAAGCTGGTTGGAATAAATTCGAATTATTCAAATTTATAACACGCTATACTCAGCGATTTCAAATATTTGTATTCAAATTTACATGTTACTGTAATGAATTGAGAGTTTAATTTCGCTTGTACATGAACATGTGTTTCGGTTATGTTCCAGACCTGTTACAAGTAGATAAGTACAAAATATGTTACGTACAATGTTCTGTTGTATGTACTGTATACATAACCGCCTATTATAACAATATATCTGAAGTTAATCTCGAATATGTTTCAACAGCCGGCTAAACCATCGAGTATTGAAAAAAGTTACAAAAACCGTTTTTTTTTTTTTCATAGCGATGATAGCTAGTGGTAGCGTCAAGGGACGTGAATTCGAATCCACCTACAATGAACTTGAGCTTATCGGTGAAGGAAAATATCGTGAGGATCCATAGCATGGTGGTAGGGCTTTTTCTGAAGCCCACTTGGCTAGCAACCACCCTCAAGTTCAAAATCTGCGACCAACTACCTTTATGGGTGTTCCGGCAGCTGCAGTTGAGAGCCAGTCCCTTCACTAGGTGTGTCCACCGTCTTGGGCTACATCGTCACTTAACATCAGGTGAGATTGTGGCCACTAAGTAAACCTATTTACTATAACAAAGTATATACAACTATGTATATATAGTGTATATAGACCCGTATTTAATTTTCTAAGTTATAATATAAGCGAGGTTGCCTACATTTCTTTTTTGTAAGTTTAACTTATGGACACATGTGTAAACATTAAGCCTAGTGTTGGGGCTGGTAGCTCGCAAATGCAACTACCGGAACACACCTTTGAATACTTGGGAACAGATTCTTAACTTGAGGATGGTAGCTAGCCAGGTAAGTAGATTAGGAAAAATCTTACAACCATGCTATAGTTTCATAGCGATGTTTTCCTTCACTGAAAAGTCAGACGCGCTGCGAGAATTCAAGCTCCTTTGTCATGGTACCCATACACTCTATCCTTAACTTACTTTGTGAAGTGATAAAATAACATTGTATGGTTTTATAAAACACCAATACACTGGTGAAAACACATGAAGCACTTGTACAAATGAGTGAGAATGTACTACACGTTCAGCTGACCTGAGCCGTGGGCGCCACAATATTGACCTTGAGTGCTCTGCCGAACACCTTCCACTTTACCCCTACTCCGTAGCCGGCGGTAATGCGACATGCGATAGATCAATGTTTCTCAAACTTTTTGGTGTACCGCCCACTTTCGGGAAAATTGACTGCCCAATGCCCAGGAATACTTAATCTAAATTTTTACAGAAATTTGTAGGGTAATCCATTGCTCAGTAAAAAAATTTACGGTCCCTCAATATCACTTGAAGTTTTAATAGCCGCCTCCTGGCCTCAGCACCCATTGGGGGACGGTACCGCTTATTTTGAGAACCTATACGATAGATGTACAAAAAAATATATGGAAAAAATGTTTCTCTTTAATAATCCTAATTTAAATCGCGAACATGAGTTTGTTTAATGATTTCTGACGTTATGTTATAACGTCGGGATCAAAATTAATAAATAACCGCGATAAAATCCGTTTCAATTACTTTTATTTCGATGAGTTTCTTTGTTTGGTTAGTAAACACCACAGATAAATATAACATGGGATAAGCTAGGCCTGAAAACAATCATAGCCACGTCCGGAAATCTAAACATATAATAAATCAGTAACTGTTTTTTGAATAATAAAGTCGTTACGTTGAAATGTTAAATTAACGAATCAAGTTAGGTACTAACGAGGCTGAAAAAGGAATGAGGCATCTTAACACATCATTACAAAAATGGCGTGGAAAACTTTTGCGGTGGATAAAATGGAGCAAAAGTCCACAAACACAAACTTACGGGCACCGGACGATGGCTGGACCGGAGAAACAGGGGGATGCACTCATTTTCCGCATTCACTGCGGTCGAGAAACGCTGCCAACTGTAGGTTTTATTTTAAACTTAAAAAGCCTTTCAGGGGTTCTTTTGTTCGCAACTAACCAGCCGACCCGGTATTTAGACGCTGTCTCTTGACAGACATTAATAAGTTATGAATAAAGAGAATTAAAATAAGGAATACCTATTTAGATATTAGAAATGTTTACATATACATGAAAAATTATATAAATGTCAACTACAGTGCAGCCTACTGGGTTCAACTATAACTAAGATCTATCCAAGTAATATGTAACAACGAAATATTTTTGGAACGAAGTTCCTTATGGGGATCGCGGAGGGTTGCATTAGCCAGCAAAAAATGTCCGTAACGTTAGCGTAATATTTTTATGTATAATCTATGTATATGGCGATACAGTGTCTAATGTATAGTCTATGTGATGACTGTTATTATAATATATGTTTATAAATCATCGTAAATAAAATAAAGGTGTTAAGATAATTTTATTAAGTAGTTTTATACCTCGAATAGAATTTGAAATTAATATTTTTATAATAAGGAACTTCGTTCTTATCCCACCACATCACTTGTTTTTAATATATTAAGATAAAACGTACGTGTCTTAAAATCAATTTCAAACATCGCAGTGTAGTGATCAATTTTAAAAACCATTTCATTATTATAATATTTGATTTTAAGAATAACTTTAACATGTATGCAATAATGAAACAACTAACATAAGTAACGAAGGAGGGTAATTTATTCGCACCGATTACTATATAAGCGCGGCACGAGTGATGTTCAGGCGAGCGGACGCGTCGAGCGAGCCCTTAGTTAAGGGAATCGCTCCGCTACATGTCAGACCACCTGACCGTAGCCTGAAACCATCTCCACGCAACCTAGCTATCCAAGATGATAGCTAACCAACAGAACACCCACACTAAAAAGAGACATCCAGCCAACTTCATCTCTAAGTTGGGAAAACTCCAATGATCAGTCAGCGGATGCTGACTGCAACGATATTACTGAAAAGGGTAAACTAACCCTGAACAGTTTCCTCACCACTTCAGGAAGAAGAGGTAGAGAAGGCCTAGCACGGCTTTGAGTTCAGTCAAAGCGAAGCACTCGAGGCCAGATATTCACGTAAGATTTATATTTTAATATTTACTACATTGTTTTGATATATTTGATATTTACGTTGTAAATCATTATCGGGAATGATTTATACTGGGCAGACAGAGAAACACGAGCGGTTAAGGTGAGTGTTGACGTGCGTCGACAAAAGAGACCCATAAACCTACATCCGTAGTCGCAAGTATCGGTTAACCACTAGGTTTATGATTTCTAACAATATGAAGAACACTATTATAGTTGTAAATAATGATGTATTATGGTATTTGTATTAACGGAACTCATAGTATAAATAAATGATTATTTGTATAAGTGAACGACTTTGCGTCAAGCGACGTGTGCTCGAATCCAAGCACCTACAATGAGCTTGAGCTTTCGGTGAAGGAAAACATCGTGAGGAAACCATAGCATGGCGGTAGAACTTTTTCTGATACCCACCTGGCTAGCTACCACTCTCAAGTAGAAAATCTGCCACCAAATACCAATAGGTGTGTTCCGGCAGTTGCACTGAGAGCCAGTTCCTCCAATGGTTTAGTATGTCTACCAACTTGGGCCGTATCGACATTTAAGATCAGGTGAGATTACGGCCATAACACTAAGCATTAACTATAAAAAAAGTGAATACATTTAGTAAAATAATAGTCCGAACTTAACGTTGTTATATACAAATGAAGTGAATTCGGAATTACGTGAACAAACAAAACTTTCAACACGATAATACGAGGACTCCTGAATATTCTCTGCGTCTACAAATCACGCCCTAACGATGTGCCCCGGACTGTCGGCGCGGCGCCGTGATGGGGCATATTTCATCTTTTGTCCGACCCGTTCAAAGGGTTGGCTCAAACGGTTGTTTATTGTTTGACATGATGTCAAATTACGTTCGCTCGAGCGTGCCTAATGTACTATGGTGTGGAATTCACGGTAATTATTATGGTATTTTCGTATGGAAAAACGGTATGCGCTTAAGTATCCACACGAGTAGCCTGTGGGTTATTTTTGAAGCGATGGTAGCTCAGTGGTAGTGCGTCATGAGACGTGAGTTCGAAACCAACCACCTACAACGAGCTTTCGGTAAAGGGAAACATCGTGAGGAAACCATAGCATGGTGGTAAGGCTTTCTAAAGTCCATCTGGCTAGCAACAACCCTCAAGTTCAAAATCTGCTACCAAATACCTTTATGTGTACCGGCAGCTGCAGTTGAGAGCCGATTCCTTCACTAGGTGTGTCCACCGTCTTGGGCTACATCGTCACTTAACATCAGGTGAGATGGTGGCCACCAAGTAAACCTATTTACTATAACAAAGTATCTACAACAATGTCGATATAGGGTGGGTGTTTTATAGTAGAATATAGTTATAGGAGGGCAGTTTATATTAGTATAAAGCGCGATGTAAGCACGGCACTGGGACCCAGTGTCTGGGTTCATTCTAAGCTTCGCACTTGAGGCGTAATCATCGTACATAGCTGGAACATTACCGCAGAGACGTAAGATTTATATTTCTCTATTATTGACACTGTTTTGATGTTTATGCTGTAAATCATTATCGCCAATGATTTATACTGGGCAGAGAGAGTCAAGAGCGATGAGAGTGACTTTTGACAACTCCCCCCCCCCCATAAACCTACATCCGGAGTCGCAAGTCTCAGACACTGTCTAGTGTTATCCTCTCTCTGCTACAATGATTAGGTTTCACGATGTACTCGGCACCCGCACGGTGAATACGTGATGTACTTAGAAGTTCGCATAACATCCTGACATTATTATTGGACCAATTATCATCACCGTTTAGATAACTCATCTATCTATACGAACCAATTATTATCTCTGTAACAATCTACTTTCATAGCTCTTAGAAAATTATTCTACATACATAATAACATCTACAATAAGCTTGAGTTTTCGGTGAAGGAAAACATCGTGAGGAAACCATAGCATCGTGGTAGGGCTTTTTCAAATGCCCGCCTGGCTAGCTACCACCCTCAAGTTGTAAACCTGCAGCCAAATACCACTAGGTGTGTTCCGGCAGCTGTACTTGGGAGCCAGTTCCTCCACAGGTGTAGCGTGTCTACCAACTTGGGCCGTATCGTCATTTAAGGTCAGGTGAGATTATGGCCATAACGCTAAACCTTAAGTATAAAAAAAAACATATTCGTCACAAGACTAACATCAAAGAACACACCAATTAATGTACTCGATAGAATACGATAATTTCCAAGCCATTATCTATCAATCCGATGGAAGTTTTGTTGTGTGCCGTGAAAGACATTGTTATTGGGGAAAATTCAATTGAACATCAAATACGAACACGCAATAATACATTTTATATGAATAATACGAACACGCTACTTTATTTACTCGTATTATCTACGCGTTTATTGTAATACATTATTTATTATTATTATTATAGTAATACCTTTTATCACTTTATAGGTTAAACATTACGACCAATTCACCTGATGTTAAGTAACGATGTGGCCCACAATAGTGGAAACGACAAGCCTAGTAAAGGGACTGGTTCGCATGTGCAACTGCCGAAATACACTCATAGGTACTTGGCGGTAAATTTTCATTTTCAGTGTGGAAACTACCCAAGTAACACAGGAATCGTTATAACAAACGAATAGTAAACTTATGTAGAAATTTAAATCCGTATTAACTCCTTTATACGTTCATCGAGAACCTTGATGCCTTATATTGGCATTTCAAAACCATAATGATGCATTACACTGTATGACGGTTGGATAATGGCATATTATAATGCTTTTATAAAGCCTTTAAAGCAAACCACAACGCAGCTGTACAGCCTTCAGACATTTTCAGTGCATTTGGATTTACAGTGATAAATAGTTGCTTAATGCTGTTTAATACCATAAGCATGAATTATTATAATGCCGCCTGAATCCACTATACAGCTTTCAGCTGTTTATAGTGCCTTGGGGTCTATACAATAGCTTTGTAAGTAGTAAGATAATGCCTAATACTCCATAATGGCATACACGTGAATCAATGTATTGCTGGCATTTTTAAAGATCAACCAAGTTCTGTTATGCAGCTAACAGCTCTTTAATCAAATACATGGTGATTTATTGCAATACTAAAGGTTGTATATACATTCATTTTGCTGAATTCGTAAGACCATTTGTCAGCTGTATTTGGGAAAAGCGCGTCTTGTAATATGACCAACAAAATGGCAGCAATTTTTTTGATGGCGGTTAGATATTGTATATTATTAATTTAATTGTATGTTAGGCAACACACGTCGTGCGTGTATAACGATTATAATATGCTAATGACAAAATTAAGTTGTAACTTCGTTTAACATCTCATTTAATATGTGTATTTATAATTTAATAAGTGCAGAATTTTGTAGAACAAAATGTCGAAGAAATCGTTTAAAATACGATTAAGAACCAGATGAAGTAAGCGAAAAATATCCAAGAGATATGCAAGAATTATGATGTCTTCGAATCCGATCGATGCACAACAAAACGATTCGTGCAAAGTGAATTGTAGTATTATTAAAGTATGTTTCGTAGACCAGCAAAATGAAGTAAGGCCTGTCAACATTGGAAATACAAGCAATACGGAATGCTAGTGTTATAAAATATCTTTTTTTTTTTTTTTTTTTTTTATATATTTTAGGTTTAGCGTTATAGCCATAATCTCACCTGATCTTAAGTGACGATACAGCCCAAGTTGGTAGACACGCTAAACCTGTGGAGGAACTGGCTCTCAAGTGCTGCTGCCGGAACACACCTATTGGTATTTGGCGGCAGGTTCACAACTAGAGGGTGGTAGCTAGCCAGGCGGGCATTAGAAAAAGCCCTACCACCATGCTAAGGTTTCCTCGCGATGTTTTCCTTCACCGAAAGCTAAAGTTCATTGTAGGTGCTTGGGTTCGAACCCACGTCCCTTGACGCGAAGTCGTGCACACTACCACTGAGCTATCATCGCTTCAAATCTTTTATTGCAAATCATGAGAACGTTCCACAAAATCGTGTTAATTCCTGTCCGCTTCATGCTGAAAGTTGAGAACTGCATGAATGAAAATTGATGTAAGTCAGCCGTTATACTGCTTTGATGTGTTACTTGGGTTGCCATTTAAAACAAGTGTAGGCACTGTCCGTCGTCTCTGGCAATACTGGCGTTTGTAGTATCGCCGTGGTGCATGTTAGTGGGTAGTGTAGAGTGAATAACACCCGATGAGTCACCACACGCCCCTGTCCCCTTGGCCTGAGCCCGGATAATAAGTCCACGTTGTTATGAGGAAGAATCCGTAAAGGTTTTTAAATACTACGTTAATAAAATAAGGGTAGTCGCTAGCCAGGCGGGTATTAGTAAAAGCCCTTCTACCATATGGTTTCATCATGATGTTTTCCTTGACCGTAAGCTCAGGTTCAATGCTGGAAACCACATCCATCGACATGACGTCAGTACACACTGCCAACTAAGACAGTGTACGCGGTGATTGCATGAAAGAAACCACATGGCCCTAGGAATACGAAAAATGGTAGTTGGATTTTAGTGGGTTTTCCCGGCGCTCAACCCATCTCAGTCCTCTCGGGCTGGGAGGGGATACATAAATACCTTCACCTACGTAAACAAAATGTCTATATGAGTTCAGAATTTACGTTTTATGTGTATTATTTTTAATCTATTGTTACGTACCACGCTACTGCTCACTAATATGGAAACTTAAGCTCAGTAGCTCAGTGGTAGTGTGCACGACTTCGCGTCAAGGGACGTGGGGTCGAACCCAAGCACCTACAATGAGCTTGAGCCTTCGGTGAAGGAAAACATCGTGAGGTAACCATAGCATGGTGGTAGGGCTTTTTCTAATGCCCGCCTGGGTAACTACCACCCTCAAGTTGTGAACCTGCCGCCAAATACCAATAGGTGTGTTCCGGCAGCAGCACTTGAGAGCCAGTTCCTCCACAGGTTTATCGTGTCTACCAACATGGGCCGTATCGTCACTTAAGATCAGGTGAGATTATGGCCATAACGCTAAGCCTAAAGTATATAAAAAAAAAACTTAATGATACCACATACTTTTGATTGATGAGATGGAGTGTAGATGATAACACAGATTACAATATATTTGTGATACGAGCGCAGCTCGGGTTCAGTTCAGTAAGTTAACAACGTTCGACAGTACGGACGACTGTTTAAAATATACATTGTAGTAAGTGGAAGCTCTACTGGAAAAGATATCGATTGTGGAACGAGACTCTGAGTATGATTAGACGCAACCTCCACGGTTTCTATAACACTATTCAATACACCGTTCATTCATTTTTAGTTATATTTTAATACTTTTTTTTATTTTAACGTGGGTAATGTTTTTATGCATGCCTTCCTAAGGCGACGCGGGTGCGTGCATGTAATCACCTCGTCACCCCAGCGACCGGCCCGGCCTGGTGTTATTATACTAGCTGAGTTCGCGACTTCATTCGCGTAGAAAAAAGAACTTCATTTAATCATTTTTGCCCGTTTTTGCGACTTTTTTCAATACAGCTTTGCTATTAAAGCCTACTACAAAAGCCTTCCGCAATGATTGCTCTGTCAAATATATCAATAATAAAGAATTTACTTTTCAAACTTTGTTCTAAATTACTAATATAGATTAAGTTCATTTTATAATTATATACGATTTTTTTGTTTTATTAATTTTTCTTTTATTTATTTTATATTTATACTCCCTACAATAACTATTATTTTTGGTAACAATACCGCTGGTTAACTGGAAGAACATACGTTTTGGCATTAAGCCCGCCGATGTATAAATTAAAAACTATAGTAGACTATTCATCGATTCCAAGAGTAAATTTCAAAAATATATCGTTCCTTAACGTTACTTTGAAAGCGATTTATTGAACTAAATTGGTCTTGAATTCAAAGTCGACCCACGTACCGGCACGTACAAGGGCTATATAGCACAGAAGGCTTTTATAAAAACCGACACACGATATGAATTTCAATACAAATCAGTCGCATGACCGGAATAAAACATCGGGGTGGGCTCGTTAGCAAAGCGTGTAACCTAGTAAAGTCTGACCGAAAGTACTAAAGTTTTATCTTTTCATCAATTAACGTCGTTGAAGCTTTTGCCAGTGTCAAACATTTAAGTAAAGTTAATATTTGCACGTCGGTAGCGTTTTTTCTAACGCCCGCCTGGCTAGCTGCCATTCTCAAGTTGGAAATCTGCCGTCAAACATATGGACCGTTTATTTTGAAAGTGGTGTAAGTCCATTTTTGAGAAAAATGAGCTATCACGTAATTCATGCTTAATTTATTGTAAAATTTTTATAATAACTAGTCCGTGTATAATTTCTCAAAAAAATCCCACGTTTTGTACAACTTAAAATCGGTCGGTAAATGAAATTGTATTATCAATAAATATAGTAACCTTTAATTTTCTCGAAACAAAAGAAAATGGACTTACACCAGTTTCAAAATAAACGGTCCATATATAGGTGTGTTTAGACAATGCACTTGAGAGCCAGCCTCGCCGCTAGGCTTACTGTATACACCACTTTGGGCCACAACGTCACTTAACATCAGGTGAGATTGTAACCATAACGCTAAACCTTAAGTATAAAAGAGACAAGTCGATGAATTTTTGGAGTAAAAACTACTCAAACCGCTTTGAGTAATTTTAGAAATAAGTAAATATTATGTTAAATATTTAGTTAATAGAAATTCTTGTAAATACAATTTAACTAATATAAAATGCATATAAAGTACTTATAAGTACCCGCGACTTCATTCGGATGGACCTAAAAAATATTTAAGATTTTTTTGCAAATTTTTGTAGAGACGACAGCTCAGTTGGTAGCGTGTACGGACACTACGTCAAGGGACGTGAGTTCGAATCCACCTACAACGAGCTTACGCTTTCGGTGATCGAAAACATCGTGATGAAACTATAGCATGGTGGCAGGGCTTTTTCTAACGCGCCCCTGGCAAGCTACCACCCTCAAGTACTTCCGGTACTTGCATTTGACAGCCAGCCCCTCCACCAGGCTTAACGCGTCCACGGTCTTGGGGTACATCATCACTTAACATCAGATCAGTTTGTAGCTATAAAGCTAAATCGAAAACATATAAAAATATGGAGCACGGAAGGACGAGCAATCGGGTAAAAAATCATCACAACACACAATACCCCGTACTAAAACAGGCTAAGCACATTATTAAGACTTGGAGTCAAGAAGCAACTAACTCCTTCCGAAATTGAGTCGCGAACTCAATTTTGCGAGGCCGATCAATTGTACCGGTAATTAGCATAAACAAGCCCCTGTTTTACCTTCAAGAGTTCCTTTACAGTAGACCTGTTTGTTTAGATTTATCACGGTTACCTTAATTATTTTCTCCCGGGCAAAACTTTAATTTCAATTTGTAATCTCCAATAAATATACGATCGTTATAAATCTAAGAAGTTATTACTCGAGTTTCCTTAACAATATAACTTTTACTTTTTAATTATTTTTTTTAAATATAAATCTAATATATAAATATGCAAAGGTAGAATATTAGTATCTTTCCTACCTCCGTTTTTCAACCGTTTTTTTTTTTACTATGTATCGAGGAAGTTTAATGTCATTGATAATATACATAGGATTAATCAATTAACCACCTCTTCCTTCATCGTTTGTCAGCCAATTGTTTATATTAGTAACTTAAAAATCATCAATGTAAGAATTGAAAACAGTTTTTCTATAGATGCGCGAAAAGGAAAATAGTTCGATACTTTCTTCCCCGTGTTTGTCTATATTATTATTGTTAAAATAATAAAAAACAGTAATATTTTACAATCTTTAGATAAACATTGACAGATTTTAGATCATGATTATAGTCGAGTTTGAAACACAGAACGCATATTGATATTAATATGTTTTCATATGCTTTCGCGATACCATTATCATGTAAGTGATAACTGAATATCTGTAAGTGAACTCTATAATTAATAACGGAAAGTATTCGTTAACATCAGACGCAAACTAAGAATATAAATATAAAATATAATTCTCGATAATAAAATCATTGCGCTTACATAGCACCTATACTCATTCGCTAAGTTTGTAAATGATGATCATTAAGAAAGCCTATTAGTGATGTCATTAAAAAATGAAAAACGGAAGTATTATGTTAAAATTGGAATTAAAATTATGAATTAGAGTCACAGTAATACCATCACTTTTTTTAAATTAGTTAAGGCTTAGCGTTATGGCCATAATCTCACCTGATCTCAAGTGACGATACGGCCCAGGTTAGTAGACACGCTAAACCTGTGGTGGAACTAGCTCTTAAGTGCAACTGCCGGTACACACTTACATTGGTAACTTACATAGTCCTTTTCGCTAAGTTCGCTAATACTTATCTTGTACTACATGCTTTAAATTTCGAGGTTCAACGGTATAAAATAAGTTGACTCTACTAAAAGCCCTGCTCCATAGGAAAGTTAATACACCATCTGCGCATTTCTAATCAAACTTTGTTCCTCGAGTAAATCTACGTAAATTATTACCTTTAGATATAAATTTCAAGGCCGTTCACTTTGAATGAAATCCGATAATACCCACCCCACATTGGATTAACACGAAATATTATAACTTTGGAAATACCAAAAGTAATAAAATTTTAACTTGACTAATACCAAAACTCTACGTTGATGACTTTATGAAAATTATAAAGTCATGAAAATTTTCCTTCAAGAGAAACATAAAAAAGCATTTACGCAGGCCGGCATGACAGTAGCGGTTGGCGATGGATTGTTGTCGTTCTCTCGATGGTCGCTGCTGTTTTTGGACTGTGCTGTACTTAACATCAGGTACAGTACAGTCATTTTGCCGAGCTACCATAAAAAAAAAATTAAAATTAAGTGTAATTTGTAGTATTGTATGGATTATTTTTTTTTTCTTTTTGTTATCAATTCACTCACATTTTAAAACACTTTACATTGGTGAAGGTGTATTAATTACATAGGCAGATGCAGTAGTTAAAAATAAATATAAAAATATAAAATTACGCACCGGGATAATTTATATTATCATTTAGGATAGTTTTATTCCATAAAAGGAAAGGGTTCCTTCGGAATAGATGATCATAGTTGAAATTACAATCAAGGTATATTTGTAATTGGGAAACATTCCAAAAATGTTTTTGTCCACTTACACTAGCTCAGTGGTAGTGTGTACGACTTCGCGTCAAGGGACGTGAGTTCGAATCCAAGCACCTACAATGAGCTTGAGCTTTCAGCGAAGGAAAACATCGTGAGGAAACCATAGCATGGGGGTAGGGTTTTTTCAAATGCCCGCCTGGCTAGCAACCACCCTCAAGTTGAAAAACTGCCGCCAAATACCAACAGGTGTGTTCCGGCAGCTGCACTTGAGAGCCAGTTCCTGCACAGGCTTAGCGTGTCTACCAACTTGGGCCGTAACGTCACTTAAGATCAGGTGAGATTATGGCCATAACGCTAAACCTTAAGTATTAAAAAAAAAGTATCACTTCATGACTTCTAGGTAGTTTCTGATAGTTTCTTATATTGTTATGGTTTACCATTATGGCCACGATCTCACCTGATATAAAGTGACGATATGGCCCAAGACGGTGGACACGCTAAGCCTAGTGAAGGGCCTGGATCTCAATACAATTGCCGGAACACACCGATAGGGATTTAGCCGCAGATTTTCAACTTTAGAGTGGTAATTAGCCAGATGGGCATTAGAACCCACCGTGCTATCTCTAATCACATTTCCGTCACTGAAAACTCAGGACTCTTGCAGATATTTAAGTCACGCCCATCGACGTGACGTTCGTACATCCAACGTTTCGTAATAAATGTATTTTCTTTCTTTTCTTTCTTTCTCAACGGAGTCATAATCGCTTCATTATCAAGAACTGTGTTGGTACAAATAAAACTTTCACGCAACACGAACATACTTTAATTCTAAATCTTCAATTTCCAATACTTGATACTATCATTCTCAAACTCACACTGACTAAATGATTAACAAAAAAATTTAAAAATTAGGGCGAAAAACGAAACAAAAACAAACAATAACCTAGCGAATATAAGGCAGAACGTGCCCACTAAGCAGTTGTGTGAGGCCGTAAATGGACCCATCTCAGCAAGAATGCTACAACGTATAATGCGTTGCAGCGCTGGTTTCCGATGGCCCATCATGATGTCACGGTCAGCACTACTGTTTAATGAGCAAGATCACGTCAAGTGGACCCCCCCTTTTCCACTTCATTATTAAATTCAGGTATGAATATTTCTACATGAAGTATTTACTATGAATAATTAATCCCCAGAACAGTTTTTGAAAATTTTCATTTTAAGAACATTTTTTTTTAATGAAAATTTTTATGACTTTTAATTAGAAAATCAATAAATAAAAAGCTATTAAAGATATTTTAATGAAACTTTCAGGATTTATAGTTCAATAGTTGTACTTTGATATGATACACAAAAGATTAAATTATTTATTAATTTTCATATTGTTAATTATCTTTTTAGTTAACAAATGAAAATTTTAATGACTTCTCCCTCAAAAAACAAATTTTTTTTTTCTCGATATTATGCATTAAACATTTAAGATTTAATCGCGATTAGATTGAACAAAAAAAAAATATGACTGGCCGTGAGCGCTATCGGTACGGCGCTCTGCCGCGCGTCATTCACTTACCTTTTAATTTACTCAGTAATTGTAAATAAAAAGCAATTCTTTATTTTTTTAACAAAATTAATGTTATTTAATGGATAATTTTACTGAAACTCATTACATAAAATTAATTAATAAAATACTATTTTATTGTTAAAAAAATGAAGAAATTAAATGAGGTATAATTTAATTATTCAGAGAATGTAGAAATATTCATACCTGAATTCAATAATCAAGTGGAAAAGGGGGGGTCCACTTGACGTGATCTTGCTCTAATATAACAAGAAAATAGGAAACAAAGATTGACATTACTATAAAAATTGTTTAAATAAATATGTAACAGGTAAAGATATAAGTACTTTAAATTTAAATAAATACGTATATTGCGTTATTAATATAGCTATTTTATACTTGACATTGACGGATCTAGGAAAATCGGAGAAGTCATAGTCGAATCAGAATAGAATGGACTGATTGGATTATCATAAATAAGTCAGTGTCCGATTTAAAATCACACTGTATTCCCGCATAAATTACTTTTGAAACTTTTCAAGCGCCGCTACACGCTTCGTAGGTGTAATTCGGTTAGTTTAGGCCCCGAAAAGCCAACTTAATCCGGGCTTTAGACGATATAAAACCGTCCATAACTCAAACAATCAACAGTGCGTCGGGTCGCGACGGGCCGAATGCCAAATAAATTGAAAATTTCTTTTAACATCCGGAAAAGTTATTGTTATTGAACGAACTACCAGTCGGAATTCAAACATTCTTTTTATATTTGATAGAGTAATCACTGAGGAAGGTTTTAAGCTGTTTAACATTACATTACTATCAATAGAAGCAAGGCCGTATTGGAAAAAGTTACAAAAACGGGTAAAATTGTTATTTACTTTTTACTTTCATGCGAAACCTTTAAATAAATCATCCGTCGAGGCGTCTAAATCATTTTATGACCGGTCGAACCGTTGAGACATTAAAAACTAATAAACAACTGACTTGATCCAACTAACGTCTGTGTAGGTAGCATTTTTTATATCTCAATATCTATTTTGTTATAAGTGTTACCTATTTTGTTGTAATATGACAGAAAACGTGGTATCCTCTAGGTGAAAGCCTAAGCGTACGATTCGGAAATCGTTAGCCACCTACTTCGAGAAAACTTTATAAATAGGGAAATGTGACTGAACTTCAATAGGTTTAAAATAGTATATACTATATATAAATGTATATCACATTTAATATGAAAATACAATGTCTACAAAGTAAAAAATAGGTCCTAAATGAAACATAATTCAAATTGTTCAAATTCAAATAGCTCAGTGGTAGTGTGTACGACTTCGCGTCAAGGGACGTGCGTTCAAATCCACCTACGTTGTTAGCTCGAGCTCTCGGTGAAGGAAAACATCGTGAGGAAATCATAGCACGGGGGTAGGGCTTTTTCTAAAGTCCGCCTGGCTAGCAACCACCCTCAAGTTGGAAATCTACCGCCAAATACCAATAGGTGTGTTCCGGCAGCTGCACTTGAAAGCCAGTTCCGCCAAAGGTTCAGCGTGTCTACCAACCCGGGCCATATCGTCACTTGTGATCAGGTGAGATGGCGCTAAATCTTAACTATAAAAAAAAATCAAAGCATAATTAATGACGCGCAAAGTTGGTCCCAACAAACATTATAAATGCAAATGTAACCTTGCTAAGCTTTCACACCTAAGACTTTATATGCTATGGTTTCCTCACGACGTTTTCCTTCACCGAAAGCTCAAGCTCATTGTAGGTGGTTGTATTTGAACTGACTTCTATTAACGCAAAATCGTACACACTATCACTGAGTTATCATCACTTCAACTACTCATCAGGATCATATCATACTGTTTTTTTTTTATGGTGAAATATATTAGTATAGCTTTATTATGTTTTTTAATTCTTTATATTATATATCTCATTTAGTTTTTATTTATTCCTGTACTTAATCACGCAATTTTTTTTACCTTTTATACATTATTTAATTCCAAATTAATTTATACATTATCAAGTAGCATTTTTCCGACCTGATCTAAGCTGTTCGTCGTAAGGGCTTTGACAGTTTCATCGAACTTTTTGGGTCGAATGCTGAGAGCACTCAGCCCCGAGGCAGCGGGCGCAAGGGTGCCAGAATGGCCGAACCTCGGCTTGGGCTACTGCCGGAAGACGGACAAAGATTCGCGACCCTAACTGACTAACAGGTCCTAGCTAAGTTTAGTGGTTCTAGCAATGACATTACTATAAAGTTACATGTTTTATATATTCTACATTGTATTTACGTTCGGGTTAACTATGATATTAAATAACTAGGCATACATATGAACTGAAATCATTTTTTGACAAATCTAATATATCTAAGTTTTCTTTTTTATGTAAAGAATCATTCAATGATGTTGATTTCTTGGAATAAATAAATAATCATTCGACATACACGTTGTCAGAGTTATAGGAAATTACAAAGGGTACTTTACATAGAAACATATTATACTATACTTTACGGAGAGAAAAATATTTTTTCCATTGCAAAATCTGCATCAATGTGATGTCGCGAGTGAAAACGAATTATTGGATGATACACAAACCTATTTATAGTCTTAGTTTTATAAACTGCTGTAAGGTCGATTCATACCCAATATTTCTAGAAAAAGTACTGTTAGAGAGACATATAACATGAAGGAAGCTACAGGCACATCTAAAAGTCAATAAATCGGACAGCTCTGTAGTTTTTATGCTAAACATACGATAAAGTATAAATATGTTGTTTAATGTATCATTAATAAAAAGATAAATAACTCACGAAGCTGGTATTCCTCCGATGAACACGTCCGAGTTTGTAGGGAATTTTCCGAAGATAAACTCTTTGCCCCTCGATATTTTCGTCTGCGTACTCCCGTCCACTGTAAGGGACGTATGTTCGTCTCTCCTCGCCACCTGATAGAATATACCAAAATGAATAGGAAAACTATATTTTTCTAATATATAACGTCTTTCACTTCCTTTTCCTACTATCTGTGGTGATGAATTCGTAAAACGGGAACGGAAGTGGGTAACAGGAAGCGCTTGATTGACCAATAAGCGTGCTCAATACTGCCAGCCATTAGCTGTGAGAGATTAATTTCTATCGCCGCTTAAATGATATTTATAATAAAAAAAAACTAAACAAATTATTATTTACACGGACAATTTCTTCGATACTAAATCACGGTGTGTTCCAAGATAATGGACGAGCTGACACTAGTGAAGAAACGGGTTCTCAAATGCAACTGCCGGAATACACCTATAAGTATTTGGTCGCAGATTTTCAAATTGAAGGCGGTAGCTAGCCAGGAGGGCATTAGGAAAAAACCTACCACCATACTATAGTTTTATCACGATGTTTTCTTTCACCGAAAGTTTAAACAAATCTCAGATGGTTTCAAACTCGTGTCCATTGATGAGATGAGAGATCATTTGTTGAGCCTGCACGCTAAAAAAGTAAAACAAAGTTAGGATAAGAGGCGAGAGGATCTCATACCTGAACTTTATGCCAATGCCCATCGTTTAGATTAGCCCCGACGGTTATAATCTGCGCTCCGCCGCCCAAATTGTAACGCAACCTCAGAGCGCCGTTCACCAACTTCAGTTCGAAGAAGTCGTACGCAGCACCGTCGTCCGTGTACAGTAAAAGACCATTCGGCTGGTCGGTTTTGAATTCGAGCTCCAGCGTTCCGTTGACGCCCGCGTTCCACTTGCGGAACTGCGAGTACGAGTTCTGCTTGTCGAGCACGAAAGCGGAGTTCCTGTTGAAGGAGAAGGAGAGGAGGCAGAACAGCAGGTAGCGCATCTTGGCGACGTCGCCTGACGGCAGGGCGTTGACACGTCACCAAGCGCGTTCGGCCCTACACCGTTTCCGTTTCATTTCTCGACTGTCTGGAGCAAAAGAAACGTGAGTGTTAGCAGTTTTAGGATTTGCACGATGTTCAACCGACACTTAAGCCTATTGATTGATTTCCATTCATTTTTTACTGTTCGTGGTCTGTCGATCATATTGCGCAGGCTGTGGGCTTCCGCTCGATTTGTACCGACATGATGTATCGGTGAATTTGACACCTTATTTATTTGCTGATCTTAAGTGACACCAAACCTGTGGAGGAACTGGCTCTCAAGTGCAGCTGCCGGAACACACCTATTGGTATTTGGCGGCAGGTTTACAACTTGAGGGTGGTAGCTAGCCAGGCGGGTATTAAAAAAAGCCCTATCACCATGCTATAGTTTCCTAACGATGTTTTCCTTCACCGCAAGCTCAAGCTCATTGTAGGTGGTTGGATTCTAACTCACGTCTCTTGACGCGAAGTCGTACACACTACCACTAAGCTATCATCGCTTCAAGCTTTTTGGTGGGTTTAATTAGTGGTAGTAACTTTAGTTTTTCCAATGCTCTCTTGGCTAGCTACCATCCTATCTTAAAGATTAATTAAGATTTATCTTAAGATAGGTCTTTACGGACTTTCTCACTGCAAGGCGCACCGGATTACCCGGGCTCAGGCCAAGGCGAGAGATGAATGTGGTGACTCATTAGGTTCTAATCGTGTTGCCAGAGATCAGGTACTGCTTTCATACTTCTTCTAGTGGCTAGCTTCCACCCTCAATTTGAAAGTCTTCCGGTCAATACCTAAACACGTGTTCCGGTAGTTACACTTGAGAGCCAGTACCTCCACGAGGTTCAGCGTGCTCACTATCTTGGGCCACTTCGTCACTTAACATTAGGTGAGATTGTGTTCGTAACACTAAATATATAAAAAAACGTGAATGTGAATTTGTTTGTTCGTTACTGTTTCACGCCTTACTTACTCAATCGATCGTCATTAAATTTTGTATACACGTAGTTCGAAGCAAGGAAATGGACAGTATACTCTTTATCCTGGAAAAAGTACTACTAAGGAATAGAAAAACGTTTTTTAATTTCAAGCGAACAAAGTCACAAACTCAATTAACTGTAGAATTATGATTAGTCTAATACGCGGTTATTTCAATCTAAAGTATAATTGGATTCTGCCATTTCTTACCTATCATTTTTTGTCTGATTATCCGGTGTTCAGAGATCAAACAATATAAAATAAATATGGCCGAATGCGAGAAATAAATGTTCCTCGAGTACTCGAGCAGCTATCTAGCGCAGGTAAAAGCCACTCGTAAATCACAAAAGAAATGCAGCCGCTGGAGGAACAGAAAGTAGGCCGACGTTAAACTGGAATTAGTAATCGCACCGTTGCTTCCATGGATACGGCATATTTATCATATATAAGCGTCAATAATATGTGCAGTAGACTAGAAAAGTATTACAGAAATTTCAGAGATGTATTTATACGCGATCGAAGTGGGAGCTAGAGGTATACCAGTGAAATCTCTCTATTATCTACTAAAAGATCTTGGACTGTCTAGAACTGAAGTAAGTTCTATATAAGAACGCCAGCAGACGCCTACTAAATTTGTCTGTAGAGGGAGAGAAACACGAGTAGTAAAGGTGAGTGTTGACGCGCATCGGAAAGGAGCCCTTTAAACCTTCATCCGTGTCACAAGACTTAGCACTCACACGGTGCATCTATAGTTTACTTTGAAGTTCGTCTCATAACACTTTAAATTTAATAAAAACAACTATATACTTGTATATAAATACTTTAAAATAATAATACATATTACTTCTTTAATAAACATGAAACGAATTTACAAAATTATGTGACATCTGTTTGTAAGACACATCCAACGTACCTTACCTAGCACCTTGTTACCTATCACATATCACATTCCTTGGGTCACTTGGGCTCGCTGACGTGTTCATTTTAAAGTCAAGTATTTTTAGTGGAATCCATTATTTTTATAGTTCATTCAATTGATCTTTAAAACTGAGCAGTTTCAAGTGTGAAATGTAAGTTTTAATGCTCATTTAGAGTTTCCCCGAAATTATACTAACACTCTCAGTAATGCATTTAATTTTATATTCCTGCAACTAAGTTTAACACACATTAAAAATAATTTTACAAATCGACATTCAAATGAGTAAGTTATAAGGTAATATACATAAAACAATTCAACCGAGTTGAGACTTCCTCCTTTTTGAATTGAATTCAGTTAAAATCTCAAGTGGAAAGATATATAGGTCTATTTTTTATATTATATAAGTAATGGCCATAATTTCACCTGGTCTTAAGTGACGATACGGCCCAAGTTGGTAGACACGCTAAACCTGTGGAGGAACCTGCTCTCAAGTGCAACTGCCGGAACTCACCTATTGGTATTTGGCAGAAGATTTTCAACTTGAGGGTGGTAGCTAGCCAGATGGACATTATAAAAAGCCCTGACAGTAGAACCGCGATCGTCACATGGAAGGCTGAAAGTATGTTTTGAACATTGTGAGTGCTATGTCGAATATAGACAAAGTAATTGAGTGATTTTCACATTTTATCAATAAACATATGAACCGCATCCAGTCGTTAGTAGGTCGAAGCGTGCTTTCCACACGGAAAGCGCTCAGTCATCGAGTAACAGCCTGCGAATGGGAAGTTGGCACCGTTCCCTGTTTAAGCCGGTAGCTGAAGCGGTCTTTTTTCAGGTTCCACTGCCCAACGGCAATAATTTGCCAACCTATCTCCCCCTTAAAGAAACTATTGATTTGTCTGTCGTTTTCGCTGTTAATTGTTCGTGGATCTTTATTATCATATGTTAACTAGCTTTTACCGGCGACTTCGCTCGAGTTAATATTGATTTTGTCAAACAATTTGGATTTATGGCGATGAGTGAGTGAGTTTGAATCCAACCAGCTACACCGAGCTTTAGCTTTCGGTGAAAGAAAACATCGTGACGAAACTATAGCATGGTGGTAGGGCTTTTTCTAATGCTCGCCTGGCTAGCTCAAGTTGAAAATTTGTCGCCAAATATCTATAGGTGTGATCCAGCAGTTGCACTTGAAAGCCAGTCCCTCTACCAAGTTTGGCATGTTCACCATCTTGGGCCGCATCGTCACTTAATATTACGTGAGATTGTGGCCAAAACGCTTACCTCACTACAAAAAAAGAACATTAACATTGGAAAAACGTTCTAATTAATAAATCCCGATTATTGAATGTGTTGTAAACATGGCGTCTTTACTATCGCAAGCAACCCACCTGAAGTTAAAAATTTGCCGCCATATACCAATAGGTATGTTCCGGCAGTTGCACTTGAGAGCCAGTTCCTTCAAAAGTTTAGCGTGTCTACCAACTTGGGCCGTATCGGCATTTAAGATCAGGTGAGATTATGGCGATAACGCTAAGCCTTGACTATAAAAAGAAAGGTTCATACAAAGTTTATCCCTCTCTTTACCTCTCTTACAATAAGTTTTTCGTGAGAAAGAGTAGTCTATCATCGTCTGCAAGCTCCCATCTTTGTCTATACCAAAACTCATCACAATCGATTCAGCGATTTAGGCGTGGAAGCGTAACAAATAAACTCACCGTCACATTTCAAATCTTAGTAATGATTATTGGTAACTCGTTCACCTTCACGGAACAGACATTGGTGTTGTGATGGATTTTGGTTCCTAAGAATTTTAACTTTGTTTGCATTTTTAGCAGTCTATATGATATATTTTCATTGTGCTGTATATCATGATGTAATCGTTCTTTATGATATTATCAGTTTATTATTGTTTATATTTAATTTTCTTTATTAATATGTTAATTGATAATGTCTACCATATAGCGCATGTAGGAGTCAGTTGTTAAAGGCCAATATGCTTATAAATTGTTTATATATAGTGTCCATTCATGGTCGGTATATTGGTCATTAGCTGTCCTAAATCAATAAATAATTATCCTTACTACTAATTACTTATATACTAGACTATAATAATATTATAAGTATGTAAGTGTGTTTGTTTGTAACGTGTTAATTTTTAGTTTCACGCAAACAAAGTCGCGGATACAGCGAATTATTTTGTATATTTTAGATGTTTTGAGCCCACTCTAACCTCAAAGGATCGAATTGATTCAACGAACAAGGGTTGAATAAATATCAAACAGTTATTTTATAAAATAAGTATTTATATTTAAAAATCTTTTTTGTCGAATTTAGAGAAACATTAAGAGTTTGCTGATATATAATAATCACAAAGTACGATTTTCAAATTTCAGTTATAAAAATAATTCTACTAATATTACAAATGCGAAAGTGAGTTTGTTTGTTTGATACGCTCCCACGCCTAAACCGCTGATTCGATTATGGTGAATTTTGATATAGAGATAGATGGGAACCTGGAGACGGCGATATGCTACTTTCTTTGCAAAAACATATTGCAAGTGGGGTAAAGAGGAGGATAAACTTTGTAGCAAACTTTATTTGCACAATTCGAATTGTTCTACAAAATCAATATTAACGCAAGCGAGGCCGCTGGTAAAAGATAGTCTTCTATATACGTGTGCAAATGTAATGGCTGGTGTTTAGTTAGCTATAAAATAAATTATCCAGCCTGTGGGAATATTGAAAACATTTTTTTTTTTTTTTTCAAAGCATTAAGAAATCCAAACTCATCCATATTTCGTTTTGTTTTGAACCCTACGGTACACTTATCAAGTCCTCTATTTCGTTGGCTTTAAAAACCATATACTCTACATAAAGGCTTATGTATACTTCTTTTAGAACTATGAACAGTAATATTTAAATGACGTACGCAAAACGAGGTACAAATTCTTAGAAGCGTTTTATATTTTCTACGTAGTTGGAAATAACGATTCTGACCATAATTTAAATATGACTAAACCTGTATATGTTTTATGTCGATTCGCCTAAACCGTGAGTTACTGTAGCAATTTCATTTAACAACGTAATATGAAATGGATACATAGAATTACATTCTGCAGTAATGCAAGTTTAAGTACAAATATCATATGTGACTTTTATAATTAATTTAATAGCTAATGAGGTTGTAACAGTATAGACACGTTATCTTCATAATATTTGGTAAAAGCAAGTGATTTTGAAACAATGAAACTATATAATTTCCCACCGCAAAGAGCCGGTAGAGTCGTTAGAGTCATGACTTCCGGCCGCCATAGAGAGCCCTGCAGCGGGAGACGCGGGCACATCTGTCAAGATTGCAGTGCAGATCCGAGAAGAAGCCTGATGAACCTTTGCTTAGACCTCTCCGAAGGTTTTGTATGGATGTGCCGATCCCCAACCCCATTAGAGGGAGCCCTTAATTACGTTTCTTTTTTTATTTATTTTATATTTAAGGCTTAGCGTAATGGCCATAATCTCACCTGATCTTAAGTGACGCTACGGCCCAAGTTGGTAGGCACGCTAAACCTGTGGAGGAACTGGCTCTCAAGTGTAACTGCCGGAACACACCTATTGGTATTTGGCTGCAGATTTTCAAACTTTAGGGTGGTAGCTAGGCAGACGGGCATCGGAAAAAGCCCTACCACCATGCTATGGTTTCCTCACGATGTTTTCCTTCACCGAAAGCTCAAGCCCATTGTAGGTGGCTGGATTCGAACTCACGTCCCTTGACGCGAAGTCGTACACACTACCACTGCGGTATCATCGCTTCAATCAAGGACTCTAAGTCTGCACCATTTAATAGGTAGGAGATTTTGTTGGCGTTAAAACATTGCTGTATGATCGTAGGTATTCCCTTACGGGGATTAAATTATGAATGTGAAAGGCTTTTAGTCAGTAAGAATCCGACATAACCCATACTTTTGGTGCCCGTCGTAAGGAGGGCATCCGATGGAAGATCGTCCTACAAAAAAAAAACGGCAGCGCCAGGCTTACACCCCTGGATCCTCTCCCACCTATGTCGAGACAAAGGAAATCTTTCTATCCTGGTATTGGTAGCAACAAAATCCAACCCAGCGCCTACCGCAACGCACACAGACGTGGTTCAGCCTTCTCAGAATGTTCGAGTAAAACCCAACAAAATAAGTGAACAGACGCGCGTCATATATATTAGTACAAAATTTCTCGAAAATAAATGTTACTCTTCGTTATACTGCTGTTTTTTTTTTCTAGGATAGTTTTCCCTTTCAATTGAGACAGGACAAGGCAAAGGTATCAAGACCATGCAGCCAAGTGAGATGTTATTTTAAATGCAGACGATACTATCTTCAACAAGACGGTGACTCTCTTGTTGAAGCTCTCTTGGGAGTTTTTGTGACAACTAATATATCATGTTCCGAATGATTATTCACAATTCACTTCACCTATGCCCTTCAGCTACACCATATTACGTAAAATGTTACCTTAATTACACAATACAAAGCTAAACAACTAAGTATAAGAATTAAAATAAAAATCACAACATGACAGATCAAGATTCCGCTAAAAACTCTAACAAACACAAATAAAAAATAACAACGGACGGCGCCATGATGACGCTTGGATATAATTTTTTTTTTTTTCAAATGGGCGGCGGCACCACCGACATCTGCCACTGATATAAAACCTCCTTTCCCCGCCATTGGCGATGTGTGATCCAGCGGTAGAATTGTCCCAAACAGCGCATATAGTACCTACTGTAGCAATGAACGTTTCTTTTTGTAACGCAAATTTTTTGTGATATATTTTCACCAAACAGTTTTTCTTCATAAAAATATCAAATTATCAACGAAATAGTAATAGTTACGAATGAAATGGGATCCCGTGACCTTAAGACGTTTTGTTTTATAGTTTGTATAATATCGCATTACACACGAAGGCATTATCTGTCGTTTTAGGACACTTGATATACCAAACTAAGTTTTGAGTGCGCCAACAGGCACAAAATCAGTAAAAAAATTATATTAAATAAAATAATCGATAATATATAATAATAATAACTGATGGTAAATGATCACCGCCGCTCATAGATACCCACAACTCAAGCGGAATCGCAGGTACGTTGCCGGCCTTTATTGGAGGGACTGACTCCGTATCTACACATTTTTACATATCTCGTTTTCGTGTCCGATATAAAAACATGCCATCCTACTTTCCTGTACATTGTAATATTATTAGTTTAACAGTCCTTTCCGTCGAGGTCAGCAATATGGCTGTAATGTCCCTGGTGTTGCGGCTGACCGTAGACCAAGGTAACCATACGATGGGCCGTCTGTCTGTTTAGTGTCCATTAGCATAAAAAAGTAGATTGTTTTAAAATATGGAAATTGGTATGCAGATACCTGAAGTTTTTATAGATTAATACTGCAAGGTCGTATGAGAATTCATACAAAATTCCTGTACAACAAAATGAAGCAGAAGTGTTATAACCTAATTTAGCTTATTATCTGTCCTAGAATTATTGTGAAAAAGATTTACTGGAGTATGAAAAATTAATCATTGATTGTAAAATGTAAATAATGAATAAGATGTCAAATGTAAATAGATAATGGTGTAACTTCAAGGATTCTTGTACTACCAGACCAACCTTTTGATACCTTTTGATATATTTAATACCACCATACAAGTAAACTTTTTTTCGGGTCGTAAGCATGTAACTGAAACCTTTTTGAAAAAAAAAGATCGCTTTACTGTATTAAATTAATAATTGGAAAATGGGAATGATACAGGGTTTTTTTCCGAACTGACATACGCTGTTAGCCTTGAGGGCTTTGACAGCTTCACCGAACTCTTTGGGGCGAGTGCTGAGTGCACTCAGCACCGAGGCAGTGGGCGCAAGAGTGCCAGAATGGCCGAAACTCAGCTTGGGCTGCTGCCGGAAAATGAACAAAGATTCACGAGCCTGACTAACCGACAGGTCCTAACTTACTAATTTAGTGGTCCTAACAACGACCTTTTTCGGTAACGGCCGCGGGGGTACTCTCTTACAGAACCGTGTATTTAACGTGTGGATATGCAAGAACGGTATGATGTAATGATGTCATCTCAGAGATGTATAGTGTCAATGTATAGCGCGAGCAGAGTCACCCGAGGGCTCCTGACCGGAGGATCGAACCTAGGCAGCGAAGGGAGGCTGCGGCAGGTGTGCGGAAGCGGAAGGTCTCGGTAACGGGAAATCAATGTTACTCGGTCAGCAGATTCGAGCCATGGGTGCCGCCATACTAGCCTTGGCTGCTCTACCAAGCGGCGTTCACATTACTCCATCGCTAGCTGTAATGCGACATACGAAAACGCAAAGAATTGAAGCGATGTAAAAACAGCTTCACTTCCAAAATGATCGGATTAGTGTGTCACTTCTAATATCTATACCTTTATTATAAATATCATTGTGTATATCGGTCGACGCGAACACGCCAGACTAAGCGACGAGCAAAGTGACATCCTCGATATTAGATCGTGTCAAGCTCAATTTGGGAATTTGCGTATCTCCGACGGCATCGGTGCCCCGAGAATAGTCGACGTGAAGGCTTATGTAGGCCTCAAGGAGATGTGCGACCCGAAAAAAGGTGAGGCAATTTACGTAACGAGCACAGCAGGTGCCGTCATGTCATTAGTGGGACAGATTGTGGGAAAAAAGGCTTAAACGGCCGTAAGTTACACTGAATTTGGTAGCAAAGTAGATTTAGGGTCGCAGCTTCTCGATGTTGGAACGACCGTCCTTCTCCTATACGCGACTTTAGATACCTTAAATTGTTATAAATGCAATGTGTCTAGATTTGTATTTATAATTTAATTATGCTGCCCTGTTATTGAAACGTAAAATATTTGATTAGTACCCTAATTATTTAAGCCTAATTTATTTTACTATATATTTGTTTTTTTTTGTTAATGTTGTTATTCAGAATGTTAATACGATTAATGTAACAAGTTTTAACGCAACACAACTTGACTTGGGTTCCAGCTGAAAATCAGCGCTGAGTATTTCGAACACCTCAGCATGTGCTGAACTGGACGCCCTATGTTAGTAATAAGATATGTACCATTATTATTTATGAGTGCATTTTCTTTTCATTTTTTGTTTTTCTTTTAATGTTTTTATTTATAGTTTCCTTTGTTGATTGTATGTCTGTTAACAGCATTAAAGTGCTTTCTTTCTTTGTATCTTACCATACGAACTCGATTTCGATAACTCTTTCAATAATAAACCGAAATACATAGAAAATATGTTCTATTCTTAACTATTTCGATGTGAACCATCTGATCACGCTAAATGTTGTAACGTTTTGGGTATGAACGCAAATATATTGTCGTTGTCTATGTAATATTTCATAGAACCTATGACAGTTGACGTATGAAACTTACGACGTATAGTGTGCGAATTCAAGGTGATGCTAAGCCGGACATTGTGGAAGGATATTTAATAATATAGTAAACCAGCCCGGGCCCAGTGTATTTGGGGACAGCAACTGTACAGATTACAATTAATCCAAGTCAAAGGGATGAGACATCACAATCCAGTTCGACTTCAAACGTAACACCGCCAACGCATAGCAAGTAGGTGGTTGTCTTTTTAGTTATTCAGCTTACAGCAAAAACTTACTAACTTACTAACATAAAGCTTACAAACCACCATCTATTATCAAAAAGCTATCATATACCGTTATTTCACTTCTAAGTCATCGACACCCGCAGTGTACTTGTACCGCGTGTTTCCTTACTAATATTACAAAGGCGAATGTGTGTCTGTTTGTTATACCGCTGAATCGATTACGACGAATTTTTGTATAAAGATAGATGATAATTAGAGGCTACATTTTCCCACCAAAAACTTACTGGAAGTGGAGTAAATAATAAGAATAAACTTTAAAACTTTTTATTGCGTCCTCTGTTTTTTTTACAAAATCAATATCAACACGAGCGAAGCTGCTGGTAATATAGATTATAAAACTTACTAATATTACAAATGCGAAAGTGAGGCTGTTTGTTTCTTAAGCTTACACGCCAAAACCGCCGAATCTATTGTGATCAATTTTAGTATAGAAATAGATAGGAACCTGGAGACGGTGATAATCTACTTTTCTTGCGAAAAACTTATTGGAAGTAAAGTAAACTGAGGGATAAACTTTGTATGAGACTTTTTATAGCATAATCCGATTTGTTGGACAAAATCAATGATAACGCGAACGAAACCGCACGTATAAATCTAGTTTTAATGTAAATTTAAATATTTGACATCTATGGGTTGTCAAGCTACTTGTTTTTAATCTGCAGTGATCGAAGGTTGTATGGAGGAGATCCATTAGCACGTACAGTAAAACTCTGAATTCCATACCGTCTCTGTCAAAGCCAAAATGTTTAGCTTGACGGAGTGGGGGTGAACCGAATTCGAAACGACAAGTCGAATGCGAAAATGTATGAGAAAAGGCCTCTTAAAAGCTGAAAGTTAAAAAGTGTAGCGAACGATTTTCAAGGGCCGCCGGATACGCTCGTGGGCTACGTCGAAAGAGACTGTGTGAGGAATCCTGCCGTTGAAATATGAAGCTTGTTGCGGTAACTTAAGGTTTCTTTTCGCCCTGCTTTCGGTTTCTTTAATAAAAATAAGGTAATAAGAATATTTAAGGGCCACATTATTTATTTGCCTCGAGCATTCTTCCCGTGTTACGTTTCAATCAAGTGTTACCCCGTACTTGATTTGTTGGCACAGTATTTTCTTTTATTTCCGTTTAAAGAGGAAATAATATCGAAAATAGACTGTATTATCTTCGAATAACATTATATATTGCCTTATTTTTTGCTGACTGTCTCCGCAACACCGTTCGTGTATTATTAAGTTGCTAGATACATTGAAGTGGAATTTGCAACAAAAAGAGATAGCTATATATGTATCTATAGGTTTTAGACTGTGACAGAATGAGACAGAACGTTATTAGGAGCTGGATTTTGTAAAAAGTGATTTTTATTGTATTGAAGGGAAAACTTCTTTAGGCGGGTTGAACATTTTATTTTATGATATTGAATGAGACTAAGCTGAAACGGTAAACTATGTAACGCTCGTTTAATTAAAACCGGCACTAGTCTATAAAGGAAGCGAGACAATAGACAGGTTACTGCTATACTGGCTCGGCGAACGTTTCATGAGAGAGCGTGACGCATCAGTCACATCCAGTATCGACATAAACAACCTATATGCTGTGCTGATACGTTTTATTTAACATATTATACTTTTTTTTAGTTTAAAACCATGCTTTGATAAAAATTTCACGTCTGCCGTGTAGTCTCAAGCACGCACGGCTTTTTTTTTTAATCTTTATACATAAAAATTTCGTGTCACGTTGTTTGTCTGCTTGTCACTTGCTTGTTGTCGTATCGTTACTTAAAATCAGGTGAGATTATGACCATAACGCTAAACCTCAACTATAAAAAAAAAACTTGGCTGTATTTTACAGGTGTTTTTGCCTGATAATTGATGTAACATCTGATCGCGCTAATACCTGAAGCCGTGGTAACTCTATTACTGGGTATACAAACCTTGCACCTTTGAACGTGAGATCGATTCCCTGCAATGACCTCGAGCTATCGCTGAAGCTCGTGAAACCATAGCATACTGGCTGGGCTTTTTCTACTGCCACCCTTTTTTTATAAATACAATAAATACAACACACCTATTGCTATTTGACGGCAGATTTTCAACTTGAGGGTGGTCACAAGCCAGGCAGGCATTAGAAAAAGCCCTACCATGATACTAAGATTTCCTTCACCGAAAACTCAATGTCATTGTAGGTGGATTCGAATTCACGTTTTTTTTTTTTGTACTTAAGGTTTATCGTTATGGCCATAATCTCACCTGATCTTAAGTGACGATACGGCTCAAGTTGGTAGACACGCTAAACCGAACATGAAAACGAAAGCAGTGTTAAATTAAATACAGTTAAATGGAGATAGAAGTAGAATCTCGATACGTTGAAAACCTCCAAATCTCGAAACAATGTTTTGTCCCTTCGCTTCAAACACCGAAATCTCCAATCTTTATAAGTCAAAAACTCTATTACTCGTTTTTTTTGCGTGTCCCTTGATTTTCGACTTATAGAGGTTCTACTAAACATAACTTTATGGACAAAAAGAGGGACTAACCAAAGTCGAGCAATCTCAATCTTTTAGGGTTTTTTTATGGAATGTTTTTTTTGAACGAGCCAGTGTGTCACCTGATGGTAAGATCACCGCCGCCCATTAACACCCATAATACCAAAGGAATCGCAGGTGCGTTGCCGGCCTCTATAGGAGGAACTGGCTCTCAAGTGGTGCTGCCGGAACACACCTATTGGTATTTGGCGGCAGGTTTAAAACTTGAGGGTGGTAGCAACCCAGGCGGGCATTAGAAAAAGCCCTACCACCATGCTATGGTTTCCTCACGATGTTTTCCTTCACCGAAAGCTCGAGCTCATTGTAGGTGCTTGGATTCGAACCCACGTCCCTTGACGCGAAATCGTACACACTACCACGGAGCTATCATCGTCGAAGTAATTAACTTACATAACTATTAGTCATAACTAATTGTGATATTATACTCGAAGCCTCAAGACACGCTTAACGTCCCTCGTGCAAAAGATACAAAGCTCGTTTCCTCCTTCTAACATATGTTATAATCTCCTTAGTTTCAGCCACAAAAATACATGGACGCATTTAGACCCGCTTCCAATATAACCCCCGTCAACCAGATTTATTAGTATTAAGAATATAACTTATCCTTGACTTTATTCATTTTTTTTTATCACTTTTCGTTAACAAAACTACAGCATTTTACGAAACTTTCACAAATAATCTTCGTGCATATTACACTGATTTTCGTATCTAAATACTTATCTAAATTTATGTACAACATTGAAACAGGCTTTTTTTATAGAAATTTAATTCCAAGTGGGCCCCGCTTTATTGAGCGGTTTTTACCCTCAATCCGCCACTGGTATCCGAATAATGAACTTAATTTGGTACGATAAGCCCCGGTGCGGAGTACACGGATTAACCCTGCGAGATCTTGGCTTCACCCAGACGAACGGTTGGTCCGCACGACCTTGTATTTCTTTTGTACTTATTATTATTATTTTGTTGGAAATATAATACGTCTGTGAAGCGTCTTTTACGAGGTTGTTAAAAGAGGTAGAAATTATATTTTCGCTGAAGGAAAACATCGGGTGTAATTATCGAGGGATTCTTAAGATCACCTTAAAAACATTACTTAATATTAAGTTTCTCACCAGTGCCGTAACTATACCGTCTGAGGTAAATTCATTTCATTGGGCTCCGGTAAAAATTTACACGTTAAAATTTAATTTTAATAAATCACTGAAGTAGTTACCCAGTATTGTTAATAATATTGTGCGCATTTGTATTCAATTTCAAAGAATTTTCCTTCAGCTGGATTCCATCACCGCAAATGTGCCATACGCTTAAATTCCATCATTAACATCTGGATGAATGGCAATCCATACCTTGTTGAAACAACTTGCGTCAGCGGCTTTTCCGGATCTACTCTAAGAACTTTCAAAAAGAGAGCTCCTTACCTTAGAGACCGGCAACGTACCTGCCATTCCTGTGGTGTTGTGAGTGTCCATGAACGGCGGTGATCACTTGCCATCAGCGGACCTGTATTCTCGTTTACCCATAACTCATAAAAAAAATAGAGGCAATGCATAGATGTATGCGTTTTGAAATTGATCCTTTTTTATCAATGCGTTAAAACTTTAATAATTTATTTGAATTTGTATACGGTGGCCTCTTGCGGACTCTCAAGCCAGGAGTCTGGGGCCCTATCGAGCCTGGAGTCCGTGGCATTTTGCCAGCTCAACCACCTTACAGTTACTCCACTGACTCTCATCTCTCTGGTATATTCACTCCTTTTTTATATATATATCATCTTCCAATGTAGGCAATTTTGGCATCTCAAATAAAAAGAGCTTCATCACAAAAAGTCCTCTGAATAGCTCTCGCTAAAGTTGAACTCGTTAGATGACTCATTTATCTATATTTTTTTACCAAATATTTTTTACAACCTTTCACACGTTTTTCATAAAGGAAGACAGTATCGTATGAATAAAGGTGAGTGTTGTAAAGAGCTGTTCAATCTTATCCCTTCCTCTCCTGTCCACAATAGAACTGCACGCGTTGGACTTCGGAGTCGCAGCTTTACGGTAACCCCTATTACGGCTCGAACCAAAATTTGTGATATGTTTGTATTTTTTTGACACACTCCACAAGTTTTCATTGGTTCGTAAGTTGCTGCACTTACCGTGAATTTATATTGTTTGTATAAATATATTAGTCTAAGTTAATCTGGATGATACATTATCCTTACTAATATTATAAAAGCCAAAGTAAGTTTGTTTGTCACGCGTTCACACCTTAACCGCTAAATCGAATATTATGAATTTTGATATAGAGATAGACGTTAACTTTGGAGTAGGTGATAGTCTGCTTTTGCTCGCAAAAACGTATTTGGAAATGGGGTAAAGAAAGAGGTAAACTTTGTATGATTTTTTTTATTGCGTCATTGTTGTTTGACAAAATCTAGTCTAATAAGTAAATGAGTTAATTTACGAGCGTAAAACCTGGTATTTATATATATAAACAATTTTCATACTATATAATTCATAGCTTAAAACTTTCTGTCTTGAATTGTTGAACTTCTCGCAAACTTGGATGGTAATTCATAACAACCTTAATTGGTCTGGTACCTTCTTGAAAATGTACAGGACCCTTTTGTTTATGATGTTGGGAATCCTTCAGACGCTGCTGAGAGGACGCCTAAGGCAATGTAGCCTTCAAAGGTGGAATATACAGACACGACTAAACTTACATTACGTATAATGTTACTAGTTGTGTCCGCAACTTTTCTCGGGTACAACTGATTTTTTTAAAATAAACATTTGCTCGTTAGTGTAAGTTTTTAATGTGTAATAGCCTAAGCCCTTTCTCAATTATAATTCTATTAATTACAAAAATAATTTTTTAAATTCAACTGTCAGTTCTTAAGATTAACGCGTTCAAACAAACACACACAGGCTAACTTTTCTGCTTTATAATATTACCAATAAACATTTGTTGTTTTTTTTTAAATAAAATAATTATTAGATAATAATAAACCTTCCGCCGATAGGCTTCATCTTTATTACCACGAATATCTAAATAAATATATATAACGTTTGTTTGTTTGTTTAAACGCGCTAACCTTAGGAGTTACCTGTCGGACTTCAAAAATTATTTCTTTATTTTATAGACCAATAATTGACGAAGGCTTTAAGCTATTTAACATCACGCTAACACCAACAGAAGCTGTGTTAAAAAAGTTAAAAGAACCGGTACAAATTAATAAATTATTTTTAGCTTCACGCAAACGAAGTCGCGGATGCAGCGAATTATTTTGTATATTTTAACTGTTTTGAAACGACTCTAAACTTCAAAGAACCGAACTAAATCAACGAATAAGGGTTGAATAAATATCAAACATTCATTTTATAAAATAAGTATTTATATTTAAAAGTCTGTGTTATCGAATTTAGAGAAACGTTAAAAGTTTGCTGTCATATAATATTCACAAAGTACTATTTTAAAATTTCACGTATAAAAATAATTCTACTAATATAAATGCGAAGGTGAGTTTGTATGTTTGTTACGCTCTCACGCTGAAACCGCTAATTCGATTATGGTGAATTTTGATATAGAGATAGATGGGAACCTGGAGACGGCGATAGGCTACTTTCTTTTAAACTAATTGGAAATGTGGTAAAGAAAGGGATAAACCTTGTATGAAACTTTTAATTGCATCATCCGATTTGTTTGACAAAATCAATACCAACGCGCGCAAAGCCACGGGAGAAATCTAGTTAAATATACGTAAAAAAGAAATTGCTTATTCTATAATTTTCTTTAATGAGAGCGAAACAGCAATTTTATTACTGTTATTTCAGTATTTTTATATTAACAACTAAGTCCCCACTGACTCGTCATCCCCCAGCGCAGACTATTAAGGGAGTCTTGAATTTGTATTGTAGATATTTTTCAAAAGGTATATCTTTTATTACTTTGAGAATTTATTAAAAATACTAAAGGCACGAAAGAATGTCTGAAAAAAAAATATATTATTCGATAGAATTATTTTCTTTCGATTACAAGTTCTTTTGCAAGCCAAAAAAAAGGCAAAGGTTCTGAGACCATACAGCCGAGACAGAATTTATTATATAATTAAAAGGGTAGCGCGACGGCAGGACGATAAACTTCCTTTTAAAGCTCGACAAGGAGTTTCTGTTGAGTTATTAGTTTCGAGTCACTTACGCGTAATAATTAAACGGTATCACATAGAACGTAACCGATATTACCCAAAATAGGGTCAAATAAGTGAAATATATAACGGGGCAGATAAAGTTAAAAATCATCTCGATCCCAATTAAGGGAAACGTCACCTATCGAAGTGTCTCAAAGTTCAAAATTCATGTAAGTCACGGGTTAAAAAATTGTATAGATGATAGTATATTATTTGTTACTGTGATTTTTTTTCAGACTTAGTAACGATAGAAACTTTGTATTGTCTGTGGCACGGAAAACTGTAATTAACAGTAATTTAAAAATAATGTTTAAAATGCCGTTTCTTTTTTAATAGTTAAGATTTTAGCGTTATGATCATAATCTCACCTGATCATAAGACCGGAACATTAGATATCAATAGCACATTTTATCACATAAATAAAGAGACCATTACAGAATTTAAATATAATACACAAGTAATACACTGTGAGATTTACGATAATTATGCATACGTTGAAGCGATGATAGCTCAGTGGTAGTGTGCACGACGTCGCGTCAAGGGACGTGGGTTCGAATCCAAGCACCTACAATGAGCTTGAGCTTTCGGTGATGGAAAACATCGTGAGAAAACCATAGTATGGTGGTAGGAATTTTTCTAATGCCCGCCTGGGTAGCTACCACCCTCAAGTTGTAAACCTGCCGCCAAATACCAATAGGTGTGTTCCGGCAGCTGCACTTGAGAGCAGGTTCCTCCGCAGGTTTAGCGTGTCTACCAATTGGGCCGTATCGTCACTTAAGATCAAGTGAGATTATGGCCATAACGCTAAACCTTACGTATGTTTTGGCAAATTTAATCCAAAAATTAGGAAACTCATTCCAATCATGTTCACGAAGCATTGTGTAGGGAAAACAATTTAAATTAAGTTTCTTGGAGCAAATATCTGTTATACTGACTAAAATTGTTTTTTTTTTTATGCTATAGTTTATAGGTTTTAACGTCAGGGCCATAACTTCAACTGATGTAAAGTGAAGATACGGCACAAGTTGGTAGACACGCTAAACCTGTGGAGGGACTGGCTCTCAAGTGTAACTGCCGGAACACACCTATTGGTATTTGGCGGAAGGTTTTTCAAGTTCATGGTGGTAACTAGCCAGGCGGGTATTAGAAAAGGCGATGATAGCTTAGTGATAGTGTGTAGAAACGCCGCGTCATGGGACGTGAGTTCGAATCCAACTACCAACGATGGGCTTGAGTTTCGGTGAAGGATAGAATCGTGAGGAAACCATAGCATGGTGGTAGAGGATTTTCTGATGTCTGCTTAGCGAACTACCACCATCAAGTTGAAAATCTGCCGCCAAATACACATAGGTGTGTTCCGGCAGTTGCAATTGAGAATTAGTTAAGGCCGGCAACGCACCTGTGATGCCCCTGATGGTGTGGGTGTCCATGGACGCCAGTGGTCACTTACCATCAGGTGACACGCTTGCGCGTTTACCCGCTATTGAATAGAAAAAAACCCTACCACCATGCTAGGGTTTCCTCGCGATGTTTTCCTTCACCGAAAGCTCAAACTTATTGTAGGTAAATTCAAACTCACGTCCCTTGTCACGGAAGCCGTACACACTGATATAACTTACTTTTATATTAATGACATCTATTTTCATAGTTTTATCCATTGTTAATATTAGTAAGACTTTATTTTTGTCCTTTCTACAATCTTCTTTTAACAAGAGACCCCCTAGGTTGTTCGAGTAATGAAAATTAGCGTATCAGTATGAAGTTAGGCCTAAAGAACGCGTACTCGGAAAACATTGACAATGTAATAAAAAAAGAAAAACTCCAATCTCATTTCAATCACTACCAATAACACTTAACAAACAAAAAAACAAACAAACAGCCTTCCAAATTTAACACGGGCTATGTACTAACAATTAACTTGGCTGCAACGTCTAGGTACCTTCGGCTTTTCGTTAGGATGAAACAGAAACCAAAAAAAAAAAACACTACTCAATTTCTAGACGCGATTAAATAAAAACAAATGATCCTATATAAAAATTAAAACACCCAGAGTCAACACTGCCTTCGCACAACGTTTTAGTGAGCTCGCCCTCCCTTTTATATACAGACAAGCGAACAAACATTGCGAATTAATAAACCGTGAATTAAGGGAAACCAGAATTAATGTTACTAATTGCTTGTTATCTTTGACCTACGAGGAAACAGAATATACTCTTCATATACCCTCATAATAGACACATAAGTAAGGAATTTCAAAAATTCACGTTAAATGTATATATGATGTGTGTGTGCGTGTGTATGTGATTGTTCTTTTATATTTTAACTCATAACATTATAAAAAAATTTAATAGTTTCGATTCTTATTTTTGCTTTTGTTTCTTAATTGATCAATTTATGCATTTATTATTATCTATTATTTTATTGTTTCAAACTGGCACATTCATGGCACTAACAGGATATAAATTTTGTAACTCGGTTTTATTTCCTAGTGCGGGGGGGATCAACAGATAATTTGTATGCATTGTGTTTATAATTTATGTTAAATAAAGATATTTTCATTTTCATTTTCATAAAATAAAGATATGATATGAAAATGCTCTACGAATATTTATATTATATCCGTAGAACACCGAGTTCTCAGCGAAATTACAAACACCAATAACAATGTGAAAGAGAATGCACAATGCGACCACAAATCGTACGGCAACCGCGACGTTCTGAATCCCGTCGCTGAATGGATTTTATTACAGGATACATTCAGTCGTATGTTTAGAAATTCGCTTACATTTTAGCTCGTTCAAATAACACGGACATTAAAAACAAAAAATGAAGGATTAACTCCAAGAGACCATAGTGACAATTTGCATATAATCCTCTTAATAATGATTGGTAAAGTGACTACGTTTTTCCTTAGACCGGTACTAAAAATAATAACATAATCAATAGGATAGCGTTTGGCCGTAATCTCACCTGATCTTAAGTGACGATACGGCCCAAGTTGGTAGACACGCTAAACCTGTGGAGGAACTGGCTCTCAAGTGCAACGGAACACACCTATTGGTATTTGGTGACAAATTTTCAACTAGAGGTGGTCGCTAGCCAGGCGGGCATTAGAAAAAGCCCTACCAACATGCTCCAGCTCAAACTCATTGTAAGTAGTTGGATTCGAACTCACGTCCCTTGTCGTGAAGCCGTACATTCAACCACTGAGCTATCATCGCTTCATCATCATTGTTGTGCCTCTATGCCTCTCAGCAGCTCAAATAACACTGCACCACCAATACCTGTGTATGAACGGTGTATATAACAGACCCTTACTATTCTGTTCGATTGGTAGATTGACCGGATTATCGAGTGATGTTATATACCCTAAAGCCTACCGCAATTATTACTGTATCAAATTCAAAAAGAGTTTTTGAAATACAACTAATGGTTTCTAAGATTAGCGTGTTCATAAATCAACCAAATAAAATTAACTTTTTTTTTATGGAATAGTGGGCAAACGGGCAGGAGGCTGATGGAAAGTGATCACCGCCGCCCATGAACACCTGCAACACCACCTTTAAGGCCTTAAAGGAAGGAATACGCTCTCTTCTTGAAGGTTCCCAAGTCGTAACTGTTCGGAAAGACCGCCGGCGACAGCTGGTTCCACAGAGTGGCTGTGCGAGGTAGGAAGTACCTTACAAATCGCGCTGTTGCTAAACGCTGGATATCGAGGTGGTGTGGGTGAATTTTTTTATTTTGGCGCGATGTCCGATGGTGAAATTCAGCGGCCGGGATCAATCCAAACAATTCCGCAGAACACTCCCCGTGGTAAATGCGGTAGAAGATGCAGAGTGACCCACCATCTCTACGCACAGCCAAGGGATCAAGCCGATCGGAAAGAGCTTGATCGTCGATAATCCGAGCCGCCCTACGTTGAATGCTATGAATATATTTAACTAATACTAATTCGTTGGTGGGAGGCGCCCGACGTGACGGCCCAGTGGCATGCGCGTGAGCTGCGCGCGGTACTGGACATTACTTGGACATTGCAACATTACTTTATTTTTTCTAAAATAAAAGATATTTTCTAAAAACAACATAGCCTTAGTTACGGCTTATTACATCAGCTACCTGCCAATAAAAGTCCCGACAAAATCGGTCCTGCCATTTCAGAGATTAGCCGGAACAAGCACACAGAGAAACAGACAGACAAAAATTGAAAAAAAAATGTTATTTTGGTGTATGTACCGTATATATACATGTAGTAAAAAACTGTTATTTCAATATTAAAAACAGACACTCCAATTTTATTTATATGTATAGATATATACTTAAGGTTTAGCGTTATGGCAATAATCTCACCTGATGTTAGTGACGATGTGGCCCAAGCTGGTGAAAACGCTAAATATATGGAGGATTTAATATAGATAACACTCTTCTCATTCTTCTCTTTTTCTTCTTGGCAACTCAGTCTTCTTTAGAGACTATTACTGCCATTTTTTTTATACTTAAGGTTTAGCGTTATGGCCATAATCTCACCTGATCTTAAGTGATACGGCCCAAGTTGGTAGACACGCTAAACCTGTGGAGGAACTGGCTCTCAAGTGCAGCTGCCGGAACACGCCTATTGGTATTTGGCGGCAGGTTTAGATCTTGATGGCGGTAGCTAGCCAGGCGGGCATTTGAAAAAGCCCTACCACCATACTGTGGTTTTCTCACGATGTTTTCCTTCACCGAAAGCTCAAGCTTATTGTAGGTGCTTGGATTCGAACTCACGTCCCTTGACACAAAGTCGTACACACTACCACTGAGCTATCATCGCTTCTAAAGTGATAAGATTCTGACATTTTCGACAGATGAAACTATTTTCAACAAGATGGCGATTCTCTTATATATACTCTTGGGAGTATTTGTGGCAACTAATATGTCATATTCCGAATGATAATAACTAAGTATATGATTAAAAATATAAATCACAACATGACAGATCAAGATCCCGCCAAAAACTCTAGATAATACTCATTCTCTAAATCCTTTTTTTTTTCAATAAGCGGCATTGATAATAATTTTGCATAATGAGTATATACATAAATATGTTGTTATGTAAACAAAATCTCTAATTCTCCGAATGAAAATTCAAAAGGAAAAACAAACATGGGAATATGTGAGCCAGGGTATCATTCTGAGTCTTTACTATGAGCAGAATTTCCATTGTGTTTGCGAGATTATACAGAGTAAATACAATATAAGCATAAGTTATTGGACACAAACCAACAAACAAAGGATACTTGTAAAAGAATCGTTGAAAGCGAATGAAAACATTTCCATATTTGAATAGTGAAATTATTCACTTATTGTATATATTCGTATGTTTTTCGAGACATTTATATATATAAAATGAATCTCTATTTTTCCGTTGGTCATCGCATCACGCGTGAACGGATGTAACAAATTCGTTAATTCTTTTTCTGTTGTGTTAATTATTGTAAAGACAAGATACTTGCGAAAGAAAAATTAAGGAAGTCGAGCGGAACTTTAGAAAAATTAAGAAAACTTAATGACAACATTAATTTTACATATTTATCACTGTAATTAACCAACAATATTCACAGTGAAGATAGGACGACGACTGTCGGATCAGCTAGTTTTTAATGAAATTCAAACAGTTTATTCATAATTCTAAGTAACGTAACGTAGTACGTATAACGTAACGTTCTAAGTAACGTAATAAATGTAAATGTGAGTTCTTTATTTAAGTTATCACACATCCAGTTATTATGGAATTTTGCATACATATAATTATGAAATATTTATAAATAATATAATGTAGCGTTATAGCCACAATCTCACCTGATGTTAAGTGATGATGTAGCCCAAGATAGTGACACGTTAAGCCTAGTGGAAGGACTAGCTCTCAAGTGCAACTACCGGTAAAAATCTACTGGTATCTAACAGCATATTTTCAACATGAGAGTGGTAGCTATGGTATGGTGTTATCAAAATATTATCCGTCACCGAAAGCTCAGGCACATTGCGAGGATTCGAACTCAAGTCCATTGACGTGGCGTCCGTACACACTACCACAAGCTAACATCGCTTAAACCCAAAACAAAAGCTATTTATATTACGCAAATGAAGTTGAGGGCACATCTAGTTAATTATATTACAAATTCTTAGATACCAAAGTCGTTAGTTACAGTTCAAATAACTATAACTCTCTCTTAATACTCCCCCTTCATAAATATTCCAGATTACATAGAAAATAAATAATATCAGTGTATTCATTGTTACTGATATATGAATAGATTTGGTGTAGACGTACGATTTACGACCGGCTGAACGAGAACGTTGAACGACCGACTGAATCAGTCCGCACTCGCTCATTCAGACATCAATGATCGTTCAGAATAAACTTCAAAAGCATCTTCACTGAATCAATGAACTGTTTTCATCGATATAAATAGTTATATTGTTTCAACTGTTATTTTTATTTATACGCTGCACTTTAAACGCAGTGCCTTTCGCAAGAATATTCCACAATACATCTAGTCGGGTTCTGACACTAACTTATTGGTAGGAAAACCGACTGTGCGGTTGGTCGTCCCCTAAACCTCCTAATTTGTCCCGAGGGGATGGTGCGGCACGGACTCTGAATCCCCGAGAAGAAAACTTTCGAAACTGCCACTTACCAATCAAATTTATCTCCCGAACTAGATCGTCGCGTATCCAAAATCCCTGTGTTATATATACGACACTCGGATAAATCAAAACAACTTTGTCGTCGTCCACGGCAACAGTGACCAGAATTGTGTCTAGAAGCGAAGTATCTCAGAGTGTAATATTACGACGACTGGAGAGGGTTTTTGAAAGCTTGTCCGTAGACCGAGGTGGCTGGACAAAAAAGGGTTGCCATGCAAGAAAAAGAAAACTGCTGAAATTATTTCCCTGTTATTCAGTGACCTACCACTTATTATTATTCAGTAAAGTTCAAATACGTTTCGAATAATATCGAAAAGAAAAACACAACATTCGCACTTACCAAAAATTATCTCATTTTTTTAAATATTTTGATCTCAAAAGAGTCCCGGTTATAGCTTGGCACCGCTGTGGTTACGCGTCCACATAGATTTTCAAAATTTTAAAAACATGGAAACTAATACCACGGTTTGTTTATTGCATTATCAAACGGTTCAAGCTTCGAAGATCATAAGAGAGGCGACCGGCATCAGAATGGAGGACACCAGCTTTCACCAAAGCAGTGAAAGTACTAGAACAACGAAACCTCGTGCGTAAGCAAAAAATCCGAACTCTTAGATGGGGCTAAGCAGAACCTGAGACTACAAGCTCAACAATTAAAAGACCGGAATTTGTTTGAACGAGCATTTAAGACGAATTAAGCTGGAGACATCTCAAGATTTGATTGTTATATTTATAGCGTAAAAAAAAGTGAAGAAAGTTGAAACCAAGAATACTAATAAAGAATATACCTCACGGTGGTGAGGAAACTAGCGCGCTTTTAAGGTACTTCTAGTGTTCAGAGTAGTCATTATCCTTCGTCATTAATGATTTAGCTTGAATTCTCATTATATGTTGAAGCTTAATTTATTTTGCACCCCCGCTTGAAATTGATTGGTATCAATCAATTAAAATCAATTGAGATTAAGGCCATAGCGCTAAACCTTAACTATAAATAAACTAAATATAAAGTTTTCGCGAAAAAAGGAGCTTATCGCCGACTCCAGGATCCCATCCATCTGTACCAAAATCCATCATAATCGATTCTGCTGTGGCAATGATTCGCTACGGCAAACGACGTTCTAATTCGCCGATTTAAATGTTTCTCATCCAAACTTTAGATAAATAGTTGTAGACATAATAAAGAGATCAATTGAAGACGAGCTATCGAGGAAAGTAATGACATATAATAAATCGTTCAAGTGCGATTTAAATTTCCCTTCCACCCGCAATTAATCAAACGTCTAGACTTGATGTAATTTTATTCATAACAAGTAGATATAACTCCTCAAAAGTGTTTTTTTGTGGCAACACAGTATCTATTTCCCTTAATACTATATGCTAACTAATTATTTCGGCTTATTCGGAGGTCAATTATTTAAGTAATTCACAAATCATTGTTATCAGTTTACTTGTTATTTTGTATCCGTTAATTGTGTTTACAAAAGTATTTCACACCAGATATTATCAACGTCACCTACATAGGCTAATGCCGCAAAAATAACTTAAATGTAATCTAAAAGGGTTCAGCGATTTAGCTTTTAGCGTTTTTAGCTTCTAGCATTTTAGCTTATAGCGCTTTTAGCGTTTTTATCTTTTAAGCGTTTAGCAGAAGTTAGCAGAAAAATAGCCATTCTGCTTTATACTTTTGACAGATCGATACTAGACAGATTTGTCTCGCTTACAATTTTATTAAGTGTATAGATGTAAAATACTTAACTTAGAATCAAGTTCATTGCCATATCTGCCTATCCCACAACAGTTTTGTATGGTATGCAGTATATTATTTACAATTATAGGTATATGAGCAACTTAGTTCATAGGGATGTCGGATAAATCCTTGATGCGACGAATCACAGCGAATAGACCGAAGCCGCGCGGGATCCCGGCCAGAGATTTCAAACAGTCCTACAATAACACGTTATACACATACATATATCTATATATGAAACCCCGTGTCCTGATGTTCGTCCTTGATAATCTCTAAAGCCGCTCAGCCGACTTCAATGCAATTTTTCATGTATCTTGTATATATATATGTATTTTGCGTGGTAGGTACTACTGTCACTTCACGCGAAACATCTGATATTTCAAACTTAAAATGTCTCTATTTATCATATATTGCACTTGTAAAATAATATATACACACACATGTATCAAGAAAAAAAAAACTATTTTTAACACTCATGATATTTTTTATGCCATTTTTGTTATTTAAACTATTTAAAAAAGTTCTGTCTTGTACGTCCGTGTGTCTGTACGTGCGGATCCTGTATGTTATCACGATAACGACCGAAATACTTTACTAATCGAGTCTTTCTGTTTCTTACGCTTCAGTATAATTAGGGATAGAACCCTATTACTTTTCACGGTCTGATTCGATGTGGTTTAATTGTTATTAAATAAACAAAAAACAAAATGATATTATGAGGCATGCATTTTTGGATTTCCCAAACATTTTTTTAGTTTATAGGATTAAAGTTATGGGAACAATCTCACCTGATGTTAAGTGATGATGTTTAACTTAATGTATTGTCTTGTTTTTTTTATGGTAACTCGACAAAGTGACAGCATTGTACCTGATGTTAAGCACAGTACAATCCAAAAACAGTGCCGACCATCCTGCCATCCTGACAGCCTGCGTAGACGCTTCTATACGTTTCGCTTGAAGAACCCGATATTATAAAAGGAAGAGAATACACGGGCCTGAAGACTGTTTCACAGCTTCACTGCACGGCAAAAGTACGACATAAGGACCTTTTTTCTTCAGGTCTAAATGAGCGTTACCGTTGAGCTGTCCGTACTCCGAAGTCCAGCTCATACAGCTCTGTTATGGTAAATAAAACAGGGAATAAGATTAAATAGCTCTTCAGAACATCACCGTGATCCATACGATAGAACACAGCCAGAGTAGCAATGTCTCTACGCGTTTTAGGCGACTCCATGTGCTTGGTAACGTCTGCATCTCTATAACCTCTGTAACCTGTCTACCTCTGTAACCATCCCAGAGATGCGAACAGTATTCCATGCATGGGCGTACTTGTGCCTTATAAAGAAGGTACAATTGTCCAAGCGTGAAAAACTGTAAAGATTCTGAGTCCTTGAGACATAGATATAACATCCCCGATTTAGTTCCTAGCTTTTAGATCACTGCGGATATCTATACGAAGGATATAGAGACAGTCGCGCATCGTGCATTGTTCTGAAGAGCAGGGAAGGGAGAAAACGGAAACTTTCTCCAGGTAAGCACGCACACTTGAGTTTTCTTGGTATTAAACTCAACCAACTTATTTGCTCCCCATATGGATACGCGTTGCAAGGATTGGTCAAGTACAGTGACAAGTTCCTTTCGCCTCTTTTTTGTGCTTCCCGACCACAAGTGGGCTGGCTGTGCTATCTCCCATGATATGCAGAAGGAACAGAGTAGGAGAGGGGTCTGAGCCTTGTGGAACTTCGGCGTTTACACACATAAACTGCCAATCGCAACCTTCAGGTGAAGGGATTGGCTCTCATACATAACTGCCGAAAGAAACTTATAGGTGACTGTTGGCTGATTTTTCAATTTGAGTGTAGTAGCTAGCCAGGTGGGCCTTAGAAAAACCGCAACTCTATGGTTTCATTACGCCGTTCTCCTTCACCGGTAGCACAAGCTCACTGCAACGTTGCGAACTTAGGCAAATTAACGAGGCATTTACTCACTACCAACTGAGCGATCATCTCCTCAAGACTCTGCTAGTATACCCCTCGCTCCCACTTTGATTACGTATGAATTTACCACAAAGCCATTCCTGTTTCATTTTTTTAGTAGCTCGTAGTAATTTTTTATAATTTGTACGCGTAATTAAACCCCCATCTTATAGCGTAACGTCGAAACCATAGCGTGGTGGTCGGGCTTTTTCTAATGCCCACCTGCCATGCTACCACCCTCAAGTATAAACCTACCGCCAAATACGTGTAGTGAGTTCCGGTAGTTACATTTGAAAGGCAGTCGCTCCACGGGGCTTAGCGTGTCTATCAGCTTGGGCCACGTCGTCACCTAACATCAGGTGAAGTTGTGGACACGATGCTAAACCTATTAACTATAATAACACTAATAATCATTTCGTTATTTTTTATAGTTAAGGTTAGCGTTATGACTATAATCTTATCTGATCTTATGTGACGATACGGCCCAAGTTGGTAGACACGCTAAACCTGTGGAGGAGCTGGCTCTCAAGTGCAGCTATCGGAAATCAGCTATTGGTGATTGACGGAAAATTTTCAACTTGAGGGTGGTTGCACCCTCAAAAGCCCTACCACCATGCTATGGTGTCCTCACGATGTTTTCCATCACCGGAAGCTCAAGCACATTGTAGGCGGATTCGAACTCACGTCCCTTGACGCGAAGTCGTACACACCACCACTGAGCTATCATCGTTTCAGATCTTGATCGTTCTTGAGATCCACACGAGCGTCCGGACAAGGTTAACAAACGCAAAGGTCACAGGTCACGAGACTCCCGCGAAGGTTATATTTTCTATTTATTTATTAGTTTCACGTAACACACGATACTTATTTGATAAAAAAAAGAACTCGGCAATTTTCTCAACGTTATCAAATCCTTACAAAGCCGTAATAAAGATCATAAATAAATACCATTACATTTTCTATTTCTTTCGATGATATTTGATACTTTGTTCGCGGGGACTTGAATTATTTTTAATATAATTTCAAGATATACTTTTCAACTTAACCTACACCGTGTTATATGAGCGGTGACGGCTAAGTTTGTATTGTGTACGGACGCCGCATCAATGTACGTGAGTTTGAATCCACCTCCAATGAGCCTGAGCTTTCGGTGAAAGAAAACGTTGTGATATAAACACAGTGGTAAGGATTTTTCTAAAGCCTGTCAGGGCAGCTACCATCCGTAATTATAAATCTGCTGTTATATACCTATCGGGCCAGTCCCTCTACTAGACATAGCGTATCCACCATCTCGGGCCATATCATCACTTAACATCAGGTGAGATTGTGGCCATAACGCTAATCCGTATAAAGTATTAAAAAAAAGAATTCGTATGGGTAGAATTCATGCCTACACGAACGAAGCGGTGGGGTTTGGTAATTTTTAATAAATCCAAGACCATTAAAAATATCTACATAATTTATATGACTTTGATCTTAATAATAAATTCACATATTGAGTACTTTTAAACAAAGAAATATATCCAAATTTGACATACAAGAGGTCATATCTGGACCTGCTCGGATGAACTTATAAAATACTAGCTTTTCCTTGCGGCTTCGCTCGCGTTTATTTTGATTTTGTCAAACAAATCTGGTGATGCAATAAAAACTCTCATACAAAGTATAACCGTCTCTTTACCCCACTTACAATAAATTTTTTGGAACAAAAAGTACCCTATCACCGTTTCCAAGCTCCCATCTATCGTTATGTCTAAATTCATCATAATTGTTTCAGCGGTTTAGGCGTGACAGCGTAACAAACAAACAAACTCACTTTCGCATTTACAATATTAGTTAGAAAAGGTATGATTATCTATTGAAAAACTATTATTTTTATAGTTAAGATTTTAGCATTATGACCATAATCTCACCTGATCTTAAGTGTCGATACGGCCCAAGTTGGTAAACACGCTAAACCTGTGGAGGAACTGGCTCTCAAGTGCAATTATCGGAAAACACCTATTGGTGTTTGGCGGCAGATTTTCAACTTGAGGGTGGTTGCTAGCCAGGCGGGTACTAGAAAAAAGCCCTACCACCATGCTATGATTTCCTTACGACGTTTTCCTTAACCGAAAGCTCAAGCTCGTTGTTGGTGGATTCGAACTCGCGGCCCTTGACGTGAAGTCGTATACATTACCACTGAGCTATCATCGCTTCGAAAGACTAACAGACATTGGCATACCCTTTCTATTACCACCTATGTAAGTTCAAGTGAAATATATCTTCTACCCATAGAATACGCATATGTGACCATTTCTGAAGCGGAATATTTGAATTTTATCTTTCAACCTCTATTCTGAAAGATCATTTTAGATTTATATATCCAATAGAACCTCTATAAGTCGAACATGGACATTTTAGTGTTTGAAAGGAAAGGTGTAAATCATTTTTTCGAACTTCGGAGGTTTTCAACTTATCGAGGTTCGACTTAACGAGGTTCTACTGTACTATCAGTTACTACCGTGTCGAAGTTCATTAACATCCGTCAGGCAGTTTAGGAATTGTGCGCGTAAAAGCGGTCGAACTGACAGACAGACAGACAAAAATTAGTAATAAATTAGTATCAGTATCTCTATCGATAAACTAGTACATAAATTCAGTTATAGTTTCCAAGATATTATATATGCTGATCTGACTTAATGACAGTTTTATTTTATATTTACATAGATATGGTTTATTTTAATTACGTCGTCGGCTCATTTTCCTAAGATCCTAATATTTTCTTCTAGATATAACTTACATCAACAAAATATATACCAAAACCTAGCCAGAGAAAACACCTAGCATTAAAATAAAAAAGAAATTAAATCGGTTGAATACTTATCGAGCTATTAGAATGGAAACAAACAGACAGAAATAAGAACGTTGACTTTTATAACATTTAAGCATACATTATGTTTAGTAACCTTTTACATAATTATTATTGTATTGTATTATTAATAATATTTGTGTTTTTATTAGTAAGTAGTTTGAAGTTATATGTTACAGTATTTTCATAAGTAAATCAATAAACCTGAATTACACAGGGGCAAATAAAAACGGACGCGTCCAAAATAATCAATATTTGCCGCGTTACGAATTACACTATAAAACGATGGAGTCTCTGTCAAAGAGACAGCCACATAAATCAATTCGAAATGATCATAGAACCTTACATATCGTATTACAAATAATTATGAAATACATAAAAATATAACGTACTCACACATGCAATCACCATCGGCGGTTCGTTCCACGACACAAATATAGAAACCGAATAATGTCGTTTATTATTAACGTTATATTGAACATTCACTTATGTTAGATGATTGTTTTATATTGTGTTGGATTATGTAATTTAGTTATGTTGGTAGCATGGCGCGACCGTGACGCGCTGGAACCGACTGCAGAGGGAAATGGCGGATGGGTGCGCGCGCCGCCCGCCCTACGATAAACGGACGATCTCGCTAGGGCAGTTATTCCAACGGAAGTCTATAAAATCGCAAGTAAATTTAAGTAAATATCTCTATTAATAAAACTTGAATAATCTTGAATGGTGGAAACGCTGAACCTAGCTATCGGAAGAACTGGTTATCAAGTTCAACTGCCGGAACACGCCGATAGCTATTTGGTGGCAGATTTTCAACTTGAAGGTGGTAGCTAGTCATTAAACAGCCTTACCATCATGCTATGGTTTCATCGCGATACTGTCCCTCAGCGAAAGCTCAACACATTGCAGGGATTCGAACCCACGTTCATTGACGCGGCGTCCGTACACATTACCAACTGAGCCATCATTTTATCTGATTAACCCTATTCTTCAAACTTATGTTTTAGGTAAACAAAGAAAAAAACCTATTATTTAGAATTGGTTATTAACACTTTCATATAGCAATACTGAAAATGTATTATCTGTATTTTCATAAGAACTGTGTTGATTCAGTTTTTCTGGGTATTGAGCAGAAGTTTGTTAAATTTTAGATACCTGTAGTTCAGGTATTCTTTTCACACTTCAGGCCTCAAACAAATATTAACTATCTCTATATTTCCATTTTTTGCAACAGCTTTTATTAACTTAAATTCGAAACATTCTCTTCTATTAGTATGAAATTATATTTATTACAGGCTGTGTCCACGATTCTGTGGAACTAAAATTTTATTTAATCATTTTCATTTAAAAAAAAAGGTTATATAGCCTATGTTACTCAGGGCTAATGTAGCGTTCTAATGGTGAAAGAATTTTTAAAATCGCTCCAGTATTTCTTCAGTTTATTCGTTATAAACAAAAATACGAATCTTTCCTCTTAATAATATTAGTAACCCCTCAGATACAGTGGTGTCACTTTGTCGGGCTGAGATAAAGAAACGTCTATAAAAATATGTAATTATAGAATGATTCCTAATGTTTACGCAAATATTATTCATCGAAATAAAACTAATTTAAACGGATTTTATCGCGGTTATTTATTAATTTTGATCCCGACGTTTCGAAAGCTTTTCAGCCTCGTCTTTCAACGCTTTCAACGTCGGGATCAAAATTAGTAAATAACCGCGATAAAATCCGTTTAAATTAGTTTTATTTCGATCTACTTATAGAAATTCAGTCGCACCAATAAAATTCAACCTTAAATCGGACAAAAGGCTCACACTTTGTAACGTTCAGCGTTGCCTTTCACCAAAAATCTTACTCAAAAATATTTCTATTCGACTTTCATATACATGCCTCGATTCTCGCGGACCGTCACCGAAGACGCTTACAAAAAACCAGCGTTAGACACTAAACTGAAACAAACGATCGTATAGTATTCCGTTTTTGAATACGAGACGGTGAGTTACCGTAAAAAAATGTTGATTCTCAAAGAAATCTCTTGTTCACGAGTGCAGCGGGAGATTAAGGGTTCTTTGGGAAATGTTATTAATTTTTTTTTTCAACAAATTATTCATACCGTAATTTTGAAAACTAGTTACATTCTAGTGAGCTGCAGTTGAACAAACTGTAGATAATACCTATTGTCGCTTTTAATGTTGTATTTACACCTTAACTAGCTTTTAGCCGCGGATTCACTCGCTTTGATATCGATTTTGTTAAACAAACCGGATGACGCTATACAAAAATTTCAGACAAAGTTTATAGCTCTATTTATCTCACTTCCAATAAGTATTTCGCGAGGAAAGTAATCTATCACCGTCTCCAAGGTCTTATCTATCTCTGTAGCGAAATTCATAATAATAGATTCAGCGGTTTAGGAGTAAAAGTGTAATAAAGAAACTCACTTTCGCAGATATCATATTAAGTAAGGATTTGTAATAAGCAATAATAAGGATACTAGTTGTGCCTGCGACTTCTTTCGCCTGGTACTCAAAATTATTGGATAGTTTTTGTATATTTTTTTCAATACAACCTTACTTCTATTGGTGGTAGCGTGATGTTAAATAGCCTAAAGCCTTCCTCTATCAAATACATAATTTTTATGAAATAGGGTGCAAACGAGCGAGCGTGTCACCTGATGGTAAGTGATCACCGCCGCCCATAGACACACACAACACCAGAGGAGTTGCTGGTGCGTTACCGCACTTTATTGAAGGTACTGGCTCTCAAGTGCAACTGACGGAACACACCTATTGGTGTTTGGCGGCAGATTTTCAACTTGAGGGTGGTAGCTGTCCAGGCAGCCATTAGAAAAATCCCTACCACCATGCTATGGTTTCCTCGCGATGTTTTCCTTCGCCGAAAACTAAAGCTCATTGTAGGTGGTCGGATTCGAACTCATGTCCCGTGACGCGGCGTTCTTACACGGTACCACTGAACTATCAGGTGATATTATGGCCATAACGCTAAATCCTGTAAACTAATTAAAAAAATTGTCCAACAAAACTAACTCGTCTTCCTTCACCGAATGATGTCTTCCTTCACCGAAAGCTTAAGCTCATTGCAATCGGGTTCGAACTCACAACCCCCGACGCGACACCCGTACACACTACCAACTGACCAATTAACGCTTCGATTGTACAGAATCGAATCGAACCGGCCGAATTTAATGGTAGAGTGTTCAATTTCTTCACATAAGCGATCGAAAGGGGTTATTATATTCCGCTTTCTCAATCAAATCAGTGAACGGGATCTTCGACAGACCTGAATTATTAGATAAAGTCAGAATAAGCCTTTCTGAGACGTTACCTCGAGTCTCAAAATTTAATTTACGTGTTACTAATTATTATCGTAATAATTTAAGGCTCTACCCTCCTGTTAATAGAATGGTAACTCAGCTATATTCTCGCGCGATACAGTGACACTCTACATCACTGAGATTACACCATCACACCGCATACCATTCGTGCACACCCACACGTTAAGTACACGGTTCTGTAAGGGGCTACCCTCGCGGCCCTTGAGCTGCTTAACCTGATAAGGTCGTTGTTAGGATCACTAAATTTGTAAGACAAGACATGTTGGTTAGTCAGGAATGTGGAACTTTTTTCGTTTACCGGCAGCAGCCCAAGCCCTTTTGGCACCCTTGTGCCCGCTGCCTCGGGTCTGAGTGCCCTCAGCACTCGCCCTAAAAGTTCGGTGAAGCTGTCAAAGCCCTCGGGGCTAACAGGGTATGTCAGTTCGAAAAATAAAAAGAAACATCTATATTAAAAAGCGAGGAAGTTTGTGTGGACACTCGAGTCTTAGGAACTACCGGTCGGAGTGCAAAAAATTGTTTTGTTTTTAATTCATAACATTTTGTTTTTCATACAGCAATGATTGAAGAACGCGTTAGTCTATTTAACATCACGCTACCACCAATAAAAGCACAGCTATATTGAAAAAATGTAAGGAAAACCGACAAATATATTTCTAACGCTTTCACGCCTACATCGCTGAAACGATTGTGATGAATTCTGATATAGAGATAGATGAAGACCTGGAGACGGTGAATGGCTACTATTTTTCGCGACAAACTTATCGGAAGTGGTATAAAGAATGGGGTATACTTCTGTGAAACTTTTTATTACGTCATCCGATTTGTTTGACAAAACCGATATTGACGAGAGCGAAGCCGCGGGTAAAAGCTAGTTATTAAATAATTTTTAGTTCCACGCAAACGAAAACGCAATCTTGAAATATTCCATAATACTCTTAACACCTTTAAGTGCGTTTGTTTGATGATGTAGTTTTATATTACTTGTTTAATTATTTTTTTATAGTTAAGGGATAGCGTTATGGCCGTAAACTCACCTGATCTTAAGTGACAATATGGCCCAAGTTGGTACACACGCTAAACCTTAAGAGGAACTGGCTCTCAAGTGCAACTGCCGGAACACACCTATTGGTATTTGGTGGCAGATTTTCAACTTAATGGGTGGTAACTAGGTGGTAAATAGGTAGGTAAATTTTAACTTAGTGTAGTTAATTTTTAATTTCAAACAAATTTAGTTTGATTTTTTGTAAGATCTATTTTAGTTTTAAAACATACTATATATCTCGTTTTACTCGCACAATAAATATGTGTCATAATCACCTGTAACTTTTTTTTATGTAACAGATGGCAAACGAACAAGTGTGTCTCCTGATGGTAAGTGATCACCGCTACCCATGGACACCCACAACACCAGAGGAATCGCAGGTACGTTGCCGGCCTTTATAGGAGAGACTGGCTCTCAAGTGCCACTGCCGGAACACACCTATTAGTACTTGGCAGTGGATTTTGAACTTGAGATAGTTAGCTAGCCAGACGGGCATTACAAAATGCCCTACCACCACGCTATGGTTTCCTCGCGATGTTTTACTTCACCGAAAGCTCAAGCGCATTGTAGGTGATTGGATTCGATCTCACGTCCCATGACGCGGCGTTCATCCACACTAACACTGAGCTATCATTGCATCGATGTAACTAAGGTTACATTAGTCTTTGAGCCAAAATTGTATATGTATTTTTAATTTAAAGAATGCCATAATGTACATCTTTTTGGTGTAATATAAATTAAAAAAAAAACGATGTGTGGTAAGATCACACAACAGAAGTAAAACATCATTGTATCTCTCTTGCTCTCTTAGTCGCTGCAAGCCCATTTTATCGGGGATGAAAGTCACACAAAAAGGTTACAGATCAGAAATTCAAAACCGTTTTAATTTCAATAACTTCAGTTGAAAAGTTTCAGTACGAAAAAAAGTTCTAGTTGAATAAAAAATGGCGTCGTTTATTTCAAGTGGTCCCAAATAATTTGAAATATTAAAATTATGTATAATCTCCAATTTATATAAATATAAAACAAACGATGTAGGATAGTTATGAAGTTCAAATCTAAATTCTATACATATATAACGTACATCGACATTATATAGTACTGCAAGGTTCATAAAGTAACATATATTCTCGTTGGGTTTTAGTAACAGATATTAAGAGGCAAGCGTCGGTTTCTAGGTTAACTTAGACGCCTTGTATACACCCTCGGCTTGCAAACAAACCCACAAAAAATTCGTAAGCCAGTAATTGCTTTATTTTATTAGGAAATATATTAGTTTAGCGTCAGTTCACACTAAAGTTTTTATATACATTTAATTTCTTTTGAATTCCCATTTCTATTTTTTTTTCTAATTTGAGACCTATTAATTGCAACTTTAAAGCCTGTCAATCACCCAGAATTATGAAACGACGTAACAACATATTACAGATTTAATTTGCTGCTAGATATTTACTATATACATAAGTTACATACATACGGTTACCATCGATTTTAAAAGCTAACTTATTGACTGGTGCACTTGTTAAGTGATTTCAGTACAATTATTTTACTATATACAAAGCTAACAATTCAAAACTAAAACATTATATGCGGAATAAAGATAGTAACTTTTTTAGATATTTTAGTCGGTTTGATCCGAACAGAAAACTCCAGACCACTCACCACAGGTAAGATACTGGCTGAGGAAGCACACAATCATTTATGCGTCTTATATTACGGTTTTGTTGATCAGCTAGTCGAGCAAGAAATGTAAGCTTCGTTTTAATCCGTACACTACCTGTTCGTACGAGACGACCGAGTTCCATCCGGTCACGCCGTTCATCATCACCTAACGTCGGCTTTTAAAGAGTATACTTCCTTCCTTAACGGTTCGTTTAGATACAAATACCTAAACCACAAGACCAAAATAAAACTCGCCTTGCTAAAGTATGATAACTAACGGGAAAACGCTCCAAAAACCCCTGTCGAAAATCAAGAACTCTGGTTTTTCTTTAAATTTAAATTTATCTGGCAAAGGCGGTCGTTTATAATTAATTTTATCACGTATAAAAAACCTAAAGCTCACATTGCAAAGGTTTGACAACGCATCCGAGAACGCTCCATCGAACTAAGCTGAAAATAAGAAGCACTGAGGTTTTCTTTACATTCTTTGGCCTACTAGACAAGGTAGGTGATACTTGTGACTAGCGTCTCACCTATAAACTTTTTTGGAAAGTAAACTCTAATAAAAACTGTATCCATTCGCTGCCTTAGTCGTCTCGAGCTGAATTTACCTGAACAACCGTCACACAGAAAGTTTGCCGATCAGAATTTAAAACCCTGCAAAAAGGAAGTGTCGTTTAAAAAAATATTGCGTGGTTTTATGAAACAACGATCCAAGTGAAACTTTTTGTCAATAGTAGGCAAGATATAAACTACACAGTCAGCTGATGAGGCCTATGGGCGCCGTCATATTGGCCTTGGCTGCTCTGACGAATGCCGCCCACTTTACCCCCACTCCGAGACCGACTGCGAAAAAATTTGAAGCGACAGAATAAAACAACCATCGCCGATAGTGTAGGGCATGCCTGAAAACATTTTTTATCAGCCAATGTCTGGGCTCGAGTCGGGTTGTAAGACAGTCTGGCCCCGTTTCGTCTTTAACCCATTTCACTATGTCAATAATGAGATCTGCCCTCGTTTTGATCTAACATTCAGTTCTATCTTATAGTTAGAAATAATCATTATTCGATATTTCATAAATATTACTAATATTTAGGATAGAAAACTTTTTAGTCAAGGGTATAATAATTGGATCACAATTGAAAGTGAAATCTTTAAACATGTTGCCTTAAGCGTACTTCGGTACAAGCAAAAAAAAAGTCCGTGTGCTTAAGAGAGGAATGACAGGTGCGTTGTCGGCATTTAAGATATGGTTAAGCTCTCTTCTTGCAGGTTCCCAAGTCGAATCAGTCCGAAAACACCGTAGACGCAAGTTGGTTCCACAAGATAGTCCTTGTAACGATTGGTTTTAATTGGTTCTATCTAAATAGTCTATTATCTATGTCATTATTATTCATATATTATTGTCTATTGTTATTTTATTTTCATAACGAAAACCCGAAGGTTTACTAGTAACTTACTATTTCGATGTCCATTGAATTTTATTGAATATTTTAATGCATGCACTTAACATATATAACATGAGTGTAAAGGGTACACGAAAGAAGTCATATATGAAAGAACGTTTTAATTTGATATTTCGAACGAAGTAGCCATCGGATCGAATGGACAAAAGAATTTGGGTAGCAAACAAAATCAGAAGTCCGAGATGGATGGACGTGTGACAAATTATAGAACCGTACAGCCTTTGAATACTATACAGAAATTGAATATACATTATTATTAACAATATAATATATCCCGGATGTCGAGGACAAGACTACCTCATCCATGATGTTTTTTTTTTTTATACTTAAGGTTTTAGCCTTATGGCCATAATCTCACCTGATCTTAAGTGACGATACGGCCCAAGTTGGTAGACACACTAGACCTGTGGAGGAACTGGCTCTCGAGTGCTGGTGCCGGAACACACCTATTGGTATTTGGCGACAGGTTCACAACTAGAGGGTGGTAGCTACCCAGGCGGGCATTAGAAAAAGCCCTAACACCATGCTATGGTTTCCTCACGATGTTTTCCTTCACCGAAAGCTCAAGCTCATTGTAGGTGCTTGGGTTCGAACCCACGTCCCTTGACGCGAAGTCGTGAACACTACCACTGAGCTATCATCGCTTCATGATATCCTAAGAAGTGGAATTTAACATAGGAAGGCACCTCTGATTCTACCCAATATCGGACGAGCGCCTGGCCCGAGAGAATCTACCATGACCAACTTAGCAAGTTTATTTATACACGCTGTAAATTTTTATATGTCTATGTAAAGGAAACCTTCGGTAATACAGTAACATTGATATATCGACGTTATCCAACTCTCGAAAAAAATGTTTTGTTCCCTTCGGTTCAAACATCAAAACCTCCATTCTCTATAAGTCGAAATTTCTGTAACTCGCATTTTTTCGCGTCTCCCTTGATGTTCGACTTATAGAGGTTCTACTGTATATGTAATCTGTTCTCGTATTATATTTTCATTTAATTATCTTCCAGAATACCTTTCATCTAAATGAATTAATCGCCCACTCGACATTGTGCGGGGAAAGAAATTCCGCGCAAAACGCACCGTCGTGGCTCGACATTCATCCGGATGCTGAAGATGGAATTTAAGTGTACGGTGGTGAAATCCAGGTGCAGGTATTAAGTAGGCAACAGCACTAAACGACATGCTATGGTTTTATCGCGATATTTTCCTTCACCGAAAGCTAAGACTCGTTGCAGGTGGATTCGAACTCACGTCCTTGGACGGATTACTTATTTTCGCGCTTGTTTAGTTTTCACATAATGCGAAAGCATTTATCTAAATTTATTTACAAACAATTTTATCTTTATTTTTAAACTTAAGCATATTTAGATAGCTGTGATCATTATTCGAATTTTTTACAATGTACATTATCTCATCTTTCATTATCTGTACTGTTAACTGAGACACAGGATTATCTATTTTAGGTGGCGGCTTTATTTATTTATATTAATATAATAAAGCGGAAAAAATTGTTAGTTTGTTTGAACGCGTTAATCTTAGGAAGCACCAGTCAGATTTGAAATTTCTTTTTGTATTCAATACAGCAATAACTTAGGAAGGCTTTAGTCTATTCAACATCACGCTACCACCAATAGGAACAAAGCTGTATTAAAAAAACTTATAAAAATGATCGAATCAAATTTTAGTTCACGCGCGAACGAAGTCACATGCACGGCTAGTTATTAATATTATAAAGCAAAAAGTTTATATGAACGCGATAGTCTTAGAAACACGGATAACAAAAAATATTTTGTAACCTTTGAGAAAAGCCTAATCAACATTTTACTACCAATACGGGCTGTTAACGCTAAATCATGCACGACAGTACAATACCTTGTCTATGCACCCTTCACCCCCCCCCCCCCGCTTTCTTTCCTACCCCTCTCACCATGACATAAGGTCAGTTGCGTTTTGAATACGAGCGACGCGTGAGCAATTGTGACTACGGCGCATCATATTTGTTCATTAAGTGATTAACCAGAACATTATTGCAAGTATACACGTGCTAGAAGTGTAAGGTGTGTGCTCCAGCCGAAATACCAAGAAGAGGAGGCCCCTAAACTATCGAAATCGGCATTCAGGTGAGTCCTTTCTTTCCATCATCCCATCCGGTACTGTTGTGCATAAATCGCCATTAGGTTTCATTAGCTTCTACTATATTCGCGGCTCTTTTATTATTGAGAAATTTAAAACACGAACCAGCGCAAACACGGGCAAAGCTCTATCGAAGAAGTTTCAAAAACGGACCAAAATGGTTAAATAGTTTTTCAGTTCCACGCAAACGAAGTCGCTGACGTAGCCAGTATTATTCTAAATCCGAAAAGTTTGTTTGATTCTTTGAACTCGCTATTCTTATATCAGCCAGACCGATTTCCAACATTCTCTTTATATTTAACAGAGTTTAAGAACGGTAAAGTTCAGTGATGCTGCCGAAGCCCTTAAGGCTAACATCGCACGTCACGTCGATAAAAAAAATGTTAAGAACGGCGCTATGCTATTATTGTTTACATCACGCTACCACCGTTAACAACAAAACTGTATCTGAAAAATTTACAAAAACGGCTAAAAATTGTTAAAATAATTTTTGAGATACACGCCAACGAAGCCAGTGCAGTGACACAGTTAATCATATGTATGGTAACAATTTTCAACCTTGATTAAGATATTTCCTAAATTATCTTTTTGGTAAATATGTGATTTGTGTTATGATATGTAAATATTGTTATTATAAATATGTTAAATTACATTATGCAACATAACATTTTCAGTTATACGTATTTATGTTTATCAAAGAAATAAATTTGCTTTATAATTACCGACACGGTCCTTCCGCCTAAAACAAAGCAATGGCAAAAGTCGCAAGTAATCAAAAGCAAATATTTAGCGAATATTGCTGTAGCTTTGCTTTTTCTATGTAATAAGCGCCTCCAGCCAGGTTGTCTTTGTATACAATCCTTAGCGTAAAAAGATAACGAATAATGAAGATATAGGATGAAATCCTAAATACTAAATCGACGACGACAGAATCGTATTATTCGAGCGAGTTAAAAAATACACATACATTTACCATATTTAATTCACATTTTATTTCACTGTTTGCGTCACTATTGTTCTGGGAGCAACTCATCGCATAAATGTTAAAATTTTGGCCCATAGATCTAAATAAAGTAATCGGCTTAATAAAGAGGTCTACTATTTTGAATTAAAATTGCAATTTGTATTTAGTAAACAATCAACGGGGTGCTACATATTCATATATAATATCATATTCATATATAATTATCATGATGAATACAAAATAATAGTAAACCTGGTTTCTAAGTTTCACTTTATACAAAAATCTATTGAGTAAGGAAATCGTCTAACGATGTATCATAAGCCGATCTATATAAGGTTCTTACTGTAGATGTGCTAATAATATAAAACAGGTTATTAAAAACACGTAGACAATTATTTATCAAAGTAGATATAAAATATACATTTTATTTATAAGATTGTCTGTCAAACTATTATTTATTCAAATATTATATAATTACATTATATATAATTGGGTACCTACATCGTAAATAAACAATATTATGTTGATGTATAATTATTTTTTACTAATAATCAAAAAAAAATATATTGTATAGATTATCAAAATAATGAACATGAATGCACAAGGTGCAACCCTAGAACTGTCAATTACTGATAGCAATGTTGCCAGTAATTTTTTAGGCTGATTTCAAATCTCTTTAGATATTTACGAACCCTTTCTAATCTTAAGTTGCAAAATATGAGTTACAGTATTTTCATAGACTTTTCTTAATTCAACATTTAATGACAATTAATGACCCGGTGATCAAAACGAGAAAAACAAAACTTTATCACACCAGAAGCAAATTTAATGCCATATTAAAAACCTAACAATACATACTTCTTTTAATAATGTATTCGTGAAACTTTGTTAACCAACATACCATAATTGAAAACATAGTTGAAACATTTTGTTCTATATAAACACTTTATTGCTAGTAACATTGGTTCGTAGAGTACTTAAAATAGTTGTATCCAGTGGCCTTAATAATAAATAAAAAGAATAAATAGTGTAAAAACTGAGAGTGAAATCTCTCAAACTGATTATTACATAAACAGTAAGCTAATTACTAAATGACTTTCTACTAAAATGATGTGAAATTTACAAAAGAAATGACTACTCAGTATAAAAAATTCACCAGATTATTAGCTAAATGGCCTCTGGACACTACTAAAGGTGATAGGTTAGTACTAAATTTGGTTATGAAAAATTAAAAACTTATTACCTTTTATTACAATACGTATATAATTTGAAGACTGTATATAATTAAAACAATATTTATTAGTTAGAAATACTGTTTTCCATAACTAATAATAGCTCACTGGTTTATTTTGCAGAGATCTCGGTAAATTCATCAGAGATAAAGTCAAACTTGCCTTCGAGACAACGGAAAAACAAAACCTTAATACAGAATACTGTAACAAACAATATAATTCTCTAAATAAACTAGCCGATAACCATTATAAAAATAAATACAAGAGGACATGTAATAGTACTGCAACTGGACTTAGCTCTGAAGAATGTAACTTAATACTATCAGACGAAGTACTACACTATTTGAAAGAGGAAAATAAAGGTTTCTTTAGGAAAATATTCAATAAAGACTAAAAATGTTTAAAAAGTTAATAAAACCAAACTTCTTATACTCATATTACTGTCGGAAGAACCACACTGTACCTGAATTCAGAGAACATACGCCTGTAATGTTAAAAGAAGCTATTAAATACATCAGCCCACAAAACGGAGAGTTATACTTAGATATGACATTCGGAGCCGGAGGACATTCTCGAAAAATTCTTGAGTCGGCTGATTGTAAACTTATTACCCTTGACCGAGATCCAATAGCTTATGAAAAGTCAAAGAAACTCGCCGAGGAGTACCCTGATAGGGTAACAGCGCTTATAGGTAAATTTAGTGAGCTACCAAATCTCTTAAAAGCAAAAGGTATACATCAGTCATCTATTGATGGCATACTCTTTGATTTTGGTTGTTCATCAATGCAACTGGATAATGGCGAGAGGGGGTTCTCCGTAAGCAGGAATGGGTATTTGGACATGAGGATGGATGCTGGCAGAGATCCTGAACAGATCACAGCTCGGGAAGTGCTTGCAACAGCCGATGAACATGAACTTTATAAAATATTTAAGATATACGGTGAAGAGAAGAAAGCAGCAAAAATTGCCCAAACAATCATTCAAGCCAGATACATGATCAAGAATATAGACACCACTCAGGAGTTAGTTGATATCGTAAATTCATGTTGCCCGGATGAGATCCGATTAGATAAACTTCAAAGACCACAGTCTAACGCGACAAAAGTTTTTCAAGCCCTACGTATATTTGTCAATAATGAATTAAATGAGATTAACTACGGAATGGTGTTAGCTAAATACTATTTAAAAATTAATGGAAGATTAGTTACTATATCGTTCCATTCCTTAGAGGATACCATTATAAAAAGGCATATATCTGGCAACATTGTTAATGAAGTTGCGAATCCGGTGCCGTTGAAGTATTTAAATCCAATGTTGATACAAAATCAAGACACTATAAATGAATTTTTAGACACTCCATGGAAAGTTATCAATAAACATGTTGATGTGCCGACAGATAAAGAAGTAGAAGCAAATCCAAGGAGTCGTAGTGCTAGATTGAGAGCTGCAATCAGAATAAAGTGAGATATCATAGTTAATTGTATTAAGAAATTTTGTAATAAATTAATCCTTAATTAAAAAATTATTACATAAGCATTCTTATCTGTTATTTTTGGTTTAAAACTGAAACATTGCATCATTTATAATTCTTTCTTTGATAATATACCTATATAAATGTTATAAATTTGAAAAGTTTGTGACACGTCAGATTTAAAAAAAAAATGGATTTGATAGAGAAGTCATTGAGGAAGGATTTAGGCTATTTAAGATGAATCTATCCCTAATAGGAGCCAATGTTGGGCAAACTGCAATCAGATTAATGATTCAAGATTATGGTAACATTGTGTAATCTTCAATCATGATTACAAATTAATCTAAAACTTAATCATACAAGAGATTAATGATTATTAATCTTTAATCATAATCTTGATTACTATTCTTAACTAATATCAAAATAATAATGTAGAAACAAGACGTAGCTTTATAGTGTAAATAATCTTTATTTGTATTCGACTTTTGTCATCAATGTAAATTTATTTATTTAATCTTCTTTGTACACCTTAAAACATATTATACATAAGAAATAATTTAGTAAGTACAAAGGGCGGCCTTATTGCTAATAGCAATCTCTTCCAGGTGACCTATGGATGGATATGTTCCATGGAGTTGAATCAGGGGTATTGGGGGTGTATTACTACAATCAAACTTAGTAACCTACATATTAAAGACGTGAACTATAACATAGATATGAAGTATACTACAATATAAAAGTATATATAAAATACGGACTGCATAATAATAAAACATAAATGTGACATATAGAAATACATACAAATATATCACACAAACGTAAAACCGACATATAGTACTTCTGTTAAAAAGGCATGTCGTATTTTTTGACAGAATTTTTAAATATGCCCAACGTTTTGCCTTCCTCAGAGAAATAGCTAATGCATTCCGTAACTGCGCAGCTTAGATTACCCTGATTATAAGAGATTAATCATTACAATCAATTTTAATTTTAGTCTTACAGGTACGTTTAAAATTATTCATATGTGACTTAAATTGGATTTCAATAGCACTCTCTTTTCAAACATTTCATCTGAAAGCCTACGAGATTTGGGTAAATTGGTCATAGTAGCGTATGAGAAAAGTCTTTCAACAGGACCCGAAGAGGGTAAAGGTGTGTTATATTTCTTGAATACTCTTTTAATTTCAGTATATCTATTTAGCATGGATATGTCTCGATCGTGATCTGCTAGATAGTGGGTAATTATTGCGTCTGCCTTAGACCGTTGAATCTGATACGTATCTCCCGAATCCGTTTCTGAAGAATCCGTATCAAACTCAAAATAGCTGTCTTCGTATTTATTATTCGCTATCTCTTGAAGCGATTCAGGTGTGACATGTATTTCATTGACGACGGCTCCTTTAAAAATCGATCTGATTCTGGAATGGTATTCTATGCCCACACAAACAAGCCATTTGTCTTTGAACCTGGGATAAGCTATTGAAGCAATCGCTGCATTTTGTGCGACCTTCGAGGAAAAGTCAAAAAACTCAGCAAATCTCTCTTCCACACTCTCCAAATATTTCTCTGCCAATTCTTTACAATATTGCAAGGGTTCTCTGTTCAACTTTTGTAATTTCTTTCGCAGAGATAGTAGGCACGGCAGTAAAATACCGTAGTACATATCTTGTGCACCTTGCAATATATCCAAAGCCTCCGCAATGGGTTTCGAACAATGCAAGTACTCTTTTATGTACAGGAAATCATTGTCTCGTAAAAGTAAGTCGTTTGACAGTCCCAATGACAAGTGCAACTGTACAATTTTATCTTGTATGGATGTAATTTGTCTAAGAGAATCGTAAAAACTATTCCACCTAGTGACACGTGGTTTGGAAAGAGTGTGGCCAATAACACTTTGAATTATTTCAGCCGACTCAGGGCGGCCGGCAAGGTTCCAAAAGTTGTTGCATTTTTTAACAACTTTCTTGTGAATATTGGAAATACTCGTTTCGTCATTATGTAGTACTTTGTCAGCGTCGGTAGTGGCACACAGATTCAACTTGTGAGCACAACAGCGTAGATGTGCGGGCAGTTCTAAAATTGTTGACTGTGAAATTGAATGCCGTTTGTCAAAAGCTAAAGGTTCAACTTCATTGACACTGGCGAAGCTTAACATAGAGCAATCCTCTGAGCACGCATTTCTCTCTTCTAAGTGGTCATCGTGATTTTCCATTTCTACGCCAAATTCTTTAAATGCCTTCACGAAATTACTACCGCTATGCGTCACTGTGGCAAGAACTTTTCGGAAGTCGAGACCAAATTCTGTATGTATTGCTTCCAGTAAAAGAGCTATCCGGTCATAGCTGTTGGTATTTGAAAACCGACGACATGCTATCGTTTTAGATTTTCTTTTCAAGTCTGAGTCCAGCCAGTGTACCGTGACGCCCAAAAAACTTCTAGTTTCAGCCGACCAGATATCAGCAGTGGTGCAAACCTCATTGACATCCTGTAATTCAGTCTTAATGGTTGCAATTTCCTTTAAATACCAATCCTCAACTAAGCGTCCCAACGTCCTTCTACTCACAATGTACAGTCCCTTTTCAGTCAAATCAAAGACATCAAAAAATTTTTTAAAGAACGGATCATCTATCGCTTGTAGAGGAATCATAGAGTTAATAAAAAAATTCAAAATATTTTCATTAAATGTATTTTGTGACATCGTGTGTTCAGCGGGAATAATATCATTACTTTCTAATTGACGGCAGCTACTCGTAGATGTTCTAGAAGGTCGTTTGTTTTTCTTTTCGGTTTTCAAGTAACTCTGATACTCTTTGTATACGGCGTCTCCATGTTTTCGTCTGAGATGAGTAACAAAATTTGACGTCGAATTGTTATAACCACTAATTTTAACTTCTTTCGGCTGACAATATCTACAAATAGCCACTTTTTTTAATTTCGTAGACTCTGCCTCAGAATATTTAAAAAATTTCCCGTTAAGAATACACGGCAACGTGTCAGATGCCTGTTCATATTCTATTATTTGCGAACCAGAATTACTCGAGCCCGGTGAAAAAGAATTTGATGCCATTTCTTATAATGAGAAAATGTTTACCTTCAAACTCAACACAACACTCCCTTTCGTAAATTAACGTAACGTTCGTAACAGAATAAAAATACGTTTATCTCCTTACGCACGATTGGACCGACTGACGGCGTAGTGTCAGTTTAGAGAATGCATACGCGCCATGTAGTTACCTTTGCAGTGATACCCCGATCCCCGCAGACCGCATCTACACGGAGGCGCGCGACAGAGTTCATGTTACTTCATGTAATAAACATATTCGTGCTCTAATACCTACGGGCTTTTATTTGATAGAGGCATAAACTGCCACTAAAATATTGAACACAAATAATCACATAATCTTGATTACGGAATACTTTAATCATGATTGATGATTGCACAACATTCATGATAAATGTACTCTTGATTTAATGTAATCAAGATTGATGTAATCGTGATTACTTACAATCAGATTAATAATCTGATTACAAAAGTATTCGATTACGCCCATCGCTGATAGGAGCAAAGTGATATTGAAAAATGTTTTTCATATATCTGTAAAAATGGTTAAGTATTCCAGTTAAATGAATTCACTGGCAGTGTCAGTATTTTATAATACTGTCAGTAAATTTATCTGAGAAATTCTTCCTCTTTTCTAGTGGCGATATGATTATATACAATTATTCCAAGCAATGTAGTTGCCTACCTACCAATCTCAAGTTGCAAATCTGTCACCTTGTTATGTCCATTATCTTGGGCCACGTCATCACTTAACATCAGATGAGAATGTGGCCACTACGCTAAACCGGTAATGCATTAAAAAAAATAGTTACACTAAAATTTAAAAAGTAGAATTTATAGAAATATTATAATCTTGTTTTTAGGTTATTTAACAAAGTATCAAAATAAAATTATACAGATCTAAATGTAATCCTGTTTTGGGCCAAAAATAAAAAACAATACATAACAGACTCATTTATTGATCTTACATTTGATTATTTCAATTATTACTTATTTAAAACTACCAACGATTTTGTATCAAACAACATGTTATTACAGCATAATCTGATATCATTTAGCAACTCCTAAAGGTTCACCTACAAAATAATATATACAATTTTAATACGAAATATTAAAAAAATACACAATATAACACCATCAATATAAATCTTACAATACTAGAATTTTTCGCTGACAACCCCATATTCTAGTTTGGTTTTTTTTTTTTTACTAAATACTTAGAGAACAGATCTATATCTTTAATTAAATAACATTTTAACAGTTAACACATAATGAAATGCGTTAACATGTCGCATTTTGAAAACAAAAATAAATGGTTTATATTTTATTTTCATTTACTTTTTTGTTGTCAATGTGCGTAACAGAATTTTTTATGTTTACCGAACAGACTAGACTACACGTAACTTTTGAATAAATATTTAGGTGTATATGTGGTTATTCTATATTACAAATATTATTATGACAATTTATCAAATTAATATTATAGGATATTATTGAAGGAATTTCATATCAAACAGATAAAAAAATACAACTTATAGATTAAAAATATTTACTTATAATCTGTTTCTACATTAATTTATAGCAATATTATGGCGAATACGAAATTGATATTATAATGTATTATTAAAGAAATTTCATATTATACAGACAATTTTATTTTTTATAAATATACTGTTATTCTTTATTGTGCACTTTTTGAAGTTTAAAAAACGAAAAAGGAATGTTAGAATTCAATTGTGCAAAAAGGCTGTAAGTCCGGTTTCAGCTCTCTCCTTTTCTGTTTTTTTTTTCTCTTCATCATATCTCTTTTCGCTGATATACAAAAATATATTTATATTTATAAATTTCATAATTCAACCATGGAGTATTAAAAGCATTCAATGAGCAGAACAACCAATATTGCCGTGGATACAATCATACTTCAAGAATACTGAGAGTATCTGCTCAATAAATTATACCACAGATTATATCAAATTCCACAGTTGGAATGTGGTTGAAGGTACAAAGTAGCATTTGAAATGGTAACAAAATCAACATAGAATTTGGTTAATTGAGTATTAATATGTTTTTTTTTAATTCATAATTTGAACAAAATAATATATGATGTTATATTTATTTAAAACAAAATAATTAAATATCGTGGTTTAAATTATTGGCAATCTCAATATGGCGGTTGGAAGAGATTGTCTATAACAACCTTTAATGGTTACTTACAGTTTGTCCATTATATGGAGTGTAATAATGAAAAGTATAACATATATTTTTAATTGCCCACTGAAATGTCTATATTAGGGTGTAAAATATAGCCAAAATGGTCCCAATGGGCCATAATAGTAAAACTTGAATTGTAATCCATTATATAAATGTGTATGTATGAACAAGGATATTTTAAAAATATGATTAATAATAATTCTATTGGATAGATTAATTATCACTTTGTTAAGTTTTATCACTTAACGCCATATTAGTGTCATTTTATGGGTCTCTTTAACACATACTTCTTACTTCTACACTCTATAACCAACCCGGACATATGGAAAGTATGTCATTAATGTCATAGTAAATATATGACAAAAATATATACTATAAGGTGATAACATGTAGAGGTAGAATCCGTCGGTCAAATAAACAAATTAAATATTGGGGGAAACAAAGAAATGCTTGGAATCCTCTCGCTGAAGAGAGAAGTTGTTTTGATTCTGTCTTACATCAATTGGGACTTGATATATGCATATTATAGATATTAATTATCTATTCATGATATTAATAGAATCAAGTCTCCACACTCGGATATTTTTTTCCAAAATGATCAGAATAAATGTCACATTGGCAGTGCGAAAAATGGAAATGTTATTTTTATGCTATGAACCTCATCTTTTACATCATTCAAATTTTTCAAAAATAATTGTTTCAGAACAATATTTGATAACTACATACAATTGAAAAAAAAAAACAAACAAACTGGCTTGTATTTGTATCGTGAACAAACTATACAATAATGGAGGTTGATTATTACTGTCGAATATCGCTGAAATGGAAGCCCTATTTAGAAAATTATAGATTATTTACAATCTCAGTAAGTAAATGTAAATAAAGTGTTTAACATATTTCAACAAAATTTTTATCGAAAATATTCTACAATATTTTTCTTGACATATAAAATATCTTGATGCATGCTTCAAAATTCTTAATATATATATTAATTTTCTTGAATACTCAATCTACGTAGCAGATTACGTTTCACAGCGAGAATCATTGAAACTAGGTATAAACATCATTTAAGGTATTTTAACAATACAAAAATCCTATTTTCAATGAAAATAAACTTTACATGTCGATAAGTTTAATCTGGCAACACTAGCCAAATCAAATGATAAATTTATACTCTTGAAATAGATTTACATTATATCGATAAAAAGATGTCAATTATCTCTCATCATTAGTCTAGTCAAATCAAACCGAACGTAGGAAGTAGATTTGTTTATATCGATTATTCGACTAGCGCTATCGATTATGCAGATTTTAATTAAAACACAACGCTATCGTGGTGACGCAGGCCAACCAGACGCATTAATTAGATTTGCTTTGTAACGTCAATTCCACTATCGATATCTATAAAAAATATTAATTATCTCGCACAATTATTTAAGTCACGCGCTACAACTGAACATATAAAGTAAATTAACTTGAATAAATGAAAGAATTCTTTATTGCACTTTAAATATGTACCTTAAGCTTAACGCCATTAGACATTATCCTCCAGCTACCCGGCTTACTTCATACCGATAATTCGATAAGCAGTATCGATAAACGGAATTGAATTATCTCGTACGACTAGTGTAGTGACGCGATCGATCCGGACGCATGTAATATCGATATCGAGGGTATCCGAGTCAGTCGTCGTGTTACGTCCTCTGCACGGAGGAGAGGACGTTGGCCTTGGCCCTGTCGGTGGCCTTGGCCGCCGCGTCGCGCATCTCCTTCAGCGTGTGCGACATGGGGCTACCGAGCTGAGCGCCCTGCCGCGGGAACATACCGTGCAGGACATGGTTGAAACCGTTCACCTAATCATACCAATCATGCACCTTTTTTTTTTTTTTTTTTTTTTATATACTCAAGGTTTAGCATTATGGCCATAATCTCACCTGATCTTAAGTGACGATACGGCCTAAGTTGGTAGATACGCTAAACCTGTGGAAGAACTGGCTCTCAAGTGCTGCTGCCGGAACACACCTATTGGTATTTGGCGGCAGGTTTACAACTTGAGGGTGGTAGCTAGCCAGGCGGGCATCAGAAAAAGCCCTACCACCATGCTATGGTTTCCTCACGATGTTTTCCTTCACCGAAAGCTCAAGCTCATTGTAGGTGCTTGGATTCGAACCCACGTCCCTTGACGCGAAGTCGTGCACACTACCACTGAGCTATCATCGCTAAATAACCCCACCTGATCTCAACTGACCACACGGCCCGAGCTGGTGGTAGACACGCTAAACCTGTGGAGGGGCTGGCTCTCAAGCGCAGCTGCCGGAACACCTATTGTGGTGGTGGTGGTAGCTAGCCAGGTGGGCGTCAGAAAAAGCCCTACCACCCTGCGGTAATATCTACAACTGTTTTCCGATAAAATATTCCCCTTGTCCCTATCTGAAACACCCGATTGATTCTACAAGGGTGGTATGGTGGTAGGGGCTAAGTATATATTATATTTAACCAATATTAAATATTGGTAGTTCTCAGTACATTATATACCAAAGAAAAAGTGTATAAGACCATAATCCTGTCCTAGAGTTGGGATATGAAACTTGGGCAACAAAAGAGACTACAGATAGAGATAAGATTAGAAATGAATATATACGAGAAAGCATAAATATAGCACCAGTGACAGAGAAGCGATGATAGCTCAGTGGTAGAACGCCGCGTGATGGGACGTGAGTTCGAATCCAAACACATACAATGAGCTTGAGCTTTCGGTGAAGGAAAACATCGTGGGGAAATCATAACATGATGGTGGGGCTTTTTCTAATGCCGGCCCGGCTAGCTTCCACCTTCAAGTTGAAAACCTGCCGGCATATACTAATAGTTGTTTCCCGGCAGTTGCACTCGAAAGCGAGTCCTTCCACAGGTTTAGCGTGTCTACCAACTTGGACCGTATCGTCACTTAAGATCAGGTGAGATTATGGCCATAACGGTAAACCTTAAGTACAAAAATTTTTTTTTTTTTTTTTAACTAATTGACCCGCACAATTGCTCTCATCTGGCTTATCACGTTTTGGGATCAGCCGGGGTGTCTGATTGCCGAGAGGTTTGCAATGCGTTATGGATATTATTTATATATCTGAAGGTAGTCATTGATTTTAGATTATATTGTCCTTACATTATAGTACATCAAAATACACACAGTAAACACAAGTCGTACACACTACCACTGAGCTATCATCACTTCAAAATAGTACTAATAAAGTAAATACTACTATAAAGGGTATATAGATTCTCATCACTCAGCATCCGAACCTGTCTACACTTCACTCAGTACTCTTACTGGGCCTGAAAAAATTAAAATCCTCACCATCTGCGAGCAGTTCTTCTTGAACCTGTCGACTCCGAAAGCCCGAATGGCTCGTGAGAAGCCGAACACTTGTGAATCGATCCAAGCCGATCGCCGAGCGACAGTCTGGTTCGGTCCAGATGATCTATACTCGACTTTCTCCACGACGCTCTACGACAACAATGATGCCAGATCCCAATCATAATAAATCTTTGTGTAATTTAACCCAGAGAAGGCACTTATGTATTTGAAAACTACCACCGGCTCGGGATATAACCCAGTCGAAGATATGAACCGGTAAGAAACTCGATCGGTATATATATTCTTTTTGAGTACCAATTTTCTAATAATCTTTCAATCTATGCATTATGGATATATATGGACCGTTTATTTTGAAAGCGGTGTAAGTCCATTATTGAGAAAAATGAGCTATCACGTAATTCATGCTTAATTTAATGTAATTTTTTTTATATATAACTAGTCCGTGTTTAATTTCTCCGAAAAAATCCCGTATTTTGTACAACTTAAAATCGGTCGGTAAATGAAATTGCATTATCAACAAATATAAGAACCTTTAATTATCCCGAAACAAAAGAAAACGGACTTACACCACTTTCAAAATAAACGGTCCATATATACATATAGATGTATAGAGAGATATATTCCCATCGCCCACAAATTGATCCACATTAGCCTTATAATATAAAAACCCGTTTGACATGCTGCTTGAATCGATGATAGCTCAGTGGTAGTGTGCACGACTTCGCGTCAAGGGACGTGGGTTCGAACCCAAGCACCTACAATGAGCTTGAGCTTTCGGTGAAGGAAAACATCGTGATGAAACCATAGCATGGTGGTAGGGCTTTTTCTAATGCCCGCCTGGCTAGCTACCACCCTCAAGTTGTGAATCTGCCGCCAAATACAAATAGATGTGTTCCGGCAGCAGCACTTGAGAGCCAGTTCCTCCACAGTTTTAGCGTGTCTACCAACTTGGGCCGTATCGTCACTTAAGATCAGGTGAGATTATGGCCATAACGCTAAACCTTAAGTATATAAAAAAAAATGTTGTAAAAAGCCAAAAACTGTAACTGTGTCTAAGATAGCACCAATTCGTCATGATTTCTAGTATTTAAATCATGCCGATGAACAAATTCATGGTGATCGATCAAACAGGTCTGACGTCACAATGCAGGTAGACAGGATTATATACTGAATAATGGAGAGATTTTCTTGTTATTTTCATTAGTTAATCATTATTGTTGAAGTTAATTACTACCTTTATTGATCATTTCCATACATATCCTAGCACTGTGTTAGGTCTACATCTAATTCCTGCCTGGCTAAGTTGAAAATCTATCGACAGATAAGTGTGTTTCGGCAATTGCACTAGATATCTAATTCCTCTACTGGGCTTCGTGGAGACCATTTTGGCCTAAATCGTGACTTAATATCAGATGAAATTGTTCCATAACCTATAAAAAACAGTGGGCCCTGGTAGAACTATCCAGGAACTATTTGTGACTTTTTTTTTTTTTATACTTAAGGTTTACCGTTATGGCCGTAATCTCACCTGATCTTAAGTGACGATACGGCCCAAGTTGGTAGACACGCTAAACCTGTGGAGGAACTGGCTCTCAAGTGCTGCTGCCGGAACACACCTATTTGTATTTGGCGGCAGGTTTACAACTAGAGGGTGGTAGCTACCCAGGCGGGCATTAGAAAAAGCCCTACCACCATGCTATGGTTTCCTCACGATGTTTTCCTTCACCGAAAGCTCAAGCTCATTGTAGGTGCTTGGGTTCGAACCCACGTCCCTTGACGCGAGGTCGTGCACACTACCACTGAGCAATCATCGCTTCAAATTTTTTTTCGCTTCAAAATTTGACATCTCAAAATTATAAGTATATGCTGTTATTTTTAAACCTTAACAGTGTATTATGCATAATACCACATAAATTATTCAATACAGGATCAAATACACAGTTCTGTAATTAAAATGACCACAAAACAAAGATCCTGTCAAAAACTTCCTAAGAGTAAAGTAATATTTTTTATCAAGCTGGTTCGATATAATAACTTTACAACACACTCTTTTATAGTTAAGGTTTTAACGTTACGGCCATAATCTCACCTGATCTTAAGTGACGATACGGTTCAAGTTGGTAGACACCTTTGGAGGGACTGGCTCTCAAGTGCAGCTGCCGGAACACAACTATTGGTATTTCGCGGTAGATTTTCTACTTGAGGGTGGTAGCTAGCCGGGCGGGCTTAAGAAAGAGCCCTACCACCATGCTATGGTTTCCTCACGATGTTTTCCTTCACCGACAACTCTTGCTCGTTGGTTTCGTACTGACGTCCCTTGACGAGGAATCCGTGCGCACTACCACAGAGCTATCATCGCTACAACGTGACTGCCTGATTATGTTTTAGACTTACCATTACTTTGGTGTAACCTAGATTCCTGGTGTAAGTAACTAGAACTTTGTTTTTCGGGTCGACAATACTCTCTTCTATTATTTTCACTGACTTCGCATTGAAGAATCTACAACGAAAGACATTACAATTTTTTATCTGATACAACAACAATTTACTTGACCACGAAAATTGGAACAAGATATAGTAATATTGAATTAAAAAAAAATGTTTTTCGATGGCTAATAATCAGGCACAATGCCTTCGCTTCGCTGTGCTTCTATAAAATGAGACACTATTGCCAAAATCAAATACGAGAAATACACCGTTCAAGTATTATGTAACACAATTTCAGGGGATGACGGGTCGGGTAAAACGTTACGATGCGTTACATAACATTTTTATTTTATTTAAAACAATGAAACATTTCCCAAATTTGCAGATCCTTTCATTTACGTTTTACGGGTTTATGTTTTGTACGGAAGGTAATTGAGGCGATGATAGCTCAGTGGTAGCGTGTACGACTTCATGTCAAGGGACGTGAGTTCGAATGTAGCTACAATGAGTTTGAACTTTCGTTGAAGGAAAACATCGTGGGAACTCATAACATGGTGGTAGGGCTTTTTCTAATGCCCGCCTGGCTAGCAACCACCCTCAAGTCCAAAATCTGTATGTTCCGGCAGTTGCACTTGAGAGCCAGTAACTCCACAGGTTTATCGTGTCTACCAACTTGGCCGTATCGTCACTTAAGATCAGATGAAATTATAGACACAACAGTAATCTTTAACTATAAAAATGGTAATAATGCTCAATTGGGTGCTTCTTAACGTTTGAGAAGGGGGTGGACGGACAAAATGTTACGGTGCGATACATGGAGGTAGGGAGGGTCACAAATCTTCAAAATGACGCTGAGTAATACTAGATCGGCCTCTCAGAGTTAGATCACCCAACTGTCAATAGATCTGCTTGAAACTTGATGTTATTTTTCTTGGTATTAATATAAAAATACTATACTACAGTATGGTCTGGTATGCTATACTATACTATAATAAAACACTCTTTGATGAAGCTGACAAATTAAACACATAATGATTTCTAATGGTTACGCAAATATAACTCATCGAAATAAAACTAATTTAAACGGATTTTATCGCGGTTATTTATTAATGTCGATCCCGACGTTTCGAAAGCTTTTTAGCATTCGTGGTCACCGTGACCGAACACCTGCATTTCGTCTGGTTTCGAAACGTCATGATCAAAATTAACAAATAACCGCGATAAAATCCGTTCAAATTCGTTTCTATTTCGAGGAGGTCTAAGTAAAAATAAGATCCGAAACTCCTGTAAAAACTTATAATTCTTATTATACGAACGCTGTACACATAGGATAGATTTTTTTAATTTAATAAGTCTATCGTTTGACTTCTATTACACGTGATGCTCAGATTAACGGTGTGGCTCAAATTGGAGGGTATACTTAACCTACTAAAGGAACCAGTTCTCAAGTACAACTACCGGAATGCACTTATAAACTTGAAAGTGGTGATTAAAACTCTATTCTTTAGGGACCTCGCTCATCGCGACCCTCAAGTTTATCACCCGGTCTCAAGCCCAGACGGGACGACCATGTGGGGACTCATCGAGTGCTTATCACTTGAAACTACCCACTGAAACGCGCCACGGTGACGCTTCAAACTCCCATGTTGACAGAGACAAGAGACAGCTTTCGCACATGTTCTAATCTGCCACAAAGACTCTGTACGCACCTAAGCTTCGATCTATCTTCTATCTTATCGAAACGTTATTTCAACTTTTACATAACCGTAGGAACATATTATTCTATACGTAATATTGACAAATTTGTTTATGGAGACAGATAATTTATCAACGCACAATTATGTTTCGAAATCAATAATGCTATTAAATTTATATGTTTTAATAAACTATTCGCGATAAACGGAGATGTATCACACGCGGGGATTTGCATTATCGCTATTATAAACAAAGATGTTTAAAATAACTTATTGTTTGTTATTTTTTTTTACTTAATATCAATAACTTTCCTTGTGCAGACCTTGTTTTAACGTGCCTAGTAGTCAATAACCCGAAATTAATTTCTACCTATCGCATTCACTTGAAAAAAGTAAACTATCACTCAACGTGATTGAAGCAATACAGGTTTAGGCAAAAAAAAAACCAGGCAAACTAGCCAAAAGTAAGTTACAAAGAAATTCCCATATCGAAATTTCCTTACAATCATACTGATACCAACACTCATGTTACATGCGAAGGCAAATAACATCAACCTTCTACATCAATCTCAGATGCGGAATCTTTGTACTAATTCTACCCACATATAAAACAAACTCCCTCTAAAAATAAGTAAAATTAAAAAAAAAGAAAAAAAAAACAATTTTTCTCACTGAACCCTTACACAAATTTCGGTATACCACAACTGTACATATAAATTATTTATTACCTACTCCATTAAATTCAAATTAACTGAGTTTTGTTTTCTTAACTGGTATCAGTTGACCTCCAAATTAACTGGTCCACGTAATTATTTAATTGATAAAAAAACATGTTTTGTTACATCTATTTGATATCGTAATGGGGATAACGCATAACATGCTCAGTCGAGTGACCAAGGGGTTTGAATTCAGCCACAAAATTCGTTGGTTCTGTAGTCATACGAATAAGTCCAAAAAAAAACACCAAAAATAACTAAAATGCTAATGTTAACAAAACAACCCCATATTATAATTCCCAAAAACGCCCGAAAAAACTAGTGGATCTCATATTATCAAAATTAACTAATTTTTTACGTGTTACTATTTTTAACGTATTGTTAAGCAATTATTTTATTTACAGAGTTCACCATCGCAACGTGTAATCCTATTACACGGGCTAATGCTACGTCGAGAGCGGAGTATGGCAACACTCACTACCCACAAAAAGCATCACAACAACACTTCAACCACCCGTGTTGCCAGAAACCAGGCACAGCTTTCGCAATTCTACTAGTCTTTGACGGAAACAAATCTACCCTAAATAATAAAAATGCCCAAGTTAAAAAAATAAATCCCAAACAACAAAATGCCCAAGTTAACATAAATGCCCATGTTAACAAAATATATGGGAGAAATTATCAAAATTTGCGAATCAGTTCCTCCACAGGTTTAGTGTGTGTACAAACATGGGCCATAACGCTAAACCTTGACTATAAAAAAATAACCAACATCCTAGAGTTAATAAAATGTCTTTATGTAGACTAACCGCTGATATATCTTTAGACAATAACCTTGCGTTAACCTAAAATTGTTTTGAGTCAAAGAAGGTAACTGTTTGTATAATAAACATGGTACTTGGTTATCTATTTTTATCGTTATCACCACACCTCTGTCGATAGGAACACCTACCTACCTTTAAAACAACACAAGATTACATACAGTTACAAAATAGATAAATGATATTCTTTGGATAAATAATTTGGAATTTTCTTTATGTCTATTCATCTATATTCTCTATATATCTATATATATTAATATTAGGAATCTATTCATAGAAACTGTTTGTCAGATTTCAGAAAATATTTTTGCATTTGTGTCATTATTATGTAAGAAGATTCTTTCACATCATGCTAAGGAGTAAAGCTGTATTGAAAAATTTACAAATAGGGGGAAAATCCTTTAATAATCTTTAGTTCCACCGGAACGAAGTCACCCACACATCTGTATATAGTAAAAAACAAACAATTGTTTAAAGGCATAGGATATAGGTACAGGTGATTTAAAAAAAATAAGTTTTTTTTAAGTTATTATGGGGCATATGGTTGTGTGTACGGACCCCGCGTTATTGGACATGAGTTTGAATCTCTCCGATGAGCCTGGGCTTTCAATGAAGGAAATCATCGTGTTGGTAGGACTTTTAATAACTATAAGTGTTTTGCACTCAAGAGCCAGTCCCACCGCTAAGCCTATTGTGCCCCATGATCTTGGACCAGATTGACCCTTAACATCAAATGAGATTGTGGCCATAATACTAGACCCATCTATATATGTATTAATATTATAAAGCTGAAAAGTTTCTTCGAACTCACTAATCGCAGAACTACCATCAAATGTCAAAAAATATTTTTGTATTTGATAGAGCAATAATAGAAGACGGATTTAGGGTATTTAACATCACGCTACAACCGATAGGGTGAAATGAAAGGGTAAAAGGTAATTAAGGACACACATAGTAAGGTATAAAAAAAAAATTCAGAGGATCACAGTTCATTTCCGCGTCGAAACTATTACGTATACGATATGCGAGGCGTTTGTGGTGCGTGTTATTGACGTAATGAATCGATCAAGCATTAATAACAAACAACCTTGATTCACTGTTTACAGTTTTTTAAGCCTTGTTAACACTCACCTTAACCTTTATTAATATACAGTATAAACTCTATAAAGCAATACTTATTTAATGAGAAATATATAAAAATACTTTAAAAATAATGGTACACCCTTTAAAATGTTTAGCTTTAAATTTATTAAATGAACTATGAAATAACAATTTCTACTATGAATCTACTTATATATCAGATGCTATAGCGATGATAGTTCAGTGGTAGTGTGTACGGAGTTCGCGTCAAGGGACGTGAGTTCGAATCCATCTATAATGAGCTTGAGCTTTCAGTGAAGGAAAACATAGTATGGTGGTAGGGTCTTTTCTAACGCCCGCCTGAGTAGCTAGCACTCTCAAGTTGAAAATCTGCCGCTAAATACCAATAGGTGTGTTCCGGCAGTTGCACTTAAGAGCCAGTCCGTACACAGGTTTAACGTATCAACTAACCTGGGCCATATCGTCACTTAAGATCAGGTGAGATTATAGCCATAACGCTAAACCTTAATTATAAAAAATATAAATTAGAATTAATCCGTAGACGGATCAAAGTTTTCTAGGAGTGTATGATATGTCAGTAATGTGGTGACAGGTAGCTGGGTTAGATTTGTGAAGTTGACTTATGAAAAGTGTGTAGTCAGGTAACCTCAAAGTGGTTCATCCCGCAACGTCTGGCCTAGCTTGCCAGCAACTGATACCTTGACAAATGGAATCATCCGAGATACCTTCTCACAAAGGTGCACACTGGCTGAACCGACTGTATAATTTGACAACATTGTTATCCTTTACAGAAAGCTCATTGAAGAGATTCAAATTCACATAGTTTTTCGTGGTGTCCATACATGTTACTACTGAGCTATCATCGTTTTTAAAATTGCTTTGTCACGCATTGATAAAAAAGAAAATTACCTCTCTCCCCATTTCGGAACACGGTTAGTTTTGGTCAGTATCCGTTTTGTATGAAGACATCCATCTCTCACTTGCCTCGTGCATGTGTCCTCCGACAGTACATGTGTGCTGAAATTAAATTTTAATGTTTAAATTAAAATTAAAATGGAACTCCTGCAGTATAGATTTACCCTTGTAAACTAACGGACATAAGACAACAACCAAACTTAGAAAATTTATTTGTGGACCACACAAATCATTGTCCTGTGCAGGATTTGAACCCATATCACTCATCACAGTGCTAGCATCAAGGTGGCGCTTTTACTGCTAGGCCAATTGTGTAGTCAAATATAATAATAACACAACAATATGTCTTTAAGAATTACTTTAATCAAAAATTAAAACTATAACAGAACTTATTGCATACATTTTTTTTTTTTACTTTGTAGTCAAAACATAATAAATATACTGTAACTTTTTCTTAAATTCAAGGACAGGTTTATGGAGACACATAATATATCACTTATTTTCCTTATTATAAACCTATTCTAATATATATTAATTACTAATAAAATGTTGTAATGTAAGATTTTGCCGAAGCAAACTCACCTTATTTTTCATTTAAATAAAACTAATTTAAACGGTTTTTTTTTGATCCCGATGTTTCGAAAGCTTTCAGCCTTCGTGGTCACGGCGCGGACTGAGGTGTAGGTTGTCCAGAAAAGTTTATATTACTGTGTCTACCTTCAATTTAATTTTTATTATTGATAGTGTTCCTAACCTACAACTCAGTCCGCCCCGTGACCGCGAAGGCTGAAAAGCTTTCGAAACGTCGTGATCAAAATTTAATAAATAACTGTGATAAAATCTGTTTAAATTAGTTTTATTTCGATTAATAATATTTTCGTAAACTTAAGAAATCATCACCTTATTATTGTTCAACGGGTTTTGCAATTTAGTATTTAATTGCCTATCCCAGAGCACCCTTTTATTTTATGCGATAAGCTTCCAGTGCCTGTGACTGCATTTACATAATAATAAATGTACTTTGCCATTTCTTTTTTTCCTGTGTCTTTGCTTATTCCCCTGACAATATGTATGCAGAATCTCATGCTAACTGGTTGAACAGATAAGCCTTACTAAACGCAAACAAAACTCACATTTACAATATTAATTACAAAAATGCATCCATTTTATTGATTACTAATACTATTGATCATCTTTTAAATCTTCAACATCTATCCTGTAGATTCCTTGAAAAATTTTCATCTAACACAATTTATATTAATTATGAATCTACACAACATTTATAATTTATTTTTTTTGTTACCAGTAGTGATAAGTGTTTTATCTCTAAGTGATAGCAACTTGCTTTTTATCATATAAAATGAAAAGGTTGCTTTAGGAGTAATTATAACAGTATATGAACTTCTTTGTATATTATAATAATGTGATTGAGTATAGAAAGACTTCAATAATAGTGGTTATACATATAAACATGATACCATGCACATATAGTTACATAAAAAAATAGGTAAGAGATAGACAGTAGGTATATATATAAGATATAATTAAATAATTTAATGCATACTAACCTTAGAGGATTTGGGTATCTCTTCCAATAACCGCGTGCAACTTGATCCCAACTGAAGTTAAAAGTTGAAGTATTTTCATAATATCTCGCCATTATTTTTATTTTTTTTCTTCACTTTTCACCTTATTGAAATAAATATAAACAAATCAGTACACCATTTCACATCACTTCTGTAAAAAACACACATAGACGCCGTCTACAATATTTTTAAAAAGATCGAAACAATAATATCGGATTACATAAACTAAAGAATGTAGGTCATGGTAATATGAATACATTGGGCGGTTTAACACATGTTAAAGTGGTTAGTGGGCAGTGGACACAAAGGCTTTGTGATCATCGTCACGTAGCCTCGTACACACATGGACGATTTAAAAAGCAAGCGTACGTTCAACTCCGTTGTTTAAAGGACAAACACGAACAGACTTCCATTCACACCTACATTAAAAAAATACACATCCAATAATATCAAGCTACACGGTACCACAATAGCACAAGCGATGGTAATTGTTACGGCTATAAACAACAATAAATATGATAGAAACGTGATATGTAATACCATAAGCCGGATTGATTTTCCTGTAATAAATATTATGACACGGAATGTTTCTAGAATAGTATTTTGAACACTTACAAAATTCGATATCTATTTAGTGCAAATGAAGCGAACGATGATTACGGAACTTATGTTATCATTCATAATTTCAGGTGTTTTCGATAAAAATTTTGATAAATATTGACAGATTATTCCAGAGTCCATTGACAGTAGACGTTTGACAATCAGAGTGTTTTTGTGGTCTGTTGCAGATCTCTTATTATGAATCTGTGGCAGACTACTACATAATGAAGGAACTAACTACAGAGAATAAACTTTGATCGTGTACCTATAAAATTACAACATATACTAATTGTTATACAATGAAATTACAAATAAAAAAACAAATCATACTTCAAATGATTCGTCAAGGAGTATATTTGTATATAGTTTACTGATAAATTTAAAAGTGCCTTCCTATTTATTACACCTACTTGTCTTTAGTAAATGTCAAAAAAATGTATATTAAAAAATAGGTAGTAGTGCTGTAAAAACAATTTTAAAATACACATATACATGGATGTTTATAAAGAATTTATTCAACTACTCAGACGAAAAGCATTAGAAGATGTCTACCTGTATATTATAGATGACACATCATCAAAACTGAAAACTTACATTCGGCTAATTATAAACGTGCCATTTACTGACGGCGCTTACCACACTTATTATGGAGAAATAAAAAAAATCGTGAACAGTTTTATGGTTTATATAACTTTAAAAACTGACGAGATATATAAAGAAGCTGATAGGCTAAAAAATGTGTTGGACCATGAACAACTAATGGAGTTAGTTCGAAAGACAATATCAATTCATGAAAAGGAACAAATCGAATTCGGGAAAGAGTACTTGCCTGTCGCTACAACCTCTGAGAAACAAAACTACGAAGACATAGAGAAGAAATATAGTGAATTTATGGAGAAATTGTGTCTATTCGCAGCGGAATTGGAAAATCTAAAGTCAAAAACTAAAATTGATAAATTCTGTAAAGATTACTTTGAGATTCCAATGAAAAGAACGGCTGAGGTATTTGAATTCGCCGAAGTATACGTTTCGATGATGCTAACTGATCGTGTAAGCTCTAATAATTAGTAGTATAATATTTAAAAAAATCTTATTCTATGGTTTCTTAGTCCACCACTTAAAAAAACGGTATGTAATTGATACAAGGAATCTCGTGGCATCTTGGAGATCATTATGATATTTATTTTACAAAAACTAAAAAGTGAACCTCGTGTAATTTAAGTTGACGGAGTACGCTAATCCTTTTATGCAAGCTTGCATGCTGAATGGTATGAGTAAGTATCGAGTAAGACAACGTTTGCAAAACTTTTTTAAAATACTCCCTTTTTATAATATTATAATCCATCACCCACCAAATTAATTAAAAGTTAAATTTAATTTATCGGTAAATCAACAAATTATCATTCATTTAGCAATGCTTAAGAGATGACAGGAATGAAACATCGTTGTATATCTCTCGCCCCCTTAGGCGCTTCGAGCCGACTATACCCGAACAAAAATTGACACACAAAAAGTTGTGGATCGGAATATCAAAGTCCCATAAGAAATTTCACTTAAAAAGTTACATTTTTTTGTACCTGACTGTGACTTCACCACTGACATTCTTTTCCCTCTACCACGTTTCAAGATTAGCCACAGAGCCCACTCTATGAGAATGCAAGCTGGGCGCCAAAATGAGTGGGCGCTGCGGTGGCGGTTTGGTAATAAAAATTTATATGGTAAATTTTACCCACAAAGACAACATTCCGGCAATCAGTCCCTTCGTTTGCTAAAAAATTATATTGTTTAGGTAATATATACAGAGAATATATTCTAATTTCTAAAGAGCAGTGCTGGAACTGATTTGAACATTCGGTGCTTTGGATATATGTTACTTCTCCGATCAATGAATTATGTAGTTGTATAATAATTAACCGGCTCAATGCAATATGTACACATAATAACACATGCAATATGTACCTTCAACATGTTAATAAGTATTTTTTTCTTTTTATTGTGTAGCTGTATCAGATACGCGTAAGTCTCGAAGAGATTTCATTGCGCCTTCGCAACAACCTCCGTGAAGTTAAGGAGACAAACAAGAAATGCATCAACAAACTCTTTCAAAAGCTGTACGATAAGAACAAGGAGCATTTGGCGATAAGTAGACGGTTTCGGAGGAGTTCCACTGAGAGTTGTGAAGTAGGCGGTTTACATCTTTTGGAAGTATTTTATTAAGAGCTGGCTAGTGCTATTGGCCTAGATAGAAACAATGTGATAGCAGTCCTTGGTCTCAGGTGATAACGAGTGAAATAAGCGTGATCGTTTTAGGGGGTGATTCTGGGGATTCCAACTAGGGATGACGATTCTTGTTGTAAAACATCGCTTCTTGCATCAATTCGAATCGATATCAAATGAATCGATTAACAAAAAAATAACATCCGAAAGATCGGTTCATCATAAATTGTTTTTTTTTTTTCGATTCACTTTTCAGTGTTCAATAATGACAATAATCGATTTTATCATTCCATATATGAGAAAAATTATCATTTCGATATATGTCTGGGTAAAACATTCGAATAATTGATAATAATGTTTTATGGAAATATATACCAATCGCACCTCGAGTTTTAAGGGTGTTTAGGCTTCTTAGGGTTGTGTGGTATAAGCAAAAACTGAGGTTTAGTTATTATTATTAATTATTGACAACTAACACTTATGCGCTAACAATATCTTATTGGACGTAGGAGTTTATGTATATATGCCGGCCTTTATAGGAACGACTGGCTCTCAAGTGTCACCGCCGGAATACACCTTATGGTATTTGCAATTCTATATATAATCTATGGTAATGATACAGCCATACCTAGGTTGAAGAGCCGTAAAGTTATGACTGCTCTCCCTCACACACTAACGTAATTCACGATTGTGAAAAGGAGATTGTATATACCTATATAGGTTTTACATTTTACCAGCTGCGGCTGCGACTTCATTCGGGTGGAATTAAAATGTATTTAATAACTAGATTTTACGTGCGGCTTCGCTTATTAATGTGGGTGTGTCAAACAATTCAGATGTCGCAATAAAATGTTCATACAAAGTTTATCACTCTCTTTACCCCACTTCTAGTGAGGTTTTCGCTAGTAAAAGTGACTTATCACCGTCTCAAGGTTTCTATTTATCTCTATACTAAAATTCATTATAATCGATTCAGCGGTTTAGGCGTGAAAGCGCAACAAACAAACTCACTGTGACATTTATAATGTTAGTAAGGATAAAGATTTTTGCCCTTTTGTTGTAACTATTGTAGCGAAAATAGCTGAGTGGTAGTGTGTACGGATTCCGCGTCGAAGGACACGAGTACGAATCCACCTACATTGAGCTTGAGCTTTCGGTGAAGGAAAACATCGTGTGGAAACCATAGCGTGCTGGTAGGGCTTTTTCTAATGCCCGCCTGGCTATCTACCACTCTCATGTTAGAAATCTGCAGCCATATACCAATAGGTGTATTACAGCATTTGCACTTGAGAGCCAGTCCCTCCACAGGTTTAACGTGTCTACCAACATGGGTCGTATCGTCACTTAAGATCAGGTGAGGTTATGGCGACAACGCTAAGCCTTGACCATATTTTTTTTTTTTTCAATACAGCTTTGCTCCTTTTGGCGGCAGCGTGGTGTGAAATAGCCTAAAGCCTTCATACGAATTTGGTAATTCGATTTATAGCGAATATTATCACGTTTAAACAAACAAACTTATCATATAAATACAGAAAATATATTACGCCCTCTTTAATAAAATATATCTAAATCTTCGCACAGATACTAAGTAACTCTAAGGAAACGTTATTATGTGCTTGTAAAGGTGCTACGTAGTATGGAAATAATACGCGGTAAAATAGAGGACAATCACAGGGCCAACCATCACGTTAAGCGTTTGGAAGAAGAGATCGCCTACTTTGACGGGCGTCTCAAGGATTTCTACCGAATCGCAGACACGCTTGTCAAGTTGAGAGCGGAAGAGGAAAGTGTGGTGAAGTTGGACGGGGAACATAAGAGCATGAGGTTGGAAGGCGTTTTAACTTATATCGTAATTATCTAAATATTTTCAGTTGACCTGACATACGCTGTTAGACTTAAGGGCTTTGACAGCTTCACCGAACTTTTTGGGGCGAGCTGAGGGCATTCAGCCCCGAGGCAGCGGGCGCAAAGGCGCCAGAAGGGCCCAACCTCGGCTTGGGCTGCTGCCAAAAAAACCAAACATACATTCGCATGCATAACAGATCCTAACTTGCTAAACTGAGTGGTCCTAACTACGACCTTATCGGGCGATAGACCCTTACAGAACCGTGTAAGTGTGCACGAATGATATGCGGTGTGATGATGTAATCTAAATGATGTAGAGTGTCACTGTATCGGGAAACTTGGTCGAGGACTCCTTTTCGGAGTATCGAACCTGAGCTCGTGCGTCTGCAGAGTGCAGCATATAGGTTTCGCGAGAAAAAGTAGCCTATCACCGTCTCCAGGTTCCCAGGTTCGAAGCGATGACAGCGCAGTGCTAGTGTGCCCGATTTCACATCGAGGGACGTGAGTTCGAACCCTAGCACCTACAATGAGCTTGAGCTTTCGGTGATGGAAAACATCGTGAGGAAACCATAGCATGGTGGTAGGGCTTTTTCTGGTGCCCGCCTGGGTATCTACCACCCTCAAGTTGAAAATTTGCCGCCAAATACCAATAGGTGTGTTCCGGCAGCTGCACTTGAGAGCCAGTTCCTCCACAGGTTTAGCGTGTCTACCAACTTGGGCCGCATCATCACTTAAGATCAGGTGAGATTATGGCCATTACGCTAAGCCTTAACATAAAAAAAAAACTCTATACTAAAATTCATCATAATCTATTCAGCCGTTTAAACGTAAAAGCGTAAGGAACAAACAAACTCACATTCGCATTTATAATATTAATATAGATAAGAATATATTCGCAAAACTCACGATGTAAATTAAACAGTTACTTTCCCAAGGACTATAGAACTCCCCGGGACGAAATATGAATGTTGGATGACCATGGGTCAGAATATTTCAGAGAGGAAGGAATATTTGAGATTGAAGATCGCGGAAGTGGCTAGAGCATTACGTACGCATTTGGCTTGTAAAGGTAAAGTTTTAGGATATTCGTTGGTTTAAAACCCCAGAGGCTGGTGGTAGTGGCCGTACCATCCGAAACCAATGCCATCTTGGTAGCTGGATATACAATGGTTGAGCTTGGAATGGGACAAACGAAAAAGGCCGCTATGACTGGTTTATAAATCAAAGTAATAAATCGGGAAACTTTATTCAATTACAGCACTGATTCAAGACTGACTGGTAAAACTAATTCAAAAAGTTTTTTTTTGTTTTTTTTTTTATTTTATTTTTTTAAGGTTTTAGCGTTATGGCCATAATCTCACCTGATACGGCCCAAGTTGGTAGACACGCTAAACCTGTGGAGGAACTGGCTCTCAAGTGCAGCTGCCGGAACACACCTATTGGTATTTGGCGGCAGGTTTACAACTTGAGGGTGGTAGCTACCCAGGCAGGCATAAGAAAGAACCCTACCACCATGCTATAGTTTCCTCGCGATGTTTTCCTTCACCGAAAGCTCAAACTCATTGGTGCTTGGATTCGAACTCACGTCCTTTAACGTGAAGTCGTACACACTACCACTGAACTATCATCGCTTCAATCTCAGCTCATTAACGAAAATCGTTTAAAACTCCGTTGGTAATGTTTTTGATTTTATCACGCCCAGACAGGCATACGTAGCGGGGTACATTGTTTTATATACGTAGAGCGATAGACTGAAGCGATGATAGCTCTGTGGTAGTGTGTACGACTTCGCGTCAAGGGACGCGAGTTTGAATCCACCTACAAGGTTGAGCTATCGGTGAAGGAAAGCATCGCGAGGGTTTTTTTTTTATACTTAACGGTAGCGCTATGGCCGTAATCTCACCTGATCTTAAGCGACGATACGGCCCAAGTTGGTAGACACGCTAAACCTGTAGAGGAACCGGTTCTCAAGTGCAGCTGCCGGAACACACCTGTTGGTGTTTGGCGGCAGGTTTACAACTTGAGGGTGGTAGCTACCCAGGCAGGCATTAGAAAAAGCCCTACCACCATGCAAAATAGCCATACCATAGCATGGTGGTAGACCATTTTCTAATGCCCACGTGCCTAGCTACCACTCTCAACGGGAAAATATGTCGTTAAATACCTATAGGCGTGTTTTGGAAATTGTACTTGAGCACCTAGTTATAGTTTTTATTACGTCCAGACAGACATACGTAACGAGTAACTTTGTTCTATAATACGTAGTGACAGACTTCCAGTATGCGTTCAACTAGTTGCGCCCGTGACTTCCTTCGCGTGGGACCAAAAATAATTTTAAATTCCGACCGTTTTTCTAACCCCTTCCAATACTGCTTTGCTCGTATTTCCAATAACGGGATGTTAAATAGCTTAAAGCTTTCGTCAGTGATTACTATATCAAATACAAAAAAAAACGATTTTTTTGAGAACCGTATAGATACTTCCTAAGGTCAAACGAACAAACAAACAAACTTTTCCACTTGATAATATTAATATAGATATATCTTGTTGACAGGCATCGATCGTGTATATTACGTGGACAAACACGGTCCATACTATTTGGATGAATTCAATCATCAAGTCTACGTGACGGACTATGCAATGGACACGTACCACTTAGACTGTGAAGGGCGCTTCAAGCCTGTAATTTTCATGCTCTATTAAATTTTCATGAAGTCTTATTACATCCTTTTAATGGTTCGTAGCTCGATTGTGGGAAATATATTTTTTTCTTTATAGGTTTAGCGTTTTGCCCATAATCTCACCTGATATTAAGTTACGATGTAGCCCAAGTTGGTGTACACGCGAAGCCTTATGAAGGAACTAACTGGTAGTTTTAAAACACGAAGGTGGTACCTAACCAAGCGGGCATTAGTAAAAGGCTATCATGCAACGATTGCATCACGATGTTTTCCTTCACCGATAGCTTAGGCTCTTCGCTGGGATTCGAACTTACGTACATCGAAACGGTGTTCTTACACACTGCCTCTAACTCATCACTGAATGCCAATGGTAAATAAAAATAATTGAATATGGAATAACGCGTTATAAAAATGTACTTATAAATATGCAGCTAACTTCACGGTGTGAAACACGGACGCGTGCAACTTTACTTTCAAGCAAAAAACTCATTTTATATTTCTCATTACGTGTCAAAAACTTCGACGAGGTCAATATAATTTATTTTTATTCGAGGTTACCTGTAAAAAGGAATACTATTTCGACGAAAGGGGTCGCTATACGATAGAAAATGGCGACAGGAGCTACCAGTGCGCTCCCTGCACGAGTCAATACAAGCTCGACGGTGATCTATTAGAGAAAGTGACGAAAGACTGCGGCCACTCTGAAGTGAAGAATGAATCCTGCAAGATGGATATTAAGGATCCGAATATTGTAGAAATGCTGCCGTGTACTGAGCCTGTGGATATCAAGAGTAAGTTTCGGTATGATTTCTCTTCCTTTTTATATTAAACATCTGATGCTGCGGGTCAGACCGTCTGTAGGCATGGCGACGCGTCGCCACGCTATATCAAAGTATATGTAAAGAAATGATTAATGCGATGAATCAAGTTATTTCCATTAAATTTATCTATTAATCTAAACTATATTATATTATATTATAAGATTTGTATTTTTGTTTAAAACGAATATACTTAAGAACTACTGGACCGATTTAAAAAAATTCTTTCACCATTATAATGCTACATTATCCCTGACTTTTTTTATGAAAGTGTTTAATTAAAAATTTCATTCCACGCAAACGGAAAATAGCTGGTTTAACATAAATGTATGTTCAATAATAATCATGTAATGACGATTAAAGATTTTTTTTATTAAAATAAGTAATAGTGTGACATTACAGAAAATTCTTTAAAAAATCTAGGTACTTTTAAATATTCTTAACTTACTTTTAAATTTAAATAAAAATCACACTATGACAGCTAAAGATCCCGCCAAAAACTCACTGTAATTAGATTGTAGCTATCACTGACAATTTGTAAAGATTAAACTAAGTGTTACCAATTAAAAATAGCTTGTAACACTTTAGCTCGTTACTAACTACAATACAAAATAAGAAAGAAAATCGATTGACAAACTGATGAGTGGGAGATACAAAATTATTTTAAATTTACCTATTTATATAAAAGGATTAGCCGACCCGGTGAACTCCGTATTACCTATAATATTCTATATTCTCGCTAAAACTTAAAACAGGTTTGTCCGATTTGTATTATTTTTACATTTCGATTTCGTACCTTCCAACTTCAATTCGTTAAGATCAACACAACTGACTATATCGAATATCGTTTCTGTTTTTCATTTCTATTCGTTATTAGCTGACCCTACAGACGTTGTCCTGTCTAAACTATGAATATTGAATGAGAATTGATATAATTAATAAATAAAATATTATTCAAAAACTTAGTATGATTATTATGGTATTGCTCTGTGACAACTGACAGTTACGTTAAATAATATTGGCGTTAAGATTTTATAAATGTTCTAATGTTCCACTCAACTTCTGTATTTTTTTTCTTTCATAAAAACCTTCTTCTGATAATAATTAACACAACAAAAAAGAATTAGCTAAATTGTTCCATCCGTTCACGCGTGATGCGATGACCAAAGGAAGTAGATATTCATTATTATATATATGGATTCCTATAGGTGCGTTCTTGCAATTGCGTTGGAGAGCTAATCCCTCCACTAAGCTTATCATACCCGCCATCTTGGGCACCATAGTCACTTAACATCAGTTGAGATTGTTGTCGTAACTCTAAACCTGTACTATAAAAAAAACTAAGCATCAACTCGCGTTAGACCTCAAGTTTATAGAGTCTAGAATTGACTCTCAATAGTGTTAAGCATAGTATGAGAAGTTAATGATTTCTTATGTTTACGCGAATATTATTCATCGAAATAAAACTAATTTAAACAGATTTTATCGCGGTTATTTATTAATTTTGATCCCGACGTATCGAAAGCTTTTCAGCCTTCGTGGTCACGGGGCGGACTGAGGTGTAGGTTGTCCAGAAAAGTTCATGTTACAGTGTCTACCAAGATGTGATACAGTGTCGATGAGAAGTTAAGTTTAAAATATAACATTTACAAAATCTACAACTGAACGGTGTAAAATCGATTGAATTAGTTTTTTTAATAACTTCGAGTAAGAGTTCGAGTTAATAACGCCGCTTCATGGGACGTGAGCTCGAATTCAACGACCTACAATGAGCTTGATCTTTCGATGAAGGAAAACATCGTGAGGAAACCATAGCATGGTGGTAGGTCTTTTTCTAATGCTCTCCTAGCTAGCTACCACCTTCAAGTTGAAAATCTGCCCCCAAATACCAATAGGTGTGTTCCGGCAGTTGCACTTGAGAGCCAGTCCCTCCTATAAAGGTCGGCAACGCACCTGAATTCCGCTGGCATTGTGGGTGTCCATGGACGATGGTGATCACTTAGCATCAGGTGACACGCTATTAACCCGCTATTAGATAAAAACGAAACTAGGTACTAAACAAAAAAAACCAGTTGTCAATCAGGTAATTATATGACTTCGGCTTAACCAATGAGCTTGTTACCAAAAGACAGAGTTCCAACATCTTTTCTTTCTTCATAGTATGATCTTAATACACCTTTTTTATATATAAAATTCTCGTGTCAAAATGTCAATTGCCATACTCCTCTGAAACGGCTTGACCGATTGTTATAAAATTTTATATAAATATTCAATTCGTCTGAGAATCGGTCATAATCTATTTTTCATACCCCGAAGTGATAAGGTTGTTCCATCCCAAATATTTATTGTATATTTTTTTTTCCAAAAATTACAACCCTAAGTTTACAACCTCCTACCCTCATCCTCTCATTTTATAACACAGAACAACGTTTGCCGGCTTAAGTAGTATATTAATAAATTCTTTATATATATATATATTTAGAAACCTTAGACTCGGAAGTTGTGAAGTATCTATGGGAGAGCTTCGGAGCGATACTACCGGAAGCACTCCACGATGTCGCCGTCGCGCGACCTCTGAACCCCATACATTATCTCGCACATAAACTCCTTTATCACAAGTACGTTTCGAAATATTTCAATATTAATACTACTAACAACAAAGATTCCATTAAGATCAGTAACTAAATTTATCGAGTATAAGAAACAGTGAGGATATCCGAATCAGAACAAGAACGATTTGAAATGAGCCTCTGTCAAATACAAAAATGACTTGAAAATTAACTAATAATGATTTATTTGAAAGTATATGTAAATTTACGTCATTTAAACCTTCAATTCAATTCCCCTCTTACAAACCCCTTTTATTTAGAACATGTATTGTCTTTTTAAGCCCTATATTATCGATGGTAGATTATGAAACAATGTATATGTGAAAAATTATTTATGAGACGTCATAACATTGAAAACTTAACAAAAAAATTTTTTTTTATCTGCCCTGATCTTAAGTAATGATACGGCCCAAGTTGGTAGACACGCTAAACCTGTGGAGGAACTGGCTCTCAAGTGCTGCTGCCGGAACACACCTGTTGGTATTTAGGGGCAGATTTGTGGTAACTTGAGGGTGGTAGCTACCCAGGCGAACATTAGAAAATGCACTACCACCATGCTATGGTTTCCTCACGACGTTTTCTTTCACCGGAAGCTCAAGCTCATTGAGGATTCGAACTCGCGTCCCTTGACGCTAAGTCGTACACTCTACCACTGAGCTATCATCACTTCAAGATAAAAAAAATATGACAATAAATAAAGTGAACCAATGGCTTTAAATGTTATTTCTCTTTATTACAGGTTCGTGAAATGTAACATGTAATTAATAAGTTAGTTTATTAAGTAGAAGTTATTTTGTGCATGTATTTATGTCTAACATTGTATTTAGTATAATAAATTCTCTTTATTACAGAGGTACTATTAAGATCACTGTTTCGGTAAACACTAATTACCTCCAATAATTACTACACAACACATAACATATATATAAAAATTGTGTCGCCAAAAAATGTTCAACCGGTGCTTTAGAGATAAGATTCCTTCACAAACGTCGTATCCATAACTGAAATTATAGTGTTCGAATATCTGAAATATTTAATGTCCTTAACTTCCCTAATTACTAGTAAATTCGTTACCTATTTCTATTTATAGTATAAGATCGAAGTAAGCGGTAACAGATACGCAAACTGAATCATGTAGTTTTACCAGCTTTTAACCGTGGCTTCGTTCGCGTAAATATTGATTTTTCCAAACAAATCGCATAATGGAATGAAAAGTTTCATCCTCAATCAAGTTTTTCCTACTTACAATAAGTTTTCGCGAGAAAAAGTAGCCTAGTACCCGTCTCCTTTATTGCAAAATTCCTACCTAACCCAATTAACTAACCTAAACCCTCGATTCGTCACCAATGATGTCAAATATTCGGGTAATTTCTCGATACTCTTACCAATAACTGGGATAAAGACATTGGAACAATGTTTTAGGTATAGTCGAACATCAAAAGAATCGACTGCGAAATACGTAGATGCGGAATCATACAGGGCGAATATTCACAAAACGCGACACGAGGTTAGCATAATTTTTAAAATTAACAATTCAAGTATTATTTACCGTCTTTCAATTTTTTATAGTCAAGTTTTTTTTTTTTTTTTGTATACCTAAGGTTTTAGCGTTATGGCCATAATCTCACCTGATCTTAAGTGACGATACGGCCCAAGTTGGTAGACACGCTAAACCTGTGGAGGAACTGGCTCTCAAGTGCAACTGCCGGAACACACCTATTGGTATTTGGCGGCAGGTTTACAACTTGAGGGTGGTAGCTACCCAGGCGGGCATCAGAAAAAGCCCTACCACCATGCTATGGTTTCCTCACGATGTTTTCCTTTACCGGAAGCTCATGCTCATTGTAGGTGCTTGGATTCGAACTCACGTCCCTTGACGCGAAGTCGTATACACTACCACTGAGCTATCATCGCTTCAAAATGTTAGCGTTTTTGCTACAATCTCACCTGATATTAAGTTACAATGTGTTCCAAGATAGTGGACTCGCTATGCCAAGTGGAGGGAGTGGCTCCCGAGTGCAGTTACCGAAACACACCTATAGGTATTTGGGCAAATTTTCAACTAGAGAATGGTAGCTAGCCAGAAGGGCATTAGAAAAGCCCTACCACCACGCTATGGTTTCTTTCACCGAAAGCTTTATTATAGATTTATTTATTATTTATTATAGAAGGCGGTTGCCGCAAGCAAATCTTGGAAAGCGAAGCAGGTGAAACGTCGCAAGCCCGAGGAGTCCGATGACACTCAAAACCAAGCAATATATCAAGCTGAAGTCGCACAACGTTACTTTATCGACATTTTCAACTCGTACAATGACTGAGATACTTTTTTGTACCTGCGTTGATGATCTATGACATGATGTGAAACTTACCTTAATAATAAAAATACTCCAAGTAGGAAATAAAAATTCCCACCGAAATGATAGTTTTTCTTTTCCTATGTTATTTATTTTATTTAATAAAGCCTTTTTTATAGTTGAGGTTTAGAGTTATGGTCATAATCTCACCCGATCTTAAGTGACGATATGGCCCAAGCTGGTAGATGCGCTAATCCGGAACACACCTATTATTGGTATTTGGCGGCAGATTTTCAACTTGAGGGTGTTAGCTAGAGCCCTGCCACCATGCTATGGTAACCTCATTGTAGGTGGTTGAATTCGAACCGACGCCCCTTGACGCGAAGTCGTACACGCCACCACTGAGCTATCATCGCTTCATGTTATTTACAGCAAAATACGTATCTATACCAATAAGTCAGCCTTGATCAAATCTATCTTTAAAGTGTAAAGTTTCTTACATCGCAATAAATTCTTTTGTATTTCTATCACATGTCGCATTACGGAGTAGGGATAAGGGGGGGGGGGCGTTCGGCATAACAGCCAAGGCCAATATGGCTGCATCCATGGCTTGCACCAGCTGACCATGTACCGTTCATATTCTCACTCATTCGTACAAGTGTTCCTCGGTATTTGTGTGTTTAGATCACTATTTTTAACACTCATTATGTTTTTGAAGACATTTTTGTTACTTAAACTAGTTAAAAAACTGTTTAAAAAAGTTCCGTCTTGGACATCCGTGTGTCCGTATGTGCGGATCCTGTATGTTATCACGATAACGACCGAAATACTTTACTAATCGAGTCTTTTTTCGTCTTACGCTTCAACGTAATTGGGAATAGGACCCTATTACATTTCACGGTTCGATTCGATGTGGTTTAATTATCAAACACAAATTCACATGTTATAAATATTTATTTCCAATTTTCACTATATAGGTAATAGTCTAACTAGAAGCTACTATAAATTTCTGAATGAGTAGATATAATTCTGAATAAAAACGAATTATCTATACAGAGTATAAATAAATGATACTTGTTTGTTTTATTTTTATTTTACAACGACATGTGAGTTTCTTTTCTATTCTGTACACATAGAAGCTTTATACTGCCTAGAGACCGTTTTATATCTATTTCAAAAACATATCATAAGAAATTACTACAGTACGAGATATATTTATAAATATAAACAAAATACCCGAGGTTAATTCCAAATAAATAAAAAAAATTTAAAGGTACAAGGTATTTATTGTTCAAGCGCCTACTAAATAATAACAAGACACACTTTATGACATCAACTGTTGACACAGATAAAAAAACCAGAGAAATTACAGAACGAAAATTAAAAAAATATATATATATATATGTCGCTGTCATTTTAATATTTGGTCTAATTTTATATTCAAAATAAAAAAGGATATTACTACAAATCGTACATTTGTTATTATAATTAAATAGCACTCTACACAGACAATGCGAACAGATTCAGAAACTAAAGTGTTACCGGCACGAAATAATTATATACACGTATATAATAAAATGAAAAAAAAAAAAAAACCTAGAAATAACGATGAAATCTCCCAATAAAACAGCAAAGACATATAAAAGAGTTACTCCGAATTCACTATCGCAAATATCTAGTCGAAATTGATAACAGATATTTTAGAAACAGCAAAAACAAATAAGTACCTTTCGATTTAACACGTAAGTTAATCTACAGTATGTATTATCCACCAAATTGTACAATTAGGTATGTATTAACAACTAATTTAGATATGGTCTATATCAATTTTAATAGAATACACAGATGTATTCAAACGTTTTGTTTTTTTTTTTAATCTCTCCTCTACTTTAGAAATATTCGCCAGTGTCAAACGTGAAACTAAGATATAAATAAATTTCACGATATAACCAAACTTTTTTAATTCATTTTATACGATACCGAAAAAACCTGCTCCATTATGAACTACATCTGTGCTTCTATTAATTATTTTCTTCATAATGTCAAATTAAGACAATCTGAGTAGTACGAGTCAGGATACCTTAGGTACAAAGGTGTAAACTATAGTAAAATATGTAAAATTTCATAGTAACATACAGTATTGCCCTATTAACGTGTTAAATTTCTTTATTTTCTGTATAATCTACATATAGAAACAGGTACTCTATTCAGATGATTTCGAAATAATGTCTGTTTAACTCGGGCAATAATAATTAAGCAAAAACCAGTTATAAAAAAAATTTGAATCATCATATGATCAGAGTTTATCTCACAATATATTTAACTTAGCCCAAGATTGAATGAAAAATTAGTGATATTTCAGAAAAATTTCAAAATGAATTCACTTGACCGCGACTGATGCTTTTGCGTTCAAAAACATCTCGTTGATCTCAAGAATGTTAAAAAAGCAAAACGGGGAAAAGGTTCAATATGGATAATTAAAAAAAAAATGTATTTCACCAATGAAAGAACAATCTAGAAATAACAATAGTATAGTGACACATAAGTTTTTGTATATTTCCAAAGGCTTATAGATCTATATGAATTATTTTTTTCAAACAGGTACAAATTTTTTTTTTGTCGTTCTAGAAATAAATTATCAAGTAAATTAAAGAAAATTTAGGTGTGGTACTAATCAGTTGTTGCCAGATGATAGAGTCGGTGTTGACAGATAAAAAAATATATACATTTATTTTCAAATAAGTTCATTTACATTTGGATGTCACGGAACATAACCGTATTGTATAAGAATCCGCTGTGAATAAATAAAGAAAAATGAATTCAGAATATCATTTATTTTAATAGTTCTTCTTTTGGAATTAACATGGTATTTATAATTTGCTATCAAGCTGAGGTATGTGTAAATTGTACTTTAGTGCCTTAGCTGATTATCATAGCTAAATTTTATAAATTTTGAAGCCAAACAATTTCATGAAAACTTTGGAAATCAATAAAGTTCCATATGAACCCTAAATATTTGCTAAAGAAGGTATAAAAGTCGGGCGAATCTCAACCTGACCATACCTTACCGCTTAGCAAGCTTGAACTTCGAAGAGACTAAGTTAATTTTAAAACGATTAGTAACTCATACGACTAAGTACGAAGCGATTTGCAAAGCACGCCCAATCTCGAACTATACGGCGAATAATAAAAATGTAGAAGCGACATTTCTCTACGGCATCCGTATTAGGCGATCTCCGAATGAACAATCTACGATTACGTAAATAACACAAACAAATCCACATCGAATCTAATATAATGCAATTCAAAAATTCGTCTCTGCCGCTCCGCGAATGGAACGCGACGAAAAAAAAATAAACTAGAAATTAATTTAATCAAAAATAAATGAAATATTTAACTAACAATTTCAAAAAAAAAAAAAAAAGTCCCAAGTATCCATTTCCCGAATATTAATAGTAAATATTTTTTATTATTATTATTATTAATTTATATACTACAATTATCATCGACGTAACATTGATATTTTGGATAATAATGACTACGAAAGTTTGTAATATATAGATATATATATATAAATATAAATGTATATTATGTACAAAACGAAAACTAAAGAACATCATATCAGAATTATATCACAAAATAGATATATACATAGAGGCAATTACACAGAAGCGCACGCGATAGAATCTCTGGTCAACTATACTAAACTGTGAATCGATGATCTTGGAGTTTTTTTTATTCAGATTCAATGAAAACTTATAACGTATTCGAGATACATGTTTATTTATTTTTATTTTATTTATTATTTTATAACGTGTCGACACCCGGACTGATAGATTTTTATTATCATATCGAAGTTTTCATATTATATTGCGGATGCCAACTAGGTATGTAGATTCTTTCTGAAAAAGATCGATTCGAATGACGACGAATGAATCGATCAAAAATAATCTGGTTCCAAAATATCGATTTTTTACAAGTTTCGTTTCCAAGTACAACAAAGTATCAGAGATACAAAAGGACAGTTATTCCACAAATTTATAAGTTACATAAAATCGTTTTGAAATTGTTTGAAAAACATTTAAATAATTGGGAATAACATATTATGAAAATAGATAAGAATCGAACCTGGAATTTTTTGGGTGAAATATCGATTTACTGAACTAATTTGGCGTTATAAATCGATTTAAAAACTCGATTTTATTGATTAATCGATCTCAGATCGATATGCCTAACGTTAGACGAGTGTGTTCAACTAAATTCAAGGTATAATGTAGCTGCCTCTCTGTAAAAATCTACTTCGCGACACTATTATCTTTTACATACATATTTCGTTTAGGCTCTCGAGTGTGAAATAAAAAAAAAAACGTAATAATAATAAAAATGAATGATTTATTATAGATTTAAACTAAACGTGACTGGCCATCTAGAATCATAGAGTATATAGAATTACAAAGTGACAAAACATACAGGTCCGTTAATGAAGGTAGGTACACTAATTTATATGTTCAATGAAATATCTATATTACACAACTAGTTATGACATTCACGAATGGCCAATGTTAACACGAGAACTAATCTAATAACTACATTAAAAAAAACACGATCGAATTAATAATAGTATGTACTGATGACATATTTGTGTATTTTTTTTTAAATTGTATTAATCAGGATGTTTGAACTTCACTGTATTGAACACATTTGTAATTTTGTTAAAAAAATCACACTTAACAATTCAAAAAAAAAAAAAAAACATTGTCTATGCTACGCAATAAACTTCGCGTCGTTACAAGCAATAGAGTATTAAGAGCGACCATAGACAAGACCGGTTTCAAATAGAACATGCAGATTTGGATGTGGTTATTATAATAAACAAACGATATAGACGAAGTGCGACAGCTAACTAATAATGAAACCGAATAAAATCACATCTACCTTCTTTTTCGAACCGTTACGCGTAAAACTATTTTTTTTTTAATATCTCCTCTTTTACAAAGTAGACGTAAATCTCTTCGATTTGTACTCTTTCGGTATCCAGCTAATTAATGGGATGAAATCGTACACTACCCCGAGAGACAACATGAGATTGGACCATCTCATAAATGATTTAAAGGACTAAAAATAAAAGAAACCGTGTGTTTGTTCAGTTTATGTACGCATATGAGAAGTTATACCTGTTTTGGCGGGAATACAAAAAAAAAAAAATTATACGCGTCTCAGCCATTTTAAAACGAGTCAAAAGTTTGAAAATACTATGAATATGAACAACATACACAGATTATAAAAATATGGTGGCAACAACAGCTTTACAATGTTTATGTTAACAAATTAAATATCTAAGAAAGCGCCAAAAGAATAACACGCGGCCAACTTCACGGTGTGTAACATCAGCGTGCGTAATTTACGGTTCAAACCAAAACAGGATTTTTAATAACGCGCCAAAATAAGTATAACTTACAAACAAAAAACATTTATACAAATCCATAATAAAAACTGAGAAGACCTTGGTTGAGAAAGATTAAGAGGCTGTTTTCTGACAGGTCCGACCGTTGTGAAATCTCAAACGGAGTGACTTAATACCGTATGATAACTCTACGTTCCATTTAGCGTTTCCAACGCGCAAAACACGCCTTAAGGCTAAGTTTCATATGACGACCGCGGGCATCACCATTAGCTCGTGATGACCCATCTGCACGGGTATACCCATAGTCCATTCGCAAGCAAATGGAACGGGAGAAGCCGTGGTCGCGAGCGTCGTGGACGCTAAGTGGGACGTTGCCTAAGTGGTACCGACGAGTAGTGTACAATTAGTTCCGTCGGCGTGTTTACATGAACGCGCTTATTAGTTAGAGTCCGCCAACTCGGCCTGGTTTTCGAAAGTCTCCGAGCTATCCTTGTGGTCAGGATAGAACTCCCTGTATATTTTATCCAAGAGCGATTGCCTGGAAATCATAAACCGCTGTTATTGTAAACAAACGAACATGAAAACGAAAGCAGTGTTAAATTAAATACAATTAAATGGAGATAGAAGTAGAACGTTGAAAACCTCCAAATCTCGAAACAATGTTTTGTTCCCTTCGCTTCAAAGACCAAAATCTCCATTCTTTATAAGTCAAAAACTCTATTACTCGTTCTTTTTTTTTGCGTTTCCCTTGATTTTCGACTTATAGAGGTTCTACTGAACATAACTTTATGGACAAAAAGAGGGACTGACCAAAGTCGAGCAATCTCAATCTTTTAGGGATTTTTTTTATGGAATAGGTGCATACGAGCCAGTGTGTTACCTGATGGTAAGTGATCACCGCCGCCCATTAACACCCACAATATCAAAGGAGACGCAGGTGCGTTGCCGGCCTATATAGGAGGGACTGGCTCTCAAGTGCCACTGCCGGAACACACCTAATGGTATTTGGCAGCAAATTTTCAACTTGAAGGTGGTACCCAGACAGGCGGGCATTAGAAAAAGCCCAACCATTGTCATTAAATTGATATAACTTTGCATTTATCTGATTCTTTATTGTTGTTATAACGTTTAAACATAGGCTAACTTGATGTTAAATGACGCTGCGGCCAAAGAAAGTTAAAAAAGTCGCTAAATCTAGAAGAGCGCTCGTTATCTAGAATTTTCGTTTGAAGTCACTAATTAAAGTTACTTGAACACTTAATATGGGACATATTATATATCTATATCAATAAAATATATTCAACGGGTTTCTATAAATACCTTTCACCGGATTGCAATTGTAATGCAATTTAGGAGAGCTATTTTGCTTAAGCATCTGACCCAAAAAAAAAAAACTTTTCTTGCCAATGCATACTAAGGTACGGGTTCGAAGCACTTAGAAAGATATACTTTTTAACGACAGTTAAAAATTATAATTCGTTAGGACGAGAGAGAATCATAAACCTCAAGATCCTTCTTAGATCCACAGCTGGTTATTGAAAGAAGCGGCACTTAGTAGCGATTGTCGAACAACTGTGGCTGGTGATAGTTCCAACTTAAGGTTTAGTAATTAGCCCGACCAACATTAGAAAATGCCCAACGCAATTTCATCACGAAGTTTTCTTTTACTCAGGCTAATGGGAATCCAACTACTGAGCCATAATTTGAGCTAAATTAAAAATCACTTCCTATCGGGTCTCCTGGAATAGACATTGAAATCACAAGTTAAACTTACTTGGCAGCCAACCCACCGCCAGGCGGCAGACCAGGTATGTTCTCTTCCAAAAGCTGCTTCAGCACCATAGAGAAATGAGAGGAGACATCCTCCGAGCACTCGTTCCCCTGGTTTCTTTCGATCAGCGCTGTGAACGAAAGAAATAAAACCAGTTCAATAGAAGCATTGTAGGAAGGTAACATGCTGACAATAAACGTGATGGTAAGTAAGCCAACCATAATTAGCTAGTACAGCCCAACAAAGCTGTCATGCCGGTCTGCAAGCCTGTCTAAACTGGATATACATTGCCTAATGCAAAAATACCACACCATAAGATAATCTCTTCATCTGTATATCACAGCTTTTAACCCTTTTTTGTTTTCTTGACGTGAAGAGATACATATTTAAAATTTTTTACTCGTAATATACCGTACGGGTTACCAGAGGAGCATGTTCGAACTACCAGGCCCATGACGTCTGAACAGTCTTCCCTTGTTGGCAGAGACCAGTGGTTATTTCCGCAGTTTCCACTGGCAACAACATTAAAAATATCTAAGGGAACCCTTTCCAACATTGATTGTATGTAGACCGAGTGAAAGTTTAAATTATCATCGCAGTGAAAGTAGGATGTATTAATGAAAGTCATGCTGCGGTGCGATTAACACGACATAATTAGGAATTGTCTTCGACAATACGAGACGTATATAACTTGTGCCGTCTTACGTAATGTGTTACGTTTTTAATTTTCATATATACTATCACTGAGAGTCAATTACCTACATGGAACGTCACAAGAGTTCTGATATATTTGGGTCCAATACACGCAACATTGACTTCTTGTTTTTTTTTTTTTTCGTTGTTATCGACGTCACGAACTTATTTGTCCCTTGCTCTGTATACATCAAGATTGGTATTGAGAACGTGGTGAAAAGATACATTTGGAAACCATCCTCTCGCATATTTCCGGGTAAATCATTACTAATATTATAGATGAGAAAAGTAAGTTTGTTTTTTTGTTACGCTTTCACGCCTAAACCGCTGAATCAATTGTATTGTATATTGATATAGAGATAGATGGGAACCCGGAGATGGTGATAGGATACTTTTAAAGCGAAAATCTTATTGGAAGTGGGGTAAAGAGACGGAGGAACTTTGTATGAAACTTTTTATTGCGTCATCCGATTTGTTTGACAAAACCAATATTAATGCGTACGAAGTCACACGTAAAATCTAGTATACACTACAAATACTGCCAGAGACATGGGGCTGCTTTAGCACTGCTTCGAGTCTTTGGTGGGAGCAGCCATCCGGACTATACCGGACGGGTAATGATCTTTACCACACTGCGTATAATCAAGTTTTATTTATTTATTTATATATAGCAAGTCAACATTGCACAGACATGAAGCGAATATAAAACATAAAAGGAATAACGATTACAGTGCCGCTACAATAATTATAGACATGCATAACTTTCACAGAAATATATGAGACAAATTTAAGATTAAAAGTTTAATAAACATAAATAAGCAATCAATTGAAATTATAATTGGGACAACACATAATGTATTATTAGAGATCTCCCAAGTAATGTTAAATTAAAAATTAATATCTAAATCAAAATTATTCATGCAAAACTTTACCTAGTAAACAGACTTTTTTTTTTAATGAATCGAGTGATTTACCAAATATGTCTGTGGTATTATTGTTTTTTTTTTTATTATTATTATATAGATATATTGCCCGATTTAAGAACGCACTTCTACCTAAACTGGTTTTGTACTGTGTTTTTAGGAATGTGTTTCTAGTGTGAAGCCTGAAACAATTACGTGGAACCACCAAGAATATTTTAGTCAACAATTCAGGGCTGTCAAGTATTCCATTCACGAGTTTATATAAGTAAACGAGATCCGCAATATCCCTGCGAGACTTTTAAAGAGGACATTTTAAAGTGATCAAGACGTTTCCCGTAGCTAAGGTTTTAAAGTGATCAAGACGTTTCCCGTAGCTAAGGTCATTAGGGCAGGTAGTGTGTAGGTAGTGTTTTTCTACCTCTACCAGGCGGTTTACGTCCACTTGATACGCAGGGTTCCACACCACTGAGGCATACTCGTGGTTACCACGTACTATGGAGTTATAGAGTAGCGTTGGTAACAAAACCGGTAACTCTATTCGCGCTTATGACGATTTTCCCGATGTGTTCTCTGAAACTGAACGAGCTGTCAAATAGAACAGCTAGATCTCGAGTTAATTTAACTTCTGCTAGAATATTTTTGCCTAGCCTGTACAGAGTGGGAATATTGCGGACCTTGAAAGAATTTAACATGTTCGCATTTAGTAGGGTTTAACATCATTTGATTGATATTGCACCATGCCTCTACCGCATTTAGATCATTTTGCAGTAACTGTGCATCATCTAGATATTGTATGCGCATATATAGCGAAGAGAACACATCTACTGTATTTGATATAGGCAACTATGTCATTGATAAATGCAATAGAAAGTCTAGGCGCCAAAATGGATCCCTGGGGTAATCCGGAGAATGCAAGGTAGGAGCGATTGGACTTATATCCATTCATAACAATCCGCAAAGCAAAGAGCCCCCATTACCATAGTGCGAGATAATACGAAGATGAATAATAAAAGAAAAATACGAAGGCTAATTAAGTGCGATAAAGATCAGGACGGACACGACAAATGCATTACGATTACCAAATCCCAGACGTAACATCCACAGTAGGACACGTTCAATGACCAATTCTTCCCAATGCGTGTACCAGAAAATTAAGATTCTCAGCTCTTTTATATTCTTTACAGTATTCGCATTTGAAAGCAACCCCAGCTAATGTTAGATGACTATATGGTAGAAAACGGTAAAACCCAGAGTCTACAAGGGGAACTGATTGTTAACATATTTTCCTACAACTAAATATACCAGAATTAGAAAAATACCTAACACCAAGTTATGCTATTATTACATTATCTTTGAATAAAATTTCAAGGGATCTGATTCATTGCGGTCGACTAATTGTCTTTATCGTGACTTCAAAGTCCTTTCGTATTCCAAAAAAGGAATCACTTTGTAGATTTGGCTAGGTCACGCTATTTTTATCTTCGCTGTGTATTTGAATTGTATACTCTCTATATTAAAGATGGACATTTGTAAGTGGAAGCTCAATTCCAACACTGTATGACCGATAACCATAAAAGTTTGCAATGATAACGTAATTTTTCATAGCGCTACGGACGAATTATCGTCTACAATCGACGATTAATAAATAGTGTGGTTTTATGACACCACGACGCGAGTGAAGCTTGTATATCAACATAGTGATCAAAACAAATAAAAACCACGGAGCACTTGTGCGAATGATTGAGAATATTAAATCAACACAGTCAGCTAGTGCGAGCGATGGGCGCCACCATGGGCCGGTTGTAATGCGACATGCGATAGATGGACGAAAATGGTTTAGTTTTTAAAGAAAATACATCGGAAACAAAAGCAGGCCGGTCAGAAAAAGAGAGTGACGAATGCGGACATTATATAAATAAGTTCGATGCTATTTATAACTGGGGGGAAAATCCTGTTTCCTATATTGAAAAAACGTCGCGAACCTTTAGCACAATGCAACCGCGGACAGTTTTAGCTCGTTATACAATGTCGATGTGTGAATCACTGCCCACATATCTATCACCGTTTGTTGTGTAGTATTACATTGCTCACGTCGCTCTGTCCAAAGGGAAAACCATCTTAGAAACGACCGCATACATGGGAATCGGAGTTAACTTTTTAAATTAAACTGCTGATGGGAGATGCCGATGTAATTCTGATCCGTAACTTTTTGTGCTACCCTCGTTCGAGTCAAGTCAGCTCGAGGCGACTAAGGGAGTAAGAGAGATACAGAAATGTTTCACTTCTCTCGTATGGTCTTAGTTTACATGACATTATCTATATCTTTTGTAATATTTTAATTTTATTTAACTTGTTTATTTAGTTGTTATTGTAATTGATTTTAAATTACCTTCCCGATGAGTTAGACACTAGCAGTTTAGACCATAGTTCAAAAGTGGATGCCAATGCATAAATGAATGTGCAAAAAATTATTTGTTTGTTTTTCCGATCAAACAATAATAATCGAGTAGCTGCCCCGGTGAATTACGTATCATCTATACTCTGGAATGCTAGATGGCGTTGAAATAGCTCTAGATTTTGAGATTTCTTGGCGAATAATTTTTATTTCTTTCGCAATTTTTTTATTATTATTAAAAGTATCCTATGTTACACTTAATACCTCCAGGAATATGTGTACAAAGTTTCATGATGATTGGATAAATAGTTTTAAAGCGTAACAAACAAACTTACATTCACATTTATAATATTAGTAAGATTTACAACTAACTTTTCGATCAGTTATATACTTGAATATACCGCAAATCTAAACGATTCATGAACCTAATACATCAAAACTACATTCACATAACCCTAAAAAACGGAAAATAATTAGAAAATAAAAATTAAATGTACAATGTTTTTATAAGAGACTAAAAAACAGAAAATAAATGATTGGAAATGAAAAACATGCACTCGTGTTTTCCGTTTCTAACATTTTATTATCAAATCAGATGACTCGGTGATGACGGCATTGTTTTAAACAACTCAAAAGTATCAGAACGTGAGATAGCCGCTTTTGCATCTATATGACTAATGATACATAGTTCATTATTATCTCCACCAAGTATATTATTGAATAATTCTTAAATACATCGAGTGAATAGCCCCTGGAAATGGTAACCTATATTCCAGCCTATATTGATCATTGTCTATCGAATGCACCGTGGTGTTGCCAGCCTTTTAGGTACTAATTTAGGTCGCGTCAAACTTTATGGGTAGTCTGAACACATCAGCGAGTTCCCGCTTGCTCATGGTACAGTCAAGTAAATAATTAACACAAATAACCGATATATTTTATGATAATTATTGTATATAATTTATTAAAATTAGAACCTTAGACCTTAGACCTGTACTGCTCCTTTGCTACTTAAATTTGAGTCGTACGCAGCCTAAAGTGACTGTACAAATTGTACAGTACTAATGTATTGTATCCATGTTTTAGTTCATAAGAGATGAGAAGTCTAAGAAGTATAGCTGGCATAAGAATGATAGATAAAGTAAGGAATAGTGTGATAAGGGAAAGAGATGTAGTGACAAAGATAGAGAAAGGGATGCTTAACTGGTATGGACATTTAGACAGGATAGAAACAAGTTTACAAGGCGAGTGTGACTGGACAAGCTGGTAGGAGTCGACGTAGGCGAACTTATCTCAACCAGATCGAGGACGTTCTGGAGAAAGGTCAGGTCAAAAGAACCCAGAACCGAAGAGCATGTATGAAGGTGATTATGAAAGTAGAAGAAGCGATAGATGTATGTCAGGATCGTAGCAAGTGCAAGGATGTGGTCTCTGCCTACCCTTATGGGAAAGAGGCGTGATTAGTGATGTAGTTTATAAGTATATAAAAATCATAAACTTATGACTTAAGCCCCTATCATATTGTAATAATTTTAACATAATATTTACTAATATTATTTATTTTATTTATTTATTTATATGAAATATCTACACCAATAAACAATATAGCACTAAGAACATACATTAGTCAGCCAATTACAGATTTTCACGAATAGATAATAAATTTTATGGCAAATACACATGTGAACAAAGTCTCAACATTATATTTGACTTATTTGACCAAAAATTTAAATAATTTAAAATATAAATTATAAATGCGAAATTGGGCTTGTTTGTTTGTTACATTTTCCCGCCTAAACAGCTGAATCGATTATGATGAATTCTGGTATATATAGGAATCTAGAGACGGCGATAGGCTACTTTTTCTTTCGAAAAACTTATAGGAAGTGAGGTTTCGAATTTTGGAAAAATTTATATCTACCTGTATTAACTTACATACTGAAATAAATAATTAAAAAAGCTATTTATATAACAGCAATAAAATTTGATATCGACTAACAGAAACTGTTCACAAAATGAACGTAGAAGCCGCGGGTAAAAGCTAGTATATTATACATACAAAGCGGAACACGAACGCGGCGGTGATATCCTCGCTTCGTTTCATTCGTGAACGCGACACTTGCGAATTTCCATTCAAACAAATCATTCGTAAGCTCTATGTAAATGCGACATCTTATACAAAATCGATAAGAGTCAGTTCAAACAAGATTACCTCGCAAACAAGGCTTCGTTACTATAATTACAATGACATTCACTGTCAGAGTTAACACCGAGACGGTCGCGATTCCTGTTGGCATTCGTTTCATTGCTTTATAAATGACCGATTAAAAAAAAAAAAAGAAAAAAAATCAAACGGCATATGCCATGACCACACGGCACAAGTGAAAACTTGATCCACGCGAGGGTAGTAATACAAAATACGACTACATACGGTAGATTTGTAATTGCTCGTATTCCGTTCGGGAGGTGAATCTGAGACTATATGGGAGTAATTTAAAGCCCATCATGTAGGGGGTCGAAAGTGCGCCATTTCGGAATAAAACGGCATTGAATTTTTTCTTTGGGAAAATTCTGAATTCCGGTAATAAAACCAGAAAATAAATTTCACTGACTATTATTTGGTCACTGTTTGGTCTCATCCGACAGCGAACTGAATGGGCAAGTATTTAAAACCAACTCCCGACACAAAGGACGATTTTAAGTTTTATGCAAAAAGCCTGCAGGATTTAAACAGCAAATTCATAGTCAACGCAGTTTTAATCCGAAACGGCGCACTTTCGACCCTTACAAGATATAGGGGTATAAATTACTCCCCCACAGTCCCAGATTCACCTCCCGAACGGAATATGAGCATTTACAAGTCACCTGTATACACGGCACAGGCCGTATTTATATCGATATTAAATACGACTGACGAGTAACACTCGCGCGTGTAACGCTCGCCAAGCGAATATAGCAGAAACGTGTGGACTATAGCTCTCTTGCTCTCTTAGCCGACAGGAGCCGACTGTACCCGAACGAGTGTACATATCCGGGCGTCTCTAAGCACGCAAAATCAAGTTTTCACATAAAAAAAGATAACCTAACCAAATCAAGGGTCAGCTAAAGCAATGAAACTAGCGTTTTTAGAGTTTTTGAAAACACTTTAATAAACAAACAGACTCACAAATACAATATTAGTTATTTGAAAAACAAAAAAAAATAATATTCTTTTATGTATTTGATAAAGAGATTTAAAAGTTAATATCACAATAATTCGATATTTCATAGGGTTTCACAAAAGTTAACTACACTAACCCATTCCTCCCCACTGTCATATTTTTAGGACACTATTTTCAAAATATCTGTTTACGTATTAGGACTTTTATTTTTATTATTTAAACATTTTTTACGGCGAACAAAATTTATTTTATTAGAAAAATAGCGTAAAAATATTAATTTCATCAAAAATAATAAAAATAGAAGTCCTAATACGTCAAAAGATTTTTTGAAACTAGTGTCCTAAAAATATGACAATGGGGAGGAATGGGTTAGGATTGCCTTACATCCAAAAACTGTTATTTAAATAGATTATATACTCAAGGAGTTTAGATGGAGTTACTTAATTAAAAAGTAGGAAAAATAATAATAAGAAAAAAATACTTTCAAGCAAACCACGGTTAATATAGAGACAGACAGACGGACACGAAATAGTGGAAACAGTTTTTTTTTTTAAATCGTCACCTTCCCTCCTCAGATTTATCCGTCACAGCTGCAGGTATATGAGCAAATATAGATGATACATTTAAATGGTTTATATTAATTATAGTATCACTTGTATAGGAGATTTTAATTTGTAGTATACACCGACTACTGAAATCTTTCACAGAAGATCCGTAATCAGACACTAAATAGTACCGATTTGATTAAATTTCCTAATAGATTACATTTACGTACGTAAATGATCTAACAGCTGTGAATTTAGTTAAACAGATCGTCAATAGATGGCGCCTAATGAAAATACGCTTTTCATATATGGAAAAACCTTGTTGGTATAGTGGTTAAGGCGGTTTCTTCGTTGCAACCGCCGCACCGAAATTCTGTGGGTTCGAGTCTTTCACATGTCGATTATACATGTGATTTAATAATTATTATTTCGAGTTTTGTTGTTACTTTATATTCATTGTATTTATAAAGTCCTTCTCACACTTAAAATAAGCATATGCCATTAAAAAATATATATATATTTTTGAACTATCTGCCTAGTTTTCGTAAATAACGGGACGGAAACAAGCTTTAAACTGACGTTTCAATAATTATTTTAGACAAACAATTCAATGGCATATAGTGTTGCCACAAAAAAAACCTTGAGAAATAATATAGGTAGATCATAATTTACTTTTCCAAATAATTAAATATCCTTAATAAATTCATATGTAAAGTTAAAACTATAACAAAATCTACGTAAATGTATGTAATAATATCAGCAATCCAAAAAATATGCAAAACAAAATCTTATTCTACCAACAAATTAGGAAAAAAATTTGATACATTGGAAAAATGAAAAGAAAAATTAAAGGTCTGTCCAAAAAATGGCGAACCCATTCATCAAAAAGTATAGTACAGCAGTATTTCAGCGCTGGTTTTCGATGGAAACCCATATGATGATAAACTCCCTCATCGCAAACGCACTACCCGGGCTCAGCCCAGGGCGAGAAGGGGGTGAGGCAAGACTCATCGGGTGACACCGTCAACAACCGACCAAAAAGCACCACGGCCACACTTCGATCCCCCCTCTTGCCAGAAACCAGAAGCAATCCCAAACTTAGACGGCTAAATGCTACACTTAGTAACATAATCTGCCGCCAAATGTCTATATATGTGTTTCGGCAGTTGCACTAGAGAGCCAGTCTCTCCACTGGGCCTCTTCCGTACCTCATCTTGGGCTACTGCGGCACTAACATCAGGTGAGATTGCGGCCAATCTAATAAAAAAACATTGTAATAAAACTAATTTAAACGGATTTTATCGCGTTTATTTATTAAATTTTGATCCACTATCAAATCAATAATAAAAATTAAATTGAAGGTAGACACAGTAACATAAACTTTTCTGGACAACGTACACCTCAGTCCGCCCCGTGACCGCGAAGGCTGAAAAGCTTTCGAAACGTCGGGATCAAAATTTAATAAATAACCGCGATAAAATCCGTTTAAATTAGTTTTATTTCAATGAATAATATTCGCGTAAACCTAAGAAATCAAAACATTGTAAGGTTGTATGGAAGCACATAGTAGATAAAATTTCCACTACAGGGTCAGCTGATGCTGATGAGCTTAGCCATGCGGCGGTAACGCGACATGCGATAGTTAGACGCAAAATTTTGACTAAAAATTCCAAACTGCATCTAAGACTAAACAACAGTTCAGTTGAATCAATCGCGAAGCAATTAAACCGATTGGTATTTTCCTACAACCGTACTTGAGTTGAAACCCAATCTTTTATCACGAGATCGACTACACGGGGTAACACGATCACCTTGTGCTAAAGTAGAACTGATCATTGACTGATATTGTGGTCAATCGACATCACATATGAACTATACGTTTATGTACAATAAAACTTTATTAAAATACATTAAATACTTATTAATACATTAAATTCTTATGGGAGGGCTTTGAAATTCTAATCCGCAACCTTTTTGTGTGACACTCGTTCGGGTAAAATCGGCTGGAGATGACTAAAGCAGTAAGAGAGACAAAGAGATGTTTCACTTCTCTAATGTGATCTTCAACACACACAGTTTTTGTTTGTGTGTAGATAAATTACAATGTAACTAGCTTTTACCCGTGGCATCGATCGCGTTTATTTCGCATGACCCAATAAAATTAATCCATACAAAGTGTACTCTCCTCGTTACCCCACATCCTATATGTTTTTCGCGAGAAAAGTAGCCTAACACCGTCTCCGGGGTCCCATCTATCTGTACACCAAAACTCATCGTAACCGATTCAGCGGTCTAGGCGTGAAAGCGTAACATACAAAATGACTATCGCATTTATAATATTATCAAGGAAAAGGATTTGATACGGAGATCGTGAGGAAGCCATGGCATGGTGACAGGGCTTTTGCTAATTATCACCTGACTACCTACCACCCACAGGTTAAAAATCTACCGCTAAATACCAATAGGTGTGTTCCGGCAGCTGCGCTTGAGAGCCAGTCCCTCCACAGGTTTAGCGTGTCCACCAACTTGGGCCGTATCGTTACTTAAGATCAGGTAAGATTATGACCATAACGTTAAACCTATAAAACTAATATTACGTTTCAACATACAGACAAAACACACAGCAAACTGTGTGTCCTTAAACCACACGACTGAAGTTAAACATGTATCTCTCGCTTCACATTACCCGAACGAGCGTCACACAAACATGTTGCTAATCAGAATTTCAACCCCCCCCAAACGAAAGGAAAAAAACTCTATAAAATATCACGTTAATGAGGTCCGTCACTTAAAACCGCCGACATAAACCGTGTTACCTAGATGTAACATACGAAATTATTACTACCTATCGTTAATAGCCACTTATCAACCGATAGTTTATCAATATGCACTCCACCGACATGACTCAGGCGCGAGATAACACCCTGACATCGTTATATTATTATTGGGACTTACAATTTCTATGATCGACACACATCGACTCTTTATAACTGTAACTAAATAACGACTTGCGATTGGTTACGAAACTTTGCAAGAATCTATATTAGTGCTAGCGGTCCTGGGAGACCTTCTTCTGCATTTTCTAGTACTGAATTACATCGACTACAGCGACATCTGTCGCTTCCCACGATCTATCTATCTTGCGAGTCGGATCAAACTGCACGCAGCGTGCAAAATTTTATTAAAATCGGTTCAGCAGTTCAGTAGTTCATCGCGCAGATACAAAACGTGACACGAAATATTTATATATAAAGATAATAAACCGAAATAGTTTGTTTGGACGTGATTATTTGAGGAACTAACAGTCTGATTAAATTTTTTATTTGAGCGAGTAGTTATTAAGGAAGGCTTTAAGCCAGGGGCTCCCAATCTTTTTCAGTTCGCGGCACATATACATATTTCCTATTTTGTCGCGGCGCCCTAACCTAAGTAGCTGATTGAAATTGATAGGTGCAATAATACGACAATGGCAAAGAGAGTCGCTTCGCGGCGCCCTTGTACACTCTCTACGGCGCACACTTTGAGAACCGCTGCTTTAATTTATATAACACCACGCTAACACCAATGGGAGCAGAGCTGTATTGAGAAAAATTACAAAAACTAGCAAAAATTTATCAGTAGCTTTTAGCTCCAAAAAATTTGTATTCAAACTTATACATAAAAAAATAACGTTGGCGTCAATCGAGTAATAAATAAGCAGAATTATAGCAATTTTGAACTCTCCCCTCCCTTTTGACAGCCAAAGTAAGCAAATCTCTTACCTTTCCCCCACGCATTCATGTGCTTACACAAACATTGGCACATATTTTATTTAAAAAAAAACCCTGAAAGTTTCACTCTTCAGGAGGAATAAAAATGCTTTCCATTTGAAATCTATCAAACTTTGCAGGAAAAAATTAATAAATAAATACTACTGACGTAATCACCGTCAATGTAGCAATGTGAAGAGATGATAGCCCATTCGGTAGTGTGTACGCACGCCGCGTCCAGGTACGTGAGTTCGAATCCACCTACAATGAACTTGAGCTTTCGGTGAAGGAAAACATCGTAATGAAATAATAGCGTGACGATACGGCTTTCTCTAATACCCGCCTGGCTACCACCCTCAAGTTGAAAATACCTTTAGATGCACTTGATGGCTAATCACTTCACTGTGCTTAACATCAAGTGAGATAGTGGTCATAACATAAACGATAACGCGGAGAACGTTAAAACTTCATAAAATTCCTATTAAAAATACCCTGCGCCGCCAATCTCGCTGGATATACCCGCCCAAGCGTGTCACTATAGTCGCACCCTATCATCGAGGTTCATATTAACATGGGAGTTACATTAAAATTGCATCGGAAGTAAGGACATTCGGAGCCAAGTGACGCGGCCCGATCTCATTGTGAACCGCGTGGGCTTAATAACCAATGAGTCGGATGACTTACATCAGACGCAATTGTTAACTTGGACACTTAACGAAACTACTAAAGGCTCAATGGTAGAATGCGTACGGGCTCCGCGTCAAAGGACGCGAGTTCGAATCCATCTACAATGAGCTTGAGCTCTCGGTGAAGGAAACCATAGCATGGTGGTAGGGCGTAGTCTAACCACCGTCAAGTTGAAAATCTGCCGTCAAATACCAATAGGTGTGTTCCGGCAGTTGCACTTTCGAGCCAGTTCCTCCACAGGTCTAGCGTATCTACCGACTTGGGCCGTATCGTCACTTAAGATCAGGTGAGATTATAGCCATAACGTTAACCCTTAACTACAAAAAAAAAATGAATAGTGGATATTAAACATACTGCTTCTAGTTCACATAAATATTTCTTAGGATGTTACAAAAAAAAAAAAAAAAAACATTTTAAAGATTCTTCGCGTTTATGACGATGCAAAACATACATCGATCTGCGAAGCGAGTAAACATCAAACGAGCATTGTTAAAACAATTATAAGGGATTACGCGGTCAGTGAGGTCACCCAAACAGATTTACAGATTACATATTTATAGCTAATTGTAATTCTTTGCGTGACACGCGATCATAACATGGAAGCAACCGCTAGGGCAAGTTAATCGATGTAAAGATCTATACAATACTAATTCGCAATTATCGAGTCCTGTTCAATTGGTTTTGTAGCAAAATTATATGCAACCGGCTGTGTCGGAGGCTTCCTTCGCTCAGAAAAAAAAAAAAAAAAATCTCGCTAATAGGTTTCGCGTTATGACCACAATCTCAACTGATTGATTAGAATTAATTCATGGGAGTATCTCGTATATCAGAAATTCAGTAGTCAGCGTAAACCATAGGTAATTATTACGAATATGGATTTATTATTCTGCCATTGGTTGTTTGCAAAGTTATTTGCAAAAGGGCCTGGACCATTTTAAATATGGGCTCTTCTATTGTCTATAGGCTTAACATTATGGCCATAACCTCACCTGATCTTAAGTGACAATGAGGGCCAAGATGGTAGACAGTTGACAAGTTGACAGAGGACGATTTGGGGGCAGATTTTCACCTTGAGGGTGGTAACTAGCTAGGCGGGTATTAGAAAAAGTGCTGCCACCATGCTATGGTTTCCTCATAAAGTGGAGAGTGGAAGTGGAGGTGGATTAGAACTCGCGTTCCTTGATGCGGAGTTCCTACACACTACCACTGAGCTATCATCACTTCGAAATCGTTCACTAAGATATTTCAGTTAACAGTAACCCATTTTCCTCTTACTACACAACATAGAACGAAATAACTAAGTAAAATTAAAAACAAAACCACAACACTACAGACTAAGACCCCGCCAAAAACTCCCTACACCCGTCTAATAGAGATGGCGATCCGAGATCGATGAATCTATGATTCAATTTTTGAAGTAAAAAAAATCGACATTTTATATCGACTCATGGCTCTGAATCAAACCAGTGAAACGATATTCCATCCTGAAAAAAACAGATTCGATTCATATCTGTTTTCATAAGACATTACTTACAAAAATTTGAATGTTTTAAACAAAACTGTTGTGTTGTTGTTCAAAACGGATTTGTTTAACCAATAATAATGTGAATAAATGTTTTCTTATGTTACTTATTTCTTATGTTTTCTTTTGTTATATCCCTGATACCTTGATATGATTGTAAAAAAAAACTTTCATTAGTATAAGAATGATAACATATATTATGGTGTCTTTTTTGTTTTGTATGATAGATTTATATTGAAAATAATCCAAAAAAGAAAACGATTTTTGAGTAATCGATATTTTGGATTACGAATTTTTGTGGATCGATTCATTTCATGTCGAATCATATCGATCCTATTTAAAGAGAATCGCCATCCCTCCTGTCTACCCTCTGGCGTCATTCGACGCGCCATTTTGACCGGCTAAACTAAAAGGCAAGTTACTGGCGTCTGTCTGTCTCCCTCTAGGCTTATGTGTGCAGGCATGCAGTAGAGAAAGATAGCAACCTGTCAGCCTTTGCCTCAGGGTCTCGTCGAGCTCGCGGTCCGCCTTCTGCGCGTCAGGATTCGGTTTCGGAGCCGCCGGGAACACCACCAGAACGATGCTCATGTTATCCTTACTGCCCTGTAACAAAATTACATCTATATTAACTCTTACCCCCGGTTTTGCCCACGTTAATATTGATTTTTTCAAACAATTCTAGTTCCGATACGCGTTATTTGAAAAATATTATATCAAAGAAACCTTTTTTATATACTTAAGGTTTAGCGTTATGGCCATAATCTCACCTGATCTTAAGTGACGATATGGCCCAAGTTGGTAGACACTCTAATGGATGAACTGGCTCTCAAGTGCAGCTGCCGGAACACACCTATTGATATTTGGCGGCAGGTTTACAACTTGAGGGTGGTAGCTACCCAGGCGAGCATTAGAAAAAGCCCTACCACCATGCTATGGTTTCCGCACGATGTTTTTCTTCATCGAAAGCTCAATTGTAGGTGCTTGGATTCGAACTCAAGTCCCTTGACGCGAAGTCGTACACACTACCACTGAGCTATCATCGCTTCCGAAGACCGGTATAAGAACATCTGTACTCGTAGTCATTTATATGCGGGCCGCTCACAATTTTGGCGATAATGGCTTACACATAAAAGATAGATTATATGCTGTCGCGGGCTTTTTTGCAGGACTATTCAAAATAAACATTTCCATTATAATATTATATGTGTAAATCTTAACGATTTTTCGCAAGTCACGCCAGAATAGCTCGCAGATGGCAGAATTTTTTCTTACTTACTTACCACTTATTGTTATATTTTGGACAATTCACACAATATCTTTATAAATTGTAACCTATGTGTTATTCTAATGCATATACGCTATGTTATTGTAAAGTTTCATTATCATCAATTCAGTAGTTTTTGCGTGTAAGAGTAACAAACATCCGTACAAACTTACAAACTTTCGCGATTATAACAATACTAAGGATTAGTAACTACCAGTCGGGTGTCAAAAACTATTTTTGTATTTCATACAACAATCATTGGGGAATTCTTTAGGTCATTGCTTCTCAAACTTATTGGAGTACCACTCACTTTTGGAAAAATTTAAAACCCAACGCTCCCCAGTAATTATTCATTTAAATTTTCTGTACAAAAAACATGTAAATAAACAGGCTTAGGTTAACATATATTGTTTAGTTTAGTTAACAATTCGACTAATTCTTCTTCTAAATTTGTAGATACTCCTGATAGTTCACAATTATCCATTCCGCTATACTTTCTACCACCCATCGATTTTTATTTAACGACCACCAATACTACTGAAGTTTACATCGCCTCCTTCGACATCCTCAGCGCCCACTGGGGGGCGATATCGCCCACTTTGAGAACCTATGCTTTAGACTATTTAACATCACGCTACCAGCGATAGGAGCATAGCTGTATAGAAAAAAGGTGCAAAAACGGGCAAAAAATATTATTAAGATGTAAGTTCTACGCGAAAAAGCCGTGGACGTAGGTATGTATGCGCATAGAAGTGCACAAAATGTGCTCAGGGAAGCTCTAATAGTATTACAACATCTAGTATAACTTATTATGACATATATTGTTATCTATGCATGTATGGTTTATTTAGATTCAATATTAGATTCTATTTGCGAATTCCATGTCGGCAGCAATCTTAGCTGCGAGTGCCTTGCAAAGTCTCGTGACGTTATCAGAGCCATGCAAGCAAATAACATAAAGCTCACAACAGACGGATCCATACTATATATTAATATAAATTATAGCAAAGTATATTACGAGATATTTTCTATAGTAGTCAGCGAGTGACCAAAGACACAGCTGTAATTTATTTTTTTGTTAAGTCAGCAAAATACGTCACCAGATATAGCACAACATATTTTGGTATTCTAAGACATATTAACGTATATTTTGATATATTTCGAGAACAACATGCAACGACAGCCGCAGAGTTAATAAGTTCAAAAATATATATTACAGCATAGCCAGTCTGTGGCAGATTGCTATAACGTAATATATAGCTTACTATATTAACATATATTATAGCTCCGTCTATTGTGGGCTTTACTCATTTGAAAAAGGCGTGTGTTCAAGTACAAATCACTATATCTCTCTCGCTTCTTCAGTCGCCTCGAGCCGACTTCACCCGAACGAGCGTCCCACGAAAGGTTGCGGATCAAAATTTCAAAGCCTTTCGAAGTTTCACTTCCAAAAGACTAGAATCACTAATGTAAGTGATCAATAAGGAAGTTATATCTCAGGTTTTAACAAAGAATGTATTCAAGGAAATTCATGTTCGAAATCATATTTCTTATACTAGCCATGTATGTATATGTTGTTTTAGGTGTGTTTTCTAAACCGAAGAGACATCATGTTTGACATCTAAATTTATCCACCAGAAACTAGTACAGACTGGTCTCAAGTATAAACAACAACAAAAAAGATAAAGGGTCACGACTTTGGTAGACTTTTTTATACTTTATAGGTTTAGCGACATGGCCACAATCTCACCTCATGTTAAGTCACGATGTGGCCAAGATTGTGGGCACGTTAAATCTAGTAGAGGGACTGGCTATCAAGTGCAACTGTCGGAACACATTTATAATCATTTGGCGATAGATTTTCTACCTGAGGGCGGTAGCTAGCCAGGTGGGATTAGAAAGGCATTAGAAAAAACCCTGTCACAATGCTATGGGTTCATATCATTATTTTCCTTCACAGAAAGCTCAGGCTCCATTAATTACCCACTACCAATTGAGCCATCATAGCTTCATTCGCCAATGGATCACACCTCATCATCCAATATGATGACACCGTAAAAATGTAATAGAACAATAGGTAGTTTGTACAAAATGGCATAATTGCATTTAGTAACACACCTCGAAATATAATGTTACATGTGCATAATTAGCACTATTCTCACAACAGTTCATTGCAGAGTAAGACGTTTTTGTCGTATTTCGACACGCAAGTAACGGCCATTTGTTTTCTTCAACGTCTGTATTAAGAATCTACAGGCAGAATGCTAAATCATTTCCTATTCCTTGTATACGGACATCGGGTTACTTTCGGATGTGAATTTAACGTACCTTTCTCAACCGATTGAAGCCATGATAGCTCAGTTTTTTTTTTATGTTAATCTTTATTTTTATGAAGGCTTTGTTCAGATAGAACATGCCACATTCATCCATACAGCATGTTACGATCAATTAATTTGGCTTCTTCCGATATAGGCTGAGCCAGTATTTCGTTTCATATACCTACAATGTCAATATCGATAACGTGTACGGACGCCACGTGAATGGACGTGAATTCGAATCCCTGTTAAGAGTTTGAGCTTTCAGTGAAGGTAAACATCATGATGAAACCATACCATAGTTGTAGGTTTTATCATTGCTTTTTTTTCACACTTTATAGGTTTATCGCTATGACCACAATCTCACCTGAAGTGGTGATGTGGCCCAAGATGGTGGACATGATAACCCCAGTGGAAGGACTGGCTCTCAAGGCAAACTACCGGAACACACCTTTTGATATTTAGTGGCAGTTTTTCAACTTGAAGATGGTAGCTAGACAGGAGTGAATGTATTTAATTAATATGTGGATTTGAAATCATATCCATTTATGTGGCAATTATACAAAATATCAACTGAGCCATCATCCCTTAAAAAATTCCACAGTGACAATGCATTTCCCCTATACTTCCCAAAGACCAAGTACTAAAGTACCTTTTCTTCATAAAGTGAACCACAACAATTAACATGAAAACAGATTTTAAATTTACATGATTTTATAATATTTCCAAAACCAACTGTACCAATTTTCAGCAATGGTGGTAGGGGTTTTTCTAACGACCACCCCTCTAGTTATCATGCTCAAGTTGAAAAATCTGCTGCCAAGAATGTATAGACGTGTTCCATCAATTACACTTGAAAGTCCCTCCACTAGGCATAGGCTGTTTACAATCTTGAGTCCCATCATTGCAAAACTGCCAATTGGAAATGCTCTAGGTTGAAGCTTCACATAGAACAATTATTTATGTGATACACAAGTAATACTTAATGCCTTAATTTTGTTTACAATATCCTTCACAATTAACATTGGCAAAATTTCCTATCTAGGAACATGCCATAACATATGTAAAAAAATCAGGAACTCCCACCATTCAGATAACTATATACTAAAAGCTGGTTTGTTTTTTCAACTTTATTCAATACAGCTTTGATCCTATTGGTGGTAGCATGATGTTAAAAAGACGAAAGCCTTTCTCAATCATTGTTCTATCAAATTGAAACATATTTTTTTAAATCTGACTGGTAGTTCTAAAGACTAACATGTTCAAATAAACAAACCAATATTAGTATAGATTATGTGAGAACCTAACCTGATATTAAGCACTAAATATACAAAATCTAGAGGAATTGGTTTTGACTACAAAAACACCCACAGCTGTTTATGATTAGTTATCTATAGATATTTTGATAAATTATTTATTTTTATATAATGACATACATAAAGATCTATATTGATAAAAAGAAAACTAATCTTTATATGTTTTGTATCTATGCAATTAAAGCCATTCTTATAATTCAAAACCTTGATGATTTTGTAATGTGGATAATATAAGATTTTGGGATAAAAAAGAATGCTTTGTCTTTCCATAACATTGCCATGTATATGGGATACATCTATTATCAGTGTTTAGTCATAAAAATACTTTAAGTGTCATAGTTATTTGTTTTAAAGAGCAGTGGAAATGGTTCTTATGCAAATCATAGCCTATGTGGATTTTTTTTTGGTCTTTTATGTATTGTGTATGTGGAACGTGGCCCCTTGGAGGTGGGTGTTGTTAGTTGTGACACAGTTTTCACCACAGCTGCTGATACCATATACAGTTTTTTATATATGTTAAAATTCCAATAAACTATTAATAGATTAAACTGAATAAATTTGTTTGCTTGTTCGAATGAGCTAATCTTAGTATCTACTAGTTGGATTTTTAAAAAAAGAATTTTGTTTTTGATAAAACAATTGTTGACAGAAACTTTAGGCTATTCAATATCATGCTACCACCAATAAGAGAAAAGACGTATTGAAAACTGTGACAAAAATTGGAAAAAATATTTTTTTTTTTTATAGTTAAGGTTTTGGCTTTATGTCCATAATCTCACCTGATCATAATTGACAATATGGCCCAAGTTGGTAGACACACTAAACCTATGGAGGGAACTGGCTCTCAAGTGCAGCTTGCCGGAACACACCTATTGGTATTTGGTGGCAGATTTTCAACTTGAGGGTGGTAGCTAGCCAGGCAGGCATTAGAAAAGCTTTACCACCATGCAATACATAGTTTTTACTTACACATGACCTAAGTCATAGTAATCACTGCATTCAAAATTCTTGACAGTAACTGCCATACGACTATGGAATGTATTACAGTGTCAACTTCAGGATGTTCAAACTAAGAATAAGTTTAAAATCCACCTACACCAATATCTATTTGATAAACGGGAGACAAGCTCTTCATGAATTTACATTTGTATTTTAAATATACTTTTTTGTTTGTTTGCTGTGTGTATTATACCTTATTATAATTATCTATATCATGTCTTATACATATATATACATGTATGTATGTTTGTATATATATTTATTTGTGTATGTATATGGGCTGAGTGTTTATATTCTGCTGTATGTATTTATTTTGTTTATTCAATACACTATTAATGTATATTAGTTACATTCAATGTTAAGCTCACTTTATTGTTATAGTTTCTTAATTTAATATTTTTTATTTTCTTTTGACAACATACATTTTTTTGTTATTTTTGAAAATGATGAGACTGGTTCACTGGAAGAAAATGCCTTGCGGCATTAAACTCACCTGAGTACACATTAAAAGTGCAACGAAGTATTCATTCATTCATTCATAGTTAATATCTTATATAATCTTAAACAGTTATATTTATCTGTATTTATTATACTCTAGTTTATTATACCTGTGACTTTATCCACATTGACATTAGAATCGAGACTAAAGGAATATCCTGTGTTAATTTGTTATTATACTGTGTATCAAGTTTCATCTGTTTGTGTATGATGGAGTAAAAAACAGCCAAAAATACATTCTTTCATATTTATAATATTAGTAGATAGGATATAAAGGGTTAAAACTGTACCATAATTATAAGAGTGAAATATTATTACTGTATTAGTTCAACTTATTTAATTTATTGATAAAGATATGGTACTAAGATCTTACCTTATAAAGGCATGTATCAATGACCTGGTTGGTAATGGCAACAAGGTCATCAGTGAGTTGAAGTAGCGAGTGGACATAAGCACAGAGAGCCTCATTACTCATCACATCCCAGACTCCATCACAAGCCAGCACCAAAAACTCATCCTGCGACTCTAATCGCTCATGTACCGAGACTTCAGGTTCCGGGGAGACCAGCTGCTCGCACGGTCCACGGTCCAGCACCTTCTTATACTCGTAATCGCCGAGCGCTCGAGAAACTGCTAAACTCCCATTGACGCGCTGTATCATAACCGAACCACCTGCTTGGACGATGCGAGACTTCTCCGACGGCAGCTCAGGTTTATGATCCCTCGTCGCAAATATCGGAGCACCGTTCCTAGCGAGAACGGCGCGGGAGTCGCCACAGTTCGCAATGTAAATCTGTTTAGGTGACACGAAGGCGCATACCGCCGTCGACCCTGACTTCTCCTCACCGTTGGACAGCTCGGGTAGGTCCCTCATCTTCTTATCGAGGTCGAGGAAACCGGCGCGGATAGCTTCCGCAATTTCCTCGCGCCGAAACTCGTCCGTCTGCAGGATACATTCTAGTAAATTTTCTGCGCAATGAGCGGAAACGCGTGCGCCCGCGTGCCCGTCGAACACGGCGAAGTACGACCAGTCCGAGAGAGTGCCGTTCAGAGTGAGCTGCGCGTGGTGCGCGTCCTCCATCTCCACGCGCCAACCCTGCATCGACGCCACGCCATAACGTAGCCCGTTCCCTTCCCCACCCTCGTTGTATTTCCTAGTCTCAGGCTTGTTTAAAAATGCCCCCATACTGAGTCCTCTTTCACTATTATATTAATCGCACATAGTTCCCACAGCATCAGGCACTCGAGACCACCTCGATAACGTAAAAGTTGAACAAACGCATCATTAGTAGATTTATAAGACACAAACGGGCACAATAACGTCGAACTATTTTCACTATTTGCGACGGAGACGCCTCCGAGACCGTTATCCACACTTTTAGTTATTTTTACGTCGTCCTTTTACGCGATAGTGTTGCGTAAATTTTGATGACAAATCGTGCTCTCGAGAACCGTAAAACGAAAAAGCAACTCAAAAGAATGAATGGCGGACATAAATAGTAATTATCTATGATTTCATTTTTAAAATTTTATCGGGTATTGTCTATGAGTTTCATTGAACACATTATTTCCATAGTTGAGTAAATGTAAGGTTATACTATTATCGTAATATTTTATACCTGGAAAGACACGTATGCACTTTATTTGTGCTACTACAATTACATGCTACATACTATTATGTGCTAAAAACGTCTCTATTTGTTTCTATGATCATTCATTAGATTTTAGTAAAGAAATGTAGTTAAACATCTATAGATCATTTGAAACCCAATGAAAGACAATTTGATGTATATTATTAATTTATGTAGGTAAAAATATTACATGTATTCATTCTTTTCAATAACGTAGTAAAATTTTTACAAATTTTACAAATAAAATAATGAGATGGATTCTATCATTTTTATTTCAGTTATGAATTTTGAATATATTAGATTAACATTTATAATTTTATGCTCATATTTTGTTTTGAGTGTAAGTTCTTTTTATTTGTTATTTGATAATTATATTTTATCTATGAATGTATCCATAGACTGGTTATTTACTTATATAGAATATAGACATCGATGTAACAAAGTTATCGATACGTATCATTGTTTAATAATTATAATAATATTGCTACTAATACATAGAATAAAAGAATTGATGTATTTGTGATAAATTTTATGATAATATTGATGATTTCAATTACTCATGTATCCTATATATAAGACAACTTAGTCTCAGTAATACTAAATACATAAATTTGAAATATTTTTCGTTATATTCTATATTTAATTTATAAAATAATTAATAATAATTAAGAAATACGTTTACTCTAAGTATTATAAACTAATATGTATGAAAAGTTTGGAATACGAGACGATTCTAAACGCTGTGTACAGTACTATTTTAGTTCTTGCAAGTATTATTGATTATTTTCATGAATACAACATAAAAAGGCATTTTAAATGTTTGTCTTCAACAGATCAATTTTGTATGATCTGACAAATCAAGTCAAAAATTTCATCTATGTGTTATATATACGATAATTTTACTTTTAAAAGCAAAGTCAAAACTTATTTTAGGATGGCATATTCTTCTTGCTCTTTAATCAATTATTCAGATTATACTATCGATATATCGATATTTTTCGACACATCTAGTGTTATGTATGTATTAAATAGGTATCCAATATAAATGAGGTATTTATGAAAAAGAAAGGTTTTCTTTTTCGAGTTTTCAACAACAATACGTAGAATATCTCAGAATTATACATATACTTAATGATTAATAAAGTAGCTTAGCTGTTGTTATGACATAACCTAAGTCACAAGGGGCTTGTTTATATTAATTTTGATCGAATTCTACAGAAAATGTATAGAAATTTGTTCTTGTGTAGGTAAGTTTTCTGTGGGTTTACAGTATGCTTATTCGGTTATAGAATATTAATAATATTACGTCATAAAAATTACCACATTTGGCCTCCGTTACTGAAAAAAAATCTACTTATATTAGCAATTTCAAATATCAATAAATTTAATATTGTACATTTTTTTACGATACTGGATTATTCTTATACGAACATACTTTATGACACGTTCAGGTAACCTTTCATATATCGTCAAATCACAGTGTGACTAAATGAAGTCAAATTATATATATAAATAAACAAAATGTGATTCAAGAATTATAAATTTGGTGCTAGGATAATTTTGCTTTTCGTCTCCACACAATTTGTATTTTCAATAATTAGTGGTGTACCAAGATAAAAAGGTTGAATAAATATTGAAGTTCATTATGGACTGGCTTCACAAAATATTCTAGAAGTAGTCCAATATGCACTAATAAAGAATAATTTAAAGCTATTTCTTTTGTAATAATTTGCAACAATTACCTTGCCTATAATTACCTGAATAATTCCATAGTTATAGCAATCTTTGATTAAAGATTTTCACAGTACTAATGTACTAGACATTAGTGTGAGTGATTCCTAAACTACACCTCGCTGCTTCAAGCCGAGGGGTTTACTGTTTAAATATATAAATTATTTAATATATATTGGGGGAAACTCTCTTCAATTTGTAATTTACAAACTACGAACATGTGCAGATTCTAGATAAATATGGAATAAAATATCAACTACAATAAAAATCATGTGTTTGAATTATATTTGCTAGAATTTATAAATTCATAGTTCAAAAGGTTTTATATTCATATAGATATTTATTTTTATGTCATGTGCTGCATTATCTCCAATTCTTAGTGCTGATTTTATGTGCCTAGTGAATTAACTGTTTAGACCTATATTATCAAAGTTAGAATCAGCATTGTAATTAAAATATATATACATAATGATTTCTTATATTTATGCGAATATTATTCATTGAAATAAAACTAATTTAAATGGATTTTATCGCGGTTATTTATTTATTTTGATCACGACGTTTCGAAAATTGAAGGTAGACCCAGTAACATGAACTTTTTTGGACAACCTACATCTCAGTCCACCCCGTGACCACGAAGGCTGAAAGCTTTCGAAATGTTGGGATCAAAATAAATAAATAACTGCGATAAAATTCGTTTGAATTAGTTTTATTTCAATATATATACATGTTTATATAGAAACTGAAGTATATATGTTTATAAACAAATTAACATTTAGTAAATCATCTCTGATTTGTCTTTTTTATGCAAAAAAAAAAACTTTTATTATAATTCCAGGATAGCTATTAGATCGTTAAATAAAGAAGCAGTGGATGTATCTAGAATAATTAACACAAACAAAATTGACAATAGACTATGCACAAGGCAGTTGTCAATATCATTCGTCTGTTGGAAGAAGAGGAGATCTGAAGAGGAAAAGGTATATTGTGGTCAATAATTAACTATCTATATAAGGATATTAATTATACCCTTTTTTTATTAACATGGTGTTTAAAATCCCAGTCTTTATGAACTGCCTCATCAGCATTACTAAGTTTAGGCCAAACGAGTGAGGAGCGTGTGGTGACAGATCTGTGACTAATCACGCAACACTACTCACTAAAATGAACTACAGAGACACTTAAAACCACCGTGTTGCTAGAGACCAATGACAGTAGCCACAATACCTTTAGTCTCTGACGGGAAAACTAGGTGAAACTTAGACTTTATGCATATTTTTCCTGTTAACATTAATTTCTCTTTCATTTTTGAAAGCAGAAATATGATTTTGTATTTTTTCTTATTCTGTCATTTGGCTATGTAGGCAATTTCTGCTATGTCAAGTAAGAGAATATACAATTAACGGACTGAACATAATAATCAAAGACCAATTATTTTTGGTCCACACATATAATTGTCCCATTTGATCGATATCCAATAACACTTAGAACATTGTGCAGTATGAATTTACACAAAAAGGAGTTTAATTGTAGCATTGTAAATTGAACCAACTATAACTGGTAGTAAGAATAGTATGATCCAAATACATCAATCCATATGGACTTTCTATTGTGATAAGGTAACAAACAAGAGAGAGAGAAAAAAAAAAAGTGGGTACACTATGACGGGAATTTTCATAATTTATTTAAATTTAACATCAATATCCATCTCGGAGGCCACCATCTCAAACTGACCACCACCCGGTCTCATAACAATCCCTAAAAGCATCTCTTAAGTAACAGAGTGGTTATGGTGTAGAACAAGCTTTCTGAGGTTGTAATTTCAGCACAGTATGTTAACATCTTTAAATAGGACACAACATGTACATAACAAAAAAAAGTTATCAGAGACTCAGTGTAGATCCATTGGATACGGGCACATATCAGTCGAATCGACTGCTTGCCTGTTACAAATAAAAGTAATAAAGTTTTTTTTATAGTTAAGGTTTCGCGTTATGGCCATAATCCCACCTGATCTTAAGAGACAATATGACCAAAGGTGGTAGACACGTTAAACCTTTGGAGTAACTGGCTCTCAAGTGCAATTGAGGGTGGTAGCTGGCCAGACGGGCATCAGATAAAGCCCTACCACCATGCTCTGGTTTCCTCACGATGTTTTCCTTCACCGAAAGCTCAAGCTCATTGTAGGTGGTTGGATTCGAACTCACGTCCCTTGATGCAAAATACACATACGCCTAAAGATGTTTTCCCTTTAAAAATATTAACAGATAGCAGAGAGTCAGGGCAGAACAGCGATCAGATATTCACCGAAAGCGGGCTCCGAGGTGGTAGGAATATGGCGTAACATGACAGTTGAAGATATAGCCAACGTATTGAGAAAAGATGTCGGTAAGTGATCTATCTATATCAATGGTTCTCAATCTTTTTCAGTTTGCGGTGCACACATAATTGAAGCGATGATAGTTCAGCGGTAGTGTTTACGGACGACGTGTCAATGGACGCGGTTCGAATCCAAGCTTGACATAACGGAAAAGCAAAACATCGTGAGGAAACCGTAGCATGGTGGTAGGGCTTTTTCTAATGCCCGCCGCCATAGCTACCACCCTGAAGTTGAAAATCTGCCGCCAAATACCAATAAGTGTGTTCTGACAGTTACACTTGAGAGACAGTCCCTCCACTGGGCTTAGCTTGTCCACCGTGTAAAGCCACATCGTCACTTAACACCAAGTGAAATCGTGGCCATGGTGCTAGGCCTATTCAAAAAACTATAAAGAAGTGTGGGGCTATCCCTGGTATCTGGCAACACAGAAGATCGAAGTGTTGCCGTGGTGCTTTTTAGAGGGTAGTTTGAAGGTGCTTGTCATCCGAGAAGCATCCAGGCTTGACCAGGGCCTGGGTACTGCCGAAAAAAAGGTGGTGCTGATTAAGTTATGGACTACTTCAACGGTGCGTTACTTGTTGCAGACCATGTCTTCAAAGCGTTGGAGTTCGCAGACAAAAATTCAGATACGGTATATACGAAAGATACCGTGATACACAACCCGCAGATCATACGGGATATAGTAAAAATATCTGGCTTCCGGTTCAAAATAGTTCCGAGCCCTGACAAGGAAGCGGAATTAGAAGAGGTATGTGAAGATGCATTTTAATAAACTGTATAATATGATAAGTTGAGTAATTGATGTGTTTTGAAGGTGAAATAATGTAAACTCTAGTTAACGCCATGTTAGATTTGACAACAGATTCCTCAAAACATGATAATTAACTTAACCTTGTCCCTGTCATAGTTGTCTTTTTTGGCGGGATCTTGATCTGTCAAGTTGTGATTTTTATTTAAATTCATATAATTAATCGTTTAGCCCTGTATTGTGTAAATTAAGGTAACATTTTACAAAATGTAGTGTAGCCGAAGAGCGTAGGTGAAGTGGATTGTGAATAATCATTCGGAACAAGATATATTGGTTTCCTCAAAAACTGCCATGAGAGCTTCAACAAGTGAGTCGCCATCTTGTTGAAGATAGTATCGTCTGCGTTTAAAACAATATCTGACTTGGCTGCATGGTCTAGATACCTTTGCCTTTTCTTTCTCAATTGAAAGGAAATAACTATACCAAAAACAAAAAACGTCTTTTAACAGATGGGAAAGACAAATGTTTGGAATGACACATGTCAAAGTGACTTTGACGTGTTTACAGAATGTCATCTCAAACATTTTTTTGTGAACGTCTATAAGAATCAAAAGAATGGAAAATGAAACGGAATTTCCTTTATCCATGCTTTTTTTTTTGTTTGTTTTTTTTTTTTTTTTTTTTTGGTAAGGCGTATAAGCGCATCTGACACTGTCTGGTTTAGTAATTTCTATGTATATCTAGGTAATAATATGTTAAGCAAAGGAAACCAAAACGGGTTATGTATGAAAACGAAATTAAAAAAAAAAAGATCAGAAAGAATGTAATTACTGAATCATAAAAAGAAGAAAAGAAAGTTAGATATTATTATCTGTACATATAAAATTTCCTGTCACGTTGTTTGTCCGCGATCAACACCTAAACCACTGAACCGATTTGAATCAACTTTTGCACACTGCAGTTTGATCCAACTTAGAGATAGGATATTTTTTATGTCTATAAGTGATCATAACGCGATAGATATCGCTGTAGTCGATGTGGTTGACTATTCGGTAACGCAAAACAAGGTGTACGAGATCAGCTACTATACTATAAAGCAGGCAAATATGTATGTCTGTATACAATAAAGATTAACAATTACTACAAGCAAAACTAATACGGTTTAAATCTGCAACGTCACTACTATAACTTCAAGTTGGACTTGCCATAAACCCGATTCTAAGTTATGGTTTTATGGCAACGTTTGAAGTTGTTGAGTGTATTGGGGTAGAACAAGGACGCGGCGGCGGCGCCCCCCGCTGGCCCCGAGAGGCTCCGGCCGCGGCCGCCCGTGGTCTGCGTGATGGGTCACGTGGACCACGGGAAGACCACGCTGTTGGACTCGTTGCGCGACACGTCCGTCGTCGACACCGAGTTCGGAGGCATCACTCAGCACATTGGCGCTTTTGAAGGTCGGTCAATAATCTGGACGTTTCGTTTTCAGGGTGGTGGAACACCATATTTGTATACTTAAAAGTTTTTTTTTTTTTTTTTAATTTTTCACACTGTAGACTCTTAGTTCGCACCATTTTCATTTTCAAAAGGTACTCGTAACAAAAATGTACGATATAAATAACTTATTAGTAGTCTTCTGTATTTATATATAATCGTTATTAATGGGTTTAACGTTATGGCGACAATCTCATCCGATGTTAAGTGACGATGTGTCCTGAGGTGGTGGACACGGTAAGACTGTGGTGGGACTGGCTCTCAAGCGCAATTACCGGAACACACCTATAGGTATATGGCCACAGATTTTCAGCTTGAGGGTGGTAGCTAGCTAGGCGAGCATTCGCAAAAGCCCAACCACAATGTGGTTCCATCACGATGGTTTTCTTCACCGAAAGCTCAAGATTATTGCAGATGGATTTCTTACACACTACCAATTAAGCTACCATCACTTCAAAATCAGCACGTTCTCAGGAGGATGGAACTTTTTTATACTTCATAAATTTAACGTTGTGGTTACAAGCTCATCTAATACTGAGGAACTGGCTCTTAAGGTGGTAGCTAGGGAGACTCTGAAATCATGCTATAATTTCATCATGATGCTTTCCTTCACCGAAAGCTCAAGCTCATCGCAGGTAGATTCGAACTCGCGTCCCTGGACGCGTCGTACGTACACACTACCGCTGAGCTATCATCGCTTCTGAAAAAGATTGAGAACCCCTGATATAGATAGATCACTTACCAACATCTTCTCTCAATACGTTGGCTATATATTCAATTGTCATGTTACACCAAATTCCTACCACCTCAGAGCCCGCTTTCGGTGAATATGTGAATTTGGTGAATATTAAGTTCTTTGTAGGTGGATTCAAACCGAAGTCCATTGACGCGGCGTGCGTACACACTATCAACTGAGCTATCATAGTTTCATAAATCTATATAGTCTATTGAATCGACATACAAACGTGAGTTTGAATCAACCGACAATGGGCTTGAACTTTCGGTGAAGGAAAACACATCGTAATGAAAACATGGCATGACGTTAGAGCTTTATCTAATGTCGACCTGGAAAGCTACCACCCTCAAGATGTGAATCTGCCGCCAAATACCTATAGGTTTTTTTTTATAGTCATGGCTTAGCGTTATGACCATAATCTCACCTGCTCTTAAGTGACGATACGGCCCAAGTTGGTTGACACGCTAAACCTGTGCAGGAACTGGCTCTCAAGTGTAACTGCCGGGACACACATATTGGTATTTGGTGGCAGATTTTCAACTTGAGGATGGTTACTAGTCAGGCGGGCATTATAAAAAGCCCTACCGGCATGCTATGGTTTCCTAACGACATTTTTCTTCACCGGGTCTCAAGTTCATTGTAGGTGGTTGGATTCGAACTCACGTCCCTTGGCGCGAAGTCGTACACTACCGCTGAGCTATGCTATGGGCTTAGCGTGTCCATCGTCTTAGATTACATCGTCACATAGCAACATTAACTATAAAATCCAGTGAAGCTACCGTCGGGTGAGAAGGTGACCTTCCTGGACACCCCGGGACACGCGGCCTTCACCGCCATGCGGTCCCGGGGAGCGCACTCCACGGACATAGTGGTGCTGGTGGTCGCCGCTGATGACGGGGTCATGGAGCAGACCCTCGAGTCCATCCGCATGGCCAGACAGGCCAACGGTAACTATATCCTTACTATACTATACTTTACTATACTATACTATACTATAGTATACTATATTATACTATACTATATATACTATACTATACTATACTATACTATACTATACTATACTATACTATACTATACTATCTATACTATAACATACCATACAATACTATCCTTTCTAATATTTTAATGCGAAATTGAATTTGTTTGTTACGCTATCACGCCGAAACCGCTGAAATAATTATGATGAATTTTGATGTAGAGATAGATGAGAACCTGGAGACGGTGATACACTACTATATCTAGCGAAAAACTTATAGGAAGTGGGTTAAAGGGAGGGATAGATTCTCTATGAAACTTTTTACTGTGTGACCCGATTTGCCTGATATAATCAATATTAATACGAACGAAACTGCGGGTATAAGCTACTCTAAATTTAAAGATCTGTGTATGTCTGTTAGTGATTGTGTAACTGTAGTGAACGTGTCAGTGCTACACTAGCTCGGCGAGCGTTACATGACAGAGCGTGACGCATCAGACGCATTCGTTATTGCCTAAAAATACGGTGTGTGCCGTGGCATTACGTTAGAATTGTATTAGTATTATAAAACTCACCTTAATAAAGTAAACGTTTGTCGTTTTTCACGTTTTTTTTATCATAAACTGTTTTTTTTTTTATGATACAAGGAGCTATTTACACGTATATAAATTGAGATTAAAATTGTGTTTCTTTTACTTTCAAATCAAATTAAATCAAAAATCTTTATTCGATTTAGGCCCTAAGAAGGCGCTTAGAAACGTAATATCGATAATCGAGAAGAACCGGAAAGAAACTCAAACTGCATCGTTTTTTTTTTAGGTCGATTCTTTACGTGATAGTTTTATGTGCCAGTGCTGGTTGAACTTTGCAAAAATATTTTATGTTATTTCTCTTTACAGTTCCGATATTGGTCGCGATCAACAAAATCGACAAGCCGGGTACTAACATTGTAGGTATGCGTCAATTTTATACTTTTATGTTTTTGAGTCTATATTTTGCACGCTGTAATACGTTTCCAAAATTATGTAACATGTACGGCGATTCGCCCAGTATATTTTAATATCACTACATCACGATATCACGCATATGCTATTTATAACAAATGAAATTGAAATTTAACGGCCGCTATTTAGACATGTCTGAATTTAGCATGTTCACGTATATTGTAAAATGATATGTTAGTGAAAGTCATGCGGAAATTGGTACAGCCATTTCGTTGATTCGAGAGGACAAATAGACAGACAAAAAACCCTGTTTTAGACTGTTGCACCCATCAGATATATTGTGGCCTCTGTTTGGGATTTATCCTATATCGCGTACAAAAAATGTTCGACTTTTACTGCATTTGTTTTGTTATTTTATACTAGGTTTTACGTGTGTCTTCCCTCCCGTTAATATAGATTTTAGCAAAGAATTGCAGTAAGGGTTTTGTAGTAAATGTAGCCTATCACCGTCTCCGGGTTCCCATTTACTTCTATACCAAAATTCATCATAATCGAGTCAGCGGTTTAGGCGTGTAAGCGTAACAAATAAACAAACTCACAATCGCATTTATAATCTTAGTATGATTTGTTATATTTAGCCATTAAAATACATTGCTCCACGAGCCTAAAAGTCTTCATATCAAAACTTTAAATTGAAGGGTCTAATTTCAAAACCCCCTATAGTGATTTTGAACCCAATCATTATAGAGGGTTTTGAATTTAGAACCTTATTGTTATATATTACTAATAAAAAAACATATTTATACGATCGAGTTTAGCTAAAAGTTTCTAGAATTTTCTTATAGGATAAGACTTTAAGATCGCTCGCTCAGCACGGTATCGTCTGCGAAGCGTTGGGTGGTGATGTCCAGGCGATACCGGTCTCTGCTCTCAAGAAGCAGAACCTCGATACCCTGGTGGAGGCTCTCACGCTGCAGGCTCAGCTCATGGACCTGAAAGCGGACCCTGATGGTTATGTGGAGGGTGTAGTCATCGAAGCTCAGATGGATCCGCGCACTGGGTCAGTTATAACACAACTTTTTTATAGTTAAGTTTATAGCTACGGCCTCACCTGATATTAAGTGACAATTTGGTCCAAGATGATGGGCTCGCTGGACTTAGTGAAGGGACTGTCTCTCAAATGTAACTATCGGAACACACCTATTGGTATTTGTCGATAGATTTCCAACTTAGTTTATTAGTAGCTATCCAGGCCGGCTTTAGAAGAAGCCCTACCACCATACTATGGTTTCATTGATGTTTTCCTTCACCCAAGGAATCGAACTCACTCCCCTTGACCGTTTAACGAAAATTATAAAATACTAAGATTTTCGCTTTTATGTCTATGTGACAGGTGATAGGTTAAAAACAGTTCAATTCCAGATATAATATGGAACAGTGAAATGACTTTACGGCAAAATAATTTACCGATTGAGTAGGTACTTCTCAAAAACCTAGTGTAATTTTTGATCAACCTTAGTTTTAAAACCTGCTATTTTAAAGTATTCAATAGCATATATTGAAATAAAAGTTTTAATATGTTGATTTAACTTTCGACAGTAAACAAGCAACGGTTTTAGTTCAACGCGGTACGCTGCGCAGGGGCTCCGTTATCGTGGCAGGAAACGGTTGGGCGAAGGTAAGAGTTTATTAACATGACATTTGTTATATCACACGTTTTATAGAAAATAATTTGATATTTCACGTGTCACATGTCACAAAATGGCCGTTATATTTCAGAGGAGTATGATACATGATTTCACACTGGTTAGAATACATTATATATTGCACCGACTGAGGTAAGGTTCAGAAAAAGATAATGACTTTTGGCTTCCAGTAACAAGTATCTATATTAGTGAAATTAGGTTTTTTACTCAAGGATAATAGTTTGCAAATTAATTTGTTGCTTTTATAATCTTGAAATAACTTTGTCTGATTGGGAATCATTTTACTTGCAGTACATATGTTGTTGTTGTTCTCAGCCCCGACTCAGGGTTACTTTTAACCATCACATCTAAATTATATAGCAAGTCGTGAAATATCACTTGCGATATAGCAGTGACAAAAATACCACTCGTTATTGTAATGATATTAAAATAACTGTTATTTTCACCTTTATAATATTGATACTTTTTTTTCAACTAAAATTGCAGAATTGCAACTAAAATGCATGCAACTAAAATTGCAAAAATTGCAGAATATTATTGGTATTAATTTTCTTATATATAAAAGTGTAGTGTCATAATGTTAGTTTCCATACTCTTCTGAGACGGCTTAACCGATTTTTATGAAATTTTATGTATATATTCGTTGGTCTGAGAATTGATCGTAATCTATTTTTCATACCCCTAAGTGATAAGTGTGGTTGAACCCATACATTCATAATTATTTTGTTGCCCCGTTTTTATGTTTTTTTTTTTACATGATATGGCATTAAAAATACATACAGCCCGAAAATTTTCACCCTCTTACTCTCCTGCTCTAATAATTTTTTTTTGAAGTAAACAAAGTATTAACTAGAAATGATTTATAAGTCAGAACAACGTTTGTTGGTTCAGCTAGATAGAGATATATACAAGAATTGCTCACTTAATTATTATTAGATTAGTATTAGATATAGTCATTTCAATCCAACTAATTTTCTGGTAAAATGTTAGGATATATATTATATGTATATCTACCTTATTTTAAGAGTTTTTTTAGTAGAAAGAGGTAGAACACAATTATGACTTTTAGGTAATAATGGACACTTGGGTGTTACGTAAATTTTGGGGAAGGATAGGTGTGGGGGGGGGGGGGAGGGAGGTACAGAAAATCATTACGGCGCGTTAGTGGAATAATGCTAGTTGTTAGCTGAGTTAGCTTTCACTGAGAATTATCTAATGGTTAAAAAAATTTGTATATGTCTTGGGCTCTTCATTCTTATTTCACTTGGTTTTCAATATTTATATTACACCGTGTCCCGAACATGAAAAAATACGTTAAATAATCATTCGATATAAATGTCGTTTGGAGAATACACACTTTATGGATGTGGCATTTAGGTACGGATGTTAAAGTCAGCTGACGGGCGCGCAGTGCTAGAGGCCCCGCCTTCGAGTCCCGTGTCGGTGCTCGGCTGGAGGGAGCTGCCCTCGGCCGGTGACCAGGTCCTCGAAGTTAATTCTGAGGTATTTATACTCGAGGATTATTTAGGAGAATTATAAATCTCACGGGAATATTTGAGAGTTACGAAGCTCCTGTCCTTAGGTTTCCCACTAATCCAATTTCTTGCCCCACCTTTGACTCCCCAACCCTTCCCTATCTCCAGCTCATCATATCTCGCCTCTTATAACTTTTTTCTCCAATTCCCTTCTTCTCTTCTCTCCACACTTTCCCATTAAAATTAATTAATAATGATTCTATAAAAGAGCACGCATGGAACAGTTTAACTTTGATATTATTAGAATATGATGAGGCTAATATAACTTTCGTTAAAAGCCCCTAAAAGATAAAGTAATAAAACATTTTTGAAATGATAATTTCTTTAGTAAAATTTGAAACTCGATGAAACGACAGTAAAAACGATCATTCACATACATCTATACGATACGTGTATACGTGTATGTGTGCGTATAACTTTGGTTACAAGCCCCTAAAGGATAAGGTAATAAAATATTCTTGAAATGATAATTTCTTTAGTAAAATTTGAAACTCGATGAAACGACAGTAAAAAGAATCATTCACATACATCTATACGATACGTGTATACGTGTATGTGTGCGCATAACTTTGCTTAAAAACCCCTAAAAGATAAAGTAATAAAATATTTTTGAAATGATAATTTCTTTAGTAAAATTTGAAACTCGATGAAACGACAGTAAAAAGAATCATTCACATACATCTATACGATATGTGTATACGATACGTGTATGTTTGCGTATAACTTTGGTTAAAAGCACCTAAAAAATAAAGTTATAAAATATTTTTGAAATGGTAATTTCTTTAGTAAAATTTGAAACTCGATGTAACGACAGTAAAAAGGATCATTCACATACATTTATACGATACGTGTATACGTGACCCGTGTATTAGGAAAGCGAATTTTTGAAGATTCCATTTCTATCGCGTGTGAACTGCACACACTATTAATTTTTTTTTTTTTTTTTTAATTAAAGTTTAACATTGTGACCACATTCTCAATTGATGTTCAGTAACGGTATGGCTTAAGATGGTGGACACGCCAAGCCCAGTTGAGGAACTGGCTCTCAAGTGCAATAGCGGAACACACCTATAGGTATTCGGTTGCGGATTTTCAACTTAAGTGTAGTAGTTAGTTAGACGGGCATTAGAAAAAACTTTACCACCATGCTGTGATTTCATCACGATGTTTTTCTTCTATCAACTGTCGTTACCCTTATCGCGTGTGAACTGCACGTATTTTTTTTGATACTGAATTTAATTTTAATACGTGCTTGTCTTTCTTATCGTAATGTCGATTAAGGTAAATCGATTGTTTTTTTTTTTTTTTTTTTTTTTTTCGTTATACAAGAAACGCGCGAACGAAGTGATGAAGTGGCGCCAGAGCCAGCGGATGCGCGAGAAGCAGCAGGCGGACTCGGAGGCGATCGAGGCGAAGGTGGTGGAACACCGGCGCCGGTACAGCGAGCTGCTGCAGCACAAGCGCGCGCTCGGCCGCTACAGGCTGCGCCCCGCGGGTCCGCGCGCCAAGATGCTCCAAGAGGACACACATCCCGCACTCAGTCTCCTCATCAAAGGTAACTATAGCGGTGCTGGTTCGAATCCCGGTGAAGGAAAACGTCCTGAGGAGACCTGATGCCCGCCTGCCTAGCTACCACCTTCAAGTTCAAGATCTGTCGCCAAATACCATTAGGTGTGTTCGGGCTATGCCACTTTGAGCCAGTCCCTCCAATAAAGACCGGCAAGGCACCTGCTTGGATGTGTACTGTATACTTAAATGCGTACTCTAAACTTAGATGCTTACTATAGAATTAGATGCGTACTGTAGACTTAGATGCGTACTGTAGACTTAGATGCGTACTGTAGATTTAGATGCTTACTGTAGACTTAGATGCGTACTGTAGACTTAGATGCGTACTGTAGACTTAGATGTATACTGTAGACTTAAATATGTACTATACAATTAAATGCATACTGTAGATATAAATGCTTTCTTTAGATTTAGATGCTTACTGTCGACTTGAATGGGTACTGTAGGTTTAAATGCCAACTGTAGACTTAGATGCTTACTGTAGACTTAAATGTGTACTATACGATTAAATGCACACTGTAGATATAAGTGCTTACTTTAAATTTAAATGCTTACTGTCGACTTAGATGCGTACTGTAGATTTAGATGCTCACTGTAGACTTAAATGTGTACCATACAATTAAATGCGTACTGTAGATATTAATGCTTACTTTAGATTTAGATGCGTAATATAAACTTAGATATGTTTGTATCCTTAGATGCTATGTTTATTTAGGTGCTTACTGTGTTTACGTATATGATTGTCGTGTGGTCTTAAGCACACACCGTTTATTATATTTGATGATCGTTTGGTGTTATGTCTTCGTTAGGGTATTGTACGTTACACTATATACTTCGTAATTAAGTTCAAAACGTGTATTTGTCACATTTGACAACGGCGAAGCTGCCTTCATAGGCAGATGATATTGTGTTAAAAAATAGGCAAAGTTCATTGAAATATCCGTAATATATATTAAATATTGAATTGTATGGTTCTACAAAACCTCAATGCAAGTGCAACTCTTTTTCGGAAAATATCCCGATGAAAAACCGCGTTTTGTAATTTTAAATTTATTAATTTTTTATTTAATTTTTAATTTTTTACTTTAATTTTTTATTTTAATTTTAACTTTTTTAATAATTGGCAAATGGGAATGATAATGGGGAATCAATGTTGCACGGTCAGCTGGTGCGAGCCATGGAAGCCGCCATATTGACCTTGGCCATTTCGACCCTATTTCGCGGCCGGCTGTAACGCGACATGCGATAGATGGACGAAAAATTCGATGGGATGGGAAAAAGTCTCACTTTTTTTTTACTTAAGGTTTAGCGTTATGGCCATAATCTCACCTGATCTTAAGTGACGATACGGCCCAAGTTGGTAGACACGCTAAACCTGTGGAGGAACACACCTATTGGTATTTGGCGGCAGGTTTACAACTTGAGGGTGGTAGCTATCCAGGCGGGCATCAGAAAAAGCCCTACCACCATGCTATGGTTTCCTCACGATGTTTTCCTTCACCGGGCGCTCAAGCTCATTGTAGGTGCTTGGATTCGAACCCACGTCCCTTGACGCGAAGTCGTGCACGCTATTACTGAGCTATCATCGCTTGAATATAATAAAATTACCTTACCGAGTGTCATAGTTTTGATAGGTTCATGAGAAAGGATACAAAACGTATTTATTTAAATATTTAAGGTGATGTCGATGGGTCTGTTGAAGCGATACTGGATATCCTGGAAACCTATGACGAGCACGATAAGGTCAGGCTCGACCTCGTGCACTATGGTGTCGGACAGGTGACACCCAACGACTTGGAGGTCAGTCGGTTTGATTCCCTTTTCGTTTTCCATTACTATCACTCTGAAATGTCTCATACTTGTAAAACCTGTAAGTGACAGAGTCTCCTGCCAAATGTGTCTGTTTGTATGTTTGAATTAGGAAAAAGTCACGTAAGAAGACTTTTCGCTCGGAAAAGGTTTTTATTTTTTTTATACTTAAGGTCTAGCGTTATGGCCATAATCTCACCTGATTTTAAGTGACGATACGGCCCAAGTTGGTAGACACGATATACCTGTGGAGGAACTGGCTCTCAAGTACAGCTGCCGGAACACACCTATTGGTATTTGGCGGCAGGTTTACAACTTGAGGGTGGTAGCTAGCCAGGTGGGCATTAGAAAAAGCCCTACCACCATTTCCGATGGTTGAAGTAATTCGTGAGTTCTTTCCCTTTCTCCCACTATCCATATTAGACACTTCCATCCTTAATGCGTCAGAAACGTTGCAGTAAGAACTTAAAACGTTGAATCTACTGAACAAATTTTAAGTATAATACATATTAGTGACGTCACGGATGTCAATTTTTAGACATCAGATCATTCAGGTGCGAATTTTTAGAAGTTCACATCCGAGGATATAATTAAATTTTTTTAAGGAAATTCATATAAATGCATTAGTTAGGCTCTTTTTGTCGAATTTAAACCTGGTATCAGCGGAGGTCAAGGTGCAACCACTTTACAGCTGTTAGGCCCTTCATCATCATCATCTTGTCCTGTGCCCAAGTTATTTGGGGTCATACATCTCTATCAGCTCCCATCTCTTCATTCAATCCCTTTTCTTCCATCTCATGTCTCACACACCCTGACCATCTTTTCTTCGGTTTACCGTTCTATCCTTTAACATTCATATCCATTACTTTTCTCGCCACATTCATTTCCACTCTTCGCATGACACGTCCATTTCCATTTCTCTACGACTGGTGCCACTTCCAAACTCCCTCTTACATACTTATTCCTTACTTTGTCCATCCTTTAAAGCGATGATAGCTCAGTGGTAGTGTGTATGATTTCGCGTCAAGGGACGTGAGTTCGAATCCAAGCACCTACAATGAGCTTGAGCTTTCGGTGAAGGAAAACATCGTCAGGAAACCATAGCATGGTGGTAGGGCTTTTTCTAATGCCCGCCTGGCTAGCTACCACCCTCAAGTTGTAAACCTGCCGCCAAATACCAATAGGTGTGTTCCGGCAGCTGCACTTGAGAGCCAGTTCCTCCACAGGCTTAGCGTGTCTACCAACTTGGGCCGTATCGTCACTTAAGATCAGGTGAGATTATGGCCATAACGCTAAAACCTTAAGTATAAAAAAAAAAACTATATCACGGCTCGTGGGAGTAAGCAAGAGGACGATTGTTTGCTTTGGAAAGTTCTAGAATCATTATCCTTTACTATTAACTTTTATAAATCTAAAAACTTTATTTAACTTACAGCTTGAAGGCGCTTATACAGGTCAGAACCGCCACCGGTTCGAGAATAACCGAGTCATCGAGATGAAGCAGAGATAAATTCGATCTGTTTTTATCCATTTTAGGTTTATGAAGCGATTATGGTTCGGTGGTAGTTTGTAGAGACGCCGAGTCACGGGGCTTGAGTTCGAATCCAACCACCTACAATGAGCTTTACGGTGAAGGAAACCATAGCATGATGGAAGGGCTTTTTCTGATGTCCGCCTGGCTAGATACCACCCTCAAGTTGAAAATCTGCCACCAAAATACTATTAGGTGGGTTCCGGCAGTGGCACTTGAGACCCAGATCCTCGTTTAAAGGTCGGCAACGTACCTGCGATTCCCCCGGCGGAGTCTGTGTCCATGACCGGCGGAGATCACTTACCGTCAGGTGACACGCTCGCTCGTTCGACATATATATATATATATATTTATTTTTTTCCCTGCTTTTCCCCTAACATAATCAGGGCCTTTTTTATAATAATTTTTTCATTGTGTGCCTTTTTTCCTTTATAATTTTAATTTGAGCGCATCCTTATACTCTTATTTCAATTATTATATTAATACAATTTCTTATTCTAATAATACATTTTTTTTATTTTGTTTTTATCACTGTTTGCCATAATCCGCCTAAAACCTCGTCATTGTTATATAAACTTTATCCCCGAGTGTAAATAATATTTGGTTAAAACTTATGTATAAATGTAAATGTAATAATTGATTTAATTTAATGCCATTGGTTGTAGAATTCTAAATCCAATTTATCTAATTGTAAATAAAATACTAATTAAAATACTAAAAACTAAGATAACCAAATTTATCACCCTTTCTGTATTTCTAGACCACCGAATTATTTGTTTCTGGTTCCAGCACTCCTTGCAATTATATCTATGAACTGTAAGAAGGCTGGTCGGTGGTCACCGTCCAGCAGTAGACCGGCTAAGGTGTCTACATTGACCTTTAGGTCTTCCGTCCTTTAGGTCCTTTAGGTTTTACATTCGAGGTCGAGTCAGGACGAACCGTACCTTGGACAGTCTATAATAAGATGGAAGACTGTCTCGGCGGTGATCACTTACCGTCAGGTGACACGCTCGCTCGTTCGCCCGTTAGATATATTGCCGTTTCGCAGATAGCGGAGGCCTTCAAGGCGGTGATATACGCGTTCAACGTGGACTGCCCGCCGACGGTCGCCGTCGAGGCCAAGGACAAGGGGGTGGCCATCAAGCGGCACAACGTCATCTACCGCCTGGTCGACGACGTCAAGGAGGAGATCACAGCCAGGACACCCACCAGGGTGGAAGAGGAGGTTATCGGTGAGTCGGGGGGGAGTCAAATGGGGGGGGAGGGTCTGTAGTTCAGTAGCGGTGTAGGGACGCCGCGTCGTTGGACGTAGGTTCGAATCCATAAACAACGAGCTTGAGTTTTTCGGTGTAGGGATACATCGTGATGAAACTATAGCAGTTTGCCTATCACCATACATTTTGAATGTCTTTAGATACTTTTATTTACCGTCCGTCGGCGAGTAATGACACAAGTATATCAATATATAGTTTATCTGTCAATTTGAGTCGACGAGTAATGACACAAGTATATCAATATATAGTTTATCTGTCAATTTGAGTCGACGAGTAATGACACAAGTATATCAATATATAGTTTAACTGTCAATTTGAGTCGACGAGTAATGACACAAGTATATCAATGTATAGTTTATCTGTCAATTTGAGTCGACGAGTAATGACACAAGTATATCAATATATAGTTTATCTGTCAATTTGAGTCGACGAGTAATGACACAAGTATATCAATATATAGTTTATCTGTCAATTTGAGTCGACGAGTAATGACACAAGTATATCAATATATAGTTTAACTGTCAATTTGAGTCGACGTGTAATGACACAAGTATATCAATATATAGTTTAACTGTCAATTTGAGTCGACGAGTAATGACACAAGTATATCAATATATAGTTTATCTGTCAATTTGAGTCGACGAGTAATGACCCAAGTATATCAATATATAGTTTATCTGTCAATTTGAGTCGACGAGTAATGACACAAGTATATCAATATATAGTTTATCTGTCAATTTGAACGCGCTGATCCATAGAGCAATTATAAAGGAAGGCTTTTAGGCTATTTAATATCACGCTACCATCGATAGGTGCAGAGCTGTACCGAAAAAGGTTATCAAAACCGTGAGATCTCGGTCTGTATCGAAACACATGCACACTAATGTTATAAACACGAAAGCGTGTTTGTTTGTTACGCTTTCACGCTTAAAAACTGCTAAATCGATTATGATGGATTCTGGTGTATAGATAGATGGGAAGCTAAGCTACTGGGGTAACACTTATTGGGAGTTGAGTGAAAAGAGGGTTTTTTTTATTTTTTATTAATAACAAGTAAGCGCTTGACCACAATCTCACCTGATGGTAAGCGACGATGTGGTCTGTGATGGAACGCGCTTACTCAGCAAGTAACTAACATAAGACTTTCTATGAGACTTACTCGTCTTCCGATTTGATAAAATTAATATTAACGTCAGCGAAAGCCGCGGTTAAAAGCTAGTAAAAAATGAATGTGCTTAGTGCGTCTAAACAAGTTTTTACTTTTTTTTTTATTGTTAAGGTTTAGAGTTATGACCATAATCTCACTTGATCTTAAGTGACGACACGGCCCAAGGCGGTGGACACGCTCAACCTGTGGAAGGGCTGGCTCTCAAGTGCGTTTTTTTTATATACTTAAGGTTTAGCGTTATTATGGCTATAATCTCACCTGATCTTAAGTGACGATACGGCCCAAGTTGGTAGACACGCTAAACCTGTGGAGGAACTGGCTCTCAAGTGCTGCTGCCGGAACACACCTATTGGTATTTGGCGGCAGGTTCACAACTTGAGGGTGTTAGCTATGGCGGCGGGCATAAGAAAAAGCCCTACCACCATGCTACGGTTTCCTCACGATGTTTCCCTTCACCGTGCGCTCAAGCTCATTGTAGGTGCTTGGGTTCGAACCCGCGTCCCTTGACGCGAAGTCGTGCACACTACCACTGAGCTATCATCGCTTCGAAAATTATGTCCGTATTGATTATTCCTTTTGAAAATATTGAACTCTCGTACGTTCCCTGACGCAGGCGAAGCGAACGTCCTCCAAGAGTTTTTAGTTTCGGAGGGTAGGAAGAAAGTCCCCGTCGCGGGCTGCCGGTGTATGAAGGGCTCGTTGTCCCGGAACGCGCTGTACCGGATACTCAGAGGGCAGGACGTGATCTATGAAGGTATATAGATCACATCCATCTTATTAACTATTTCCCCTTCTCCCTTCACCCTTTCTACCCTCTCCTGAAATATAGATCCAACAAGATTGTTGCGATGATTCAATTTTAGACATATCCTATTTAAGTAAAGTGTTGTTGTCAGTTACATTTCATAATACGAGGTAATTTTGTACTAACCCTGATATATATAGACTTATATTTTTATTTCATACAAACATATCTGTAATTCTGTGAATACATTCAGCAACTCGAACTTGTAGATGTTGTTCGCTATGTATCTTCGTTCTAGGCGTCCTATTTCATAGACTTTTATGCTAATAATATAAAATTAAAACGAAAAACCTTTTAAATGAAATCCGTAAAATAAATATTTAAAAACAAAGTTAAAAATTAAGTCACATTGGTCTACTTATTCAACTCAACTTTACAAACCCATACGCACTAACGCATAAATACAAACGCGCTAATACATACAAATTCATACAAACTAACACATTCAGTTTCATACACGTAAATACATACAAATTTATACAAGCCAACGCATACAAATTCACACGAGTTTACACATGCAAATACATACATACATACAAACACATACACGAATCTATACGCACTGACACACACAAATTCAATACGCACAAATCAATCAATACATACACACACATAATTGTATACATAACGTTAAGCAATAAATCATCCTAAGCAGCGATCTGTTTGCATATTAATGATTAGTTACATATTTCATTAACATGATTATTGTAAATTTCGCTGCTGACATACAAATGAATACATATTTTAGGGAAATTAGCCTCGATGAAGCATTTGAAAGACGAAGTGAGCACAGTGAAACGCGATATGGAGTGCGGACTCCGCTTCCAGGACACCGGGGTCCGAGTGGCGCCGGGCGACACCGTTGTATGCTACAAGATGGTCGACGTCAGCGACCCCACCGCCTGGGACCCCGGGTTCTGAATCACCCACATTATTATACCACTGTTAATTTATGAGGATATTAAAGATTAATTATTACGATCGTTTGTTTTATTTTAACGCTGGCAACACTCGGGGTCTGTTGTGTATCGATAGAAATGTGTTTTTTTTTTTTTTGGTCAAAAACATCAAGACAACGCACGAAAGCGGTTTAGATGAACCAAATATTCTCTATGAAACATATTTTAGTATACAGCGATTATAAAGTTTAATGTCCCCTCGCTAATACTTGAACAATACTTCATAATGCAATATGTTTTAATTAAATACTTCTAGTTGATAACCTGCCGCCAAATACCAATAGGTGTGGTCCGGCAGCTGCACTTGAGTCAGTCCCTCCAAAGGTGTGTATCAACTTGAGCCGTATCGTCACTTAAGATCAGGTGAGATTATGGGCATACCGCTAAAACCTTAAAAAAAAATTTAAGAGAGCATCCATTAATTACGTCGAGTGATTTGTGTCGATTTTTCGACACCCCCTCATCCCCTAATGAGATCGTAATTATATATATAATTACATTATTCATGTGTATATATATGGTACTATATTTAACACTTGATTATTTATTAATAATACTTTATTTTACGTAACGTGACATACACACCGGGTACCAGCTGAAAATCAACGCTGAGTGCTTCCTAAGACGTAGTTTTATCAACATTTGTATATATTTTGTGTTGTATAGACCATAGCTTTCTTGCTTTCTAATCAATGGACGACCAACTGCCTACGAAACGTGCTGTACATCGACAGAAATAAAAACTGTATTGCATGTGTGTGTGTTTTATTTTTGTTTATGTAAATAACGCCAGACCAACTTACCAAGGTTTTAACACAAACTTAACATTCAAAAACATACTCTGGTACACAGCAGTAATAAAGTTTGATGCGATCATATTTGAATTCGATTAAGCCTCATCTCAACTACGCTCCTTACTGTGATAGTGTTACTCGATGATGGCTCAGTTGGTAATGGTCGTGAGTTTCGGTGAAGGAAAACATTGTGATGGAACCATAGCGTGATGCTAGGGCTTCTGGGCCTGGAAAGCTTCAACCCTCAAATTAAAAAATTCTAGCGCCAAATACCTGTGTTCCGAAAATTGCACTTGAAATCTAGCACCTCCACGACGCTTAACGTCTTGGGACCACATCGTCACTTAACATCAGGTGAGACTGTGTTCATAACGGTAAACCTATAATATATTTAAAAAAAAACACATAATTCTAGCAAAATCACGTTAATCTTCAAACTTGTACAATTTCTAACAAAATGGCGACTTTCTTGTTAGAAACTAAAATGCATGTTACCAATTGTAAATTATATTACATAATACTGAGCTAAACAACTTCATTTTATAGATTCAGATAGAGAATGAGACCTCACACATTAATTTACTGTTAAAAAATCCGTTCGAGGTTTGTTAGGTTTAGAAAAATAAAATACACAAAAAAATATAAAGAGAAATCTCTATTTTAATAACTTGATAATTCTTGTAAATCGTGTCTCACTATATAGTTTTGAACCAAACATTTGCGAACAACCAACATTATAAAATCGAGTGAAAATGAACCAAAATACACGGTATTTTATTTTCTATAATCGTTTGCATATACTAAAACTACATGTAATACTAAAATTAAACCTTTGCGAGAACTTAAAAACAACAAATGCAAAATGTTAAAATTAATATTTACCGTTTATTTGACCTTTGTAAAAATCAAGAATACCATTATAAATATATATCGAGCTTTAGCAGGAAAAACGTAAGCGCCAAAATTTTTTTTTTTTTTTTTAACCCAAACATTATTTTTGATAATTACAAGCCACTATTTTAATCATAGCAAGTCGTAATTTATTATAAAGATATCATAAATACTTTCTAGTTAGGAATGAAAAAACGCTTATATAGAATATGCAAATTGTCGCTTACCATGTTTTCCCTGAAAATACTCGATATATCGATATTATCACAACGGAGGAGGACATATGATAGAACTATGGCGTCCAATATACCGAGTTCTGACACTATAAAAAAAAAATTACTAACCTTAGCCGCCATCTTTGGACAATGTCTACAATACCGCTCTTGCAATAACATAAACAAATGTTGATCTCTTTACAAAATTCTTAGCACTCTCTTTAATCAATATATTACAAAAACAGTGCGTTTACATACTTCCCTGGTAATAATATTAACCCATTCCTCCCCACTGTCATATTTTTAGGACACTATTATCAAAAATTTATATTTACGTATTAGGATTTTTATTTTTATTATTTCTGATGAAATTCATATTTTCATATTATTTATCTAATAAAATTTTTTTTTTTCGCTGTAAAAAATGTTTAAATAATTAAAATAAAAGTTCTAATACGTAAAAAGATATTTTGAAAATAGTGTCCTAAAAATATGACAGTGGGGAGGAATGGGTTAAAATAAAAACTACAGTGTGCCAAATAGAAGTAGTTCTTGCAACTAACTTCATGGTCAACGTTCCACGTGGCGTATAAACGCTCACGACCGCAGTACTTCCCGATCCACTTGCCCGCGAGCGTTACAATCACTACCTCGAATGGAATGGCGTATGTACCTAGCAAATGGGTCGTATTGAACTTGACGTTAGTAAAAGTAGTTATGTCATCATAGACGTGCTCGCCGCGACCGCAAAGTCCGCGGCCGTCGTTCAATACAACTGAAGGCATATTTTTAGCATTGCGAACATTACACGGAAATAAGCCACGATGTCTAAAGTGCCGATTTTATAAATTACCAATTCATTTTCCAAAACCTAACATGATTTCAAAGATTCGTATCGATTTTTGTAAGGGCCTAAACTGAAAATGATTTCAAACGTCATTTATAGATACGTGATACAATATATAAATGTTTGACAACAGAGCGTAGGAAAAAGTTGTGTTCCTTTTCTATAAAAATAAACCTTTCAAAACCCGATAACCAGAGACTACAAATTTACATCAAAAATCACGTGCGTAATTCAAACCAGTATCAAGACAAATGAATGTGAGTTCGCGTTTTTTGCCCATTTAACCGAAAAAGTTGAAACTTCTGGTACTTTGTATTGGAAAAATTAAAATAACAAGAAACAAACCGGGAACGTAAGCCATGTCTTTACTAGAATAGGTAATTTCTTGACATTGTGACATACACAAATGTATTCAACGAATGTAGGTATTATAAATAACCAGGTATTTGCAAAATACTTCATAAACTTGAAAATCTATTATTAAGAGTGCGGAAGTACCAATAGTTATAACTACAATTCAAGAAAACTAAATTTTATAAGATCGAAGTGTTAAGGAGTACCGATGAAACAAACTGTTTAAAACAATTAAGAATGTATATTTTAACAAAAAACCTTTTTTCTTCTTTGCAATACATTTTCGCTTGTGTACTATTTATGTAACAAACACGTTATGTATCTCGAGTTATAAAATAGTCAATAACACGTGTTTTATACGAAAGCTGTATTCAACATGCGTTTGCATCGAATAAATTGTTTATAAAATTCGTCAGTATCGCTTCTTCGAACAACTTCATCAGGTGTCTATTTATCTCGAGTAGTCTAATTGACCCATACCAAACAAAAACAGGACCGTTGTCCTATCCGAGATAACTTAAAGCAAACATGATGATCCAATTCGTTACCCAGTTCGTAAAGTTCTTTAAAGACATATCGATGGAATCGATCAATATGATGAATTTATTAAATTAAAACTTATGAACGTTGGATAATCTTAGTAAGTTTCGACTGTTAAAAATTCACTACACCTATAACGGAGACAGGCAACACATAGGCAAATGAATTGTATTATCAAACTATCGAAACTGTATTAGTAACTTATATGTAATAGGACAAAAGACCTATTTGTGTTTGGTCACTGGTGCAATAAACAATCAATGTCTGGGTGATAATATGCGTTTTCTATTTAGAAAAAAATATAAAGGCAAACAAAATGTATTATCAAGGATTAAAAATCTGTCAGCAATTTATCTCTGTTGGGACAGTAGATCTATTTCAGTTTGGTCATTGGTACAACAAATAATCATTATCGAAGGTAACTGTATATCTTTGCTACTTAGAACAACCTTATTTTTTCAATTTGATAATGAAACAACAAAACAATTATTTTTAATGATGTATAATTTGTTTTTAGACAAACAACATTCGATATAATCGGTTTGATAAGTTCCATTACGACAGAAAAAAAAACAATGACCAATGAAGCCTAATATGGTCTACTATATAGCTAGCATCATTAAAAAAGCACTTAATCTATGTTGATGTGTTTTATAGTTAGGCCAATGACTTCTATGTTACACTAGACAGGATATATCATAATATAAAGTGAATTCAAATCTCGGTCGCATCTCAATGTCGCAGTCGACAAAATTATAATAATATCTCTACGTATAACGACCCTCTCACCCTCAAAAATTGTTTTACGCAATACTTGAACGACCCCAAAAGCACAATGAATTCAAAATATTTTTTACACTTTTTACGTGACTCGAAACTTATTTTAGATGACTAGTTTGTTTTTACATATAAATATTTCCGTCTCACTTACTCTTTACGAGAATTATGCTAGTGTGAGTATTATTGTCAGTAGGGGACGTTCGTAAAATACGTCACGCAAAATTTCCCCTTGTTTGTCCCCTTCGCTCCTCATTACGCTATATTACATGTTTTAGTACCCCCTAACAATATTATGTCACAAATTTCAATATCTTGCAATATTTCTTGCTTGCAATAATATATTTTTGATAAATGAATAGATGATATTTACAACTAACCTTTACCTGCGGATTCGCTGGCGTTTATATTTAGTTTTTTCCACTATTTTAAACAAAATTTTGAAGAGATGATAGCTCAGTGGTAGTGTGTACGGACTCTGCGTCAAGGGACGCGAGTTTGAATCCACCTACAATGAGCTTGAGCTTTCGGCGGAAGAAAACATCGTAAGGATACCATAGCATAGTGGTAGGGTTTTTTCTAATTCCCGCCTGGTTAGCTACCACCCACAAGTTGAACATCTGCTACCAAATATTAATAGGTATGTTCCGGCAGTTGCACTTGAGAGTCAGTTCCTGTACTGGTTTAGCGTGTCTAGCGATTTGGGCTGTATCGTTACTTTAGATCAGATGACATTATGGCCATAATGTTAAAACTTAAATAACAAACTTAAAGAAAAAAAATCAAATTGGAAGACGTAACAAGAAGTTTAATACAAAGTGTATCCCTCTCTTTACCACACTTCCAATAAGTTTTTCGCGAGAAAAAACAGTCTATCACCGTCTCCAGGTTTCCATCTATTACTATACCAAAGTTCATCTAATTCAATTTAGTAGTTTAGGCGTGTAAGCGTAACAAACAAACAAACTCACTTTTGCATTTATAATATTAGTAAGATAACATCTAAAAGTTACAAAATTGTTTTATAGGCTGCGAACGGAGTGTTTTCTTAGACCCCCTGACCCCTATGTCACAATAAGCGACGCCCCCTCCCCTCCCATAAGTGCGAACGTATTTTATTGAACGGCCCCATAACTGTTATTACAAAAATCCACTACAACAACAATACTGTTGAACGTTTTAAAATCATGACAGAATTAGTTCAAAGTTTACCCGTCTAGTGAATACGTAGTAGTTATTGAATCAACCTAATGATTCACAATAACATATTAAATGCGACCACAAGCGCACACCCGTTCTATTCTAGAAAAAAAAATCGATGCAGGTGAGGTCATAAATTATGTTTTGCATAGTAAAGTGCAAATGCAAGCAGTATACTAATGACAATACACCGGTCAGAAAGAATAACGCACGCGCAGCGTATAACGTTCTCAACTATATTAATTTTATAAAGGAAAAAGTTTGTTTGTTTGAGAGCGCTAATCTTAAGGAATCTATATATCGGATTTCATAAAACATTTTTTATATTTGAACAATAACTGAAGCATGCTTTAGACTAGTTGAAATCACGCTATCTCCTTTTAGCTTTTAGCTCAGTGGTAGTGTGTACGACTTCGCGTCAAGGGACGTGAGTTCGAATCCAAGCACCTACAATGAGCTTGAGCTTCCGGTGAAGGAAAACATCGTGAGGAAACCATAGCATGGTGGTAGCGCTTTTTCTAATGCCTGCCTGGGTAGCTACCACCCTCAAGTTGTAAACCTGCTGCCAAATACCAATAGGTGTGTTCCGGCAGCTGCACTTGAGAGCCAGTTCCTCCACAGGTTTAGCTTGTCTACCTACTTGGGCCGTATCGTCACTTAAGATCAGGTGAGATTATGGCCATAAAGCTAAAACCTTAAGTATAAAAAAAACTCCAATACGAGTCAAGCAGTATTGAAAACAGTTACAAATACAGGCAAAATTGATTCATAAATTTTTAGTTCGATGCGAAGTCGCGGACGAAGCTAGTTCGATATATAAAACACAAAAAGAGCGCTTCTTTGTTTTAAGGCAATAGCAATGTAACGATGAACACGTTGAAGAATAGGTATTATAAATTGTTATTATTAATTTCTTTTACGTGAATGTCAAGTGAAAGAAGTCTTTTTTATAATCTCCAAGTTCAAAGAACGGGCTAGTTTCTGTGGAAAGTCGACATACACGTTTCTATCTATAGTTATAAAGTCATTTGTGCAAAATAATCTAAATAAATTACATAAAATGCCACCAATATCACGTCATCACATAACGTCAAATACCGTAAAAAAGTGCTGATATTACACTTTACTCGAAATTTGCTTATGCCATTAGCCGCTGACAGTTTAACTACATTGCAACGTTACAGTGTTTATAAAATAGCGGGCCCTATGTCGCGCCCACGCGCGTAAAAATGACAAATTTCTTGTCTAGTGTAAAATAGATTTCACTGCCTTCGATTGAGACGAATTTACGATTTTCGAGGAATCACAGAAACACCATAAAGTATTAAAACGCATCATGTAATATGTAACATTCATAAGGCCTCGAGAAAACAAACATACGCTTTTATATATACACAATCGAACATCTTAATACTAAAAACGTTGTTTAAACGAATAACTTTCACATAAAGCTCTCGTCTGTCACTCACTTGCAATGTTCGATACGGACGAAATATAAATCGCTGTGGAGTGTAGAAGTAAGGAGTACCTCTAATGAGTTCTTATTTTTTGTATTTGGCAACTCAGTCCTATTTACAGTCTATAACTGCCATTTTCAAGACATAAAATGTGGCCATTTTGGCCAGATATACGATCTTGCAACAAGATGGCGACTCTCTTGTTGAAGCTCTCTTGGGAGTTTTTGTGGCAACTAATATGTCATGTTCCCAATGATTATTCATAATTCACTTCTTTACCTATACTCTTCAGCTACACTATATCACGTAAAATATCACCTATATTACACAATATAGGGTCAAAATAACCATGTATATGAATTAAAATTAAAATCACAACATGACAGATTAAGATCCCGCCAAAAACTCGCTCAAATTAGTTTTTATAGTTAAAAGGTGTCCACCAAAATGTTCGGTTTGACCAACGTATCTTGACCGCTCTGAAGTTAGGCTTAGTAAACAATGATCAAGTTTTTAGTTGTATTGTGGAGTTTTATGCAAACAGCGTTTTTTCATATTCTTTCTAATTACCAATATGATGTTTATGCGGTTATTCTTTGTATTGCATTAACAATTTTTCAAGTGAAAACTTCTATAGTAAGGTTTGCATAGAGAGTAACTTTATGTAAGTTGTCATTGACATGGTCACGTGAAGTGTTAACGTTCCCACTGTATCAGTTCCTATTAGTATACAATTATTGCTCCGCAAACAATTTTGATTTACAAGTTTTAACTTAAGATCAAATAATCAATTTGGATATTCAAAAATAACAACTTTTTGTTTATAGTTTATGTTATAACTTCTAGCGGCAGTCCTACTGACTGCTTTGATTTTTTTTAGAGTAACACCAACGCCACAATGTTTTCAATTATATGGACACTCTCTATGAATTAAGATATTTCTCTTAACTTCTACACTTCACGACAAATATACCTAAGCAATAACTAAACTGCGCTAATATAACGTTATAGGGACGAGCAATCGTTATTTCGCTATTAAACTATAAAAACGTTATACGCTATTTGGATAAATAATAGTGACTAAAAATCGCTTTTCTTTGTAACGAATAATTTAAGCGAATACAAAAAGGTGCTATCTTGCTACAAAATTATATAGATGGCGTTGATAAATAACAGTACAAAAGAATTGTATGTAATTCGTGATTTTAAAAATAGTAGGAATACGTAATAACTTGATTTTTGTTTTATTTTATTAATTATTTTTATTTACACAAAGGTTTCGTGAACCCGTTTAACATTGTTCTATCGTAAAGGAATTTCACTAAGCTACGGTACTAATATTTCTAAAATTTACATGAACGAAGAAATGACGAGTTTCACGTTGAATAATTTACAAAGTCTTATAGACGCGAAAACTCCAACGTAACAACATTCAAAAGTGTTAAAAAAAACACACACATCCTTCAAATAAATAACTTTACAAGAAGCACTAGAGTGCGTCCGATAACGAGGTGCAAAATAAAACCGCTGATTTAAGATTGCTGCCTGCAGTGACGGATTTACACTTTCGCCGCTCGTAGACTAAACAAATTCTGCTGACCCTACCCACCTCTACAATGAGAGTCCACACAGTACTACGTAAATTGTAGAAAAAAAAAATTGATATACCTGGGACTTGGATTCAAAGTGGTGAACCATATTCTCTAGAAACAATTTGGTAAGTTTGAATCATTTCAGTTTCTAAAAAACAAATACAGATATACCCCAAATTTCCCGCCTCTAAAATCTGCCGCCCTAGGCTCCAGCCTACTCGGCCTACTGGTAAATCCACCAATGGCTGCTTGGTACATTTTCAAGTTTGGAGAACTGTATATATGAACAAATATATATTATTTTTATTGCTCAGAGTACTACCATATCTATAGCACCGAATGTTCAAATAAGTTCAAGCAGAGCCCTTTAGAAATTTGAATATAGTGTATAATACAATATAAATTTTTGCCAACCGAAAGGACTGATATGTAAAATTTTGTCTTTGTTGGTAAAATTTACCATATCAATTCTTACAACCAAACCAACCCTCTTGTTTTAACACCTCGGGTATATGCTCAGCTCGCCCTGTCCTAGAGCGGGCACGGCAGTATTATATACTAACATTTACCCGTGGCTTCGTTCACGTTAATATTGATTTGTCAGTTCGGATGAGGCAATAAAAAGTGTAATACGGAGTTTCTTTACCTCACTTTACCCCACTTCTAATAATTTTCACAAGAAAAACTAACCGTCTCCACGGTACCGTCAATCTCTATACCAAAATTGATCAAAATTGATTCAGCGGCTTAGGCGTGAATGCGTAACAAACAAACTCACTTTCGCTTTTATAATATTAGTAAGGATAGAACGCATATACTGTTGTTGTCCAGTCGATGCTATTTGAAAATCACACAATATCATGCACGCGAAAGTAAAGAATGTTCTGAAAAGGGATACGAGGATAAATTAAATTGTGTACAAGATGTATACAATGTACGGCTCTATTTCTCCTTCTAATTTATATATTTCTTCTCTCTTCTGTCACGTGATTTCACTGATGTGTTATTTCACTACCAATTCTCGTGAATTATGAAATCGACCCCCGAATAATTTTACTTAAAAATACTAGTGTTCTCTCCCAATCATCTTAAATAGCGATAATAGTAATAATGTTTTTTTTTTATTATTCTAAACTGTTTAAGATTTAAAGCTGTCAAATGTTTTCCATTTTTATACATCAACATTTACTATACCTTTCGGGATAAAGGTAAACTTATTATCGAGACGTCGAATGATATCTAATTCCTACATACACATGTAGATACTAACACATACATTGTAACGTCCCAACATATCGAGGGTATTTACTTTTGCTCCAAATAATTAATATAATAAAAGTAATTATATATTAGTAAACATTGTTAGGTTATAAACATCGAATTGAAAAACATTTTTTTTTATTCCATTTATCTTCTATATAAGGAAAATGCAAAGGTACTTAGACCATACAGCCAAGCCAGACGTAATTTCATACGTGACAAAAATAAAACAAAGCCAGTTTTTTTTTAATTACTAGTGTAGTAACTGGTATTTTACGCACAACATCCAATAACTTTTGAATCTTTAACCAGCGCTGTGGCGAGTTAACGTCCTTGTTAAAACTGTCAAACCGTTGTAACTAAAAATGCTTTTATTTATGTAATGTTTCGAGCAATTATTTATAATAGGTACACTATATTTGTGCACAATAAATAATTGTTATTATATGAAAAGCCACCATTATTATAAAACCAACATATAGTAGATAAAGATCACATTGTAAATTCGAAAACGATAACGAAATAGGATTGAGTTGCCAGTTCGAAAAATCAATAAATTCTATTTTGCACCTCGTAATAGCGATCAAATCGCATCACGAACTAACTTAACAATATTTACACGGGTGAGCCGAGATAAAAATGTATGTTTATATTAAATATCTTTACACTATCTTACCTATACAATATGAATCTCATTTATCTAAGTCTATATCGATCGTATATCGAAATGGAATTCTCTTCGGAACCATATACCTTAATTTGAATTAACCGGGTGAGTGGATAATTACCAAAGTGTCTATCATCATTTAGGTATTCGATTCGATGAATTTGTCCGCCTCGCCCTTTAGTGGGACAAAATTTATATGTGACGTGCATTTGGTGGTTCCCGCTGTCCACTTTCCTTTAGAATACTAAACTAAGTAATATAATTTAATACATCAACTGATATAAACACTTTAGCAATAACATCTAAACCGAATTGGATTTGTTTCTCCTTTGAATATGATTGAAACTTTTCCTACTGTATTTTCAGACTATATTTAAGATTTATGATGTCTATGTTACCAATAAGCTAGATTGATCACCTATACGGAACCTACGGGATAATGTGGCATACAATTTTTCACGAATACGTCTGTAGTACCGTTCTAGGTTAATGGGAGAATTCATCCAATCACCCGAGTAATACTTATAATTTTTGCTAATAACAACTCGTAGTGACATTCGGTTTACGAATGAAGAGCGTTCAACGTAAGCGCACGTTCAGTCGAGATCACCGGTAGAGCTGCACTAGTCCAGCGCGTCCGGTCGGTCCGGTCGGTCCCGGCGCCGGCGCGGGTCCCGGGGCGGTCGCGCCGGCCGCGCCCACGTGTTCACGCAGCCGTCCGCGCACGCCGTCACCAGGTACTCCGCGCGGAACAGCAGCGCCGTCAGCCGCTCGTGCGCCACCTTCTTGCACACCAGCGGCTCCAGCACCGGGCACTCGTCGAACCGCGGGCACGAGCCCGTCCCGATCAGCCGCACCGGGTCCAGCGACTCGCTCGCCCGCCCTCCCCCTCCGCCCCCGACCCCGCCACGCGACAGGCTCAAGTTCCGCCGGTTGTCCGCGCGCCGCTCCCCGAACGAGAACCCCGCCAGCCGCTGCGTCAGCGAGTTCGCGCCGGAACCGTCCTCCTTCACTCTCCCGATTGTTATATTGAGAGTCGCGACACTGTTCGGCTTCGGTTTCGCGCCGGACGGCTCCCCGGCGACGGCGGTCACGGCCCCGAGCTTCGTCGGCCTCGTGGGCTTCGCGCCGGGCACGCCGTTCGGCGCGAACGTCTGCGTGTCGTTGGGCGAGAGGTGCGCGGAGGCGCGGGCGCGGGCGGGCGGCCGCAGCACGTCGTCCGTGAGGTCCCACAGGCACAGCTGCGTGTCCTGCGAGACGCTGCCGAGCCGGTAGCAGTGCGCGTCCGCGCGGCGCCGCTCGTCCTCGCCGTCGTCGCCGTCGCCGTCGCCGTCGCCGAAGCTGACGACGTAGGGGTCGAAGGCGACGACGGAGACCCAGGAGCGGTGGCCCTGCCCGCGGGCGACGACGCGACGCTCGGCGAAGGACCAGACGGTGACGAGGTCGTCCTCGCCGCCGACGACGACGTACCTGCCGTCGGGCGCCCAGCAGACGCAGAGGAAGCCGCCGAAGTAGGAGCGCGCGCGGCCGACGAGCTCCATGGTGTCGTAGTGGAAGACGCGCAGGAAGCCGTCCTGCGAGACGAGCGCGAGGTTGGCGCCGCAGGGGGAGAAGGCGAACTCGTTGATGCAGCTGGGTTCGGCGCCGACGAGCCACCGGTAGAGCGGGTTGCGCGTGGACTTGGTGCGGCACGTGTGGATGGAGTAGCCGTCGCCCTGCTTGAACAGCTGGTAGAGGGGCGCGGTGGTGCCGCAGCCCAGCTCCTCGTTGTACACGTACAGTTGCCCGGACGCGTGCGATGCTATAAAAAGGTTGCTGGACCCCGGCACCCATTTGATGCAAGTTACTCGCGTTTTGTCGATCAACCTCTGTGGGAGTTTTAATTCTATCTATACAAACGCTAGGTAACAATTTGTTGACTAAGAATTGTCAACATTATAAAAATAAGTTGAAACGACATCTAATCTTATTTTTCTGTCCCAGACAGATTACATCGCAAGAGCCTAGTGGCAATCTACTGCATAAACAATTACATCAATTTTACAGCAAAATAGTAACAGTATTGTATCCGATCCTCGTGATACACACTTACGGGATTCATAAAAAATAATAACTAAACAATATGTCAATATCTAATTCCAAAAGATCCCCTAATTCTGAATAATCACTGTCAAAGACTCATAAAATGAAACCTAGACGCAAGATTATATTATCATTTATACACTTACCTCTTCATTGTACAATTTACTTAATTCTTTCTTAATCGGATCTATAAGTTGAATTTGGCCCGTTGAAAATCCTATAACTAAAGACACACTGTCCGGTGTCATCGTGACAGTGTTAAAATCGTGGCATGTAGGGTTCGTGCCTTTGTACATCTTCTTGTCGACTGGTTTCGTGAGATCTGCTGCCTGGAAACGAAAACAAAAACTTGAGACAAGAATTATAACACAAAATAGATACACAAATGTGACTGGCCAACCTACCTACCTTCACCTTTAATATATTTTATGAAAATAAAAAAATAAATTAAAAAAAAACTAACATATAGTCTTTGAATAATACATTTATTTAAGTCTTTCAATAATTGTATACGATTAGATTGCGACCACAATAAAATTGACATGGCACCTGTAGTGTAACACGCTTAGGCTTATCGAGTTCCGGGATCAGCCAATATATCTAGCAAACATAGCCTAGCAGGGACAGCACAGATCTGTACCCGACTGGGTCCCGTTTACTATACTCCAGACAAATATATTATAGCGACTCTGATTGATCTCATTTCGGGATCAGCCCGGGTACATTTTTTACAGTTTATAGCAAGGGTTCCCGATCTCTTTTCGTTCGCGGTGCACATACATATTTACTACTTAATCTTTTCGCCCTAACTTATCTAACTGGTCGAAATAGGTAGGTGCAGTGTTATTAGTTAGGTAGATAGTCATAAAAATTAATACATCCGCATTATGAATCTAAACTGTTTATTTATATGAATACATTTATGAACAGTTTCTAAGAATGCATTGTAGCCGTGAACACTTAAGTTGAGATAAGGGAAAAGGTAAAGAGAATCTCTACGATGCACAAGGGCGCCGCGGCGCATACTTTAGGAACCCCTGGTTTATAGGTTTAGCATTATGTCCACACTCTCACCTAATGTTAAGTGACATACAGCCCAATACAGTGTACACGCTAAACCTAGTGTAGGTGCTGGCTCTCAAGTGCAACTGCCGGAACTGACCTATAATAGATACTTGGCAGCAGATTTTCAACTTCATTTAGCTACCCAGGCGGACATTATCAAAAGCCCTACCACCATACAAAACTTACTAAACTATTAAGGGTCCGTCGTTAATTTAGACTGTGCTATGCTTACCATCAGGTAGAGTGCCGTAACCTTAACGTGCTAAAAAAATCAATGTATTTATAGTAGTTAATACCGAATACATATACAGCTACGAGAAAAATCAACAATATTATTAAGATCGTTTGTTTATTCACAATACAGAGCTTAGTGTCACACATAAAATAAACGTGCATATTGAGTGGGTGGTGTACGATTGCGGTCTGATTGACGAGGAAACATTGATCATAATCTTCTGTCCTAATTCGCGCTAATCATTGAAGACTTTACTTCTCCAGGAGATTTCACGTTCCGTCTGTATGAAACCTGTGAAGGAGGCTGTCTGTAAGCGAGGCTTTACTGCTTTCATTGCCCTTCTGTATAATCTTTTTATGTAAAAATCCTGTCAATAAGTTCGTACATGCTAGTTTAATGGTTCCTGTGTGCTTTACACATGAATCTACTTGTGTCCTTACGACTGTCTTCCATTTTGATTTAGAAGTTGGTGGCACGAGTGAATTCAAATTATGTCAAGGTTCAGCTTATTACCGGTTTTATTACCATTGTCTGAATTATCGTAGACCTGCATAACATTGTTAGAGAATTGAGGGATATCCATAGGGGCCATACAAACAAATAAAAAACAGAGCGTGGTCACTCGCGGTTGTTATTTAACAGGTGCTTTGGCTGCACGGTTTAAGTACCTTTGCCTTTTCCTTAAAAAGGTAACAAGTGCAGCCAAAATTAAAAAAATGTCGTTTCACTGACTTGAGAAAAACAATTGTTGACAAAATTGTGTTAATGAATTCTATGTTATGCATTATTGGTCGCATTTTGCGTACAGTTTGATTATTTAGATAAGTGAAGTAAATTATAAAAAGTAACTTGAAACGAGGTTTAATACTAGTCACAAAGTTGGTTTTGGCACTTGGCAGCTTTAACAGCTTATCAAAGCGTTGTATGAAACTTAAAAAGTTTGGAAAATCAAAAAATGCACGCCTTGTAATCTAATTTTATTTCTTACTATAATAACAATTAAACCACATCGAATAAGACCGTGAAAAGTGATAGGGTTCTATTCCTAATTATACTGAAGCGTAAGAAGAAAAAAAAAGACTCGATTAGTAAAATATTTCGGTCGCAATCGTGATAACATACAGGATCCGCACATACAGACACGCAAACGTCCAAGACAGAACTTTGTAAAGTTTTTTAACTAGTTTAAATAACAAAAATGGCATCAAAAATATCATAAGTGTTAAAAATAGTTGTTTTCTTGCTATGGGTGTGTATATATTATTTTACAAGTGCAATATATGATTAATGGACACATTTTAAGATTGAAAAATCAGTTGTTTTGCGTGACGTGACAGTAGTACCCACCGCAACGCTTCGCTTATGAGGCAATATTGCAATATTCAAAATTATCTAGTATTCTGTGCCATTTATATAATCTATATAATATTATAAATCGAAAAAGTTTGTTTCAACGCGCTAATCTCAGGAACTACCAGTCGTATTTCGAAAATTTATTTTTGTATCTAATAAAGCAATTATTAAGGAAGGTTTTGGGCTATTGAATAAAGTTACAACAAACGGGCAAAAACTATAATTATTTTTTAGATCTACACCAATATAGGCGCAATCATAGCTTTATAAACAAATTGCCACGCACTAAAAGAAGTGTGGGGTTTTTCCTGCTCTGGCAACACGGGATTTAGAAATGTCGCCGACATGCATTTTAGTAGGTAGTGTTGGGTGATTAGCACATAATGAATCACCACACTCTCACGCCTTGGCCTAAGACCAGGTAATGCAATTACACGTTGTGATCAGGAAGTCGGTAAAGATTGAATTTTGAATACCTTGTTAATAAATAAAGGTCCTAACATTTAATTAATTGATAAACCCCGTTTTCTTTTTGAACGAAGTTCCTTATGAGGCGTCGGCAAAACGAAACAGGCAAAAAAGGTCCGTAACGTTAGCATAAGATTTTTACGTATAGTCTGTATGATTTCTATACAGTGTCTAATGTTTAGTCTACGTGATAACTGTCATCTGTATAAATAAAATTGAAGTGTCTGTTTGTAATATTGAAATAACCTTTTTTACTACATGCATATGAATATATACGGTACATACACCAAAATAACATTTTTTTTAATTTTTGACTGTCTGTCAGTCTAATTGTTCAAATCAGATTTTATTTTTAGAAAAATAAAGTAATGTTGCAACGTCCAAGTACTGTCCAGTTCCGCGCGCAGCTCACGCGCATGCCACTGGGCCGTCACGTCGGGCGCCTCCCACCAACGAATTAATATTAGTTAAATATATTCATAGTTAAGACAGGACAAAGTCTGTCGGATCAGCTAGTTATTATATATTTTTATAAATCGTCGTAAATAAAATATGGCTGTTAAGATAATTTTGTAAAGTTGTTTTTTTATCAATAAAAAAATCATAATAAAAATCTATACCCAAATAATTATTTCCTTTATACATCAAATAGAACTTGAAATTAATATTTTTATAATAAGGAAGTTCATTCCTATCTGGTGTCCCACAAACACCACTTGGCTTTTTTATAATAAAACAATATGTTCATAGGTTTTCTATTTTGGTTCAAACATTAAGAGAAAAATCGGAAATAAGAAAAAATAAAGAATTATGTTGACACAAACTAAGATCTACATTTTTTTTTTTAATATATTAAATGAGGCTTCAGTATATCTGTCTAACCAGCCTCAATTATCATTATCATCATCAGCAAACTATTTACATGTATTTAAAAACGTTATGTTTACATATGAAGATAAAAAATTAAAATTCTTCAGACTGGATACAAAACTTCACTAACTTACTTTAGATTTTTTCCAGTATTATAAAATTACTCGCGTCATAGGATATGTCACATCAGAAATGCTGCAGCCAGTATGGTTTTATCATATTTATTCAGCACTATCTGAACCGACAGATGGTGTCCTGTCTTAACTATGAATATTGGTAGTGCGATATAGTGACAGGTTTGTAAAATTAATATTGTCGTTAAGATTTCTTAATTTTTCTATTGTTCCGCTCAACTTCCTTAATTTTTTCTTTCATAAGAACCTTCTGACAATAATTAACACAACAAAAAAAGAATTAGCGAAATTGTTCCATCCATTCACACGTGATGACCAAGGAAAATAGGGGCTCATTTTTATATAAATAGATAATAAACACAGGCCACATTGTCTTATAGGCTAACTACACTTCTGCCACGGCCTTGGCATCAACAGGGGCTTACATTCAGGTTACACTATTCTGATAAGCAATTAACTATTGGATTTAACAAACTATTGGATTCAATTAACAAATAAATATTGCATAGAAAGTAAGGAAAAATTCTATGCATATGTCTAATATACAAACATAAAAATGTATTGGTTATGTATATTGTTTTTCGTGATCTCGATTTTGTTTGAATAGAGTTCCATTTTTGGTTTAGTTAAGTCTTCAATTCATAATAATTCATACTTAAACTTTAAATGTGCATTATCCTTATCCTTAATAATATTATAAATGCGAAAGTGAGTTTGTTAAGCTTTCACATCTAAACCACTGAACTAATTGTGATGAATTTTGTTATAGAGATAGATGGGAACCTAGAGATGGTAATAGGCTACTTTTTGTGGAAAAAAATATATTAGAAGTTGGGTAAAGAGATGGATAAACTTTATAGGAAACTTTTTATTGCATCATCAATATGTTTGACAGAATCAATATTAACGCAAATGAAGTTGCAGGTAAAAACTACGTATTTAATAAATAAATCTGAATTTAATCTTCAATATATTGAATATGTTGATATATATCACAGTAATCATGTCATTATTATTCATGTAATTTAATTGTTATGTTATGTTGTTTGGTTCCTAACAAATTCATGAATTGATTACTTTTATGAGTTCATGTTTCTATCTTGTGTTATTATGATCTATATTTATTGTTATTATTTATATGTGGTTATTAAGTATTTAAACGGTGCTACATTTCCCAGTATATTTTAAAATTTTAATATTTAAACTATGTTACAGTGCTTGTTGAAATGGCTTTTAAAGGCCAATATGCGGACAGTTTATTAATATAGTTTTTTTTAATCATATGCAGTTTATTGGCCACTAACTATCCAAAGCAAATAAAAAAAACGACTTTCAAAATTAGAGGTATAATGGCCTCATAAGTGGAATAGCCTAACGCCTCTTTTTAATATAAATCCGGTTCTGATCAAACCAGATGACTGATAAAGAAACACCTATTGAATATTTAAAATTATCTCTCTAATACAAATATTCTTCAATTACATAATAACTACAAAAAATAATCTGAAATTGCTTATTGTAAAGTATATATGACGTAATCTTATCAATAATCAAAATTTGTTTCAGAATGTCACTTGACAATTTTAGTTTATAGAAGTTGTTAAAAGTATACCGTATTCATGTACAATTTTTTTATTCAACTAATCCAGTACAGTATCATAGTACAGTAAAATATTAATTCATATTTATACTTTACTAGGTGTGTCCACGACTCTGTTCGTGTCAAACTAACACTTTATACAATTGTTTTTATTTAAAAAAAAAAGTTATATAGTCTATGTTTACTCAGGGCTAAAGTAGCATTCTAATAGTGAAAGAACTGTTGGATTCGGTCCATTAGTTATTGTGTTTATTCATTACAAATAAAAATACAAATGTTGCATCTTTATAATATTAGTATATATTATATATAGCTGTTCCAGTGACTTATTATTAATTAGTTTTGCCTGTTTTTGAACTCTTTCTTAATAAAACTTTGGTCCTCTTGTTTGTTGTTTGTATTGTGATTTCAAACAGCTTAAAGCTTTCCTCAACTATTGTTCTATCAAATACAAGGAGAATTTCTCAAATCTGACTGATTGTTAAGATTACTGCTTTCAAACAAACCTTTCCGCTTTATAATATTAATATAGATTATTACATCATTTATACTTCTGGTTCTCCAGATAATGAAAACTGAACCAACAGTGGTCTGCAAAATATGAACTGATAAAAAAAATACAGTAAAAAAGATTAATCTCATTGCATAACAGTAAACTTGCCTAGAAATTTTTACTTCACTAGCTATATTTACAAGTTGTTTGTGTGCAACTAAAATTTTATTTCAACCTTTTTAGCCACCTTCAAAACTTTTTCAATACAACTTTGCACCTATTGGTAGTATGGTGATGTTAAATAGCCTTCCTCAACAATTACTCTTTCAAATACAAAAATAATATTTGAAATCCAACTGACAGTTCCTAAGATTAGCGCTTTCAAACAAATAAACTTTTCTCTTCTATAATATTAATATAGGTAAATCCCTAGGGGTCATTCATAGTTGCACCTTGTACAATATTAATGAAAAATGTTACAGAATATATTAAAAAAATATATATTACAGTTTATTATGAATATTATAGTCATTACATTTTTATTGACCATAGAAAAAACTTGAAAAATACAAAGTGGTTTAAAAATATATATGAAAATATTGTTTATTGTAGTTGTTGAATAGAAACATTACAAGTTTTTTTTATCTTTAACTACTTAATAGATTTAGCCCAAGACCATGAACACACTAAACCTACTGGAGGGACAAGGTTTCAAGTGCAACAGCCAGAACAACTTGTAGGTATTTGGTGGCAGATTCTCAACTTGAGGGTGCTAGTTAGCTGGGTGGCTTAAAAAATATTTTATCACCATAAAGAAATAAAAAAAAAAACTAACAATTGACAAAATTGTTATTTTATGTTTTCAACATTAGTTTGGATGATCAAGTCATTATTTTTGTAAAATATTAATATTGTTACACTTATGGTAAAAATGGTAAAACCCTACACATATTCATGTGTTAGAGCTGGTCCTTCTTTAGTTTTAATAACTGCTATACACAGATACAGCTTGTGACTTAGGATATAGAGGATAATCTCAAAAACTACTGATCTGGTGCCATCACTAATCACTAATTGGAAATTACATTACAGTGTGTCTAAGTGATATAGGTTATGTTTATTAAATTTTACAATGCATTAATAGAAAATTAAGTCAATTAGTTCTAATTAAAGTACCATGTCAACTTAATAATTTCAAGTTAAATCCTTCTTACCAGAATATTTATAAAAGCCCTCACTAACAATACATACCAAATAACCTAATTTTTCTTATCAACATAATCTACAGTTAATTCATTTCATTATCTCTAGAATACAATGTATAAAGTAACGAAATGGTTTTATAATCGACATACCTTCTTAACTCCTCTATATACATAAACATACAGTTCTTTGCCATGGTTAAAGCATATTCTGTCGTCGGAGCCCTGTCCGTCGGAATTGGGAGTTCCGCCACCCGGGGCCGGCGGTAGTGACACCAGCGATACGCGCACATGGCTCGAACCGGAACCACTTGTGTAGCCCACACGGTTAGGACGCGAGTACTCTGACAAAGTCATTAGACGATAAGTCCCTTCGCGCGTCACGAACTGGGTCTTCACTTCGTCCTTCCCTCCAGAGTCCGACTGCCCGGCCATATTAACATATTATCCTGTTATTATTTATCGAATTAGCCGCAAGAGAAGCCCCGAATACACCTGACAACTCATTTCAAGTTTCGCACGGATTTCAGGAGTTTATACACAACAATCATCACTAGAGAGCGCACAGCTGTGAAGTTGTTTTATCACACTACCGGGCCGCAAGGACTCTAATTGACGTTTTCAATTGGAAAACGTTGAAATATACAAAATTGTGTATTCAACTAAAAAGTCAGAAGTCAGCACAGAGGATGTCAGAAAAGACAACATCGACAACATGACGGTTTGTTGTTTATGTCACGTTTGCGCTTTTTAATTTTAATAGGCAAGGCAAGGTAATACTTAAAATACTTGATTGAATATAGACTTAGGATTATAAGCGGATCAATGTAAATTGTAGTACTTAATAAAAAAAAAATCTTAGTTCTACATTAACTGAATAACTCACAGTAAATGGTGGTATAGATCTCTACTACTTTGCTCTATTGCTATACATTTACACATCCTAGAACGAGATGCGCTTAAGCGTGTCACTATGATCTGTTACATCTGGAGCTTAGTGCAAGAATTAGTATCATTATCTTGTGTATGTTTGTATCCTAACAATGTTTTATGAGTAGTTCACATGTATTATGTTTTTAGATCCAGTCTGGGCACCGTTAAAAAAAAAGATTGAAGCAATTGTCTATGATTCTATCCACGTGACATTGGCGAAATCATATGCGCATACATATTCTGCTATTATAAAAGAAGAAGAATAAAGAAAGGCGCCGTTATGATGATTTACCAGCTACCAAAACATTGAATATCAAACTTAATATTTTTCGAATGAAACAATACAAATTAAAATTTAAGATTTATTAAAACATTGTACATATACAAATACTTTCTGTTCTAATAGCATTACTTTTTCACCTCACCTTCTGGTTTAAGTATTGGGTCTTTATTTTTTTCAATGTGTATTTCACTCTTGCCATCTTTCCCATCCAGAAACTTATCCCACTTATCAATCCTTTTATTGATATCTGCATCAGTCTCAGCAATTCTGTATTTAGTTCTTCCATCCCATATTTCAGCTGTGATCTGCCTCTTACCAAACCATCTACCGTTTATCAGTTCTACAACTGCATCGGCTTGTTCAGGTTCCTTCATAATAATCTGGGCCACACCTTCAGGATGCTTATCATAGATAACTACTTTACGTACTTCACCACACTTAGTACATTCCTCCCTTAAGTCCTGTTGATAGTCCAGAATCAGTTGAACCTCTTCATCAAAGTCACTTGGACTGAATAAATTTTTAACAATAACAACTTTCTCATGTTTCGCTCGCTCTCCAATGAATTTCTCAGGTCTCCAATCAAACAACTTCTGTTGCATCTTTTTGATCTTTTCTAATTCCTTTTTTTTCTTTTTCTTAGGTTTCAGAGCTGGATTATACTCTCCTTTCTGTTGGAAATGTGCCCTCTCCACTTTTATAGTGTTGCCTTTATAATTGCTACCATCTAGTAACTTCAGTGCCAAGTCTACAGATTCTATTTTTATGTAAGTACACAGGGCATCACCTTTGAAACAGTCACGCTCTTTGTCCATGTATAATCTTACTTTCATTTTTTGAGACTTTGGGTCTCGTTCCACGAGACCACACTTCTGCATTAAATTAACAAACTCCTCTTCATCAATTTCCAGCGGTAAGTTAGATACATATACCTTTGTATTTTTTTCATCAGACTGTTCAAACCATTGTGGTTCGGCTTTTCGTTTGGGACCAGCGGTGTCTACACTTTTTGTTTCCTCTTTTATCTCTGCTTCCAACTTCTTGTCATCTGTTTTATTGTCAATGAAGCCATATGACATTTGATAGTAAGCTAAAAATTCATCATCTACCTTGGGAATCCAAGCTTTTTTATCAACATCCCAGAAATACTTGGACCCGTCTGATTCTGTATAAATATGAGTATCATCTTCGTAACTGTATACTCTATCAGGAGTTTCAATTGTTTTTGTGTCCCACGAGTTACTTGTTTTATTCCAAGTATACTTCTGACCTGTTGAAGGGTCTGTATATATAGCCTCACTGTCTTCATATGTGATGTATGGAGCATATTCACCCCAAGATGTCTCAGAATCACCACTCTTATCTATCGTTTTCTCTGCTTCATAATCTTTAGAGTTTTTTATATTAATATTTTTAGAAGGTACCTTGCTATCTTGTGTAGATTCCGAAGTTATTACTTTATCATCCGCTGGAGCACTCGATTTCTCTACTATACTAGGTTTTTCATTTCTATTATTACAATTAATTTCTACGTCAGATTTTTCTACAGACGTTACGTCTTTAATAGAGTCCGTAGTCTCAGTAGCGTTTCGGGAGTCATCTTCCTTGGCTTGTTGATCTTCTTCAGATAATTTTTGAACTGTTTCCTCAGAGAGTTTAATCACAAACCCTGACCTTGAGTTCGTCTGTTTATGCATTTTATATTATGCTTAAAACACGTTCTACATTGTAATTCAGTAACAATATATGTCTCTTCTATAGTTATTTCTACCACAATAGTAGAAATCACAGCAATAAAGTCAGCGTCGATAAAGGAAACAGAAAATAGGATAAAAATGAAAATTTCCAAAAGCACCTATTATCCACAGATAATATCTATATTTATCTAACTAGAGATTGCCCATCAGTCTTGTCATTGTTAGTTGTGCGAATTACCTTGAAATCCCTATGTCTCAAAGTTGGAATTAACAGATTGTTAATCTTCTAAACAATGGTGTTAATAAAAAGAAATTTCACTAAAAATAAGTCATTTTAATGATTTATTATAATGAAACCGGTATCTTTTAAACACTCATTGTCTATAACCTAACAGGTTCAGAATCACTATATTATGGAAGTGTCTTCTAATACCGACAAGTATAAAGGTATTTCAATTATATTGATTATGTTCATCATAAGTACGTTTCAATACATTAAATTATCGACATATTAACTAGTAATATAAGAAATAATACTAAAATGTAAAAAATCTCTCATTTTCACTGTATAGTTCCGATACCTTACAAAATCTCCGATAAAATTGAAATTTACATTAATTCAAGGAGTTCTCTAGATATTAATAACACTGTTAGAAATACTCTTATTTAGAGATGACCATTTAAACAATTGACTTCAACTTCAATTTATCATAATTGTGTATTATTATTATAAATAATTTAATTAATAAAAAAAATATTATGATGAATGTAATACTTACAATTTTTAATATTATATACTGTAGAGAACATATACTATTTGGTTAAATAAAATATGATTAAAAATAATTGATTACACTGATTTGTAAAAATATTATTTCATTAGCCAAATTTTAAACACTGCTTTGAAATGATTAAATTAAAAATTAAAAGTTAATGTAGTAATAATCTAGAGACAAGTAAATATTATTGGTAACGTCTATATCTAAAACAAAAAAATACTATGTCAAAATTGTCAAATATCAATACATATAACAATTCAATTGGTATTTACTTTGAGAAACTAACTTTTTCTATCTATGTGACGTTGGCAAAATTGTGTGCGCACATGTGGCCATTAATTAAAAAAAGAGAAGAAGAAACTTACTATTTCGTTTTTCTACTGAACATTTTGACAGTATAAAGATATTTCTTTGACTATAAATTTCAAATTTTGACTTGAATATATTTTCTGCGGCTGTAATTATAATGGAAGATTTAACAAACGTATATCTGAGCCCGCTGCCGGATTCGCCGTATGTAAAGCCTTTTAGATTTAATTACACTCAAAACGGCAAGGAAAAGACATGGGATCTATTAGAGGTCCACGATTCCGTAGCTATCATAGTGTTTAACATAACAAGGAAAGTAATGGTTTTCGTTAAACAATTTCGACCGGGTATGTACTTTCGAAACGTGTTTCATAAATTCTTTTAAATTGATCGTGGTGTTCCATATTTATGATAGAAAATTATAGTTTATGGGGTTGTCTATAATATAACCTCGTTTTCGATAAGAAGGAAATAATTTTCAAATATGAACTAAGAAAAAAATAGAAAACTTTAAGTGGGCAATGATTTTTTAGCTCAGTCCAACAATGATGAAGTTTAGTTTAATCATTTATAAAAGCAAAATATACGAATTAAAATTCAATCACAGCTTATATTTTACAGTTATGTTGTCAGATTGAATGGCTAAAATTACATCAAAATCTACATAGTAGTTTACTTCCTCTGAAAACTTAATTTGTATGACCTGTGTTTGTAAATCATTCTATTCATAGTTTAAAAAGTATAATAATATCAATCCGAAATATTAGTTATGTCAAATTTCATATGAATCAATCTATAAGGTTTCAAAATGATTTGCATACAGTGCAACAAACAGACAGACAAACAAAAATGTAAAAATTATTTTTAGCCCCTGAGATAATAAGAAAATTGCCAATTTTAATTTTTATAAATTACCTTGTATTGTTTTCATTTAATTTTTTAATTATATTTTTAAAATAACCTTTTTTAGCAATATACTACAACTGCATCCATCCAGATGACAGGAAAAAGGAACATATAGATACTAATAAGTATCCTGCGTCTTTAGGAATTGCCTTGGAAATGTGTGCAGGTATCATTGACAAGGATAAACCTGTCGATCACATAGCTAAGGAGGAAGTGCTTGAAGAATGCGGTTATGACATTAAAGTTACCGATTTAGAACGAATTATTTCCTATAGGTAAGTCAATTATAGTAATACTTGCTGTGTCTGTGACTCCATTCATGTTGAACTAAAATTTTATGTGATCATTTTCTTAAAAAATATTTCATTAGCCTATGTTACTCAGAGCTAATGTAGCATTCACCTTTAATATAACCACATTTGATGTGTCTGTCACACCAGACCATAAACGTTACATGACGTTTGCTGAATTGTGGTCAGAGACAATAGAAGCAATCAATAAAAACAAAATTATATTGATAATAATCTTAAGAAATATTAAATAATCAATGAGTAAATATACAATAACTTATCATGCACACCATAACTGGATCATGAACACTATATACCAGCTATAACAGCCGCCTTAATGGCATTCAAGGCATATCATGTACTTGGTTCTTGGATATACTCAGCCATCAACAGTTTTGCAATCTGCATAATAGTCTACGTATTCCCTCATTACGTTTCACTAGTTACTACTACTTAGTTACTAAGACTCTGAAGGTAAATTAGTTGATTTAACATTATAAAAAATTTACTTTTCTTCATAGATCAGGAGTCGGTGTCCAGGGTGCATTGCAAACGATGTTCTATGTTGAAGTAACTGATGACATGAAAACGGAATCAGGTTAGAAAGTTAAATACCATTTCTATAGAAATAATCTTTGTTTGATAGTAACCCATTGCAAAAAGAATGTCTATAAAATGGTGGTGTAACTATAGGGTTGCTGAGCTGGCAAAGCGCCATGGGCCTGAGAGGAAATGAGACATTTTTTTGTAGCAAACCCTTAGAATTGCTTAAAATACATATTTATAGGAGATTTAAAAAAAACAACTGATTTGTGATTCTGGTACATGATTGAGTTCTGTACTTGACCAACTGGTAAATAGTTATTAGAGGGACTCGTGAAAGGTCTGCGCAGAGCCAAAATGTGGGGTTGCCGCAGCTTCCGTTCTGTTGTAATTGTCATGGTAAATTTCATGACAAAATTTCTTATATATATCAGTCCCGTTATTTATATTTCTAAAAAGTGCTGCTTGAACTGATATGAACATTCAGTGCTATGGATACAGTATGGTACTTCCCTGGCTGATGAAAATTATATATATATAATCGCTAGACCAGACGTTGATCTGTAGTGTGGTCTACAGGTGGTGGTGTTGACGATGAAATCATAGACATCGTGGAGATGACAATCCCACAAATAGAGCAGATGGTGAACTCGCCTGGACCACTGTCGAGTCCACCGAGCTGTTTGTTCGCTTTGATGTGGTTCCTGCACAACAAGGCAGACAAATTTAGAAAGTAAGTCTCGGGAACACATTCAATTATGTTAACTGTGATTTTAATTCCACAGAGTTATTTGTCTTCTTTTTTTTTCAACCTGGCCAATATCATCCTTGTGCGAAATCATTACTATCAGTTAGAGATGCGACTCGAGTTGAGTTTCGATTAATTTATATTAAGAATTTTTAAATACAATATATTATTTACCTCATTTATGTCATTAATCAACAAAGTGCGTCCAGTTGACTCGGTAACTCGAGTACGAACAAACTCGAGTCAATTTGTTTTTAATCGATTACGAGTTTAACACGACAAATTCACTGGAGTAAAAACGGCTCAAGTCACATAACTAATATTAGTATCAAATGGGTTCAGTGTGTTATGATGATTCAGTATCTCAACAATGAGGTGGCCTCTTTGTCAGCACTTTCCGGGAAGTTTTTGTAACACTTTAGAATTACTTTACCTTTGATAGGAACATTTTCGAAACAGCTCCTATATTACGATATATACGGACAAGGAATTGAATTTTGTGGTTTCATTAAACCACCGTGTAAGTGAAATTTTATTTATGATCGTAAGTGTTTAATTAAAAAAAATTGGGATTTTTTTGGTATTATAAAGTTTTTAATCTTGTCTTAATAATTAGATTATGGGAAATTATAATTGGAAATCAGTGCTACACGGTCAGCTGATGAGAGTCATGCCATACCTTGCCATGCCTCCACACCGCGGCAAGCTGTAACGCGACATGCGATAGTTGGCCAAAAAAAAAATTGTGACGATAGAAAAAAAGTTTCACTTTATTAATTAAACTTATGAGTTAAAATAAAACTAAAAATATGGCATAAAACATTCCGCTCAGAGCTCCTAAATGACAATTTATTCTGTTTGATTAAAAATCTAAGCTTAGGTCAATTTGTATGCTCATTTGTTGGAGATGTGTTTACATTAGAAATTATGTTTGAAATGAAACGCGGCCTATAAAGTCTTGCTTCATTTATTGTTTATGGTCGTGCCAGTGACTTCGTTTGCGTGGAACTAAATCTCGCGCTGTCATTCAGATTACAATAAATTTTGACACAGTTAACCGATTTTAATAAAGACTATATGTTACTCGAGGCTAGGCTTTACGATTTCCTTGGCGATGTTTTATCAGAAACATTGCGCTTTAGCAGTGATGCATGCACAAACAAACACACTGACAATTCTAAAAGTGATTATGTAAATGTGTATTTTACTAATTTTAGGAAAATTAAGTTAGATCCTATAGTAGCTTGCAATATTTTGTTTTCACATAAATAGACCAGACACGTTGAATTTACATTTTTATTATATGTAGGCCGTTTAACATCATACTACCGCCAATAGGGGAAAAGTTGTATCGGAAAAAGATTATTCAATCATTTTAGCTACACGCGAACGAACTCATGGTTATATCTAATATAGATATATTGTGGTTTATATTAAATAGTTAAATGTTTAATGTATGCATATGTGTATACGCAGGTCATATGAAAGAACATGCAGCGACTGTAAGAAATTTGATATCATTGAATAAATAAAACAAATGTATGTACTTTCCTTATATTTTAAATCAATGTAGTAATGTTATTTGCAATAAATTTGCCTTTTGATTTGTACATATTTATTGGGATATAAATATTTTTATTTTGTTGTATACATAGTTTTTGTTGTTAATAAAATTCCAAAGTGTGTAGGTTTATTCGTCTTTTCTTAAATGACAAGACCGATTTTGGTTACAAAAAAATTTAGTTATGTAGATGGTTCATAGCTATAATTTGAGGTGGTAGATGGCGCTTTCGTCGACTTCTTTATTTCCATGTAATCGAGATGAAACTTTTTGCCATTCCGTGGAGTGGGTGGGAACGAGGTGAACTCCAAGCAGCTCGAAACCGAAGAGGGTTGCCATTATTTTATAACATTCCTCATGAAGTAATAGAATTTTATTACTAAAATCGTATGTTAAATTTCGGAAGTGGAGTTCAGGAAAGTTACTATTAATTAGATTTAATTTACAGGAAGAACAAAAGAAGCATTTATCTGTTTTATTATGGAAATTCATGAGGATGTGTTAATTTATTTCTGTATTTTATAAAATGTAACAAATAAGCTGTGTTTTGTAATGCCTAATTATTATGATTAAAATCATAATTTTGTTAATAACCATGAATTGTTTTATTTAATCACTCTGATATAATACCTGCATCATACAGAAGTTTGTTGTGCTCAGAGGTAACTAGGATAAGCCTTTTGAGTATTGAGTTCGAATACTTTTTGAGAGCCATTGTTTATACAGAAGATTGTTGTGCTCAGGGTAAGTAGGATAAGTATTTTGAGTAATAAGTTCAAAAAGTTTTTGAAAGCCAGTCATCATACAGAAGATTTTTGTGCTCAAGGGTAAGTAGAATAAGCCCTTTGAGTACTAAGTTCATATAGTTTTTGAGTGCCATTCATCATATAGGAAAATTGTTGTGCTCAGGGGTAAAACAGACAAGCCTTTGTTTAGTACTAAATTCTAATAAATTTTGAGAGCTAGTTCCTCTAGGCTCAATGTATTCACCACCTTGAGCCACATCTTCATTTAACATCGGGTGTATTGTGGTGATAGGAAATTTAACAATATCCATTGTAATTCTAAGATGTTTCTTCCACATAAACCTCTCAGTCTTACACGGGATTATGTTGGGTTATGCTAAGACACAATATAATTTTATTTTGTGTACATTATTGTTTTATAAATTTATAAAATTAGATTTACTATTTTGAAGTGAAACTTGATTTGGGATGATCTGAGCACTTTTGTTGGTATTGAATAAGACTGAACGGAGACGCTAGGCTTTGTAACGCTCGTTCGGTTAAAACCGGTTCGAAGCGACTAAGGAAACGAGAGAGACATAGTCGGCGGGTCACTACTATACTCGCTCGGCGTCCGTTACATGATAGAGCATGATGCATCAGTCACATTCAGTATTGACAAATAGCGTGATACGGTTTTATTTAATACTTCCTTATATTCATTTTATCAAAAATCGGATGACGCAATAAAACGTTTCATACAAAGTTTATCCCTCTCCCTCTGTAAGTTTTTCACGATAAAAAGTTGCCCATTACTGTCTCCAAACAACAATGTGTAACACACAAACAAACTCACTTTCGCATTTAAAATATTAATAAGGATGTAGTATAACAGAGCCGCGTATTTTATTGCCGCACCCTCGGCAATTTAAAACCCGGTTAGGGAGTAAAAAGTACTATATAGTGGATGTTGAGAAATGAAAACGGTTATTTAAATCACATATAGTTTTATTTGACTATCCGAATTTATGATAACATGATCTCCTTTAACTCGTTTAACGGATTAATGTATCCTTGTTAAATCTTCAACGATTTTGATAAGATCATCAACGGTCGCCTCCCGCGTCATGCCGCCGCCGTCATCGATCTGTCAAATTAAAAACGTGGGTAGATTCGAATACCGTCAAATTAACACTGGGTAAACGTGTTCATGGTTTGGCTGTCATTGGTTCATCTCGGACCACATCGCCACTTAAGATAAAGTGAGATATGGGCATATCTTGTAATTGAAGCGATGATAGCTCAGTGGTAGTGGGTACGACTTCGCGTCAAGGGACGTGAGTTCGAATCCAAGCAAATCCAAGCAACTACAATGAGCTTGAGCTTCGGTGAATGAAAACATCGCGAGGAAACCATAGCATGGCGGTAGGGCTTTTTCTAATGTCCGCCTGGCTAGCTACCACCCTCAAGTTGTAAAACTGCCGCCAAATACCAATAGGTGTGTTCCGGCAGCTGCACTTGAGAGCCAGTTTCTCCACAGGTTTAGCGTGTCTACCAACTTGGGCCGTATCGTCACTTAAGATCAGGTGAGATTAAGGCCATAACGCTAAAACCTTAAGTATAAAAAAAAACTTTCTTTGCTATAGAAGATCGCCAATAGAAAATATATAGTTATCATAAATCAATCGAATGTTTAAAAAAAATTGGTCCTTCGATCCGGTAGCTTTCATACTCAATAAGAATATTATTGTTACGGATATTATATCGACCCTTTTGATGAAAAACGTAAGCGACAAATATGCATTTTATACAGGCGAGCGATGTTTTCATTCCAAATTAAAAAGTATTTACGACATTTTTAAAAAGGAACATGACCTGTTGTTCATTGAAATAAAACTAATTTAAACGGAATTTATTGATTTTGATCCCGACGTTTCGAAAGCTTTTCAGCCTTTCAGTGGTCACTGAGCGGGCTGGGGTGTAGGTTGTCCAGAAAAGACAATATTACAGTGTCTACTTTCTATTTAATTTTTAACTTCGTCGGGATAAAACTAAATAAATAACCGCGATGAAATCCGTTTAAATTAATTTAATTACAATGAGTAATATTCGCGTAAATATAATAATTTTATTAAAGATAATTTTTATGTGGTTACAATAAAAATCTTAAAAATGTTTTTTAAACACAAATGTTATTAACATTTTGGGAAATATTAATAATAAAAATAAAACTGTCTTTTGTACGAAAGATGCAACTATATAGGTGAATTTATAAAGCTAAAATCTATCTAAATACAAAATTTTATCGAAAACGTTAGAGCCGTTTTCTTGCTATATATATATATGCGTATATATATATATATATATGTGTGTGTGTGATGACTTATAATTAGTTCAAAGTCTTTTATACTACCGATATATGCTATATAAATATATACACACGAATTACTCTCTTTATAGTATTAGATTTAAGTATTCCGACTTGGTTTTATGTACTGACCTGGAGACCCTGGACGGTGAGCTGCTGCATATCCCTGGAGAGGTCTAGGAACCTCTCGATGAGATCCCCGTCGACGAACCCCTCGGCGGGCTCGGTCTTGATGTCCGTGTTGAAGGAGCGCCAGAACGAGTGCTGGATCTTGCCCACGGACTTTATCGTGTGCGTGAGCCGCTCCTCGAGCTGGTGCAGGAAGTCGAACAGCTCCTGCGACAGCTGGACCACTAGACCTGGACGGTGAAGTGATTGGGTCTTTAGAACGACGAGGGTCCTATCGACGTTCCATTTGAGTCATAAAATCCTGGCTTGTGCATTCATTTTTACAGCACTGTCAAACTATAGGCCTCATGCCCGGCTATAGACTAACCGAATATACTATAACCGGGCTTGTAATATAAAGGTTGAACACCTCCTGCGACAGCTGAACCACTAGACCTGGACGGTGAAGTGATTGGGTCTTTAGAACGACGAGGGTCCTATCAACGTTCCATTTGAGTCATAAAATCCTGGCTTGTACATTCATTTTTACAGCACTGTCAAACTATAGGCCTCATGCCCGGCTATAGACTGACCGAATATACTATAACCGGCTTGTAATATAAAGGTTGAACACCTCCTGTGATAGCTGAACCACTAGACCTGGACGGTGAAGTAATTGGGTCTTTAGGATGACGAGGGTCCTATCAACGTTCCATTTGAGTCGTAAAATCCTGGCTTGTACATTCATTTTTACAGCACTGTCAAACTATAGGCCTCATGCCCGGCTATAGACTAACCGAATATACTATAACCGGGCTTGTAATATAAAGGTTGAACACCTCCTGTGATAGCTGAACCACTAGACTTGGACGGGGAGGTGATTGGGCTTGTCCATGATGAAGGATCTATTAATACTTCATTTGAACATAAAACCCTACCATATACATTCATTTTTACAGAACTATTAAACTATGACCTTTTTATGGCTATAGACCAGCTTTAAATGTATAGTTATAATTTTGTATTTTAAGCCGTTTCTACTGTAAATAAAGCTTTATCTCACGGATTGACTACCAAAGTTACGTCCCATTTGGCGTTCACAACTTATTACTGATACTTGGTTAAGACAGATGTGTCGAGGCGGAAGTGAGTTAGTGTGCGGAGTGGTGCGGGAACGACACCGACAGACGGGCCGAGGCGGAAGTGAGTTAGTGTGCGGAGTGGTGCGGGGACGACACCGACAGACGGGCCGAGGCGGAAGTGAGTTAGTGTGCGGAGTGGTGCGGGAACGACACCGACAGACGGGCCGAGGCGGAAGTGAGTTAGTGTGCGGAGTGGTGCGGGGACGACACCGACAGACGGGCCGAGGCGGAAGTGAGTTAGTGTGCGGAGTGGTGCGGGGACGACACCGACAGACGGGCCGAGGCGGAAGTGAGTTAGTGTGCGGAGTGGTGCGGGAACGACACCGACAGACGGGCCGGGGCGGAAGTGAGTTAGTGTGCGGAGTGGTGCGGGGACGACACCGACAGACGGGCCGAGGCGGAAGTGGGTTAGTGTGCGGAGTGGTGCGGGAACGACACCGACAGACGGGCCGGGGCGGAAGTGAGTTAGTGTGCGGAGTGGTGCGGGGACGACACCGACAGACGGACCGAGGCGGAAGTGGGTTAGTGTGCGGAGTGGTGCGGGGACGACACCGACAGACGGGCCGAGGCGGAAATGAGTTAGTGTGCGGAGTGGTGCGGGGACGACACCGACAGACGGGCCAAGGTGAGTTAGTGTGCGGAGTGGTGCGGGGACGACACCGACAGACGGGCCGGGGCGGAAGTGAGTTAGTGTGCGGAGTGGTGCGGGGACGACACCGACAGACGGGCCGAGGCGGAAGTGAGTTAGTGTGCGGAGTGGTGCGGGGACGACACCGACAGACGGGCCGAGGCGGAAGTGAGTTAGTGTGCGGAGTGGTGCGGGGACGACACCGACAGACGGGCCGAGGCGGAAGTGAGTTAGTGTGCGGAGTGGTGCGGGGACGACACCGACAGACGGGCCGAGGCGGAAGTGAGTTAGTGTGCGGAGTGGTGCGGGGACGACACCGACAGATGGCGCCGGCGACGGTGGCGAAGAGCACGGGCGCGGCGACGGGCGCGGCGGAGTCGGCGTGGTGGTGCGGCCCCACGAGCGAGCCCGCGCGCATCACATTCACCATGTCCCCGACGTGGAACTGCCCGCAGTACGACATCTGCTGTCGCTCCTCGTCCGTTGTCGCGGCGCTGGACCGACGACACAACACAATATATCAAAATAATTTCGATTCGAATACTACAAACTAAGTCTACACACACAAAAAAAATGGCCGACAGGGAACTCCAGACAGATATGAAACATACACATACTCATTCATACACACACGATCACAGACATATACTCATACTCATACACATGCACACGTAACATCTCATACACATGAAAACTGCGCTAAATTAAATTAAGCATTTATGTCCTCTATATGAATAATATTTTAGAGTAAGGAATTATGGACATTGGGAAGACACTGGGACCTGAGATACAGGTTAAAAAAAAAACCTAGTTCAGGTGACAGGGCTTAACTTTATGTTGTAAATAATAATTTATTAATTATTATTATATAACTCAATATCATAATTTATAATTAATAGATAGCAATAAAGAAAGCTTGGTGGAAGGGCTCTTTCTATTGCCTGCCTGGCTAGAAACTACCCTCAAGTTGAAAATCTGCCACCAAATACCAATAAGTGTGTTACGGCCGTTGCACTTGAGAGTCAGTCCCTCCACAGGATTTTGCGTGTCTACCGACTTGGGCCGTATCGTCACTTAAGATCAGATAGTATTATGGCCATAACACTAAACTTTAAATATAAAAAAATAAATAAATAAACAAATAAAAAAATACATACACCGGCAAACACACATGGGAATCCAAAAACCTAAGAATTAGCAGGCATCATATGCATCATATTGTTTTTCATTATGACATAAGGTCACTTTTACTACCAAAGTGCACCAATACATGTAACACAATAATTAACAGTATTTAACCCCTTTCCCTTTATTATACCTACCACTTCTATATTCATATTCAAGCGATACGCAAATATACAATGTTGGTTTTATTAAACAATGTACAACTGTAGAATCTGTCTACCTCCTTTATGCAACCTTCATCCCCATTATCCCCTCATCCCCCTTATCCCTCTCAAATTTATCGACCGACGACACATCAGCGGTGACTACACTGCCATAATAAATTCACCAAATAACAAATTAAAATTAAAGCGATGATAGCTCAGTGCTAGTGTGTACGACTTCGCGTCAACGGACGTAAGTTCGAATCCACTTACAACGAGCATGGTGATAGGGCTTTACCTGATGCCCGCCTGGCTAGCTACCACCCTCAAGTTGGAAATCTGCCGCCAAATACCAATAGGTGTGTTCCGGCAGCTGCACTTGAGAGCCAGTTCCTCCACAGGTTTAGCGTGTCTACCAACTTAGGCCGTATCGTCACTTAAGATCAGGTGAGATTATAGCCATAACGCTAACTTTAACTACATAAAAAGATATCTTAAAAACAACTATTTTACTGTACTGTACTGTACTGTACTGATTTACTGTAAATTTCATCAAGTTGAGAAAATACACATGAACCTATACGGCTTAAAATAAATAAATAATCTCACCTGTCCTTTTGACAGACGAACAGGTTGAAGCTGTTCTCTGCCCCGAGGAACGTGTCGTCGTCTAAGATCTCGAGCGCCGTCATCCAGTTCGGTGTGTAGTCGCGCGCTATCTCTTCGAAACTACCCTCCATCTGATGATTGAGTTTACAACAAATTAAAATGTATAGCGATGATTGGTGGACGTGAGTTCGAATCCCTGCAGTGAACCTGAGGGCCCGGTGAAGGAAAACATCGTAATGTAACCACAGCATGGTGGTACGCCTTTTTCCAATGCCCCACTAGCTAACTTCCAACCATAACTTATCTTACATACTTTCTATACTGTAAAATAACTTACAAAAGTCAATAAACTTGCAACTAACTTTAAAGTTGGGACATCGACGTTACAACTTACGTTTCAAGCTAAAAGTTTGCTAAACGATTTTTTGTATTATATTTTCTCCTGAAGTTAAATTATAGGGGAGCGGGGGGGGGGGGGAGGGTTAAGAGAGAGGGAGCGGAAAGGGTAAAATGAGAGGGGCGGTGGAAGAGTCAGGGGGCTCGAAAATTAAGAGATACAACAAGGTAAGAGAAACAAATGATTCAGGTAGTCAAAATGAAAAATATGTTGACAAGTAAATTAAATTATAGTATATGTGAAATTTGATATAAATCACCTGTTTATATTGTAGTAAGGTCATAGACCGCATCAGGTCGCCGACCAATATGAAGTCTCCTTTCACTTTTAAATACAACGCCACGATGTTGTTGAAGTAGCTACACTCCAGCCTGAGCTCTTTCTCTGACGTCCATTCGAAGAGTCTCACCTGGAAGGTTTCAATTTCAATATTTAATATTTCTTCAAAAACTTCGTTATATAGGTAAACAATAAATTCAATAACAAAACGCAAATATTCACAATAATAAAACGATAAATAATCCAATAACAAAACGCAAAAATTACAATAACAAATCGTTTAGTGATGCAAATACAAAACGCAAGTAGTTATAACAACAAAACGTTACATTGCGAATGTCAGTTGTGAAAAGTCAAACATATCTTACGGCGGGAACTTGATTGGTCACTTTTAGTTTTAATTGTTACTTATAAAACTTTATTTTTAATAATACACTGATAATGTTACGCTTTGAAAGTGTAATGACTTTCAAGTTGTCTCTGAAACTGTTCAGAAAATATTGAAGCGATAAATATTTTAAGGTAAATTAATAGAACAAGAGTTGTCCATCGTTAACTGACTTGTGAATTGAGACATTGAAAAATGTATAAACCACAGTATAGGACAGAAATATCAATTATAAATAAACCACTGACACTGGCAAATGCTTATGCATAACACAACCATAGCTAAAATAAAAAAATAAAAACCTACTTCACATCCGCGTACATTAGATTCGTAGTTTTTGGCATGATTTTAATATACCTTGTTGTGATTTTAATTAAAAATTTTATACTTAGTTATTCGACCGTATGTTGTGTAATATTAGTGACATTTAACGTTATTTAGGGAGACTGATAAGGGAAGTGAATTATGAGTAATAGTTCTGGACATTTTATTTTGGTTACCATAAAAACTCTCTGAACAATTTAAACAAGAGAGTTGATCATCTTGTTGGAGCTACAATATATTAATGAAATAACATCTGATTAGGCTGTATGGTCTCAGCACCTTTGCCTCAGGACAGAAAGTATTAAAACAAAATTTAAAATATACCAGATTTTTTTTATACTTAAGGTTTAGCGTTTAGGCCACAATCTCACCTGATGTTAAGTGACAATGTGCCCTCAGATGGTGGACACGCTAAGCCTAATGGAGGGACTGGCTCTCAAGTGCAACTGCCAGAACACACCTATAGGTATTTGGTGGCAGGTTTTCAACTCGAGGGTGGTAGCCATGTCCCACCACTATGCTATGGTTTCATCACGATATTTTCCTTCATCGACAGCTCAAGCTCGTAGCAGGTGGATTCGAAGTCATGACCATACCAACAGAGCTATCATCGCTTGAAATTACCTATGGAGAGTCCACTCACCGTACTATTGATCGAAGCGAGCAGCTTCCCATTGAACTCGACGAGGGTGTAGCAAGCCCCTTTTATCTCCTTCTCCGCTACCTGCACCAGTTTACCTTCGGACCAGTGGAACAACAGGATCCTGCCCTGTTAATAAAATAAGAGATATGAAAGAGTTTGTTCATCGAGACTAGAGTTCTTGATTTATGGGACAAAGTTTTTTAATTCCACCTAAATTCTTAGTAATATAAAAAATTAGGAAAAGAGTTTTTTTGTAGTGATAACTTTTATAATAAGTGTCGGGAAAGGGATATAGAGGTAACATATTAGTGTAAGTGACCTGTTTTGGTTCAGACTCCTCGGGGCTGACGACGGCGGTACCCACCGCGTAGTAGTGGTTGGGGTCGTCCCCTAGTTTGCACGACACCAGCGACATTGCCGTCTCGCTCATCATCAGCTGGTGCGCGTGTAGTACTGTAATTATAAAACGTTGTATTTAACATATAAAACATATCAGCAGGTTTTACTGCATGAAAAAAAAAAACATCCCCATCAACCCCTATAGGGGTTATGATTGTAACCATTAAATTCAGCCCTCTGCCTAGAAAATAGTAATGAAATATACATTTAAAATCTGCTAGCTTGAAATAATTATATTATCCCTTATAACCCCAATAGGGGTTGATCTTTAAAATGGCTAACAGTGTATCGCTATAATTAAATTTTAATAGGCATAATGGTAATTTACAAGCCGATGGATAATTCTTACAATTTCAATGCATTTTATTCAAATATTTAAACAAATTTCGATTTTAAGTATTTTACATTGCAATTACTTTCTTAATTTAAAAAATTAATATGTCACAAACTCAAAATTAATAAGCTTTAATAAACGTTCTTTCTTAGTATAAAAAATCCAAATATTTTAAATTTAGTATTTGCTTCCTTTTTCATATAATCGCATATCACAGTTATTCAACATTTAACTCAAAAGAACAGACAAAAGAAATATTTCTATAGTAATGTTATGTATATAAATTCAGGGGTTTTTGGACACTTCATTGATATCTTTATTCGATGTACCCGTGTGCATACCTTCGAACGTGTGCTGGTCGAGTACGAGCAGGTTGTAGACGTCGAGCTCGAGCACGTCCGGCGCGTGCCGCGGCACCGACACGAGTGCGCCCGACGTGTTCGGCGCGCCCGTCGACGCGGACACGCGCGCGCCGCCCCCGCACCCGGCACCCCCCGCGCCCCCGGCACCCCCCACGCCCCCGGCACCCCCCGCGCCCCCACCCCCCGCGCCCCCACCCCCGGCACCGCCCCACTCCACCTTGTCCACTCGCATCGTTATCACGCCGAACGTCTGAAACCAATTTTTTTTTACTAATACATTACTTCAATTTAATGCCTCTTTATTATGTATTATTTTTTGTTGTTGTATTGCATATAAGGAGTTTGTATGTATACATTTATAACATAATTGTCCTCATATATAAATGTAATATGCTGTCTGTGATCTGAATGGTTACATTATATGTAAATATATATATATATATATACATATATATATACATTATGATGGTGTGCTAAATAAACAAAATAAATATATAAATTAGCTGCTCTACTGAATATGACGTCGGTTTCGGTATCTATCAGCCGACTTGTTTAGAAGTTTTTTTATATATAAAGATACTAGCTTTTACCTGCGGCTTCGCTCGTGTTAATATTATTTTTTTTAAACAAGCCGGATGACACGTATCCTCATTTATACACAATTTCCTATAAGTTTTTCACGATAAAAAGTAGCCCGTTCACCGTCTCCAAGGTGCCCCATTATCTCTATACAAAAACGTTTCATACTCACAAACAAACAAACTCACTTTCGCTTTTATAACATTAGTAAGGATATTTATTTAATCCGACTCACCTGTGACACTTCCTGGTATGCGATTCTTCTCGGGGTCTCACCTAATGGTACTGTTCTTATGTGCAACTTCTGGATCTCGTCTATCGTTCCGATTGTCATCGTGCTGTCTGTGGCTAATGCTAAACTGTGAAAAGATAATTAAATCACACAATCTTTGTATCATTTTTGTATAGTTCGACATACTTTCTTAGGTTTTATACATATATAATACCACTTAGCTTTTTTTGGGACGTTTTTTAAGGGACGTGAGTTCGAATCCAACCACCTACAATAAGGAAAACACCGTGAGTAAGCCATAGCATAGTGGTAGGGCTTTTTCTAATGCCCGCCTGGGTAGCTACCACCCTCAAGTTGTAAACCTGCCGCCAAATACCAATAGGTGTGTTCCAGCAGCTGCACTTGAGAGCCAGTTCCTCCACAGGTTTAGCGTGTCTACCAACTTGGGCCATATCTTCACTTCAGATCAGGTGAGATTATGGCCAAAATCCTAAACCTTAATTATATATTAAAAAAAAACTTTCATCACTTTTAGCCGTGTTTGTAATTTTTCTCAATACAGCTTTGCATCTATCGGTGGTAGCGTGATGTTAAATAGCCTAGAGCCTTGCTTTGTGATTGATCTATTAAATACAAACACATTTTTTTGATTTCAACTGGTAGTCCCTAAAATCGTCCAAAGAAACAATCAAACGATTTCATTTTATAATATTAATATAGATTATTCCAACCCTATAGTTATATCTTTATAAGTAAAAGTAAAACAGTTCAGTGCATTTTCTTTCTAAGTATGAAAACTAATTATTTTTCCTTCTTAACTACTGACAGGTTTCAGTGTTACCAATATTAAAAAAAAATAGGAAACAGATTTTCCTGAAAATGTAAAATAATTTCCATGAAATTTTCACAAATAATTATAATCGAATTACGTCACTAATAACAAGATACGCTTTCTATTACAATGTGAACTTATTGATACAGTGCAATTTTTTAAGGTGGGTATTTCTAAAAAAAAAAAAAAAAAAAATATTCACCTATCCGGATAAGCCTGGGCGTTGAGCGAGCACATGTGTGTCACCTCCTTCAGATTCACGTTGGAGAAGACCAGCTTGTGATTCGATGAGAATATGACCGTTGGACGATCAGAACAAGCGAATATGTTAGTCGTTGACAGAGATCTGGAACGAAACGTTAACTCTATCACTATAACATATATATATAAATTAATGATTTCAGCACTCCACATGAAGATATGCAAGACAGTGTTACCAGCTGAGAACTAGTGACTGTACTCCACCTGGTGTTAAGTACAGTATATTCCAGAGCAGCGGTGACTGACAATGATCCAAAATTCACAATCAGTCACCGCTGTAATGCTGGCCTATGTAGATTATACAAACATTATTATCTATTTCATTGCAAAGTCTTTCATTGAAGAATACTTCACCATTTTGTGTCAAAAAATCAAATTTACTGTATAATTTGGTGGACACGCTAAGCTTTGTGGAGGAACTGGCTCTCAAATGCAGCTATCGGAACATACCTATAGGTATTTGGTGGCAGATTTTCAACTCGTTGGTGGTAGTTAGCCAGGCGTGCATAAGAAAAACCTTTCCACCATGCATTTTTTGTCCCCACCGGTTAATACTATGAAGTTGGAAATCTCTGGCCAAGCACTTATAAGTATATATGCATTAGTCTACACTGTCAAATAACATCGAGAACGATTGTGGCTAAACACTGATGATATAAGAGATTCACAAAACTGTCTGAATGTTGCAACACTTTACCCGAAAAATCGGGTAAATCGGATCGTTAGGCTATCAAGTATATATAGAACCTGAAACTTTCTCTGTGTATGCCGAGAGGAATTTTTCCCTTTGTCACTGATTTAGAGTGTAACATTTCCCATGATATCGAGTGGAATGTCCCAAGTGGAGATGCAGTTAAGTGGATACCTGAAACTCCTGAGGACCGTGGGTTGTGTGCCGAGGGTGACTCTCTTCTTGTTGGTGAGCACACCGGTCTCGGTGTCCATGGTGAAGTAGAACATAGATCCGTCACCGAGCGCGCAGAGGAGGTAGCAGACACCCTCGAGCACGCAGATCAGTAGTGACCGTGGGATTATCTCTAAAATAATTATATATATAAAAAAAAAAATGTACCATCTTTTTATAAGGGACTTAAGAGTATCAAATAAAAGGAAAACACATGTAACACTACACACACACATAACTATGAAAATGCACCCCAAGTTTTTAGGGTTATATGAAAGAAATTGTCAATTATAAACTTTTTATTGGACGAATCAAACTCATCAAAATCGTTTTTTTAAAGAAATTGTCAATTATAAACTTTTTATTGAACGAATCAAACTCATCAAAATCGTTTTTTTAAAGAAATTGTCAATTATAAACTTTTTATTGAACGAATCAAACTCATCAAAACCGTTTTTTTAAAGAAATTGTCAATTATAATTTTTTTATTGAACGAATCATACTCAACAAAATCGTTTTTTTAAAGAAATTGTCGACTATAAACTTTTTATTGAACGAATCAAACTGATCAAAATCGTTTTTCTAAAGAAATTGTCAATTATAAACTTTTTAATGAATGAATCAAACTCATCAAAATCGTTTTTTTTTTTACATTTACATGCATTGTCATCCATTTCAGAGCTATGGTGCAAATTTCAAGTATCTAGCTGACCGTGAAGTTCATTTAAAATCGATTACAAAATTCTACCCAGACATACATACAAGAAAGTGAGTTAAAATAGCCATGTTAAAAACACACCGTTCCAGTTTTTATGAGTCTTTGACGTTGCCATACAGATGACAAACACTCCACATGAGGGTATTATATATTATTATGTGAACTATGGAAATTTTATAAATATTCTAATATCCTATATACATAACAGAACTGAATGTATATTTAAAATTAAATCACAACTACATGGTATAGAAAACTACTAGGAATTATAATAGATATAAAAGTGTTTATGTGTATGCACATATATATGAATGAGAGAATGTACATTAGTAATAATTTATCAAAATATGCTTAGCATTTGAAAATTTTGTACATATTTGTATATTCTCATGTTTGTATTTGATTAGAAGATTTACACTTGCATAATAAAATAATAAATTTGCTAAATTTCTTTTTAAAATAATTATTTAAAAACTCTGACATGGAATGTCATATAAATACAATAAAAACCTATAAATAATATATAATAATATATATTATATAAATAACATATAAATACAAATGCAAAAAAGTTTTTACACAAACACGTTTGTAACAGCAATATTGTATAGGTTTAAGATTTGCTGAGGTGGTTATAGTTGAAGAATCAAATGTTTTATCGTATCCTGGCTACTAAGACACAGGCTTTTGGAAGTCATTATGAAAATATTTGTGTATGAGAAACTCTAATAAATGTAAACAAATCAATCAATATTCTACGTAACATTACTTTAATCTTGTGTAAATGAGTTCCTTCTAAATAAGATGTTGGAGAAGAAGAGGATACTAAAAAGGGGAGGAGAAGGGAGAGGAGGGGTGAAGGAGAAGAAGAAAAAGAAGGAGAATTATAATAGTACCGACTGACCTCCTGATAGTTTTTCTGTGTGCAACGGCTGAAGGTCGGGCAACCGGAGCACCCTCACAGATATATCGGTCCAGAGGCCGACGCCGAGGAGGGCGGAGTCCCCGCCGGGGCCTAGGTCGAGGCAGGCGACCTCCTCGTCCATGCACACTTCCCTGATCATTCAATACATTTCATTATATTATTAATATATTACAGAATAATGTGTTTTTCCCTGGCCATGTCATTTTTTGACAATTGCTGATGTAAAAAAAAAGTTTCTAGTGTCTCAGATTCCGCATATGTATGACATTGACGCCATGAGTTAGAGGAGATCTAAATAAGAGAAGTACAGAACTTTTAGCTATGTTATTTATCGATGATCATAAATTAAAAAAATATATATAAGGGATGATACATGTGAAATGGACGTTAAAATCATTTGACATGTATCATCCTATATATTTTTTACCTAAGTACAATGAGGCACAGTCATGGACCAGTCCGGTGGACTAAGAGGCCAGTTCATTAAGATATTTGGATGAAGGTCAAGTTTATTTTTACTATAAGGGGCTTAGTGCAGCCTCAGGAAGGTGACAGACGACCGTGGGGTTTGTGCCATATATACCTTTCGGTCACTTAGGAAATGAGGGCATGCATAAATTCATGCATTTATTTGCCCACGAAATAAAGGGACTCTACCTATAACCGTCAAGTTGAAAGGTAAGCGGTAAATATTTATATGTGTCCCCCGGCAGTGAGAGCATTTAATAGCCAGTCCCTCCACTATGTTTAGCTTGTCTACCAGCTAGAACTACATCGCCTATGAACGTCAGAGGAGATTGTGGCCATGTTAAGAGTTAGGACAGCCTATAGAGTGTGTTGTGACACTGACGTCAACATGTGTCGTCGTATAAACTTTCCTCATTAAAGCACTGTGATACAAGGTTGAGAGGAAATTGTGTGGATGTATGTATGTGTGTGATTCTGACGCAACCGTGTGTCGTGTCATACACCACTTTAGGTTAACACAGTGATACAAAGTTAAGTGGCGGGTGCAGGAAAGTTCTATAGGTGTGTGTGTGTTAGGGTGGCGCAAAAAAACCGACTATTTTTTTTTCCAGTCTCGAGTGAAAAAATGTTAGTTTTTGATGTTTTAAGAGCCCTCTCCAAAGAACGACTAAAAAAAAAAATTTTTAAGACGTCGCTCCAATTTTTTTTTAATTTCAAAAATCGGCAAAAATCGATTTTTTTTATCTATTATTGTAATAAATAAAAGAAAAAAAACGTATGGAATTTAAATTTAAATATTAAAAGGTCGCTCTTAAAAATCGAAAGTAATGAATGAATAATTAAAAAAAAAAATTTGAGCGACTTAAATTTTGAACTGAAACTTTCAGAAACTTATTGTTATTTGGTCTATAAAATTTTACCGTAACGAAAAAAAAAAAAACGATTCTTGACGATTTTGAAATTAAAAAAAATTGGAGCGACCTCTTAAATTTTTTTTTCAGTTGTTCTTCGGAGAGGGCGCTTAAAATATCAAAAACTAACATGTTTTCACTCGAGACTGAAGAAAAAAAAAAAAAATAGTCGGTTTTTTTGCGCCACCCTAATGTGTGTGTATGGGTGTGTGTACGGGTGTGCGCATGCGTATAACGGAGTGTGAGCGTATGGATATGCGTGACTATATATGTACACGTGGGCGTGTATGTGTGTATGTATGGGTATGGGCGTGTGTATGTGAGTGTGTGTATGTAAGTAGACGTGTGTGTGGGTATGTATGTCAGTGTGCGCGCGCGCGTGTGTGTCTGTGTGTGCGCGCGTGTGTATATTCGAGTGTGTGTGTGTGTGTGGGGGTGGGTGTGTGTGCGTGTGTGTGTATATTCGAGTGCGTGTATGTGTGTGTGTGTGTGTGTGTGTGTGTATGTGTATGTGTGTGTATGGGTGTGTTTACGGGTGTGTGCATGCGTATGCGTGAGTGTGAGCGTATGGATAGGCGTGACTGTGTATGTGTGCGGGTGTGCGTGTGCGGTACTAACGCGAGCAGGTGGAGCGCGGCGTCGTGTATCGCGAGCAGGTAGATGCGCGGCCCGGCGGCGCAGACGGCGCGGCGCGCGCTGCACGCGACCACGGAGAGCGGGCGGGGCGGGGGCGGCGCCCAGCGCGCGACGCCCGCCCAGCCCGCCGGCCCGCAGCGCCGCGCCAGCCGCACGCCCTCGTCCGTCACCTGCCGGCGCCCGCACACCCAAACTGTACCGCACACTCTCCCATACCATCACACTAGCGCTATTCCTAACGCCCGCCTGGCTAGCTTTTTGAAGTGAAACTTCTTTAGGCGCATGAGGGTAAAATTTTTACAGATGAAACGTCACGCCGGTATGCAACGGAAGTGTCGGAAAAGAGAGAGAGAGTGATCGAGACCGATTGAGAGAGAGTAAGACAGGGCGAACGTAGCATGAGCAACTAGCCGTGGAGTGAGAGTAGGGAGCAAGCGAGTGAGAAAGATTGAGAGAAAAAGTGAGACAGAGCGAACGTCGTATATAAACAAGATTTATAAATTAGTTCGCCAAAGAAGTTTCACTTCTGACATGTGTACTTTGTACGCACGCATGTTTTTTTTTTTACCATTTGTTTACGTGGCGCTTCAAATCCCGGTCTTTACGGACTTCCTCAACGCAACGCATTACCCGGGCTCGAGAAAGGCGCGAGGGCGTATGGCGACACATTGGGCATTAATCACCCAATGATATCCGCGAAAACGCACCACGGCGACACTTCAAACTCTAGTGTTGCTAGAAACCGGAGACAGCTTTCACAATACCTCCAGTCTGTCTAGCCACCACTCTCAAGTTGAAAATCTACCATCAAATACCAATAGGTGTGTTCTGGAAGTCGCACTTGAGAACCAGTTTCACCATAGGTTTAGCGTGTCCAACGATTTGGGCCTTACCGTCACTTAAGATCAGGTGGGATTTTGGTTATATACATATATATATATATATATGGACCGTTTATTTTGAAAATGGTGTAAGTCCATTTTTGAGAAAAATGAGCTACCACGTAATTCATGTTTAATTTAGTGTGCATTTTTTATATACAACCAGTCCGCGTTTAATTTCTCAAAAAAATCCCATGTTTTGTACAACTTAAAATCGGTCGGTAAACGAAATTGCATTATCAACCTTTAATTTTCTCGAAACTAAAGAAAATGGACTTACACCACTTTCAAAATAAACGGTCCATATAATATAATATAATATATATATATATATATATATATATATATATAAGAAACAAAACAGGCCCCAAGACAGGGCCTTGCGGAACACCAATTAGTGCTATAGATCCCGCAGAGGACGCCATGTAACCTAACCTTCTAACATCGATTTTTAAGTAAGAAACTATAACAACAAACACCATAATGTTTTCATTTAAAAACAATAGTCCAGTGATAGACAGAATCTAAGGCCTTGAAGTGAGTGTTCGGTGTAAATTTTTAATGAAAATATATAGACATTTAAGTAATGCAAAAAACTACTTTTTTTTTTTTAAAGACAAACAAGAACGGCCTCCTAACAATACGATGAATACCTTAGGCCGCACTTACATAGTGCTTTATATTGATCAGTGTTATAAACTACCCTCCTATAAATTATATTCAGCCATAAAACACAAGGCCATCACTTTATATAGAGTTTTGGTGGCTGGAAGTCAGAGACATTTAACTACATTAAACACATATATACTACTATAGGCGTATGTACAACGTGTATTTAGAGGTAAATAACCACTATTCTAGCTTACTCGGACAAGGATTTTATGAACCAACTGTTATATATATTATGTTCAAATAAACATACAGACAAACAACATTATATATAGTGACTGCATTATGTATAAAAATGTAGGTAGAGTTTAATTTTATATAAATTAGTATTACATTTACCCACATAGGAATAGTAATTTTTTTTGTCGTTTTGGGAATAAACCGATAACTCAGTGGATCAGTGTTTCATTGAATATAAACCACCAACGAGTAAAGCTCTCTATAGTCTAAGTCTAAGTCACATGATTACCTAACTTCTATACAGTAAAACGTTAACTCACTTGTATAAATAACCACTGTTCTAGCTTACTCGGACAAGGATTTTATGAACCAACTGTTATATATATTATGTTCAAATAAACATACAGACAAACAACATTATATATAGTGACTGCATTATGTATAAAAATGTAGGTAGAGTTTAATTTTATATAAATTAGTATTACGTTTACCCACATAGGAATAGTAATTTTTTTTTGTCGTTTTGGGAATAAACCGATAACTCAGTGGATCAGTGTTTCATTAAATATAAACCACCAACGAGTAAAGCTCTCTATAGTCTAAGTCTAAGTCACATAATTACCTAACTTCTATACAGTAAAACGTTAACTCACTTGTATAAGCTGATCGTGACACACGTTTCCGGTGAAGAAAGTCTGTCGGTCTGACACGAAGCCCTTGATTTCCGTCTCTTCCACCTCCTCACCGCTCAGTGTCAGGACTCTATGAATGTTGCCATACAAAAAAAATCATATCAATAAGGGACGCCCCCCCCCCCCCACTACCATACTTCGTTTTTTCGTTTCGATATCGCTCCCTTCTCTTTGGACGAATTTGCCACTGTCGATTATGTCAGATGAAATTTAAGGGTTGAGTCAAAAATGTTACAGTCCATTAAATTTTTGTAATGGCTTTTTCCTATGTGGTCAAATTTGCCACCGTCACTTATGCCAAATAAACAGCAGAATTTATTTATTTATTTATTTGTTTATATAGCAAGTCAACATTGCACGGACATAGATTCCAATGCGGGTACAATAATTATAGACATGCAGAACTTTCACAGATAAATATGAAACAAATTTCAGTCTAAAAGTTTAACAAACATAAATATGCAAACAGATGAAATCATGATTGGGATAACATATAATGTATTATGAGAGATTTCCAAATCAATGTAAAATTAAAAAAATATATACATATATATTTCTAAATCAATATTATTCTTGAAAACCTTACCTAGTAAACAGATTGTGTAACTTATTTTTAAATGAATCAAGTGAGTTGCCAAATATGCCCATGGTATTAATGTTTTTATAAAGATTATTATAAAGATCAATAGACCGATTAAAAAACGCACTTTATGACGTTCATTTTTTTGATGCACGCACGTTTATATTTCATATGTATTTATTTAATACTACTGTCACTTTACCCAAAACAAATGATTTTTCAAAATTAAAATGTATCTATTTATCATATATAGCACTTGTAAAATAATATATACACACACATAATAGAGAAACAACACTATTTTTAATACTCATGTTATTTTTGATGCCATTTTTGTTATGTAAACTAGTTAAAAAACTGTTAAAATATGTTCCGTCTCAGACGTCCGTGTGTCTGTATGTGGGGATCCTGTGTGTTATCATATCACTTATCACTTTTCTAATCGATTCATTTTTTCTTACACTTCAGTATAATTAGGAATAGAACCCTATTACTTTTCACGGTCTGATTCGATGTGATTTAATTGTTATTAAATAAATAAAAAATATTATGAGGCATGCAATTTTGGATTTCCCAAACTTTTTATTTATTTAGGTTATATTAAATGTCATTGATTTTTTCTTTGTATATTTTTTTTTTGTCTACCTACAATTTTATTTATATATTTATAACAATACCGACAGTTAGCTGGAAGAAACTGCCTTGTGGCATTAAGCTCGCCAATGTCCAATAAAGTGTTGATTCATAAAGTTGTGAGTGGTCTAAGAGACACTCGTGTGCTTTATGTGATTAAAGTGATTCGATAGCTCAGTGGTATTGTGCACGACTTCGCGTCAAGGGACGTGGGTTCGAATCCAAACACCTACAATGAGCTTGAGCTTTCGGTGAAGGAAAACCTCGTGAGGAAACCATAGCATGGTGGTAGGGCTTTTTCTAAAGCCCGCCTGGGTAGCTACCACCCTCAAGTTGCAAACCTGCCGCCAAATACCGATAGGTGTGTTCCGGCAGCTGCACTTGAGAGCCAGTTCCTCCACAGGTTTAGCGTGTCCCCCAACTTGGGCCGTATCGTCACTTAAGGTCAGGTGAGATTATGGCCAAACCTTAAGTATATAAAAAAAAAAATTACTAACCCATTTGAGTAATATCACTTGTGTCTGGTGGTTAGAATGATGGAGAAACACAAACCTGGTCTGTCCGACGAAGGCCAGCACCAGGGTATCGTGGTACTGCGAGTTGGACAGTGTCAAGGGCCACATGCCCTTTATCCCGGACAGGTCTATCGAGGCCTGCTCCTGTATGCCGATTCCGTTCCGTATTATGCGTAACGATCCCATTTTGAACGCACCTGGACAAAGGAACTATCTATGCATAAATAATATTACATACTATATAGAGGTTCTGCTACGTCTGTCCGTTTGTTACAGTGTGAAAATTCAAAACTATCAAACTGATTCGCATACAGTTTTTCATTAATAAACAAAGTGTTTCTTGAATATGAGATATTTTATATAATATATAGAAATGTAGTCGATAAAAACACACAAAAGGGCAAAGATGATTTAGTAAATAATAACGGGTAAAACTAAATGTGTTTATTTAGTAACAAAGATATAGTAAGTTTGCTTAGGATGATTAGCAGGAAAGTTACAAATAGATAATAGTTACTTAAGAAGGAAGAGGTGATAAGGGTTTACTTAGTAAGTAATAAATGGCAAAGGTGTAAAGATTATTCAGTGGATAAGAATGGTAATGTCATAAGCATGATTTTTTACGGAGGAGGTAATTGATAAACGATAGTTATTTCGCAAAGAAGAATTGAAAAGTATGTTAGAATAGATTAGTGAATAAGAAGTGGCAAACGAGCGTGGGTTTTTTAACATGTGGTAAACAGGCTAGGATTGCTTAGTAAGGAAGCAGTGGCAAACAGGTTAGGATAGCTTAGTAAGGAAGCAGTGGCAAACAGGTTAGGATTGTTTAGTAAAGAAGCAGTGGCAAACAGGTTAGGATTGCTTAGTAAAGTAGCCGTGGCAAACAGGTTAGGATTGCTTAGTAAAGAAGCAGTGGCAAACAGATTAGGATTGCTTAGTAAAGAAGCCGTGGTAAACAGGTTAGGATTGCTTAGTAAGGAAGCAGTGGCAAATAGGTTAGGATTGCTTAGTAAAGAAGCCGTGGTAAACAGGTTAGGATTGCTTAGTAAGGAAGCAGTGGCAAATAGGTTAGGATTGCTTAGTAAAGAAGCCGTGGCAAACAGGTTAGGATTGCTTAGTAAAGAAGCAGTGGCAAACAGATTAGGATTGCTTAGTAAAGAAGCCGTGGTAAACAGGTTAGGATTGCTTAGTAAGGAAGCAGTGGCAAATAGGTTAGGATTGCTTAGTAAAGAAGCCGTGGCAAACAGGTTAGGATTGCTTAGTAAAGAAGCAGTGGCAAACAGATTAGGATTGCTTAGTAAAGAAGCCGTGGTAAACAGGTTAGGATTGCTTAGTAAGGAAGCAGTGGCAAATAGGTTAGGATTGCTTAGTAAAGAAGCCGTGGCAAACAGGTTAGGATTGCTTAGTAAAGAAGCAGTGGCAAACAGATTAGGATTGCTTAGTAAAGAAGCCGTGGTAAAAAGGTTAGGATTGCTTAGTAAAGAAGCAGTGGCAAACAGATTAGGATTGCTTAGTAAAGAAGCCGTGGTAAACAGGTTAGGATTGCTTAGTAAGGAAGCAGTGGCAAACAGGTTAGGATTGCTTAGTAAGGAAGCAGTGGCAAACAGTGGCAAACAGGTCAGTACCGGAGCAGGTGATGAGCTGGCTCTGGCCCTGGCGCTCCAGGTCGACGACGCACATGTCGACGATGGGCGCGAGGCTGGTGAAGGTGCACATGGGCTGCACGTACTGCGCGGTGTCCTCCCGGGCCGCCGCGAGCCGCACCAGCGCCGAGTCCCCGAGCCGCGAGCCCACGAACACGACGCCGTTGTCCAGGTACGTCATGCACTCCGGGATCGGGATGTCTCCTGCCAACACGCACACACACACACACACATACACACTCACACACACACACTGACGACGACCTTGAGCTTCGGCTGAAGGAAACCATAGCGTGCTGGTAGGGCTGTTCCTAAACACCACCCTCTAAATTAGTTTTGGACATAGCCATTTTAAAAGGGGTAGCGCTTCAGGTACGGCAAGTCGAACCGGCCAGTAGTACTCCGACTTGGTCACCCGGATGACCGCACTCCCGCTTCAGTCAAAGTGGCTGACTATCCAAAGCTCAGACACTATCTCTCAAATGACCTCTCCTCTCCTTACTTAGAGAGAATCGCCGGCGAGATAAAATCTGTGACGGATGCCGATCTGGCGATTGACTCACTAGTCTCGGTCATCTTCAGAATGGCATCAAGGAAACTTCGCAGGGGGTTATAGGAATATGTTTAAATATGTGGAAATGAAGCGTACCAAGTAGTTCCACCTTGAGGTCCTTGACCGCCTGGGTGCCGTCCATCTTCTCGTGCAGCTCCAGCAGCAGCATGAAGAGCCTCCCGGAGGTGTCGCCCAGCAGGTACCGCAGCCCGCGGCTGTCCACTCGGCAGTAACAGTTTATCAACGTCATCTGGAATAGGAATCGAATATACTAGCTTCCTTACTGATATACATTTTTTTTTATTGATAAGGCTTAGCGTTATGGCCACAATCTCACCTAATTTTAAGTGACGATACGGTCCAAGTTGGTAGACACGAAAAACCTGTGGAGGATCTGTTTTTCAAATGCAGCTGCCGGAACACACCTATTAGTATTGGGTGGTAGATTTTGAACTTGAGGGTGGTAGATAACCAGACGTGCATCAGAAAAAGCCCTACCACCATGCTATGGCTTTCTCACGATGTTCTCGTTCACCGAAAGCTCAAGCTCATTGCAGGTGGTTGGATTCGAGCTGAGCTATCATCGCTTCAAAATGACATGCACCACCAACTATTATGTATAATGTGTGTATAATTCTGACTGAATGTCAGGCTTACATATGACAGGCATTGCCTAATTTGGAGCCCTAAACAAGACATGAACTATGTAAATGTTTCTGGAAATAACATTTATGTATTTGTATTCTTTCTTGTATTTAATATTGCGGGACTGTTCAGAGAGGATAACTTATAAATGACTCCCATAATTGTTCATCCATAGACAATTTATTGTGTCCTTTTTGCTATCTTTTACAATCACATTTGGGTCTATTTATTGTTTAGTTTGAAAAATCAATTGTATTTAATTTATTTTTTTGTTGTCTACCAATTTGCATGTTGTTGCCTTAAGATGTGTAAGTATATATTTTTCAAAATCGCCTCAACTGTTGTTATGTACTGACAATGGGCGGACCTAAATAAATAAATAGATTGAGCAAAGTTTTACCCACTAATCTTTTAAGTGAGGAAGTTAAAATGATATATGAAATTAGTGAAAGGTGATTGTATGCACGAGGATGTACGGACGAGTTAGATTGTGGTATTATTTTAGGTTGCGATGGGGCTGATATTAACTACTGTTAAAAGCCCCTAAACAAAATAAAGGAAAAAATGGCTACATAACATCACGCTACTACCGATGTGAGTCAAGCTGTACTGAAAAAATTACAGAAACAGTCACAGTTAGTTATATAATATAGCTGAAGAATTTGCTTCAATTTTTTTTTTTATAAATAAGGTTTTAGCGTTATGGCCATAATCGCACCTGATCTTAAGTGACCATACGGCCCAAGTTGGGAGACACACTAAACCTGTGGAGGAACTGGTTCTCAATTGTAGTTGCCGGAAAAAAACGGATAAAAATACGATAACACACGGAAAAATGTACTATATTTTTTTCTATAGAACCAAACATGCCTAACAATAAAAACATATGAAATTTTAATAAGTTTTTTTTCCAATAAGCAATAAAAATTATTTAAATAAAATTAAAATTCCACTGTACACTTTAAAATTAAGAAAACTATTTGGAATTCAAAATGGAATTAGATTTTGAATATTGCACTTTGATTCACGATAAGAATTAATTTCATCCCCCTCCCCCCTACATAAGGACATGTAGGAAATTCTTAACACCCTTAGGTAATTATTGAATGACCACTTAGTATATATTTATTTATTTATTTACCTTAATTTGCGGCGGAGCGACTGATACATAACTCTGACCATCGTGATACACTATAGACACCTTCCCAATAACGATAACTCCACCTGAGATATAACAAGTTATAAATGTAAGAATAAACAAATAATTATAATACAGCGTTTATGGACACATATATCTAATTATACATATATTTTTTTTAATAAAAATAATTGACAGAGTAATTTTTTAATCGAACTGGAAATGCAGTGTGTTCCGGTAACACACTATGAAGTTAGCTGTGGGTTACACTCCTTTAGGTCATAGGTTCTCAAAGTGGGTGGTATTGTCTAAACGGGGCCCTGAGGATATCTGTGAGGGCGATAGAAACTTCAAGTAATATTGGGTGACGTTAAATAAAAATCGATGAACGGTGGAAAATATAACAACATGGTTAATTTAAAAAGATTTTCAAGCAAACTATATCTCAGTATATCAACTATAAGCTCCGTGGTAGTGTAAGTGTCTTCACGTCAAGGGACGTGAGTTTGAATCCAACCATCTACAATGAGCTTGAGCTTTCAGTGAAGAAAATCATCGTGAGGAAACCATAGCATGGTGCTAGGGCTTTTTCTAACGCCCATCTGGCTAGCTACCACCCTCAAGTTCAATAGGTGTGTTCCGGCAGCTGCACTTGAGAGCCAGTTCCTCCACAGGTTTAACGTGTCTACCAACTTGGGCCGTATCGTCACTTAAGATAAGGTGAGATTATGGCCATAAAGCAAAACCTCAACTATAAAAAAAAAAACAATATAAACAAAATTAATTAATCTAAGCCCTATTTGTTTACTATTCTGCATATTTGTGAAAAAAAAATTAAATTTAAAATTTCTGGGGGGCGTCGAGTTTTACATTTTTCCCTAAAGTTTGCGAAGTAATGCTTTAGTCTTTGATAGTCAATTAATTAACTAAAAAATATAAACACCGTAAATTCACTATTTTCATTATCATCATATAATTCATAAGTACAATTTTTTCAAATATCATATTGATAACATGAAATACTGTTATATTTTCAACTATTGTCTATAAGTCACTTCCTCTATAATTGTGAGATGACTGCAAACATTAAGTAAATATTAAAACAGACTGACATTCATCTCTACCTACTACACTTTTATTAGTTATTGGACACACCCTTACATTATTAAATTTTAAAACATATTTAAATAACTCACCGAGTGGACTCGGAACTGGTATCAAAATGGAAGCTTCTGTTTCGACGTTATCCTGCTTCCACGGTATCTTCATGAATTCCTTATCACGTAAATTTATTTCGTGCGTCTGAAATTCATTATCAGGAATTTTAACATTTTCAGTGGTTTAAAGAGTATAAAAAAACTTGTAATGCAAGTCGTAATAGTGATATTTACAATGTGGGTAGTTATAAATTTATATCCTCAAATACATTAGTAACCTTTGGGAATAGGAATTAGTAATAAATAATAGTTTAAAAAACTAGAACACACGCTTTTGTATAGAGAACTAAACTAAAAAACAGAAAATAAATTTTAATAAATATTAATTAAGAATAATGTAATTTTTTTTTAATAAATATAAGTTATTAATAGTTTGAATAAGAAAAAAAATGTTTTATTGTAAAAAAAGCGGGGTGCTTTTCAAGATATTATCGAAATGATAATCCTTCTCATATCTGTCAATTAAATATTCATAACTATTGACACCATGAACCCCACGCTTTTTTACAATAAAACATTTTTTTTCTTATTCAAACTATTAATAACTTATATTTATTAAAAAAAATTAATATTTATTAAAATTTATTTTCTGTTTTTTAGTTTAGTTTTCTATATAAATCGTGTGTTCTAGTTTTTTAAACTATTATTTATTTTTTATTTTTTAGTTACTGGAACTGAAGCTAATATAAAGCGTGTAAAAACCTCATTAGATCTCGTTGATGTCTTTTACTTGGAAAAAGGGGTCGGTTACATACATACATACAGGTGAAGCTAATATAATAAGCGTGTAAAAACAATGACCACCATATAAATTTATTCTAAAAAAAGAGGAAAAGAAGGTACAAAGGAGCCCACCTCAGTCTAGAGCTTTCTCGACTAAAATCAAATAGGCATACTTAGGTCTTGGATTGTTATAAACCTATCTGTACTTCAATCACTAAACAATTCCTATTAAATCTTGATCAGTTCTCTTGTGTATCTTCGATACCAAGCTACAATTCTAATGAAATTAAAACCGGACCATATTTTTATATACCTCACTAGCTGATCTGGTAGACCGTGTTCTGCTCTTCCGAGCAGCATCACATCGACTACAGCGACATCTATAGCGTTATGATCACCTATCGAGATAAAAACTAATCTCTCAAGTTGGATCAAACTGGACACGGTGTGCAAGATTTGATTAAAATTGGTTTAGTAATTTAGGAGTTCATTGCAGACAAACAATGTGACTGGAAATCTTTATATATGAAGATAATTTTAGCTTTATGGACACAATCGGACCTGGTGATGAGTGACGATGCAGTCCAAGGTGATGGTCAAGCCTAGAGGAGCGAGGAGGAGGCACATACCTATAGGTATTTGGCGGCTGACTTTCAACTTTAGCGTGATAAGGTAGACAAGCAGCCATTATAAAAAGCCCTACCACCATGCAAAATATACATTATATATACAATTTTTTTTAAGGTACAGCCGGCAATCGAACAAGCGTTTCACCTGATGGTAAGTGTTCCTCACGGCCCATGGACACCATCAACACCGAGAAATTGCAGATACATTGGAGGAACTGGCTCTCAAGTGCGACTGCCTGAACACATCTATTGGTATATAGCGGCAGATTTCCAACTTGAGGGCATTAGAACAAGCCCTACCACCGTGCTATGGTTACCTCACGGTGTTTTCCTTCATGGAAAACTCAAGCTCATTGTAGGTGGTTGGATTCTATATCGGTATATTGTATATATGCATGTATATTATACCTTTATGTGCCTTCCGTTTAAATCCTGGTGTATCAATATCAACGTCGGGTTCGAGCATCCGTGTAGGAATTCAACATCGTAAACGTTTAGCTCTTCCAGTCTGGAACAATTTGTATCGTTATAGCCGGTATTAAGACAAGGTACGATAGGGTCATGCTGAAGATATGAGGCAAGTAGCTGGTGGGTTTTCAAATGAAATCAATAATTTTTATTCAATATAGGCCCGAGGAAGGCGCTTGTGAATGTCAAAACTACCACCGGTTCAGACATCAGCCCAGTCATCCAGAAGAAACGGCAAGAAAATCTACCTGCATGTTTATATATATATTATAGTTAGGTGTTTCAGACTTCCCACCACCAAAACTCTATATAAAGCGAGCCTTGTGTTTTATGGCAGAATATAGTTATAGGAGGGTAGGTATATAGGTATATAGGTTTCCATGGTGGTAGGGCTTTTTCCAATGCCCGCCTGATTAGATACCACCCTCAAGTTGTAACTAAACTAAAATACAGCCAAATACCAATAGGTGTGTTCCGGCAAGAGCACTTGAGAGCCAGTTCCTCCACAGGTTTAATGTGTCTACCAACTTGGGCCGTATCGTCACTTAAGATCAGGTGAGGTTATGGCCATAACGCTAGACCTTAAGTATAAAAAAAAAAAAAACGTTTATAACACCGATTAGTGTAAAGCGCGATGCAAGCTTGGCGCTTTGAAGCGTATTCATCGTACGTAGCCGGACCATTACCTAAGGGACGTGAGATTTAATATTTCTTTATTATTGCCATTGTTTTGGTATTTATGCTGTAAATTATTATCGGGAATCGTTTATACTTGGTGGTGAGAGGTACGATCGGTGGATGTAAGTGTTGACGCATGTCGACGACACTCTCGTGGTATCCTCTCTCTGCCACAATGATTATGTTTTCACGATGCACCCGGCATCTTTACGGTGAATCCGTAAATTGCTAGTTCATTCGTATATCATTCTGACAGTAGATTTATCAGATTACCCTTTTAAATGATCGGCATTACGTTCCTAAGTATATATAAATATAAATATATATATATATATATATATATATATGTATTTGGGCACATTTTTTTTTACATAATTGTTATAAATGTGTGTATTTATAATATTTATTAGCGCATGTTAAGAGAGGGGTGTCAATTCCATACATCACGATCGCTCATACATTGATCCATCCTACAATAGCATTTTGCCATCAAAACCCCTTTGACATGGTTCTTGAAAATTACAGGAAAACAATTAAGCGATATGCTTTGGGAGTCTAAAATAGGGAGTGACCAGTTTAAATTAAGCCGATCTCACTGTTAGGCGTGAAAACTTAACGAACAAACAGTAAGGATAAGACAAAGAAAACTTATGGCTGGCTGTCTCCCCACCATGAGAGCTGAAAGCACTATTTTTTTTTATAGTTAAGATTTAGCATTATGGGTATAATCTCACCTGATCTTAAGTGACGATTCAGCCTAAGTTAGTAGACATGCTAAATCCGTAGAATAACATGCTCTCAAGTGCAACTGACAGAACACACCTACTGGTATTTGGCAGCAGATTTTCAACTCGAGGGTGGTTGCTAGCCAGGCGGGGATTAGAAAAAGCACTACCACCATGCTTTGGTTTCCTCACCATGTTTTACTTCACCGAAAGCTCAAGCTCATTGTAGGTGGATTCGAACTCACGTCCCTTTGACACGAAGTCGTACACACTACCACTGAGTTATGCTTGCGGTGAATAAAGCGAGAGGGGACCCTTGGGTTCCCAGAGGGGTCGAAATAATGGGAGGAGGGCCCGTACCGAGCTGGTGCGGTGCCGGGCCGAGGACCTGGTCAACGAGCGCTATGGATGAGACACCATAGACGCCGTTCGCCTGACGTTTGGTCTTGTGCAGGTGCTGTCTGGGCATGGATGCTTCGGTTAGTATCTGCACAAGGTTGCACGTAGGGAGACGACTTAATCGATAGGAGACGTAATTGTCTCTTGCGAGACAGTTATCTCGCTCCCTTTCCGTCAAAGACTCCCTCTGTAAGCCTGAAGCCCGGGGTCCCCGCCCCTCATTGCACCGGTTTGACTGTCAGGAGGTCAGCTCGCTATGCCGGACTGGGGGGGTAGGTCAAGGTACCCACCTTCCACTACAAAAGTACCAGTCCGGCAGAAGGATAGGGCAGCTTGTCAGACTGCCCTGATGAGGCCCGGCTTAAGGTCAGGCCGGGCCGGTCTCTGGGGTGACGGGGTGATTGCCAAGCACGGACCCGTGTCAGCCCAGAAAGGCAACAGATGGCCGTGGGGTTTTAGTAGGTATTCTCGGCGGCTAGCGCCGGGCGAGCCCCACTTACCCCTCCTAGTCCCCCCTGGGCTGGGAGGGGATGCATAAACGCATTTCCCCACGTTAAAAAAAAAAGGGGGTCAGCTCGCCCAGCAGGCCCCAGCCAGGCGACAGACGGCCGCAGGGTTTAGTAGGTACTCCCAGTGACCAGCACTTGGTGAGTTCCACAGTACCTTCTCAGTCTTCCCAGTTTGGGAGGGTATGTGTAAAAGCATTTTCTTAGATAAAAAAAATGATATAAAGATGTATGTATCTTATATATATATGAACTTACATTGAAAATTGCAAATCAAAAGTTTACAGCGCAAACAGATATAGTGTTATTATGAACTTACATTAATTGACTCCCTATTTAAACTTTCCTATAGGAGTTTTCACTTAAAAAAATTAAAGAAATACTTAACGGTACAAAAAAAAACTAATTCACCTTAAACTAGCAGCTTTTAGCTCCGTAGAATCCTTCTCTAGGGGTATAATTTTAAATAAACCATCATAAAGTCTTAAACCAATCACTCTCGCTTGTGGATCAATCACAGCCAGTATGCCATTCTCTGAAGGCTTCCCGATGCGATCCGAAATGTTACCGTGTGCTCTGGTGATAACCTCCAGATCCTCATTAGGCCCCATCCTCCATTCAAGTATCATTGCATTATATCTGGCTGTTAATATAAATACTAGGTCCTTGTTTTCATCCTGTAAAAGAATGTTTATTAACGTTTCACAATCTTTTATAAATATATTTAAATTAAGGCTTCTGGGTGTCTATAGCGGTTCCTAATTGGTGGCAACCACTACATACACTTTTTTTTTTTTTTTGTAGCATTATGGCTACAATCTCATCTGATGTTCAGTGACAATGTGGCTGAGGATGACAGACATGCTGAGCCTAGTGGAGGGACTGGCTCTCAAGTGCAACTGCAGGAAAATATCTGTAGGTATTTGGAGGAAGACTTTCAACTTCAACATAGTAGGTAGCCCTTGTCCTTGGTTTTTGGCAGGTCACAGGAGTTTGAAGTGTAGCCGTGGTGTGTTTTAGTTGGTAGGGTTGGGTGATTAGCATTCAGTGAGTCATCACATGCCACTCACGCCTTGACCAGAGCCCAGATAATGCATTTACCATGTAAAAAATAGGTGATACATAGCCAGGCAGGCATTAGAAGAAGCTATACCAACTTGATATAGTTTCATCATGATGTTTTCCTTTATCAAAAGCTCAAATTCATTGTAGATGAATTCAAACTCAATTCCCTTGATGAAGGGTAATTACACACTTCCATTTGAGCTATCATCGCTTTCTAGTTTAGCTAAACTGTCTTTGTAGTCTACTCACTCATTTTCTAATGAGTGTAAAATAAGTCTTACTTTAACATAGTAAAAGGAATTTATATGAATATTATCAAGTACAAAAGTTTAAAAGGGCTAATCTTGGACAATAAAGAAAACAAAAAGTTTTTTTTTAAGTAGTTATGGTTTAGCATTATGGCCATAATCTCATCTGATCTTAAGTGATGCTACCGTCCAAGTTGGTAGACACGTTAAACTTGTGGAGGAACTAGCTTTCAAGTGCAGCTGCCAGCACACACCTATTGGTGTATATATGGTGGTAGATTTTTAACTTCACAGTGGTTGCTAGCTAGGCGGGCTTTAGAAAAAGCCCTACTACCTTGTTATGGTTTCCTCATGATGTTTTCCTTCACTGAAAACTCAAGCACATTGTAGGTGATTGGATTTGAACTCATGTCACTTGACGTGAAGTCGTACACACTACCACTGAGCTATCAATACTTCTCTACTTTTGTATTTGATAGAATATTCATTTGGCTTTAGGCTAATTAACATCATGATAATTAATCTCTCAATTCTCACTTTAACATCTTCGAAATCTGGTCACTTCAAAAAAATCCTCATAGAAGCCTTACAACTTCCACATGTACAGGTGTTATGTTATAGTTGTTGACAATATAGTCTATATAATATACAAAAAGTTGCCTCATGGCCTGTTTTGCTGTATATAAAAGTTATCTTACAATAATGTAGTAAAACTTAAAGTGCCCTCATTGTTTCATAATTACTTTTATAAGTTGATCTGATGCATTAAAGATAGACAGATTATTGACAAAAAAATTGCAGTGAAAAGGTGTTCATAGCTGTATTATATAGAAATTAGAAACCTCACAAAAGTCTTCTTGGATATATTACATTATATTGTTTCTATTTAAATAAAATAAATGTATTATAAACTAGATTCTACATGCAGCTTTCATTGTGTTAATATTAATTTTGTAAAGAAAAACGGCTGACGAAATGAAAAGTTTCATACAAAGTTTATCCTTCTCTTTAGCTCACTTCAAATAAGGTTTCACAAGAGAAAAAGTAGCCTATCACCAGTTTCAGGTTCCCATCTATTTCTATACTAAATTTCATCATAATCGATTCAGCGGTTTATGCGTGAAAGCGTAACAAACAAACCCACTTTGGCAATTATAATATTAGTAAGGAAGTTAAAATTTACAAACTTACAGGTGGCCTGAATAGTTTCATTTTTGCAACTCTCCCATATAATCCGACCTCTTTCAGTGATCGTAAACCTTCCGGAGTTACAAGGTACATCTCTAAACGTGACGCTTTCGCCACCAACAGATTAAGATCCGTCGGCGAAGTGAAGTTTCCTATAAATATAAACAAATAAATAACATTCTTTTACTGTAGTATATTATGTTACTACAAGAAGGATGTGTTCTAACATTATGCCAAATGTTTGTTATGATTTTTACGGGGTTAAATAATTGTCAAGAGTATCGAGTCAAACATAGTATTATTAAACTAATATTAAAAGTTATTTAAAAAAAACGTATTGCATTTAAAAAAGGGTGCTTTATCCTAAATTTAGATCTCATTTCTTAACAAAAGTGATGAAATATTTAAGCCGAGAATAGCTTTACAATCTATACGTGCTAACCTCAATCTCGTGAAAATACCCAATAAAATTTGTATTTACCCGTAACACATGCTGTGACCGCAGTCGGTTTCTGTGCCGTAACCACATAGTGGTATGCCATTTTAATTTCCAAGTTAAAATATTACTATTTTACCACTAAAATAATTCTTATTTTGCATTTCATTAAAACAATAAAATACACCGCGAAGACACCTTTTTTACGCTAGTGTTTGGTAGTGTTGTACTCTAAACATTTGAATTACCAAAGAGTATATAATATATAGAAATAATAAGATTAAATAAAAGTGTAGGAATAAGACGAGTGTAAATGAACAAATTAAATTTTAAAATATCATATATAAACTGGATGATTTTTAATTTACTTTACATTTTAATGTATCTTATTAAAATTATAATATATTTAAATTAATTTAAAATGAATATACGTTACAGTTTTTGTAAAACTCTGATTAAAAATAATCGATTAGTTTCATAATATATGTAATTATATCTCTTAGTTTATTTACTGTAAAGCAAAAACTCGTTTCATGAAGTAAATGGTGCTAGCTTGTACTTAAATGCTGATTAAAATAATTGAAGTACTAGTCAAAGCTTTAATTGCACGGTGTGTTTACAGCTAATTTATAAGTTCTCGTAATTGTCGAATTTGAAATATACAGATCCTTAATTCCACTATAAACAAGATAAACATAGAGAATGTATTATTGGCATCACTATGCTGCTGCTATCAAAGTCCTACATTTAGATAAATATTATAATAGATAAATGATGGAAGGTGGATATATGCAAAAGTATGGCCTATATAACATTTAATTGTGTTAAAGTTACAGAAGGTCAGATAAAATTTCTAATGCATGTTTTCATTTTTATAGAATATTATTCTAAATTTTGCGCATGCATTGCAATTTCTACATTATTTAAATTTGTAGAAAGAAAGAGGTTCATGTGTGCCAACTTCGACACACTACTGGTATTTACTCCTTAAGTAGGACTATTTTTGAAACGTGACGAGTGTCAAAGTGAAAGATGGTCAAGGTACGTTGCGCAGAAAAACATAGTACATTTGTAAACGCTTTTATTAATTTCACTTCTTATCAAATTGCTATACCGGGAGACTTAAAAGGAAAATTGATTCTTAAGCACTAAACTTCCAAAAACAACCAAAATATTAACAGGGATTTATTGCTTTTGTTAATGATATTTATTTAAAGAAAAACAATACCGTTTGACTGATGTAAATAAACAAATTATATAGTAATTAATGTCTCGAATATTCGAACCATACAATCATAGTAAATTTGCCCATCACTATAACATTACTTGCCAGAATAGTATGCAGAAACAGAGTTGCCAGTATATTATGACAATATAGATGCATGCGGCGCGGTGGCGTATAGCGTACTTTTTAAATTTGTGGAAAGTATAAAACAAATGTATGATTGTATCTGTGAAGAAGCAGATATAATAGGACCCAGGCAATTTAAGTTTTCTTTATTTAAAATGGATTTGCAAACGTTCCTTATATCTTGTAGGTTACACACTCTTATAGCTTTCTTATTAGTGTGTAATTAAAGTAATTAATTAAAAATACTAATCGTAAATTGAGTTCATACGATCATCAATATCGATAAACAATACTGAGTTTACGGCTATTGAATTTTTATCTTCCTCTTTGGCTTTTAGTTTTATTAATATAGAGAATACCCAATAAGTTTTTTTATTCTTCTGTTGTAGACATAATCAACCTGCGGCCCGCTGGTGTTACCTTTTTTCACCCGAGTATACGGTAGTAGTTTTTAGAATACAGGCGATGTGTTCCATTTGTTGTTTTTATTACCACCTTAATAATTAGAATTAAAAAACACTGCTTGTGACCCCGAACAAAAATGTGTTTGAAACGTCAGGATATAATAAAAATATTGTTGAAATATATCCGTTCATAGTTCTAATTCAATTTGTAACAATCGTGAAAACCTTAAGAATTCATTACCTAAATATTTTTTGTTCGCGGTGCGCGACACTTTGAATAACATACATTTGTGGCAACTATTAAAAAACGTTGAGTATCACTGATATTGATGGTGCTGCACCTAACAGCGGGAAAGTGGCTCTAACGAGGAGCTTTCCACAAGCCCTTTCCCTTTCGTTTTAACATATAAGTATGCTACAACATAGCTGCTATAACTTCAAAGTTACTAAGTTATAAATGCTTCATATTCAGTGCGTATTTAGCAAAAATAATAATAATAATCTGGACTCTTAACACTAAACTCGTTATTAGACATTCCCAACTAGGCTATTATGGCTTCAGAATTTTGTCCAGCAATTGAGTAGGGATCGATTCCGCTGTACGTGGGTTATTATCAGTGGCGTAAATATAGGTTGGCAGAGCTGACAAAATGCCACTAGCCACGAACTAAGAAGTAACTCTACAGTTTTAACTAACTTAAAATAATAAATACATTTTAACAAATTCAAGTAAATTATTAAGATTTAAATGCATTCATAACAAAAGGATAAATTTTAGAACGTATTTTTTTTTATCTATGAACTAAATAGACGGGTAACAGGAAGCAATAAATAAAACTCATTTCTATTTATAATATATCTTTGTCTATATAATATGTATTTATCTTATACTAAATATGTACTATATTTACAATTCATATATACTAGCTGTGTCTGCGACTTAGTTCGCGTGGAACTTAAAATTATTTAGTACTATTTTTGCCCGTTTTTGTGACTTCTTTCAATACAGCTTTGCTCGTATTGGTGGTAGCATGATGTTAAATAACGTGAAGATCTGTCAGTTACATAAAGATTTTTGGTCATCCGACAGGCAGTTCTTAAGATTAGGGCGTTGAAACAAACAAACTTGTCCACTTTATAATATTAACATAGATTATAACAGTCATCAGTCTTCCTCTTTGCTGGGCGGTACGCTTTGGAATAAGATTTGCATCACGAAGTTGACCTTACCTAAAACAAACAGCAATAAACCAATTTAATCTATTTCTTTCTATATATATAAATATCGTTGTATGTATGCGTTTCCATCTGACCTGAAGCTGAGGTCCAAGATGGTCGACAGGCTAAGCCTAGTGGAGGGACTGGTTCTCAAGTGCAACTGCCGGAACACACCTATAGGTATTTGGTGGCTGATTTTCAACTTGATGGTGGTAGCTAGCCAGGCGGGCATTAGAGAAAGTCTTACCACTGTACTATGATTTGCTCACAATGTTTATCGAAAGCCCAAGGTCATTGCAAGTAGATTCGAACTCACGTCCTTTGACGCAACGTCCGCACACGCCATCACTGAGCAATCATTGCTAAAACGATTCGACTGATACCAATGAAATGTGGAGGATTTATAAGTCGTTACATATCATAAAAGGTAAAAACTGTCTGCTTGTATGTAACTATTTTACAAGTAAGGGAATAAATTTATGTATAAAATAAATTTGGAAAAAATACTATAACTTGTAATCGATCAACAAAAGGCAAACTCTGATACTGTAAATCATTATTTCTCAAACTTCACTGCCCATTTTAAGAAATATTTAAAACCCAACGTCTTTCAGAAATTCTTCATTTAAATTTTTTACACAACTTTGCAGGAAAATAACCAATAAGGATTAGGTTGATTTATTCTGTATAGTTTAGTTTGTTTTGTCGGTTCACAATTCGATTTATTCTTCTTCTAAATTTTGGAGTATTCCTGAAAGATCACTGTTAAATGTATTCCCTTATCCATTCCGTTACATTCTCCACCGCCCATCGATTTTTATTTAGCGCCCCCAACATTATATATAGTTTCAATCGCCCCCTCCGATATTATTGGGGGCCACAGCCACTGGGGGGCGGTACAGTTAAGTAAGTTTTATTGAGATTATTGATTAGCCAGACCAAGGATTACTACTTATTATGCTATTATTCTTTAATACTTTGAATACTATGATACTATTATACTACGATACCATGATACTATGATATTATGATACTATGATACTATGTTACTATGATACTATGATACTATGATACTATGATACTATGATACTATGATACTATGATACTATGATACTATGATACTATGATACTATGATACTATGATACTATGATACTATGATACTATGATACTATGATACTATGATACTATGATACTAGGATACTATGATACTATGATACTAGGATACTAGGATACTATGATACTATGATACCATGATACTATGATACTATGATACTATGATACTATGATACTATGACACTATGATACCATGATACCATGATACTATGATACCATGATACTATGATACCATGATACTATGATACCATGATACTATGATACTATTATTACCAGTGTGTTGTACTTACGTAATAAGGCAGTCGGCGTGTTCTTATAATACACGAAGATTGTATATACGACTAATCCGAGCAGCATGAACCCGATGGCCATGACGTATTTTAACGACGGATTGTGCACTATTGGCAACACCGACAGGAATATCGCGACTAGCAACACGAAGCACGGTATCACTGTCGGCACCCTGTAAGGGCGGGGCTTGCTCGCCTGCGTCCTCCTGAGGACCAGCAAAGCGACCATCGCGAGGCCGTAGAAGAACCAGAGGAACCAGCTGGCGAATTCTATCAACGTCTTGATGTTGCCCACTGATATGAAGATCGCGGTTAGGAGGGCCTGGAATTGTAATCATTGTAAATGTTCTGTCGTGGCATTGGTAGGTGAATAGCAGAGTATTTGGCACCGCGTCGATGGATATATATATATACATATATATATATATATATATATATATATATATATATATATAGCTTCGAATGATACGAATTTTGGGTCAAAAAGGCATTTCTTTAAAGTGAAACTTTTTAATCATGTTTCAGTGTGATTAAACATTTTTTAATGTATGCATTTACAATAAGTAGTTGTTAAGTTGAAAATCTACCGCCAAATACCAATAGGTGTGTTCCGACAGCTGCACTTGAGAGCCAGTTCCTCAACAGGTTACGTGTACAGGTAGCGTGTCTACCAATTTGGGCCGTATGGTCACTTAAGATCAGGTGAGATTCTGGCTATAACGTTAAACCTTATCTATAAATATCGTATATCGGGAATGTAAATGATAAAGTATGAAAATTTTACCTGAAAAGCGACAGCGGGAGCTGGAGTCAGCCGATTTATGTTAACATAGGAAAATACTTCGAGCATGTGACCATTCCGCGCTGCTGTGTAACATACCCTGGTGTAAAACATACGTTTTATTATTATTTTAGAACGAAATTCCTTATCACACTATACGGACTTGGCGGTTGGGAGTTAAACGAAAAAAATTGTAAGATTTTTCCGTCACGACCCTTTCGCGTATGCTATTGGCTGTGGCCATCCATAGGTGCGCGTTTATTATTAATTTAATTTTTATTGTTCAGGTTTAGCGTTACGACCATATTCGCACCTGATCTTAAGTGACGATACGGCCCAAGTTGGTAGACACGCTAAACCCGTGGGGGAACTGGCTCTCAAGTGCAGCTGCCGGAATAGATTGATTCACCGATCAGATCTTCACCATGAGGGTAGTAGCTAGTCAGGCGCTATCAGCGTGCTATGGTATCCTCACGAAGTTTTCCTTCACCGAAAAAGCTCAGGGTTACTGCGGGTGCATTCGAACTCACGTCCGTTCACCAGCTGAGCCATCATCGCAGCAAAACGTTTGACACTTCAAATCAAATTAAAAAAAAAAACTTTATTCCTAGAGAGGCGCTTTTGAATGTCAATATTTCTACCGGTTCATAAATAATCCAGTTTTCGATTGGAACCGATAAGAAACTTGACCTGCACCTTGTTTTTAGGTCTTATTCTTAAAACCTTCTGCAACTTCTTACAGCACTCTCTATAATATCCGTTTCATACTATACAATAGGTTTTTTTATAATTCATATGTTTAGCGTTATGGCCACAATCTCACCTGATGTTAAGTGACCATGTGGCCCGAGATGGTGGACACGTTAAGCCCAGTGGGGAGACTGGCTCTCAAGTGTAAAATGCACTAATGGCAAATATTATTTAACAATTTATATATATATATATATATAAAGTGTGTACCACAAACTACTGCGGATCGATTTGACATAGGTACCTTCAAGAAGCGAGCTTACTCTCACCTTACCATGTTGTCGTGAGTGTCCACGGGCAGCGGCGGTCACTTACCATCAGGTGACCCGCCAGCTCGTTCCCCAAAAAAATATATATAGTTAAGTTTCGTCACCTCGTGATCCCGAACTGGACGCTCATCGCGCACCCGAAGGTCGCGATGGCAACACCCAGCGGGACCAGGAACCGCGCGGGGCCGAGGACCTGGTCCGCGAACGCGACGGCCACCGCCGGCACCGACACCATCTCCGTGTAGCTCAGCACGCTCATGTACGCCACGTTCATGAACACGTACAGGCTCGTTATCAGCGGCACCGCGATCGATATGCTCAACGGTAAGTTCCTGGAGTACCAAATCGGATAATAATCTCGCCTGATCTTAAGTGACGATACGGCCCAAGTTGGTAGACGCGCTAAGCTTCAAGTGCTGCTGCCGGAACACACCTGTTGGTATCTGGCGGCAGTTTTTCTACTTGAGGGTGGTTGCTACCCAGGCGGGCATTTGAAAAAGCCCTACCGCCATGCTATGGTTTCCTCACCATGTTTTACTTCACCGAAAGCTCAAGCTCATTGTAGGTGGATTCGAACTCACGTCCCTTTGACGCGAAGTCGTACACACTACCACTGGGCTATCATCGCTTCAAAACATTCGTACATTCGTGCGTTCGACTACGCGTCAAGGGACGCGAGTTCAAATCCACCTACAACCTTGAGCTTTTGGTGAAAGAAAACATCGTGAGGAAACCATAGCACGGTGATAGCGTCTTACTAGCTACCACCCTCATGTTGAAAATTTGCCGCCCAACACCGATAGGTGTGTTCCGGCAGCTGCACTTGAGAGCCAGTTCCTCCACAGGTTTAGCGTGTCTACCAATATTATGTATTTATCACTTATATATGAGCATCTGGACTGCTCATCTAACTGAGCAATACACCTAAACATCCACTAAGTTGTATTTATATATGTATATGTGTATGTGTATGAGTATATATATATTAACTTGTGTATGTGTTGAATGTTTATATTTCATATGTATTTATTTAATACTACTGTCACATCACGCAAAAAAACTGATTTTTCAAACTTAAAATGTCTTTATTTTATTTTACTTGTAAAATAATATATACATACACATATCAAGAAATAAACACACACATTTTTCACTTCAGATCAGGTGAGATTATGGCCATAACGCTAAATCTTAACTATATAAAAAAAACGTTAAGATGCATTTTAGCATATTTCCAGGGGCGACTGGCGATGGATCGTCGGTCCATCCATGGTCGCCACTGTTTTTATATTGCACTGTGCTTGACATCATCAGCGCCCGCTATCGAGATTGCGGCGTCCAGGACAAAACGACAAATTGCTGCCCCTTGCAAATTTTAATATAGTGTCAATATAAAAAAATATATTACATAACCATTATGATTTTTAAGCGAAGCCTTCCTTGCTTAGTATATAAAATTTTCGTTTTGTTAGTAAAATTCACCAAATTATAAATTTGACAAAAAAAGACGGCCTTAAATTTTGTCGTCTCGAGCAAATGCACGTCTCGCCGGCCCCTGGACCGGGCCCTGACATCAGGCACAGTGCCGTCACTTTGCCGAGCTACCATAAATAAATAAAAAAGGTTATAATATTATGGCCACAGTCTCAGCTGATTTTCAACTTAAGGCTGGTGAATGCCGTAGGCACCACTAAGCTAATGCATTCTAAATGACTCTTATACACTTTCTACAACAAGAATTTATACTCACACAGCAGGGTTGAGGATCTCTTCAGTGACAACTGTGACGCAGTTCCATCCATCGAAAGCCCATAAACCGGAATACAGAGCCAGCGCTATCTGTCCAGGGTTCGTCGTACTGCCTTCGAAACCTTTACTTAGGTGTGAGGTATTTCCTGTAAAATTAACAGGCGACATGGAAAAGGTATTCACTCTACTGGTTATATACCTATATTATAAAGGCCCGTTTAAGTTTTCTGTAAAAAAAGATTTGAAGATTTTTGAGTGAGTGACTTTGAGTGAGTGTGAGTATTATTACCTAAAATTCGTAATTACGTTTTACCTTTTTTTTACTATTAATCTCTTAAAATATAATAATTTATCTTAACGCGCTAATCTAAGAAAATACAAGTTGGATTTCAATAGTTCACATTAGAATACCACCAACAGAAGAAAAAAGTTAGGAAAATCACAAAAGTGCACGCCTCATAAACCACATCGAATCAGACCGCGAAAAGTAATAGGACTCTATTCCTAATGATACTGAAGCGTAAGAAAATAAAATACTCGATTAGTAAAGTGTTTCGGTCGTTATCGTGATAACATACAGGATCCGCACATACAGATACACGGACGTCCGAGACAGATATTTCTTAAACAGTTTTTAAACTAGTTTAAATAACAAAAATGGTATCATAAAAATAACATGAGTGTTAAAAATAGTGTTGTTTCTTGATATGTGTGTGTATATATTATTTTACAAGTGCATTATATGATAAGTAGAGACATTTTAAGTTTGAAAAATCAGTTGTATTGCGGGAAGTGACAGTAGTACCCACCTTTCGTTTGGACGCGCCAATCTTAGGAACTACCAGTCGCATTCGAAATATTATTTTTTGTTATCAAAGAACAATATTTGAGGAAGGCTTTAGGCTATTTCACAATACACTGCTACTGCAGCAAAGTTATATTGAGACAAGTTATCAGTAAAAGTGTAAAAATGTCAGGTATTGTACGTCTCATGACGCGAAGCGTTTGAGTAGTGCTTTACTCTCGCTCTCACAAGGTCAAGCAATTATCTCGGCTGAAATTGATTTTATCCGATCTTTTGTGCACTTTGAGTATTGAGTTGAAAAATATCAAAAAGAACACTTTATTATGACAGTAGATACTTTAATAAAACCCACTTTTTTTCTAGTTTTTTTTTTCTTTTTTTTTATACTTAAGGTTTAGCGTTATGGCCATAATCTCACCTGATCTTAAGTGACGATACGGCCCAAGTTGGTAGACACGTTAAACCTGTGGAGGAACTGGCTCTCAAGTGCTGCTGCCGGAACACACCTATTGGTATTTGGCGGCAGGTTTACAACTTGAGGGTGGTAGCTACCCAGGCGGGCATTAGAAAAAGCCCTACCACCATGCTATGGTTTCCTCACGATGTTTTCCTTCATCGAAAGCTCAAGCTCATTGTAGGTGCTTGGATTCGAACCCACGTCCCTTGACGCGAAGTCGTGCACACTACCACTGAGCTATCATCGCTTCAAAGATAGTATAAAAAGAACCGCTTTGAAAAAATATTTCGTCGGATGTCGCGTTTTCTGTATGTGGGCACGGTAACGCCCAAAAAACTTCACTTTTTGATTCATTTCAGTATCATTCTGAGTAATAGCCTATTGAAAATTACCGTCTAATTCAATGTAATTTAATTAAAAAAATGAGACATGTACTTTTGGATTTTCGAAACTTTTTTTTTTAATCCTTTAAGTTCCGAGCTTAGCACACTCAAACAAACTATTCAGCTGTCTTATATTACTAGTTGTGCCCGCGACTTCGTTCGTGTGGAACTACAAATTACTCGATAATATTTTGTGAAGTTTTTTCAATACAGCTTTGCTGCTGTCTGTGGCAGCGTGATGTTAAACAGCCTATAACCTTTCTCAATTATTGTTAAAAAAAAAAAACGAATTACAGTTCCCAAAGTAAGATCTTTCAAACTAAGAGGGAAACCTAACCCGTTAGTTTATTATAAGAATTGAGTGAGTTATAATTTTCAAAAATAATTTATCTTAACCTTTTGCAATTTGGTATATCCCACCACCGATAACAATGAGACAGGCTAACACTTTGCATACACCGAATACATTTTGCACCCTGACGAACAATTTCACGCTTGTTATATTGATGTATGTCATTATAACTGAAAAAAAAAAAAAAAATTATAAAATATACACTTAGCATACTGCTAATTCCCACAAATCAAATAAAAAAATCTTTACTCAATTTAGGTCATAAGAAACGAAAGTAACGGAGTCATCGAGAGGAACCGGCAAGAAACTCGATCTGTATCTTTTTTTTACATCTTATTCTTAAAACCTGCCCCCAACTTCTTACAGCATCTCCAATAATAGCCGTTTCATACTATACAATAGGTTTTTTTTCATAATTTATGTTACCCGTTATGGACACAATCCCACCTGATGTTAAGTGACGATGTGGCCCAAGATGGTGGACACGCTAAGCTCAGTGTAGTGACTGGATCTCAAGTGTAAAATACACTAATGGCAAATGTGATTTACTAATGTTTAGTTCCACGAAAACGGAGTCGCCGAAGCAATTTGTCTAAATGTTTCGTTTAATATTTTATATGAAGCGATGATAGCTCAGTGGTAGTGTGTACGACTTCGCGTCAAGGGACGCGAGTTCGAATCCACCTACAATGATCCAGAGCTTACGGTGAAGGAAAACATCGTGAGGAAACCACAGCATGGTGGTAGGGCTTTCTCTAATGCTAGGCGGTTAGCTACCACCTACAATTTGAAAATTTGCAGCCAAATACCAATAGGTGTGTTTCGGCAGCTGCACTTGAGAGCAAGTTCCTTCAAGGGTTTAGGGTGTCTACCAACTTGGGCCGTATCGTCACTTAAGAACAAGTAAGATTATAGTCATAACACTAACATTAAAAAAAAAATAAAAAAATTTTCATATCTAACTGAAAATGTACAGTTGCTTACAAGAAATATTGGAAAGTTACCGTTCGAGTGTGTGATTCTTTTTTTCACATTAATTAGTAAAAAAAAAAAATTAAAAAAGGGTTAGTAAAAAGTTGTAGTATATAATATAATGTATATAATATATACAAATATCTCAATTCAGATAAAAACATTAGAAGGAAAATAATTAAAAACAATTTATTTCAGTAAACTATTTATTTCCTTAATATAAATAAAGAACTACTATACAAATCTACAAATAAATACCGCAGGATTTAGACAGAGTCGGATTTGAGGTTACAGTAGACATAAAAAAAAACCTCCCTTAAATAAATCCAGCTGTGTGTCTGATTATGTCATATATCGAAGAATTGGCATAGAACAATAACTGTATTAGTTGGCCAGCTTCACTTCCGTATTGTTGTAAGGGTTCGCTGTCAAAATATTTATGTCCATCAGCAGCCCGACAATTTGATAGTTGTCAGATGTTATCGGCAGATATCCACTGGACGACTCGTTCATTCTCTCCACCATCAACGCCTGGAAAATAATATTATAGCTGGAGTTTTTGGAACGGAGAGTCTAAGATGGTGAACATGTTAAGGGTAGTGTAAGAACTGGTTTTCAAGTGCAACTACCAGAAGACACCTGGTATTAGAAAAAACTGTACCACCATGATACATTTCATTTCACCAATCTCACCTGATCTTAAGTGATGTTATGGCATAAGTTGGTAGACACGCTAAACCTGTGGAGGAACTGGCTCTCGAGTGCAACTGCCGGAACACATCTATTGTATTTGGCAGCAGAATTTAAATTGAGGGTGGTAGCTAGCTATGCGGGCTTTAGAAAAAGCCCTACCACCATTGTTTCCTTCACCAAAAGCTCAAGTTCCTTGGAGGGATCAAACTCACGTCCTTTGACGTGGGGTCTGTAAATAAAAGAATATACTCTAAGGCAATAAAGCTCACCCCCAAAAATTCGATAATAGCATCAGAGTGATCAGGGTAGAGCGAGTTGATCAATCCGTGCAGTTCATTCTTCATCATGGCGAACCTTTCCCTGGCTTTTTCGAGGTGTTGCAAGGTCAACAACTTTTGTTGAGATTTCGGCATCTTCTTTGTTTGTTGAGCAACCCTGATTTGTTCCCTCAGTCTGAAAGAATTGTATTATATAATGATATTTGTGGGTAATCTGAATATAACACATGGGTTAACACTGTGGATGCTGGTCAGTTCTGACGACGTCTGGGATGTGGGTTCGAACCCAAGCACCTACAATGAGCTTGAGCTTTCGGTGAAGGAAAACATCGTGAGGAAACCATAGCATGGTGGTAGGGCTTTTTCTAATGCCCGCCTGGCTAGCTACCACCCTCTAGTTGTGAACCTGCCGCCAAATACCAATAGGTGTGTTCTGGCAGCAGCACTTGAGAGCCAGTTCCTTCACAGGTTTAGTGTGTCTACCAACTTGGGCCGTATCGTCACTTAATATCAGGTGAGATTATGGCCATAACGCTAAACCTTAAGTAGAAAAAAAAAACCAATCAAAATTAAATTATAACATGATCCATTACATTTCAGTGTATCAGATAAACCTTTGTCATGAAAAAATACATTTGTATTTCAAATATTTTAAAGTTTATGAAACTTCTACCAAATTTGTTGGGGCAGGAAGAGAAACACAAGCAGTCAAGGTGAGTGTTGTGTCACACATCAGAAAGGCTCTCCGTAAACCTACATCCTGTCATAAATCCCAGGAGCCTTTCAGTACCCCCTCTCTGGCACACAAAAAACCTCCCACCCGCTCATTGAAAGGATTGGACATAAAAACAAATCCCTGAAACATCTATTTTGATATACACAAGAAAATGTAAAGAAGTAGATCTTGTATCCATGTGTTACTGATTGTATGTGTAAGTTTAAACACAGGACAATCTATTGAATATAGGAATAGCCCAAAATATTTCCAAGTCAACAAAATATACATACTTATTAAATAGTTTATGTTTAGTATTAATAATTATCATTTATTTTCATCATAATAAACAAATTTTCTAGTATACTTAAAATGAAAAACTGAAGTAACACAATAAATTGAAGTGTATTACTACACTTGCATTATTGCCATCTATACTACTTTAAAACAGTTTCATAGATGTCAACACCCTTAGTTTGGATATCTCCTTAGGATTCATATGTTCCGGATAGGAGTCCTTAAGTGACTCTGCTCGCACGATACAGTGACACCCTACATCACTGAAAGTACATCATCACACCGCATACCATCCATGCACACCTACACGTTAAGTACACGGTTCTGTAAGGGACTACCCCCACGATGCTTGTTTATTTTTCCGGCAGCAGCCCAAGCCAAGGTTCGGCCATTCTGGCACCCTCGCGTTCGCTGCCTCGGAGCTGAGTGCCCTCAGCACTCACCCCAAAAAGTTCGGTGAAGCCATCAAAGCCCTTATGGCTAACAGCGTATGTCAATTCAAACGAACAAAATGGATGTTATCATGGTTAAGTTATAGTTTAGCTGAAAATCAGAATAACATAATACAAGTTAGCTAATGGTAAATTTAAAAATTGTAGTGATTCCTCTCACCTGTTTATCTCACCATCGAAATCATGCACCAGGCCACGGGTAAACGCCGTCAACTCTTCGATCTGAGTGGTTTTCTCATTAACATCACTCAAGAAGTGACTTGTAAGCAAGTGCTCGTCTTTCAATATGATTGCATTGGCATTTTGGATTTCAGTTTTCACGCCTTCGACGTAAGAAACCGTCTTATCATCTTTTTCTTCCTCTTTCGAAGTGGAAGCGACTTGTGGAGTGTTGTTAATACTGTTGCAAGTGTCGATGCATTGTTTTTTCAGAGATTTTATCTCACTGTTCAGTGTTTCTTCGGTGTCCGAGTTCCGTTTATTTGAAGTCCTAAAAATGAATCGCTATTAGTGATATGCAAATTTAAATTTGTTAAACACTTTAGTTTTAACTGTTAACTTTTATCAAAAACTAACAATTGGCTCCTGAAAAAAAATTCAGAATATTTGAGTGTTAATAATATACATAAATTATAATACTTACATGTTTTTAGATCGCCGATGGAATGTTTTCACAACTCCAAGATATATTAACGAAGATAATAACACAACGCTCTCGTTTATAAAACGAATATTGCACAATAAACCGTTTTACTTTCAAAATATAAATACTCTATCGTTACTGTTTTCCAAACATTGATTTTTATTTGACAGTGACAGTTGTAGTGCCGCACATTACCCGAGTCAATGAAACCACAGACAACAATGAATATGCTTATCGATATAATATACAGATAAGGTTAATACTAAATTATACTTACACAGCGCTGATAAAGATGCAAGTTTAATAACTCTAAATTTGTACTCCGATGGTAAATCAACGGTAAATGGTTGTGTTGCATATTCAGCGAAGGTCATAACAATAATTGCAACTTCAGCGGGTCTCAATATAACTACATATATCCATGCACATATAAATGATGGTACAGGTCCCCAAAATTTGTGAGTTTTTCCAAACGCCTCTTGGAAATATGAGTATTCAGCTCCAGATTTGTTAACAACAGTTCCCAATTCAGCGAAAGATAACGCTCCTAAAAAATAAAAAAATATGGTTATATTTTTTTCGTAAAAGAGAGTATTTTGAAAACTTATCAAATTACACAGTTTAATGTCGTTCATGTACTAAAATACGTTACTTCTTAATTGTTAAGGTAAAATATGGATTATTTTTTACCAAAGCACATTTCTGTGTAACACAAATAAGTAATTAGTTACACAAGTTTATCGTAAATAACGAAGACTTTATAATGAAAAGGTAAAATATAGTTTGAGGTTTTATATTCACAGTACAAATGTTAATAAAATTAAAAGTTATACAAAGCTCAGCAATCTGTCTAGGGTAGCAAAATTAAAAGATGGAAGTGAAGTAAATACCTATTTATTATGTAATATTAAATATATAATACTAGCTGACATGGCAGACATTGTTCTACCTTTTCAAAGTTGAATCAAACTGCACACAGTATGCAAAATTTGATTAAATTGGTTCAGTGAATAGGAGTTCATCGCGGGCAAATTACGTAACACGAAATTTTTATACATAAAGATTATAAAAGTGCTTTGCATACACACTTGGAACGTATAAGGAATTATTTTTTTACTTAAATATGTTATAGTCCTACACTCACCTAATAAAGATATTATTCCAGACACTGTCCATACGATTAAACATAAAGCAACGGACCCTGAGTTCTCTAAAGCCGAAGCTGGAGATACGAAAATTCCAGAACCAATCATAACTCCAAGTATTAAATTAATCGCTGAGAACAGCCCTAGTTCTCGTTTTAGTTTGACAGAACTTCCATGATCACTCGTCCCACCATTTTCCACGTTATACTTTTCTTGCGGCTCTGACTTCGCTGCTTGTGTAGCCATTGTAAATGGATCTGAAACAATATTCATTATTTTCATTGTATCAGTACAAAAGAGTTCATCATTAACATTTAAGTTTTTTTTTTTAATTAAATTTGACTAAATATATGCACATACTACTTGCGCCCGAGTACCTTCGCGTGTACTTGTAAAAATGCTTAGGATGATTTTAGGTTCTTTTTCAACTTGTAGACAGAGTATTATTATAGTAAATATAACTATTACTCTCTAGATTACTTATTACTACATTTTTTATATACCTATTCAAGCTTAATCCCTTTGTCATAATGTACAAAGGTTTTCATTGACTAAGGTTTAACTTATCTCCTCTGTTCCGCAGGAATCTTTACATGTTATAGCAACTAAAAGTTTTATATTTGTTAGTGTATAATTGAAGATATTATCGTGATAAAATTTAGTCTAAGTAAAATAAGTCTAATAGTTACAGAGTAATTCGCGTACAAGGGACAAACAATATCGATTATACAATACCTACGTCCCAATTAGATTAAAAATAATAGCCATTTTTTCCTCAAATGTGGTGTAATAAGTATTCAATAAAAATATTAATTTATTCGTGCGATTTAATATTTGGCACATTGTCGTGATCCAAATCCGACTGTAATATAATAATGAAGAAACGATTAATATTTACTAACGAATTTTATTTTGAAAGAAAAGTAATACGGATCAGTATTTTTGTATACAAAATATCTTTTACTGTTTAACGTTTAAGATTATAGGGTATAGAACCTAGGTTATAGATATTCGTTTTAACAAATATGATATTTATTTAAACACTATTACACAAAAGTTCATTGAAAACAATTTTATAAACTGGAAAGAAATCACCATTTATTTATTGTATTTATTTGTATTATATATTTATTTATGTATGTATTTAAATTAATTTGTAAACTCGTAAAAATTAAGGAAATTCTTTTTATAACATCTTTGGCAATGATAAGTATATAGATATGAAGTTTTGAGAGCGATCTTGATGCGTCATGTGGTTTTTATTCGATTTCATAAACTTACGTTTTGAATCTATCTTATGTTATCATGGTGGTATTTGGCGTGTCATAGTTATTGTGAATATGTGAAGAAATATAGTTATTTATTACCTATCACGAAAACTCCCTGGACAGTTGTAACAGGAGAGTCATCCTTTGTAATTAATTGTATGTACCTTGAATATTTGCAAGATATTCTTTCTGCGTGACATTGACTTAACTAGGCCCAAAACCGGTTGCCATTAAAAAGGAGGTCGAATATATGAGTAGAGATAATGAAAAAAGGTTTTATACAAATTCAACGTGTTTACTTTATTATCGAAGGATAAAAAATAGTATTTTTCCTTTCAAATCTATACTAATATTATAAAACGGAAAATTTTGTCTGTTTGTTTATTTATTTGAACACGCTAAACTAAGGAACTGTCAGTCATAGTTTATTCTTTAAGAAACGATTTCATATATAGCCCGTGGTATAAAAATGTATGAAGAGTAAAATTGAGCGTTCTGTGGCGTTACGTTCCGTTATGCAGCAACGTACTTTGACCTCTATGTGAAATAGTTTGTTACATATTTTATTGGCATGATGTAAATCTATACTAACATTATAAAACAGAATACTTTGTTTGTTTCATCACGCACTACTACCAATCGAATTTTGATAATTATTTGCGTATTTTACAGAACAATCATTTACAAAGACTTTAGGCTATTTATTTAACATCACGTTACCTCCAATAGGATCAAAGCTGTATTGAAAATGTTTGAAAAATGTTTTGAAAATTGAAAAATTGAAAATTGAAAAAACACACACAAAAATCATTACATTCAATTTTTATAGAATTAGTATAGAATAAAATATTGTAAATTGAGCATTCTATACAAGTCTTAAAGACGTTGTCAGCTGACTAAAATGTCGCATGTGAATAGTTTCGACCTCATTGCCGAATAAAGGTTGCACTTAGCTCAATCAGTAGACAACGTCTCGGCGTTCAATTCAGAGACGCTTCCTGTACATTCCTTATAATTGGATAATGCCTAAATAATTGTTACCTTGGTGGGGGCCATTGATAAAAATCTTGCGTAGCTATGTCTGTTATTGATCCTAGTAAGTTCAAACCAGTTAACTGATAGAAGTAAAATTCGTTTAATATACTTCTTGTCTCAAGATTTTGTGTTCATATCTATTCCTTGATATGATAGAGGGTGCTGTGGTCGAGTTATTAGCTTTTATATATATATATAAAAGCTGGTTAATTGAAGCTAGATACAATAAAAATTTGTAAATTACCTATTTTCTTTTTCTGACTTAGAAAGTAATACGTCACTCAATATTTTACCGTTTCCGGTTTCCTCCCCTCTTCGTCACGCTATGTCACATTTTCAGTAACCTGCCTCTCGGTACTACGTCACAAATTAAAGACCTACCCCGTACATGATATATGGTAATTCATATCAGTACACAAATATCAATATTATTAAATATCTATTACTAGTCATGATAAAACTTGTTATTATTTTTATAGTTAGGTTTAGCGTTATGGCCACAACCTGATGTTAAGTGACGATGTGGCCCAAGATGGTGGACACGCTAAGCCTAGGGAAGGAACTGGCTCTCAAGTGCAACTGCCGGAACACACTTATAGGTATTTGGCGATAGATTTTCAACTTGAGGGTGCTAGCTAATCAGGTGGGCATTAAAAAAAGTCCTACCACCATGCTATGGTTAAATCACGATGTTTTCCTTCACTGATATCTCAAGAAACCATATCAGGGTGGTAGGGCTTTTTCTAATGCCCGCCTGGCTTTACTATCATCGGTTTTTTATTAACGTGGTGTTTAAAATTCCAGTCTTTACACATTACCCCGGCTGAGGTCGAAGACGTGAGAGCATCTGGTGTCTTATCGGTTGCTTATCACCCAACACTATCCACTAAAACCAGACAACCAGACATTGTTGCCAGATACCAGGGGCAGCTTTCGCAATCCTCCTAGTCTCTGGCGAACTCCTAATCTCTTAGTTACCTCCCTCGATTAGAATTTTATCATTTTTAGGATCACTAAATTGGTAAGACAGGACCTGTTGGTTACTCAGGATCGTGAATCTTCTTTCATTTACCGGCAGCAGCCCAAGCCTTGGTTCGGCCGTTCTGGCACCCTTGTGCCCGCTGCCTCGGGGCTGAGTGCCCTCAGCACTCGCCCTAAAAATTTCGGTGAAGCTGTCATAGCCTTTGGTGCTAACAGCTTACGTCACGTCCCGTCAAAAAAAATATATATATGCCGCCAAGTGCCTAAAGGTGTGTTGCGGCAATTGCACTTGAGAGCCAGTCCCTCAACTAGCGTTTTCACCATCTTGGACAAAATTTTCATTTAACATCAAGTGAGATTAAGGCCATAACGCTAAACTATAAGCCCATAAGTATAAAGAAGGTCATCATGCGGCACGACTGTAGACATATTTTAAGCGCCATGAACGCTAAAAACGTTGCACATATATGCTATATGTATATATAGCATAGTTGACGTTCAAGTTGACCTCATTTAGTGGTCGGTAAATATATGTATTTACTGTGGCCAATCAGTAGCTGACTTACAATGTATGTATCTATTAATGTAAGAAGCTATATTGAGACACGGTTAATCGTCTTGTAAATTTGTAATCAGCTGATCAATTCTGTCATGCCCGTTTCTAGGTACAAATATATAGGCATTTTGGACTTGGCAACTCTGGCACTAAGGATCTAGCCTTGTATTGTATGTCTTTACAAACATACAATTCACGGATACAAAGTTCCAGTCTGTGCTTAGAAAAATTATTTGCGGATTGCACAAATAATTGTCCTGTGAAGGATTCGAATCCATGGCTCTCAGCGCGGCGGCATCGGCATGGCGAGCATTTGAACTGTATGCCAATCGTGCAGTCGACTGCGTCCCGGCAACAGCCCAAGCTGAGGCTTAGTCACTAGGGACTCCCTCCGAGCTCGCCCACAATGTCCGGTGAAACCGTAAAGCCTTTAAGGCTAACAGTTTATGTCCTTAACAAAATCGTGCAGTCGACTGGAGCGAAGTAATTTTATTTAACACTAGCTTTTACCCACGACTCCGCTCCTGTTAATATTGATTTTGTCAACCAATTCTGGTTCGATTTCTCTTTTCAAATGATATTACATTATTTATCTCAGGATGCTGGTCAATACTGGTGGATATGAAGTTACCCAAAATTCGATATTACTGGCAAGAATTCCCTAAATTTTGAATGAGGTCGGATAACGTAATAACTTTTATACAAAGTTTATCCTTTTCTTTACCCCTCTTCCTATAAGTTTTTCTTCGGATAAAGAAGCCTATCAGCGTCTCCAGGGCCGCATCTAACTCTATATGAAAATTCATCATAATCGATTCAGTGGTTTAGTCGTGAAAGCGTAACAAACAAACTTACTTTCGCATTTATAATATTACTAAGGATTACGCTCCGTTATATTTGTTTGCGAACGTTACAATTAACACGAGTTAAAAACATGATCTGGTTTTTTTTTAGGTTAGGTTTATAATTGTATAAGCAAAAATTTAAAAAACATCTTTTTTACACGTTTTTTATTAACTTCACCTGTATGTTAATTTGTATATTTGTTTATATGTTTGTTTGTATGTTTGTTTGTATGTTTGTTTGTATGTTTGTTTGTATGCTTGTTTGTATGTTTGTTTGTATGTTTTTTGTATGTTTGTTTGTATGTTTTTTGTATGTTTATTTGTATGTTTGTTTGTATGCTTGTTTGTATGCTTGTTTGTATGCTTGTTTGTATGCTTGTTTGTATGCTTGTTTGTATGTTTGTTTGTATGTTTCCTCACGATGTTTTCCTTCATCGCAAGCTCAAGCTCGTTGTAGGTGGTTGGATTCGAACTCACGTCCCTTGACGTGAATTCGTATACACTATCACTGAGCTATCATCGCTTCAGGTTAACTTCAACACCGGAAGTGGAACTAAACTCAAGTGGAACGGAGTATCAGTACTCCATAGCAGAGAGGTCGTTGTAAACTCACCGTGAGTTATAATACTGATCTCATTAATGACGTATTCTCCGCGACCACAACGGCCGCGGTCGTCATATGGAACGGATGGTGACATGTCTTGAGTATTATGAGCGCTAACTGGGACGTAGACATACCTATGTTTACAACAGTCAATTAGTAACTTTTTACTAATGTGAAACTGTCTAATTTAAATTTAAAAGGAGCGTCACGTTTTTCTCGCCGTGTTACTTAGTAAACACACCTATGCTCGGGTGTTAAATGCGTAATCATACTGAAGAAATAATATGACATTGGTACATATATTGTATTGTGTTATATATACTTCGGCCTCGCTTATAGATTCTTTTTTTTTTTGTCTTTATTTATTTTAGGGACTTCGGTCCAAAAAGGACATGTCAGTCCCATCGTACCCTGACCTAACAGTATGTACCAAATATAATAAAAGTCAAATATGTCCTAGAACTACTTAGATCTAATAACAAAATTCCATAAAATCTTGGCTTCATCACTTGCAGGTGCAGTCAAGATTCCATGGAACATGCCCTGGTCCATTAAATTCAGTCCTAAACATTTAATGATCGCTGTCCGTTGTAAGCGATGCCTTCGACCTGCTTCTCGTTATCAATATCTCGTGTTTGTAAATTTGTTCTTGGTGGGTGCCTATGGATCTATCGTAGTATAGTCATGAAGAACTGGTGATGAGTGATAACACCTATGAACATTTACGTAGGTATATAAATAACACTAATCATATTTAGGGCCGTGGGGTGATCCCTTACCAACCCTAATGCTGTGGAAGTATTAAGAACCAATTTATCCATTTTTTTCTTTCCTTCCAGTGTTTGCAGAAGCACGCTACGAGTGAGGTATGTAGGATATACAAGGCTACATCCCTAACGTATTGGCCTTAGGCCGAGAACTATTTTCACATTGCGTCTAATTGTGCTCGTTGAACTACGACCTCATACTGACTTAAGGACTTAAACGGCTCCGTATACTTTTGTGTTTCAGTTATAATCTATATATATATATATATATATTAAAAAAAAAAAATCTCTATGTCCCTTGGTCATCGCATCACGCGTGAACGGATGGAACAATTTCGCTAATTCTTTTTTAGTTGGGTTAATTACCGACAGGGCAAGGTTCATATGAAAGAAAAAATTAGGGAATTTGACCGTAATATCAGCAAATTTAAGAACATTTAATAACTTTAACGACAATATCAAATTTACATAACTAGCTGTCAGTTGTCATAGAGCAACTATGTTTTTGAATATATTTTTTTATTATCAATTATACCTACCAATTCGAATTCAATATTCATAGTTAAGGCATGACAACGTCTGTCGGGTCAACTAGTATAGAATATTTTATCTACTCTCATATTGTAAAATTCTAATTATAAACTTCAAAACTACGTTATATTTACATCTATATGAATATAATAAGTCAAAAAGGTTTGTCTGTTTGACTGTACTAATCTTAGGAACGACCAGGAGAATTTCAAAAATACCCTTTGTATTTGATATAGCAATTATTGAGGACGGCTTTAGGTTACTTGACATCACCCTATGACCAATAGGAACACAGCTGTATTGAAAACAATGACAAGAACGGGTAAATAACATTATATAAAATTTTAGGTCCGCGCGAACGAAATCGCTGATACAGTTATATGTATATAAAGTGTTCTTAGTAAACAGTTAAACACATTCAGCTTATGTTGAGATAGTATAAGTAGATAGTTGAATAAATCAAATATATGCGGGCAGTACCGTGATATAAACATTTTACTGTTGTCTAAATGTTCAATATGTTTGTAGACAATAATTGTTCAGTGTGTTGTCGATTAGAAGTTTATCGTATTCAATCTTGATTTATAATTTAACATAATGCATAAATACATATGTTTCGATTTCGAAAAGCATTTGTGTAATTTAAGCCTTAGAAAATAAAGTTCAAACTTCGCAATACCTGTTATATGCAGCTTATAAAATAAATACTATAAGAATGTAAAAGATAAAGGTTAGTGACGCATTTTAATTGAGGGAAAGAACAGAAATAAAGTACAGAAATTATTAACACTAAAGACAAAAAGTATAAATAAAAAAATAAAGGATGTGTACGTGTGTTTATATGTACAGCTATATTACTACATAGTATAAAACAAAGTCGCTTTCCGCTGTCTACCTGTCCCTATGTATGCTTAGATCTTTAAAACTAGGTAACGGATTTTGATGCGGTTTTTTTAGATTGAGTGTTTCAAGAGGAAGGTTTATACATATCATATATGCGTAATATAGTAGAGAAACACTGATAATTTTAGAGATTTCTAATGTGATATCGTAAATAAACACATTTTTCTGAGCTTACATTGCAAACGCTATTTAAACCCTACGAGATAGAACAAAATAATGTACTACAGTATTGTACACCTTAAAAAGGTCTACAAAAAAGTAAGGGATAGTATATATCTATCTATTAGGGATAACCCACAATAACCATTTCTTATCCTTTACATTTTGCAAGAAATAATGGCTTATTTACGAAACGATTTAAAGCAATACAACATTAATTCTTATCCATTTAGTATCTTAAATATATTTTGCATTTAATATAAATGAATTGACCCTTTACAGCATGTAATTTAACTAAATATTTTCGACGATATTACAGATTTAAAATGAACGGACATAGCGATTGCGTCGGTAAAAGCCGCGGGGCCAGCGGCGCGTGCCTATAAATAACGCGAGAAAATGTAAAAAAAAAAAACAAATCGGTCAAACGATTTTTGAGTTTTAGCGAGAACGAAGAAAACAATTTTAGGTGATACGTTTGTTAGCTTGGTCGTTGATCGTCACTTTATAACGTTAGCTTTATCGTTAATCGTCTCTTTATATTGAATATAAAATAAAAGAGTTTAAATATTTACACGTTCGATTAAAAATAACTTTATGGATAGAAATTGATATTTACTTGTTTGATTAAAATAACTTTATAAATTCATATTGAAATTATGATACTTAAAAAAAACATTAATCTATTTTAAGTATTAGCTTTATTGTTGATCGTATCTTTATATTAATTATCATATTACAGGGGTTTAACACATTTACACGTTTGATTAAAAATAACTTTATGGATTCGAATTGATATATACATGTTTGGTTAAAAATAACTTTATAAATTCAAATTGTAATAACAAGATTTTATAAAACTTGTTTTAATAGCCTATTCCAAGTAGTTCGCTTTTAGCGCTTTTAGTTTCCGGTTGTGGCAATATAAATACGTCTTATAATACTGAAGCAGATATAGTGGAGCTCCAGAACGAATCAGTGGACTGAAGTATTAGTGATATGAAGAACCAAATAGTATGAGCAGAATATTAAACAAGACGGTTAAGATATAAGGATTTTTACACGTTATAGTTAATATTATAAAGTAGAATAGTTTGTTTGTTTCAACGCTATCTTTTTGTATTTGATATAGCTATAACGAAGGCTTTAGGCTTTAGGTTACGTAACATCACGCTACCACCAATAGAAGTAAAGTTGTATCGTAAAGAGTTAACAAAAACTGACAATAAAATTATAATTAATTTTTAGTCTTAAATCGAACAGATTCTTGATTTCAATTAGTATAAGTATAAAGATTGCTGTTGTGGTGTGAACGTGTTGTTTATATGTACGAACGCGGACACGCGTGCAGACATGTGAATGTGTTTGTTTCGGAAATTCTTGACCGATTCTTGGACTGCATGTACTGCAATTTGTTCTCTAAAGTTCGTTGGTTGTTTTTGATGAAAATAGGTGTTAGAAAAATCATTTAGTGTAGAAACAGTTTCCCAGAATTATTATTTTTGAAGTGGATACATTATTTTTTCTAGTAAAAGCTTTCCCTTTTTTAACATACTCACTTATCAGATGATGCACTTATGAAGAGATGACAGCTCAGTTGGTAATGCGCACGGACGCCTCGTTAAGAGACGAGAGTTCGAAACCACCTACAATGAGCTTGAGTTTTCGACGAAGGAAAAGAACGTGATGAAACCATAGCATGGTGGTAGGGATTCTTCTAATGCCCGCCTGATTAGCCACCACCCTCAAGTTGAAAATCTACCGTCAATTACCTATAAGTGTGTTCCGGCAGTTGTACTTGAGTACAAGTCCCTCTACTAGGATTAGCGTATCTCTCATCTTGTACCAGATCGTCACTTAACATCAGGTGACATTGTGGTCATAATCCCAGAATATCGTAAATTAGTTCGCTCAATAATATTTACCCTTATTATAGGCTCACTTAACACACAATACCCATGTTCGTGTAATGTCGTGAATTTAATGCGCAAAGTGTTCGTTTATTTATAGTTAAGGTATGGCGTTATGGCCGTAATCTCACCTGATCTAAAGTGATAATATGACCCAGATTGGTAGACACCCTAAATCTGTGGAGGAACTGGCTCTCAAGCGCAACTGCCAGAACACACCTATTGTTATTTGGTGGCAGATTTTCAACTTGAGGGTGGTAGGTAGCCAGGCGGGCATTAAAAAAAGCCCTACCACTATGCTATTGTTTCCTCACGACGTTTTCTTTCACCGAAAGCTCAATCTCATTGTAGGTGGTTAGATTCGAACTCGCGTCCCTTGACGCAAAGTCGTACATACTACCACTGAGCTAACATCGAATCCAATAAAAGAAAAAAACAACCTTCCCAGTCCCCTCGTTAGTGGGTCTACCCATTAACGTTTAACGTATTACCCGATAATTTTTTTTTGTTTGCAAAGTGAATTTACTAAGGACACATAGAGGCGTAATATAATGCTACTGAACTTTTAACTGAACTGCTTGTAGTTTATATAAACAAGTGAAATAAATAAGTTCGTTGTGTCTGGTTTTATTTATTGTTGACAAACAAAAAGATTAATACGCCCATAAAAATATATGTGTTCTTAAATTAGAACGTTTATTCAGTGGACTGTGGACGATGACTACACGAATAATGCCCTTGTTATCAAGAACTAGCTATGCCCGCAACTTTGTTCGCTTTTTTTATACTTAAGGTGTAGCGTTATGGCCAAAATCTGACCTGATATTAGGTGACGATACGGCCCAGGTTGGTAGACACGCTAAGCCTGTGGAGGAACTGGCTCTCAAGTGCAGATGCCGGAACACACCTATTCGTATTTGGCGGCAGGTTTACAACTTGAGGGTGGTAGCTAGCCAGGCGGGCATTAGAAAAACCCCTATAACCATGCTATGGTTTCCTCACGATGTTTTCCTTCACCGAAAACTCATTGTAGGTGCTAGGATTCGAACTCACGTCCCTTAACGCGAAGTCGTACACACTACCACTGAGCTATCATCGCTTCAAAAGTCGCTTGGTACTAAAGATTATTTTTTTAGCCAGTGGCGTAACTATACGGTGGCAGAGCTGGTATTTTTTTAGCCAGTGGCGTAACTATACGGTGGCAGAGCTGGTATTTTTTTAGCCAGTGGCGTAACTATACGGTGGCAGAGCTGGTATTTTTTAGCCAGTGGCGTTACTATACGGTGGCAGAGCTGGCAAAATACCACGGGTTTAGAAGTAACCCTTATAATTTTCTTTACGAAATTTAGCAAACATTATTAATTTATATGAAATTAATTACATTTTAGCATAATTAAAGATAATATACAAATTCAAATAGATTATTAATAATTAATCACATTCATACGAAGAGGATCAATTTTAAAACGCATCGAATAGCCAACTATTCGGTATACTGTAAATTCTGTGGTCCGATCTTTAAACCCTGACGATGGTATTGATATTTTTGTGGAACAGAAAGCTCGGAGAAAATCATTTTATTAATAAATATCTTCCTAAGATTGAATTATAATTGTAAATATATAAAAAATACTTTTTCCGATACGCGAACACGCGATATGCAGTTGTCTGTTGACCAAACTGTCAGACTGCAAGTTGATTCCGAAATCCTCTTACGTCTGGCATTGTTATTTGTTAATTGTCTTTGCTGATAACAGAACTTTTAGTGAGTGATATCTTTGCCCTTGTATCTGGTTTTGTTTTAGAAATTGTAAATTATTTCTTATACAGTTTTTAATGTTACCAAAAACAACTATGCTGTAATAACTTTGAGAGTCGGCGTGAAATTGTCTTTTACAAAATAATTCGCATCAAATGATGTCATGTAGTTAATCAATATAAAGCTTTGTGTTAAAATAAGTTTCCCTTCTTTGTGGTGCGTAATTATACAAAGATTCCGGTTTTACGACGCGCGATGTAAAGTTGTACGTGTGCGAAACTGGAAAACTCTACGTTGATTCCGCAAACTTCCAATGACTGGCCATGTGATTTGTTTTCGGTCAGACGTGAAGTTTTAGTCACATAAAATGGAATGTCGAAGCCCTTTGAATCATCTGATATACTGGAATAAGGCTCTGCTTTGCATGACTGATGCCTCCATGCCATTATTTAATAGTTTATTTTTTGTTGACAGTACCTACTTTAAAAAGCAAATTGTGAGCTGGTAATCCAAACAATACTAATGAATTCAAAAATTCTGTGGCATAGTTCACTACATAATCGGGGTTGATGATTGTATCGAATGGCTTGAAGAAAATAACCGACCCACGTTGCAATTTTAATTGGATTTGGTTAGTCCCATCGAGACAAGCAACACCTTTATTTTTCGCTGCCAATATTGCTCGGTCACTCATCCAATTATGGATTTTGAATTGTTAGCCCTATGTCTGGAAAAAGGCGTTTGTACAAGTCCTTCTTTTGAGTCTGCGAAGTGCCAGAAAGTAAATAATATAACGAATAAAGTCGAGGTGTCTACGCCAGATTCCTACCTTTAATCCATCAACTACAGTACGTCCAGAAATATCTGGAAGAGTCTGGCAAAATCCACCGGACAACAGTATCATGGCTCCACCTAAACTGTTTTGGATGTCACGAAGATCTTTCAGTGTTCCACCCAGTGCTTCCATTGCCTCCGGTGATCTCCTGTGGGACATCATGCATTCTGGCATAATGTTTTTGGAAACAACAGTTGTATGTTTGAATGTTGGGCAAGATATGGTCAGAATCACTTCCTCTCCCACTAATGAGCGTAATGGATCTGGTGGTGGGACATTTGTAGGAATTTTCTTTCCCGTCTATACAAGACTATACAGTAGATTCACCGATGTATTTTAATGCATTACAATTCGGGCAAACGCTACTGATTTGTCAGCACCATAATCGATTTCTGGGTGGTAGTGACCTTTTTCTTACAGCCCTATTTTCCAGAACACCCAACTAGCTATGTGTGACAGCCGAAATATCTTATCCATATATTCGTGGCGACCTAAACCTCAAGGACCACATCGAGAAATTCATCTCCACTGATATTCAATATATAAAACACTGCATCGAAGAAGACGAAAAGAAGAAGGAACACTGCAGCGATGACACACGACAAATGGGACAATGGAATCCCAAAATCTAAGGGACCATCCATAAATAACGTTACACGCATTTCATAATTTTTTAAACCCTACCCACCGTTGTCACATTCGTAAGACTCCTAGTGTGGCGTCACATATTTTGCAAGTTTATACCAAGAAATTATTAAATTAATTTATAATAGTTCGTGGTCACCGCTTAATTATATTGATTAGAAATGTGACGTTACGAAATTTAGGACCTCTCTTGCCCCTTGTCACATAATATTACGCTTCGTACACCCCCTTCCCTTTTACGTGCGACATTATATATAGAGGGCCCCTAAGCAACCTAGAGCAACTCCGACAATACAAACTCGAACAGTACAGTACAATCCACTCCACAGACTTCCTTGCCTCTCTTAACAATCAGTATTTTAATTTAAAGCCCTACTCCAGTAGGCCAGTCCTTACCATTTATATAATTTATTCTCTTAAAGCCCCTCCGGTTAACGGCGTATGTCATTTCGAAAAAAAAAAGCTACCTAGAGCCATTGAGCCATAGAGCCTAAAGCTTTTATAGTTAATATTTAGCGTCATGGCCACAATCTTACCTGAAGATAAGTGACGATGTGGCCCAAAATGGTGGTACTAGTGCAGGCACTTATAGGTCCATTACAAAAGAAGAAAATCGACTGACAAACTGTACTAAAATGTGCTATATTTCCCTATTCATATATAGATACTAGCGCAGTCTCGGGATTGCTTCCTTAGGTTTCAATGTTTTAGCAACCCTGAATACCATACCAAGAAATCATAATGATATGCAATGTATAGCCTAATGGAGGAACTGGCTCTCAAGTGTAACTGTCGGAACACACCTATTGGTATTTAGCGGCAGATTTTCAACTTCAGAGTGGTAGCTAGCCAGGCGGGCATTAGGAAAAGCCCTACCACCGTGCTATAGTTTAATCACAACGTTTTTCATCACGGAAAGCTCAAGCTCATTAAACGTGTAACATGAATGTATGAACTCACCGTCAACGAAAAACCCGGCATCGAAAGGTCATAGCCACATACCGATATATACGTTAGATTTGACCCGATTGCCCGTGGAATGATTTGCATTTGCCTTATATATGTATATATCTCCTTTAGTAGATAAATATAATATTAGATTTACGTCAATACTGTTGTCTGCAAACGTGAATATTTTTGTTATATATTTTCCTCTTCTTTATGTTATAGTAAACACAGTCTAGTGATAATTTTTAAAGAGCTCGGCTCATTAAAGCGGTAATGTTATAGCCCGATTACATTATCGTAATTAGTTTTATTTAACTTGATTAAACCACTTTGCTGTTTGGGAATTCCGAAGTTACGTATTAAACATATGTATGTAAGAAACAAAACTGTAACTGTGCCAAATTTTTTTGCATATTTGCATATTTTGTGCATATTTTTTTTTTATTGATATAGAAACTTTAGGTATATTTCGAATTAGCATATGTTAATAAATTATAGAAGAAAAACGTCTTTACGCACGCTTGACTTGGGCAGTAGGCTGGTGAATGCGTCACGAAAGCGTTAGGAAAAGTGTGATCGGGTGAGGCGAACGGAAGTTGAGAGGGAGATATAAGATAGTAAAGATTGAAAGGGAGAGAGTTACGTTACGTATATTACTGTAGGGGCAAGAGAGAGAGGTGTGAGCACACATTTTCTTTCTCTCTTTCTCTCATAGCCAGAGAAGTTTTACTTCAGTCGTATGATCTAAAGTACACTAGTTTTTTTGTAGTTTGTAGATATATATATGTATATATAGCCACAATCTCACCTGATGTTAAGTCACGATGTGCCCGAAGATGGTGGACACACTAAGTGTAGTACAGGAACTGGTTCTCAAATGCAACTGCCGAAACACCCCTACAGGTATTTGGAGGCAGATTTTCAACTTGAGAGTGGTAGCTAAACAGGCGGGCATTGCCCATGCTATGCTACCAACATGCTATGGTTTCCTCAGGATGTTTTCCTTCACCGAAAGCTCAAGCTCATTGGAGTTGTTTGCATTCGAACTCACGTCCCATGATCGATGATCCTATACACTACCACTGAGCTATCGTCGCTTTAATATTAATGTTATACAGTGGAAAAGTTTGTTCGTTTGTTTGTTTGAATGGGCTAATCTTAGGCACTACCAGGGGAATAAAAAAAAATTATGGAGTAATTATGTAGAAGGCTTTAGGCTATTAAACATCACGCTACCACCAATAAGAGTAAATCTATTTTAAAAAGAGTTATAAAAACAGGCAAAACGAGCAAATAATTTATTTTTTTGATTTTTTGATCCTACAGTTATTATGTAATAGAATACAAACTACGTTTATCTTGTACATAAAATATGCTCTTATGTGTATTGAGTGTAACAAAATATTATTATTATTAGAACCTCGTTAATATGTAAGTATTCAAAGGTCATTCCCAATAGCGTAGTATGAGTTTAAACAATAATTATACTTTACAAAGTAAACTTGTCCACGTAAATGATCCGAGTTCACTTTATATTAATCTCGGCAATGATCTATAGGGTTGCTACCACGTATTTCATAATTTAAATTATAGCCCGGTTTCGCGGACATGCCAAACCTAGTGGAGGGAATGGCTCTAAATTGCAACAGTCAGAACCGTACATAGGTGTTTGGGCATAGATTTTCAACTTGAGAGTGGTAGCTAGTCAAACGGGTATTCGGTAATGGCATTTACTTATTACCTCTGGACTCTGGAGAGACCGAGACGGATATATACCATAAAACTATATCTTTATACGTCTGAATATGGTCAATAAAGGTATTACAATTATAAAAGTAGTTACATTATATTCTGATATTTGTGGCGTGCAAATTATGAAACAGTTAAATTAAAATTACATGATATGCGATGATAGCTCAGTGAAGCGGTGATAGCTCAGTGAAGCGATGATAGCTCAGCGAAGCGATGATAGCTCAGTGAAGCGATGATAGCTCAGTTTGAAGCGATGATAGCTCAGTTTGAAGTGATGATAGCTCAGTGGTAGTGTGTACGACTTCGCGTCAAGGGACGTGAGTCCGAATCCAAGCATCTACAATGAGCTTGAGCTTTCGGTGAAGGAAAACATCGTGAGGAAACCACAGCATGGTGGTAGGGCTTTTTCTAATGCCCACCTCGCTAGCTACCACCCTCAAGTTGTAAACCTGCCGCCAAATACCAATAGGTGTGTTCCGGCAGCTGCAGTTGAGAGCCAGTTCCTCCACAGGTTTAGCGTGTCTACCAACTTGGGCCGTATCTTCACTTAAGATCAGGTGAGATTATGGCCATAACGCTAAAACCTTAAGTATATAAAAAAACAAAACATAGTCATTGCAAGCAATTATAGCATATACTTAATACTTATAAAAATATTAAAATGTCCAAACTAGTTAATATTATTGAAACACATTGATACATTACATACATGATCACACGGCATAGCGTATGTGCACACCCACACTTTAAGTACACGGTTCTCTAAGGGACTTCCCCCGCGAACCTTGCGGAGCTTGCCCGATGTCATTGTTAGGACCACTAAACTTAGTAAAATAGGACCTGTTGGTTAGTTGGGATCGCGAATCTTTGTACGTTTTCCGGCAGTAGCCCAAGCCGAGGTTCGGCCATTCTGGCACCCTTGCGCCCGCTGCCTCGGGGCTGAGTGCAATCAGCATTGGTCCCAAAGAGTTCGCGTGAAGCTGTCAAAGCCCTTACGGCTAACAGCGTATGTCAGGTCGGAAAAATAATAATTATACGTGACATAGATTATAATAAGAAATGTTGTATTATTATGGATTATGTAAAAGTATCATTTAAGTCACTACATTTTTTTAATTATTTCTAAAGACGTCTAACGTTAACACTTTATAGGTGTTTGGTATTTTTTTATAGATTTTTAAGTGCTATACAAGAATACTTTGCTACATAGGAACAGTCTCAGAGCTGCGAAAACATAACTGAAAGTTATCACGTCTGTGGCAAGTAAATACGGCCTTCTGTCACGTCTATTGGGTTAGTTTACGACCCCCTTAAGATCCCCTTGACGTTGTAATCACCGTCGCCCCGGTGACCTGCTCGGCCTGATGATAAGCCTGGCCCAGTCCGTACAGCCTGCAATGAAAGGTGAGTCTCCCGTCCCGCCCTACTCAGTCTAGCTTAGGGCGGCGGAAGGGCGCGGCACATCCTGTCACCCTAGCGTTTGTTACAGAGAAGGTCTGTCACCAACGTCGCCTCGAGATGGTGGTGCGTCTTGGACCACGCAAATACATTTTTCTTACGTAATCGTAACAAATATAATATTTCATTTATTAACATAAAAAGTGCCAGCCCTAAAGTTCTATCGAAGTTTCCTACACGTGGACGGACGGCTGCGTTTGTTTTGCTTCACATTATAAATACGTACCTACAACAATGAATACTTGTCTTTATATTAATAAACAACTGGCCCTGATTTCATACGCTTCAATTAGAAATATTTAAAATATATGTACTATGTAGCTGATGCCCCGCGACTGCGTGCGCATTGATCAAGTTTTTGCCCGTTTTTGTAACTTTTTTCAATACAGTTAACTCCTATTAGCGGTGGCGTAATGTCAAACAGCCAAAAGCCTTCCACAATAATTACGCTATCCAATACAAAAATAATTTTGGCCGTACGACTGGCAGTTAAAAAGATAAGCGCCTTCAAACATACAAACAAGCAGACGAACAAACAAACTAACCAACGACCAAATAACCTCTTCCCTTTTTTAATATGAATATAATTTTAAATAAAGTTATAGATTTGTCATCATAGTTAAGTTTTGTAGCAACGCCATAGCCTATTTAATTATTACTGATTAATTTTTTTGTTGCACCAAAAAGTGACTACACTGGACCTGGTGTTAAGCACAATACAATCCCAATCAGCGGCGACTGATATTGAATCAAAATTCACTGTCAGTCACGACTGTCATGTTGTCCTGCTTACGTACCTCTTCACGCGTCTTTTGTAGGACCCAACATCATAAGAAGAAGGATACACGCTGACAGGAAGACGGTTCCACAACTTCACGGTACATTTTTTTACACTTAAGGTTAAGCGTTACGGCCATAACCTCACCTGATCTTAAGTAACGATACGGCCCAAGTTAGTGGACGCGCTAAACCTGTGGAGGAACTGGCTCTCAAGTGCTGCTGACAGAACACACCTATTGGTATTTGGCGGCAGGTTTACAACTTGCGGGTGGTAGCTAGCCAGACGGGCATTAGAAAAAGCCCTACCACCATGCTATGGTTTCCTCACGATGTTTTCCTTAACCGAAAGCTCATTGTAGGTGCTTGGATTCGAACTCACGTCCCTTGACGCGAAGTCGTATACACTACCACTGAGCTAAATAGGAGTCGGTATTTGAGCATCATTTGATCAGGTTTTGATCTCATTAAAGTGTAAAAGACACCTTTTCCCCCTAAGAATAGAATAAGTATAAGTGAGAGCTGATCCTAGGCTAGCAAAGAGACCCTAGAATATTCCGCTTACAAGGTCCGTTAACCTCTCGCGTTGGCCTTAACCAATACATTTTTATGTTTGTTTATTAGTCATATGCGTAGAACTTCTATTTATTTTACGTTCAATGTTTAGTATTCAATGTTTTTGAACTTGAATGTAGAACCTTCTTGATCCTGAGGCCGTACCTAAAGCCTAGTGAGCCTATAGGGAACGATGATAGCTCAGTTGGTAGTGTGTATGGACGGCGCGTCAATGGAGCTTAAGCTTTCCGTGAAGAGAAACATCGTGGCTTGTTGTCTAACAGATGTAAAATGGACACGCTAAGACTGTGCAGGGATTAACTCTCAAGTGCAACTGCCGAAACACACTTATAGGTATTTGGCATCAGATTTTCGACTTAGCGGTGGAAGTTTAAAGTGTCGCCCTGTTGTGTTTTAGTCACATGTCTCTCACACCTTTGACCTAAGCCATGGCAATGCGTTTCAATTTGCGTAAATACTGGGATTTTAAACACCACGTTAGTAAAATAGTGTGGCATCTCGCCAGACGGGTGTTAGTAAAAAGCTCTACCATCATGCATTCTTCCATTAGGTTTAGCTTTCTAATTATAAACAATAAGAAAGTGGTTCTCAGTGTGTGGCAAGCAAGAGGAAAATACAGGGTGACCGCGAATTTTTTTAGTGAGTTTTCCGGTGATTCGCACAAGGTTAGTTCCACACATCCTTATCTTAGTCAGCCCAGTTACATGCGAGAGGGGAACGGGTAAATGTACTTTATCCAAATATAAAAATATTACCTAAGGTCAGGCGACATTGTGGCCAACAGGTAAAATATATAAAAAAAAATATCACAAAGAGTTTAGTGTCTTTGTTTATTCCCACATGACGCCGTATGTATACTGGTGTCACTTGAACTCGATGTTTTTCAAATTATGTGTGTTTTGAAAATAAACATAACTCAGAATTCAATGTAAAACGAACAAAGAATGAATATATGATATTAATATATAGTGTGTCGCTATTTATATCCTGTGTGACGCACCGGCCGCTGTAATTCGTGTCTAGGGCTGGTATATTAGATTGAGGAAATAATGTTTCTTAGTGTTCACAAAAAAAAAAAAAAAATACCAATACGAAAATTATAAACGCATTTTCTCCGTAGGAGGGTTTTATGTGTCGTCTTTATTAACACTATTGATATTGCAGAGAAAGAGAGAGAGAAAGAAGGAAAAAATGAATGAAAGAAATCAGAGTTGCAAAAGATTAAGGATGAACCATACGATTACAGTTCAAAGTTTTTCAAAATACTCTATTTAATTGTTATAATTATTGTTACCCGACATAATGAGCATGGTGGTAGGGTTTTTCTATTGCCCGTCTGGCTAGCAACCACCCTCAAGTTCAATCTGCCACCAAATACCAATAGGTGTGTTCCAGCAGCTGCATTTGAGAGCCAGTTTCTCCACAGGTTTAGCGTGTCTACCAACTTGGACCGTATCGTCACTTAAGATCAGATGAGATTATGGCCTTAACGCTAAACCTTAAAAATAGAAAAAAAAAATTATAATACGTTCCGGGTGGCAGCCCTATTTGTGTACTAATTATTATTTTTAACAAAGCGCTTCGTTTTTATTCCCTTCAGAATCTTTTGTAGGACGATTGACCAATGAACTTGGATTAATTTTATCTCACAGTATAAATGACACATGAACCTCTGATAAAATATAATAATGATCCCTGCATAGTCATAATTTATTTCTAAATACCCCTACAAATATGTATGTTTATATTTATAATATATATTATGAGAAAGAAGGTTTGTTGGAGGCGCAATCACGTCTAAACTATTGATCGTATCGACATGGGACCATGACCATTCGATGCAGAATTATTTGTAGATTTCTCAGGGCAATCCATGAATTAAATTCCAATGATCCTTCAACTTTTTATTGCCTTTTCAGTCTTATGAACATTCATACCGCCAATTTAAAAATACAAGTCAGGCATTTTCCCTTATTACGTTATTCGCCCGACAAAGTAGCCGGAAACGGCTATATGCAGTAGGACCTCTATAAGTCGAACATCAAGGGAGACGCCGAAAAAATCAAGTTGTAGAATTTTCGCCTTATAGAGAATCGAGGTTTTGATGTTTGAAGGGAAGGGAATAAAACATTATTTCGAGGTTTGGAGGTTTTCAACTTAACGAGGTTCTACTGTATACACGAAACTACAACCTCCCGTATTACCAGAAACCAGGGACTTCGCACTTCTTCTAGCCTCTGGGGGGAGCAGTTACTACCCTCAAGTTGTTTAGAATCTGGCGCCAAATATCTATAAGGTATTTTATATCCTATTACGAACGAATAACTCTGTTTTAATAGAAGATTTAGTAAGACGCAATGATTCTGTTCGTCTAGATCCCATCCATCGTACGCAAGTCCTTATAGCCAAGTTTACTTTTTCTATTATCATTAGCCTATATAAAACATATATAAAAAACGGTGTATGCAAGGATCGCACGAAACGTCACTAAATTTCTCTTATTAGTCGCCTCGAGCCGACTTTACCCGAACGAGCGTCACACATAATCGTTGCGGATCAGAATTTCAAAGCGCATCCATAAGAAAACCTAAACCGACGACATATGCCAATAGTAAATTCCCTCATCCACCTAAATAAACATGTTTACGTCGCAGCGGTGCAGTGTGTCTATTATTATTATTTTTTAACAATATGTATGCTATTATTCTAACGACAACAAAGAAACAAATATTGTCTTAACGTATATGTTCATATTGATATTTTTTACTTATATATTTATATTATTTTGAAGCGATGATAGCTCAGTGGTAGTGTGTACGACTTCGCGTCAAGGGACGTGGGTTCGAATCCAAGCACCTACAATGAGCTTGAGCTTTCGGTGAAGGAAAACATCGTGAGGAAACCATAGCATGGTGGTAGGGCTTTTTCTAATGCCCGCCTGGGTAGCTACCACCCTCAAGTTGTAAACCTGCCGCCAAATACCAATAGGTGTGTTCCGGCAGCAGCACTTGAGAGCCAGTTCCTCCACAGGTTTAGCGAGTCTACCAACATGGGCCGTAACGTCACTTAAGATCAGGTGAGATTATGGCCATAACGCTAAAACCTTAAGTATAAATATAAAAAAAAAAAAAAAAGTGTTGGCACCAAGGACGATCGGCGCTCGATGGAGATAGTGGCGCGGCCGCTATCTAGTGGGCGTTGTCGAAACTACTCACTCTTTGGCTGACCGGCGGCGCTTGCGGACGTCAGTGAACCTATCGCGCTTTATCAGAGACGTACCTTATTAATCTTACGTGTCTACCTACATACTGTTTGTAATCTAACAGTGTCAATAATTAATATCCAATCCGTGCTACGAGTTTGTCCTATCCAACTACCCACCGACGCCCACGGTTATAGAAAATTAATCTCGATGAAGACGCTTCTACATCATAATATCTTTGTATTTGATAAAGAAATATTTGAGGAGATAAAGCAATGTTTTAACATTACACTACCACCAACAAACAGACTAAAGCTGTATTGAAAAAAATTACAACTACTGGCAAAAGTTATTAAATAATTTTTAATACACGCGAACGAAGTAACGGGCCTAGTTAGTTATATCTATGTAATGAAAATTGCTTTTCTTTAAAGCTCCATTACACAAACTGTTCTGTACGTATTGATATAGAGTTGTAACTATTCGAAATGTTCATAGAGAGTTCTGAGTACTTTTTTTTGGATTACATAAACCTCATGCCATTTTTTGTTGCTTGCTTTTACATATATTTGTACCTCTCATAAAACATAAAAAAGTTGGCCGTCACGGGACGCTCGGCAGATGAGAAACATAAAATGTAATATTGGATTTCTAATTAATATAAAAGGAAGAGAGTTTCGTTAAACAACCAATACAAAACTCTTGTTTTTTAATTAAAATAATGCAGACACAATACAATAATACAAAAAACATATACAGAATATACGTATAGTTTATACAGTGAAGCAAATAAATATTGAATGTTTTCGCTGAATGTTTGATCATTTATTTACAGATTAAAATTAACGCTATGTGAAGAGACGGGTGATGGCAAGTAAAAATAAAAACAGAGAGGAAAAAAAAAGATTTTAAAAACTTTGGCAAACGCTGTCTCACGTGAGACTTGCCCATACCACTCGACGTGCAAGCTTGCATAAAAGGAATAACGCACTTCGCCGAATCAAATTACACGAGGTACACGTTTTAGTTTTTGTAAAAAAAAAAAAAACGTATCGTAATGATCTCCAAGTCGCAACGAGATTCCTCGTATTACGGATTCAATTTCGTTTTTTAATATTTTCATACACCAGTACCTGAGTTTGGAATGTCCCGCTGCGTGGAAATGGAAGATAAATTATTATGTATTCGAAAGGCGAAAACCTATAACTATTTTTTTAAATATTGCAAAGCCGCTGCTGGTATGTCGATGTATAAGAAGTTTTATTTATAAAATACATTTTAGCTTAATACAATTTATGTTTTTTTTAGGTTATTCTTAATAATTTATGCAGGAATACGTACGTTAAAAACGATATAGCGAATATTTATTATTAAACATATTTTTATTTGATATCCACAGATTACATATACTTTTTTTTTTTAATTAAGATAAACATTCAAAGACAGGATTGGATAACGATTTTTATAGTGAATTTGTTTCCGTAAGTAATTATGTTTAAATCTTTGTATTATTTATTTGTTATAATTTTTATTGTTATATTATAAAAAAAATCCTTTTACAAATATTCGCGAAACTAAACTCTAAAAATTGGAACATCATACACATCTTTCTTCATACGGAGCTATAATTATGTGCATTTTTATATGGTTTATTTAATCATCAAAGCATGCAAGAGTCCGCGCAAGTCGAATACTAAATATAAGTAAAACTTAATTGCCATAATCTTATCTACACATATAATAACAATGTAAATTTAACGTGTCTGTACTTTTTAGATTTATGTAAAAAAAATATACTGCAAGTGACTAAGGATAAGTAATAAAATACATTTACATCATTCTTAGAAATGTCTGTGTGTCTGTTTGTTTGTGCACGCATTATTGTTAAAGTACAACGTTTATGATGAAACGTCGCCAAAGTGTATCCTCGAGTAACATTTAGTATTTGTCTCATTAAAATCGGTAAACTCTATCAAAACACAATATAAATTTGAATGACGGAGCGAGATTAAATCATTTTTGTTCCACGAGACCGAACTCGCGGGTACAAATAGTAATTAACATAAATTTAAAATGTTTCTACCCCGTGTTTGCATTTAACAGTCATTAACTTAATTTACAACACTACTTTCTTTGCGCTGTATCGCTTGATGCGTTCTTGAAGTTTTTAGCTGTACAAACAAAAATTGCCAAAAGTGATAACGTTATAAAAGTAAAGATGCCTTCATAATATTTGAATAAAAGAAATGGCACTCGAATTACCACATAGTAATATAGCAATAAAGGGAGAAGTAAGCTGTAAGAGTAAAGAAAAAACTCTTTGAAACAAAAAAAAAAACGGGTGGACATATTTTGTTTTATAAATATCATATCATCAATTAAAATACTCCCCTATATCGACTGTAAAATCACGGTTTATAACTTCGAATTACTTACATTTGATTTCAAATACTATGTAAAATTCATGACAATCGAAAATACTTAATATCCTTTGGCCTACATAGAACTAAGTATTTACACAGGATAAATAAAATGCCAATTCCTAAAGGGAACTCGACGGGAATCGGCTTGTATGGACTATTCGCCACTCCTACTTACACATTTTTATTTTTAATATCTATCATTATTGGGATAATGCGCCTAACATAAGCTTTCATTGAAACAAAATACGTGAATGTCGTGGAACACTCGGTTGGCACTAATTTGCGTACGAACTAACGTAGTATGTTATTATTGATAAACGTGTTATATTATCGATTGGTAAATACAAATAAATTACTAGCGTCTGAGGGCAATTAAATGAAACGAAGAGATAAGTAATGAATTGAAGGAATGGTAGAAAATTTCGTAACTGATATATTTTTTCTAGCTACAAAAATGCATATTTTATTGTTCATCATTCAATTTATAAAATTCATTTTAATACATATAACACGCTATGAAACAGCTGATGCGTGTGACGTGTGCGAACTATATCTGCGCAGCCGTTGAGAACTTACTGACTGTCTTGAACCAATGAGCGCCTAGCTACGACTGGGTAATAGCCAATTGCATGCGCGTTATGGATAACCGCCTACAATATGGAAATATAGTGCAATATAAAATAGACTAAAGAACGCGTCGTGACGGAAAAATCTTACATTTTGATTTGTCTAGCTTCCATCCGAACCGTGCCATAAGGAACTTCATTCCAAAAAAGCAGTTACATTGACTTATGTCTAATGAACGATAGGAATTCAATCAGTATATTAATTAGTAAATAATGAATAACAACGTTATCAGTAGGTATACTTGATAACGTCTACTGACTTCCCACAGTCGTGAAGCGCTCCAAATAATATAATTCTTTTAGTCGTGTCTGTCGTAACGCTTTCAAAGTATTTCGCAAACACACAACGTGAATTTAAGAGTTACTATAAAACTGATTAAAAAAAACGTTATTTATCTGATAGACAGATTTTTTTTTGTTCAACGCAATGATTGCAAGTTTCAATTCGCAAGTCGGTTGGAGTTGATTGCAGCAAGATGTAGCAAGATGCAGCAAGGCGATAGATGGCCTTTAGCGATGGGTCTTAGTGTGTATTCCCGGTGCTTCTTACTGGGAGAATCCCACATAACCGTCTTAGTTTTCCCAGGAAATGAACATTCAGCAAATGTATTCCCTGCGTTAAAACGATGGCGTTATTAGTGGGTAGTTTTTTTTTTCACATAAATTAAATTCTCGGAGATAAAGTCCTTTACCTATCGGTTTAAGCGGTCACCTTGCTACTATACTATAGGTATAGGTAAAAATTACCGCTAGGTCAAACACGGTCGTTATTTTCTTTATTCTTATTAAAAACTGTTTATGTACATTCATTTATACCGAAATTACACTTTTGATGTATAAAGATTTCGTATGTTTACACGAATATTACTCATCGAAGTAAATCTAATTTAAACGGATTTTATCGCGGTTATTTATTAATCTTAATCCCGACGTTTCGAAAGCTTTTCAGTATTCGTGGTCACGGGATGGACTGAGGTGTAGTTTTAGATAGGCTATTCTGGACAAAAGGTTCTAAGTTTTGTTCTTAGAAGTTGAACGAAGTGATAGGCATAAGCTACCTTAATATGTAATATAATCTATGTTAATACTATAAAGCGGAAAAGTTTGTTTGTTTGTTTGTTTGAACGCGCTCATCGTGGGAACAACCAGTCGGATTTCAAAATTATTTTTATATTTGACAGATCAATCATTGAGAGACGCTTTAGGGTATTCAACATCACGCTACCACCAATAGAATTATAGCTTGGTGAAAAGTGTTACAAAATATACAATATTAGCTACACACGAACGAAATTTCGATCCTCCGGATAGAAGCCCTCGAGTGACTCTGCTCGCGCAATACAGTGACACTCTACATCACTGAGAGTACACCATCACACCGCATACCATTCGTGCACACTCACACGTTAAGTGCACGGTTCTGTAAGGGACTACCCTCGAGGCCCTTGAGCTGCTTACCTGATAAGGTCGTTGTTAAGATCACTAAATTTGTAAGACAGGACCTGTTGGTTAGTCAGGATCGTGAATTTTTTTAACTTACCGGCAGCAGCCCAAGCCGAGGTTCGGCCGTTCTGGCACCCTTGTGCCCGCTGCCTCAGGGCTGAGTGCCCGGAACACTCGCCCCAATAAGTTCGGTGAAGCTGTCAAAGCCCATGTAGCTAACAGCGTATGTCAGTACAAAAAAAAAAAAAAAACGAAGTATCAGACTCAGTTATTTAGATAAAATCATTAAAACAATTGAAAATTATAATATGCAAACAATATAAATTAGCTATTCAAAAAAAAAAAAAAAACGAAGCATCAGACTCAGTTATTTAGATAAAAGAATTAAAACAATTGAAAATGATACTATGCAAACAATACAAAATACATATTAATTTCGTTTCAAACATCAAGTCGTTTTAAAATGTTTCAGATTTGCAGTCTTGTTTCTGGGGACTCTGTATGTAAAAAATAGGCGTTCTTGAATGTTTATTTGCAGATAAAATTGTTGCTGAGCGGTAAGTAGGCACTTTCGAAGATTAGATAATAAATGTCGGTATTATTGCCGGGATCTTTTCGATAGCGTGTGGCCTTGTGTAGCAAGCATTTTTTGAATGAGTTAATTGTACTTAGTATTTCTGTCCAATATCGTCTGATGTTAAGTGACAATGTGGCCAGCACTAAAAGAAAGTCGATCGAGTTCGAGTTTGCTTATGAACTTGCTCATGACCTATATAGTGTATTCCTACAAAGGATATGTTTATAAATTACTTGCTTTAACCCGCGGCATGGCAGACGTTAGTATTGATTTTGTCAAATCGGATGACGCAATATAAAGTTTCATACAAGGTTTTTTCTTTGAAGAATTTTACTTGAACATATGATCCCAATAAGTCTAAACAAACAACCGATCACACAATATTCTATGATCAAAACCTCTATAGTATAGTTCTGACTGCAAACGATTTAATTAATACTTTGAATATGAATTGCTTTATATCGATAGTACATTAGTCCATCATCAATCGCTCGATAGCAATATTGTAATATATATTTTAAAATAACTTATACCCTTAATTCCTAAGTCTTTCACAGTGATAATATTTCAGAATTGAAACATTAGATATTGATCATTTAGTAAAATCCATTGATAATACAATATTTCAACACCAAACGCACGATAAAATTTTTTAAAATTTAAATGTATAAAATAATATTTTTAATAACTTACAGTATTATTAAGCCCAAAGTCTTCAACAGTAACAACGATTAATAATTAAAACATGATATAATAAAATTTAGTATAATCCATCGACAATATAATATTCCATCGTCAACCGCTCGCTAGTAAAATTCAAAATGGACATTATTGAAACAACACTTTTAATAACTTACATTATTAAGCGCGAAGTCTTGAACAGTAACAACGATTAAGAATTAAACATAACATAATAAAATTTAAAATAATATGTATAATAACTTACACCATCAAGTCTGAAGTTTTCATCAGTGATAATATTTCACAATTTAAGTATTAGGTACTTATATACGAAAAATAGAGATATTTGAAGTTTGAAAAATCAGTTGTTTTGCGTAAAATGACAGTAGTGCCTACCTTAACTCTTGGCTTATGATGCGTGCAATAGTTGGAGAGTTACTTAAGGGACCGAAAGTTAGTTCTTAAACACCCAGAAATTTGTTTACACAAATTATTTAGCAATAACACACGAAAGTACAATATTCTATTGTCAACCGCTCGATAGTAAAGTTCAGAAATAAAATTTTTATAATAATTTATATAATAACTTACAACATCAATGATTTCTTATGTTTACGCGAATATTATTAATTGAAATAAAACTAATTTTAACGGATTTTATCGCGGTTATTTAGTTAGTCAGTCCGCCCCGTGACCACGAAGGCTGAAAAGCTTTCGAAAGGTCGGGATCAAAATCAATAAATAACAGCGATAAAATCCGTTTCAATTAGTTTTATTACAACATCAAGTCTGAAGTTTTCAGCGGTGACAACGCTTTAGAATTCAAACATTAGGCACTTATTATTTAGCAAAAACTAACGCAAGTGCAATATTACATCGTCAACCGCGCGATAGTAAAGGTCAGAAATGAAATTTTTAAAATAATATAATAACTTACACCATCAAGTCTAAAGTTTTCATGAGTGATAACGTTTCACAATTCAAACATTAGGTACCTATTATTTAGCAAAAATACACGAAAGTACACTTATTCCATTGTCAACCTCTCGATAGTAAATTTCAGAAATGAAATTTTTGAAATAATGTAATAACTTACACCATCAAGTCTGAAGTTTTCATGAGTGATAACGTTTCACAATTCAAACATTAGGTACCTATTATTTAGCAAAAATACACGAAAGTACACTATTCCACTGTCAACCTCTCGATAGTAAAGTTCAGAAATGAAATTTTTGAAATAATATAATAACTTACACCATCAAGTTTGAAGTTTTCATGAGTGATAACGTTTCACAATTCAAACATTAGGTACTTATTATTTAGCAAAAATACACGAAAGTACAATATTACATCGTCAACCGCTCGATAGTAAAGTACAGAAATGAAATTTTTAAAATAATATATATCATAACTTACTATGACACCGAATTCAGAGCTTCGAATTCTATTCACAGCTCACAGCTCATCGCGAGTTCAATAAGCGGACACGCTTATACCCGTGTAACAAGCAAATACTGTCTGCCGGTTAAAATGGAACAACAATTATTGTTTAGAAGCGTCGGTAAGTGTGGAAAATATCGCCGGACAGATAACGTAATACGTCGTACCGGACTTTGGGATATCGATTACGATATCAGTCCGGCTGTTACATTTACAATCAGATAGTTCATTGATAATGTTGGTGTACGTTTACATTTTAGCGCAATTACTTTGCACCAGGAGTCGCTTTTGTAAACAACAAACGAGTAGTCAATAAATTTATAATAATCAAAAAAAGAACGAAGTGCGTTTAAGAAAAACGACAGAAGTAACCTTCATTACATCTGAGGGTGATATAACCCTCTAATAACATTTATTATTAAATATTACTTACAAATAAAAAGGAACACGTTATTTTGATATAATATGAGAAGCTTCATTCTATTTATTTTTCTGTATTCCTATTAGAAATATAAAAAGTTTGCTTCCAAAAAGGTTGACCGCTACACATCTGTCTCGCTTCCTTTAAGTCCTATTTCAAAGCAAATAAGTAAATGATGGCTCAGTTAGTAGTATATACGGATATCGCGTCAATGGACGTGAGTTCGAATCCCTTGCAGTGAGCCTGAGCTTTCGGTGACGGAAAACATCCTGCTGAAACCATAGCATGGTGATAGGTCTCTTTCCTGTCTGGCTAACTACTGGTTTTTGTGTAGACAAAGTTTGTATGAGGGAGAGAAAAAACCAATAAATGACTCGAAATTTAAAATAAATAATCATGCTGAAACACATGTTTTGAAACTTTCATCACCTACGTGTATAAAATAGGAGTAGATATTTCCAATTGATTCTTTGAGAGAGATATCTTCCCAACTATAGAGAAACTTTAAATTTGCCATGAATATTTCTTTCATGGGGTAGACACCAACTATGCAGGTGTAATATGATCACGCGTGGATAGCGGGAATAACGCAAACCAGGTCATGGGACAACGCCTAGTATATGCATATAAATAAACATCATATATATAAAAAAAGATTGGATTGTGCCCATGTTTTTCGTTTCCAATTTTTTTTGTACTTTTTAGTTAGATATAAGAACATTGTACATTAAGCATTTATTTTATTACTAGATTTTGCCAGCCATTAAATATTTTTTTTTTATGTTACTTAATTTTTCTTTTTTCAATAAAAAGTATCCTATGTAACTTCTAATACCTCCAAGGATATGTGTACAAAGTTTCATTACGATCGGTTCAGTAGTTGTCGCGTGAAAGCGTAACAAACAAACTTACATTCACATTTATAATATTAGGAAGGATTATATTCTGCTTTTTAGGGTTATGTGAATGAAATTTTGATATATTCTGCTCATATGTCTGTTAGATTTGCATGTAAGCCTTCAAGTATGCAGCTGATCGAGAGTTAGTTATAAATCGATTAGAATTTTTTCGTCGAAACAAACAAACAAGTTTATTTTTCGTATTTTTATGTATTGTCACCCACTTCTAAGCAATGATCCAAATTTCAAGTATATAACTCATCGGGAAGTTAATTTAAAATCAATTACAAAATTCCACCCGAACAGCCATACAAGTAAGCGAATTAATAAAAAACATTGTAAATTAGGTAATACAAATGTAACATTGTATAAATATCAGACTGACGCAATCTATAGACAACTGTACTGAATGTTTCTAGATCAATGACCGATTTCACAATAATTTTAACACTTATCTGATTAAATCATCTAATTTTATATTTGGATTTCCAATTGAATCATTGTGATTACCAACCGTCTGGTACAAACGTGTATAGGTACTCGTAGATAACAAATGTAACCTTCGAAATGTGATGTTGGCGACAAATTCCGCTAATTGCGTTCAAACGAAAATTCAAATATTTGGAAAACTCCAAAAGTGCACGCCCCATGATCTTATTTTTTTTTAATTTATTTAATAACAATTATACCACATCGAATCACACCGTGAAAAGTAGCAGAGTTATATTCCTAATTATGCTGAAGAATAAGAAAAAAAAGGACTCGATTAGTAAAGTGTTTCGGTTGTTATCGTGATAACATACAGGATCCGCACATACAGACACACGGAGGTCCAAGACAGAACTTTATTAAACAGTTTTATAACTAGTTTAAGTAACAAAAATGGCATCAAAAATGTTATGAATGTTAAAAATAGTGTTTTCCTTAATATGTGTGTGTATATATTATTTTACAAGTGCAATATATGATAAATAGAGACATTTTAAGTTCGGAAAATCAGTTGTGAATGAAGTGACAGTAGTATCCACCTCAACGTTTCGTTTATGAGGCGTGAAACAGTGTTAAAAAAAAACTGTCGCTTCATAATACGCAATATACGAGAATGTACGATTTAATTCCAACAGTATTGCCAGCCTTTTTATTAAAAAGTACTAACAGTTCTGTATGGGTATGAACCCACATCACTTGACCGCGGCGATACTGTAATCGCTAGGCCAACTGTGCAAGAATAATAACATTTACAGTAATAATAATTGCTTTCTTATGTTTAAGCTAATGTTATATACCTAATCATTTACAGCTCAGTCCGCCCCGTGACCACGAGGGTTGAAAAGCTTCCGAAACTTCGGGATCAAAATTAATAAAAGTGATGATAGCTCATTGGTAGTGTATACGACTTCCCGTTAAGGCACGTGAGTTCGAATCCAACCACCTACAATGAGCTTGAGCTTTCGGTGAAGGTAAACATCGTGAGGAAACCATAGCATGGTGATAGGACTTTTTCGAATGCTCGCCTGATAAGCAACCACCCTAAAGTGTTAAACCTGCCGCAAATACCAATAGGTGTGTTCCGGCAGATGCAATTGAGAGCCAGGTTCTCCACAGGTTTATCGTTTCTACCAACTTGGGCCGTATCATCACTTAAGGTCAGTTGATATATCTTAACTATAAAAAAAATGCCTATTAACTTTAGAACCGTTATGTTCATATATTTAGGATTACGATAGCCTCGATAAATTTAGTTCTCCCGCGATTTCCTTTTATTTATTGTCAACTGTCTATAATCAGCTGTAGCAATATCACATGGTACTTACGTCTCAACGTTAAAGTTTTTTGAACTTCTGAAGTGTTTTGATGTGAAATAAAGTGTTTTATTTTATACTTTGTCGGCGCAGTAGAAATTCGTTGGTTTAGGTTCAGTTTAACGTTAAGTTAGCTAGTCAGTAATAACTGAAATATTTCTTTATCGTAAATATATACGGCGCCTTTTCTCAACACAAGTCAAACCTAACCTAAACCAATGAATTTCTGGCATCAATACGCAAGTACCTATCACATAAAATAATACATCTTGCAAACCCTCAGGCTTTGTAATGGTTCCTCAGTGAATTGTGAATGAATATGGTTTTTATTGTAATAAAAACCATAGTAAAAAATAGTGCCAAAACACTAGATTTAATAGTTAATGGATAAATCAAATAAAGTAAATAGATAATATGTCGATGTTTGGATTAAAAATTAAAAAATACAATAATAAAAAATATGTTACCATATTATATTTTATCAGACGTGAGTAGGTAAAATCATCATTTCACAGTCAAATTAAGCAGTTATTATTTTTCACAAACGTTGCAAAAATAACGATGAACCATCGATATAGTTTCATGTAACATATATCGTTTAGAACACTTTTATTATCAATTATCAAATATATTTATTAGTTTTAATACCGACGTAGTTTTTTTTGTATATATGGCATATAATTTTATAAAATTTCCGCATTTGTATTATAGTTTTAATAAAAGTCTCTTTTCTAATTAAAATGCATAGTAAAAATAAAATAGAATACTCACGTGTTACAGATAGATTATGTTATAAAACAATTTCACAGATTATTTCACTTTCACGAAAGAATTCACTATGTTTATACGCTGGCATAAATAAATTCGCGCCAATTTTTATGTCAACCAGAGACACATTAACGCGTTGGCTGCCGACTGTATACTGACTGGTGTTGCATACCGTTTCTCGTACACAATAATCACAATTCACAGACCGCTCTGTGGCAATGGCCGTAAATGCAGCTGGCGCACAGTGTGATAACAGACACAACAATGAGTCAACTCGGCATTACGTTCTCATTTACACGGTCTGTGATCTATACTTTTTTTTTATAAAGAGTCAGGTCTTTGAATTTATAGGATATTATCAACGGAATCAGTGATCCGACGCTAATTAATAGGTCGGGGAAAAAGTCTTTTCGCAGATAGTATGTATTACATTGTAATAAAATCTCTTTGATTGTGTTATTTGTATCTGGCTGGTTTTGATAATATTAAAAAGGTTAATTTGTTTCCAGCTATTTTTAATTAGTTTTTTTTTTCAAAAACGAGTGAATCTAATGAAGAAATTCCATATATTTTAAAATTTAATTACAAAAAAAAAGTAAAAATGTTATCGCAAGCTGCTAAGAAAATTGTTACATTTATGAACCTAATACAGGCCAGTAAGAGTAGCACAATGTTGGTTTAAGCGTATTCAATCTGGAAATTTTGATGTCATGTCTATTGCCGTAAACGCCTCATACCACCTCACATCATGGACATGGTCGACTTGGTCGTCTAATTAGTCTAGCCAACAAATTGAAAATGGTCTAAAATAGAGACACTGCTCTTAAAATTCTCTGCGATAGCTCACCGGATCTCGAATGACGCCTAGAGAAATGTGCCTATAGCCTATATATAATTAAGGATGAAAAAAGGCATTTCGTTTTTCGCCAATATTTTATGGACTATTAATATTTAAGAAACTAAAAAAAAAAAACTTAAGAGGGGGAAATTTCCAATAAAAATCTTCCAGCTCCCGGGACTATTTACATTATTCATAATTTTAATTTAACGCTGGAAATGGGTCTTAATTATTGCTGAGTGACCTTACCTCTTACCTTACTTTCCTTACCTTACCACACCATTCCTATTGATTAATTCCGGCCGCTCCCTCTCAACATCTTGCTCTAATCTCATTAGCTGTTGGCAGTAGAGATCCGAATAAATGATTCTGCCCGGCCATAAAAACTCATAATGAACAATGACCTTCCGATACCACAATACACCCAGTATCACGTTATTGCAAATTGACCTCATTTTTACCACAGTCACAATGACGGCTTTTTTTAAAAGAGAAAATATTTTTTTAATTTTTTTAGCTCATTCAAACGAACAAACTGTTTCGCTTTTTTAATATTAAATGTTATAGATTATATTAACGCAATAAAAGTCACACCTTCATGTGGTTAAAATCTCGATATTATCAATCGTATTTAGGAATATGACATGATAACATTTTCCAGGTAAAAATAGGTTTCGTCGCATCTAATTTGCACATCGTTTGTGATTACAATATCGATATGTTTCCCTCTGAATCCGAAAGCTTTGTTGCTGAAATACAGGGACGTCATGTCGATGGATTATTTTTTTTCATCAACAATAATTCAACATTCATAATTCGGTGACTGAACGAGCAAAATTCGCGGCAAAAAACAAAGATTTCGACGATCTCAATGCGATTATTTAGAATTTATGGGTCATATATTTTTCTTTAAATAGGTAGATATAGCTATCAATCAGAATGAACACAATTTTCGAAGTCATGGACTGTTGCTATATATGCTATCAGAAGCAGGTGAGGTTGTCATCATTTTCAGCATTAATTAACCTCGACTTCGCAATTGAATGATACTGGCTGAGTAAAGGCTAATGAATAACGTCAGTGAGGTAACGACCATCGAAGGAAAATACAATGCTGAAAATGTTTTGATTCTACGTACACATATGATTCTTATGGATTTCAAGTGACTACAATTTTCCGATCGACTTGTCGTTTGCGATGACTACAAACCAAACACAAGGACAATCGCTGGAAGTTTGCAGAATCAACGCGGAGTTTGCCTGTTTCGTGCACAGGCAACTGCATGTCACCAGCGCGTCAGAAAAACATCATATTTGTATATTTAAGCACGGGAAAACAAAATATCTCACGAATGTGAGGTCACAAAAGGGTGAGGTAGTGCTTTACCTCGACGCGTCAAGATCAAGCAATTTTTTGCTCTTAAACTGCCTCTGCCGCAACAATTTTTACGATAACTACCTGTGTCCGCGACTTCGTTCGCGTAGAGCTAAACATTATTTAACCAGCTTTACCCGTTTTTGTATTTTTTTTTATTTTTTTTATATATATTTTAGGTTTAGCGTTATGGCCATGATCTCACCTGATCTTAAATGACGATACGACCCAAGTTGGTAGACACGCTAAACCTGTGGAGGAACTGGCTCTCAAGTGCAGCTGCCGGAACACACCTATTTGGTATTTGGCGGCAGGTTTTACAACTTGAGGGTGGTAGCTAGCCAGACGGGCATTAGAAAAAGCCCTACCACCATGCTATGGTTTCCTCACGATGTTTTCCTTCACCGAAAGCTCAAGCTCATTGTAGGTGCTTGGATTCGAACTCACGTCCCTTGACGCGAAGTCGTACACAATACCACTGAGCTATCATCGCTTCAATAAACAAAAAAAATTTTTTTCAACAAAAAGTATCCTATGTTACTTTTCTTTACTTTGTTTTTTTTTCCTTGAATGGTGTTAAGCGAGCTCTTTTGGATTTTCCAAACTTTTGAATAACTGTATTCACACATATGAGATATATACATAAAAGTCATCCAATAATCATATGAAATTCAAACCGTGAAAGATATGAAACATAGCAAGTTACATTAATTAAAATGAATCGGGTCAATTAAGGTTGATTATAGCTAATCAAAACGTTCCAATATTCAAATGCTAACATCATTCAATATAATCCGCATTTATGATGTTAAGATACGGATTGGAAATTTCGCATTTCCCGGAAGTGCTACCACGTTGGCTGAAAAAACACCATCATAAATTACTTGTGAGTCTATAATAAAAACATATTTAATGTTAATAGATGTATAGTACCGAATCGCTTCACAGCGCACTGGTATTTTAATTAAATCATCGTACTAGGTTTTCAAGCGTTATATAGATAGAGCAATTTGACGTTCATATCATTGTTTATACATTTCAATTTCATTTTTTTTTTTAAAGACATTGAACTCCTTGGGAACTTGTAACGCAATATCCCCAAAGTGCCACGAGCATTGACACATTATACATATGAAGACAGATTGGAGATCTTAAAACTTACATCTTTGAAAGATCGCAGGGCTCGTGGTGATATGATTGAAACATACAAGATCATAAACAATGACGAGAATTTAGTAAATGTAACACTAATGTATATTATTGATGCGACCATCTCAAACTGAACACCAACCGGTCTAATAAAAACTCCTAGATGTACTTCTTAAGTAACATAGTGGTTAGAGCGTAGAACGAGCTTTCTGAGGATGTCTTGGCAGCACAGAATGTGACCATATTTAAGAACAGAGTCGTTACTTTAAAAAAATTAGTAAACAGAGACTCTTTTAAATTCATTGAATACAATCACATATCAGTCGAATCGATTATTTTCCTGTTATAAGGAAATAATAACAACATTTAAGATAGCTTTATAATTTTGAAGCAACTCTTGATCTTAAATTCCACTTTAAATGACGATGTCGCTCAAGACAGTGAAAACGTTAAACCTACTGAAGAAACTGTCTCTAGTGCAACTGCCGGAACACACCTATAGGTATATGGCAGCAGTTTCTCGACTTCAGCATGGCTCAAACTCATTACAGGGGTTCGAATACACGCCCATTGACATGTTATGTTCAAAAATATTCCAGTTATGACAGCAATTTAAACTAAACTAACCTTCGGTATGAAGATCGTTACCAATACCTACAACACGAGATTTTCCTGTATGGAAAGAAATTGGGAAACTATTTATCACACATTCGTACTTTGTACCTGACATCGATATCTCAGTGGTAAGAAACCAATCATGTTTGTAATTGTTGAAATGCTTACTATATTGTACTATATATATACTATATACTTAGTATACTATAATATTATTAGATTATATATTTATATTTACATTTATAATTGATGAAATTTGGTGAAGAGGTAGATGGGAACCTGGAGCCGTTGATAGGCCACTTTTTGTCGCGATAAACTTATTAGAACTAGGGTAAAGAGAGAGATAAACTTTGTAAGAAACCTTTTATTGCATCATCCGTTTTTTTTTTAAACTTAAGGTTTAGCGTTATGACCAAAATCTCACCTGATCTTAAGTGACGATACGGCCCAAGTTGGTAGACACGCTAAACCTGTGGAGGAACTGGCTCTCAAGTGCAGCTGCCGGAACACACCTATTGGTATTTGGCGGCAGGTTTACAACTTGAGGGTGGTAGCTACCCAGGCGGGCATTAGAAAAAGCCCTACCACCATGCTGTGGTTTCCTCACGATGTTTTCCTTCACCGAAAGCTCAAGCTCATTGTAGATGGTTGGATTCGAACTCACGTCCCTTGACGCGAAGTCGTACACACTACCACTGAGCTATCATCGCTCCAAATCATTTATAATCAAATCAGTATTAACACGAGCGACGCCGCAGGTAAAAGTTACACGATGACATGTTGCTTAAACTATTGCACGCGAGGATGACATTATGCGCGAAAAAAGTGACTAAATTATTCATCATTTGGCTCGTCTGCTGACTCGTTACGATCGGTTGTTATGAGGTTTACCCGACTACCTACTGTAACGGATTAGTGTTCCCACGATAGGAATTTCAAAAAACTCTTACCTTGTTGCATTTAATGATGTATTGTAAAATCCGTGGAAATTCCGATGACCTTCGTGACGGTACAGCTGATTTGTGAAAATGTTGAAGAGATTCCACATATAATATTGACGAAGCCAGTCGATGTAGACGGGGATGAAGGGTCCTCATATAAAACATATGTTAATTCGATATTGTAATCCATCCTTAAGGGTTTATGGATTTTATAACTTCGACCATAATCTTTGGACTGAGTGTGTAAGTATGGAGTAAGTATGTACCTACATAAAAAAAATATATCTCGATGGCTGGGTTATTTTCGAACCCGATGGTAGTAGCTTTGACGTTCATAAGCGCCTTCCTAGGATTTAAATTGAATAAAGTTGTTTTGATTTTGACTGCACAATCGTTGAATATATTTGTTATATTAAATTATACTTTCACAATCTCACCTGATATTAAGCGGGGATGTGCTGCAAGGTGGTGGACTCACAGCTTAGTGGAGGGAGTGGCTGTCAAGTGCAACTGGAGATTTTCAGCCTGATGGCGGTAGCTAGCCAGGTGGACCATGTAATAATTTCATTACGATAATTTCCTTCACCGAAAATTCAAGTTCATTGTAGGTGGATTCGAACTCACGTCACTTGACGCGGTATTCGTACACACTACCAATTGAGCTATCGTCGCTTCAATATTGAATATTATTAATGAATTTTATTTTCTTAAGCTACTGTTGAGCATATATACTTCTCATATGGTGTCATTGGAACTTAGATAGCGTCGAATGGCAATCGATATGTGATAAAGGCACAATACCTTTCAGCCACACCCACCCTTCACACAGAGGCCCTTGAAATCGCCTAGCGTAATATAACTATTTAATTAGCTAAGTGCCGGGTGACGCAATGTCAATAATACAGTGTTATATGTAGCACTACAGTGAACCAAATGTGTTTGTATAGTCAACAGAGTCCTTGATGATATAATAGCAATCTTATTTTATTTTAGGGACGGCTGTCTTTCTAAAAAAGATCGACTCTTGAATCGAAATAAAATTAATCGATACTATAAAAAATCGAGATCCAAAATATTGATTTATCAAAAATCGACGTCCTCTTCCATTCGCTTTTCGTGCTTATATTTTTAATATAATCATAGATAACAAAAAGAACACCACAATAATTGATATTATTATTGTTTATATGTTTAAAATTATCATTTACATATATGTTTGGGTAAAACATAATGTTTTATGAAAATAGACAGGAATCGAACCTCGATTTTTAAGTGAGAATTATCGATTATTCGATTTATTATTGGTAGCGTCCTGGCGTTACTATACCATCTGAGGGCCGGCCGTGGCAAATTCTGTGAATGGGTAAAATTGGCTACCCTTGAAAACAGTTGGTATTTTCTCAGCTCTGTGCCCTATAGTTACGCCACTGGGTAACGAATTCGATTCCCTACAATAAGCATTAGGTAAAATATAGTAGATTATTTCCTGATGCCTGTTCGGCTAGTAGTCATCCTATTTTGATAATGTGGTAAAAAACAGACAGGTGCAAGACACCAGACATACCTATTCAAAGATCAGATGATGACTGCACTTTCCTCTTATTGCCAGAGACCAGGGAATGCTTAAAAACTGTTTCTATAAGCAAACAGTGTTCTCAAGAGCTCTTTGAACTAATCTTCTCTTCTCCATTCCACAATAGAACCACGCGGGCAATACTTAGGTGTCACAATTTCACGGTGACACCTATAACATCGAAAACCAAAAAGTTTGCCGGCTCTTATTTGAATGAAGTTGCGGAACTGTCTTCCTGTCAGCGTGTTGCCTCTTTTCTATGATATTAGGTCCTTCAAAAGAGTCATGATGAGGTACCTAAGCAGGGTAGCTTGACAACGTTGACCGGCAGTGAATTTTGATTGATTGCCAATCGTTGCCGATTTGGACTGTACTGTACTTAACATCAGGTGCAGTGGAATCACTGTGATACGTAACATAAACAAAAATAACATTTTTTTTTTATACTTAAGGTTTAGCGTTATGGCCATAATCTCACCTGATCTTAAGTGATGATACGGCCCAAGTTGGTAGACACGCTAAACCTGTGGAGGAACTGGCTCTCAAGTGCAGCTGCCGGAACACACCTATTGGTATTTGGCGGCAGGTTTACAACTTGAGGGTGGTAGCTACCCAGGCGGGCATTAGAAAAAGCCCTACCACCATGCTATGGTTTCCTCACGATGTTTTCCTTCACCGAAAGCTCCAGCTCATTGTAGGTGCTTGGTTTCGAACCCACGTCCCTTGACGCGAAGTCGTGTACACTACCACTGAGCTATCATCGCTTTTAACTGTGACTGGGGCTTCGTTGATGGGGAACTTATAATTATTTGATAGTCTGTTACTTTTTTAAATACAGCTTTGATCCTATTGGTGGTGGGGTGAAGTTAATCAGCCTGAAGCTTTTCACAGTGATTGCTCTACAGAATACAAAAAGTCTTTTCAAAATCCGACTGGTAGTTCTGTCCCTTAGATTTACGCGTTCAAATAAACAAACAAACATTTCCGTTTTATATCATTCATATAGATAGGTATACGTTTGCGTCCTTAGACTAAGTATATTTCCACTTAACATCAGACCCCCTAGGCAAGTTGACATTTTCTACATTCACTTGCGTAAAAAGTGATGTGTGGGAACTGGGTTGACATTCTAAACGTTAAATCGACGACATATCCAAACAGTAAATCCCGTGATCAGAGTAAAGGTGTCATAGTAAATAAAAATAGCGTACTTGCATGTAATCCCTGTTATTATTATTATTATTGTTGAATCATTGAAGCTAATAGTAGGTGGATTCGAAATCACGTCCCTTGGCGCGGAGTCCGTACACCCTACCACTGAGCTACCATCGCTATACCTTCTCCATATCACGATTCAAATAATACCGGTTTCTAACTCTATAACTGTAGTACAATGTACTAAAGATATATTCAGGATTTTGTCTGGAATTCGCTCTGATCTACAGACATAAGAGTCCGTATGTATTCGTTACTAAGTAACGGGTATCGAAACGTTACTCGCGTAATGCATTTCGTGACTCGCATTTTCTTTTCTATTTTCGTACTGAATATACAAAGTGCGAACGGTGCGACGTTAACGTCATACTGTACGCAACATAATTCGATGCCCTTTGTTAGGTATCAGAAGTTACGAGAGACCTTACAATACGCCAGTAAGAAAGAAAGAAATCTTTGAATACTAATAAAAGACATACAAGCAATAAAGGACACTATAAATAAAAACATTAAAAGAAAATAAAAAAGAAAAGACACATAAATAATAATAGTGTATATATAATTAATTAGCATAGGGCGTCCAGCTCAGCATATGCTAAAGTGTCCGAAACACTCAGCGCTGATTTTCAGCTGGAACCCAAATCCAGTTGCGGTGCGTTAAAAACTTGTTCCATCAATCGCAGTAACGTAAAAGTAACGAGTACTGATCGTTATAGTAACAATCTTTGAAGCGATGATAGCTCAGTGGTAGCGTGTAGGAACCAACCACCTACAATAAACTTGAGTTATCGGTGAAGGAGAACATCGTGAGGAAACCATAGCGTGGTGGTAGGGCTTTTTCTAATGTCGACCTGACTAGCAACCACCCTCAGGTTGAAAATCTGCTGCCAAATACCAATAGGTGTGCTCCGGCAGTTGCACTTGAGAGTCAGTCCCTCCTATAAAGGCCGGCAACGCACCTGCGATTCCTCTGGTGTTGTGGGTGTCCATGGGCGGCGGTTATAACTTACCATCACTTGCTAGTTTGCCCGCTATAACATTAAAAAAAAAATAACACCACTCTAGGACCGATAGAAGCAAAGCTGTATTGAAAAATCATTGTGTGGTTTCATGAAACCACGACGCCACTGAAGTTTTACAGCAATACACACAAACACCGTGGAGTACTTGCACGAATGAGTCAGAATATAAATGCTACACGGTCAGCTGATGCGAGCTATAGTTGCCACCATATTGACCTTGGCTGCTCTGCCGAATGTCTTTTACTTTACCGCCGCCTGTAATGCGACAATATATCTTATATTCACGCGAACGAAGTCGCGGGCACAGCTGGTATGTCTATAAATAGACAAAGATAAAACAATCCAGTATCTTTTACTTATATGTCAACCAAACAATTTTCTTTGTTGCTATTGCCATTAACATGATATTACATTTTTCCATAAAAAAAGTATATTTACTAGGTATACTACCTACGAACTCTGTGGTACAACGTTAGAGTTAATTATCGATATTATATATAGGTATTTTAGAATCAACATTCCTTGAATGTCCTCCTTTATTGAGTTTATTCGATTCCGAGAACGGTAAGTTATCTAGGTTAGCATTGTGTATCTAAAGGTTACAAATGACTATAGCAATGGTGGACGTCGATACATTTACATTATTCAAAAGTTACTTTTCTTCATGTATTGTATTTTACTTGACATCAGATAACTTGTGTGCTTCATAAGAAAAAAAAACGTATTTATTGAAATTATTTCGTTATTAATTTATTTTTTTAACATTAACATAATCTTTTTAATCATAATACTGCGCACACGTGAGATAACTTTAATAAAATGATATAAAATAAATACATTTTGGTCGTCTTCTTACTCATTGAATTTAGTGATTAATTGATACAAACAAAATAGAAAATGGTGGAATATCTACAAATCTTATACATTTCAAAAAGATGGCTACTCTCTTGTATAATCTGTCTAGAAAGTTTTTCCAGCAATTAACAGATCATGTGGCGAGTTATTAGTCACTTGTACCAACCAAAACATATAACATAAAACATTACCGATGTTATATGACATACAGTAATATAATGTAACTTTGTGAATAAAAATAAATATCATAATTTTGAAATGCGCGGGCAGTTTTATGTGTTAGTATTACCAGACTTAAGCTTGGTTTTATAAACAATGACATTCAATTTCTGTAAAACTGAATGCACAAGTTTTATTTTGCAAATTAAAATTTCATTATTATTATTACGCGTGTTTAAAATAAATTTTATTTAAGACTCATTAGGAATTTAATTAGTATCTAATTTATTACCAAAAAGGTTGTTTGATTATGTTTCTGTCTTTTTACTCTCTGGTCACACTTTTTTTGTCTTTCAATTTTGGTGAAAAAAGCTCGTTGTTCGCATCTAACGATTTCGAGCGTTTTACCCAAAAACCCATTGTTTTATCGTGTGATAGTAAACCTACTGACATAGTATTTAGCTGTAAAGTATTTGATTTAAGTAAATTTATCTAATTTTACCCACTGGTATTAGTTTTTTGGCGTTTATACTTTTGTTACTGACAGATCGATTCGGCGTTGTCTGCTGGTTTCAGGTTATAAAAAGTAAAATTAAAACTTTCCTCGTAAATAATACTTGAAATGGAAAGCATGGATGTCGCACAGGAAGGTACTTCGTCTGCGTCAACGCCTGTCGCCGAAAATGGTGAGTTCTTTTACTTTTATTTTGGACGCCGGCGTATGGCGCCCATGTCAAGTTTTTAAAAACGTGCTTCGTAATATATTGTTTTACATCGCCTCTGCGATGTTTTAGGGCCGGACAAGAATGTCACCGCGGAGGAGATGACTTCGAGAGATTACTACTTCGATTCCTACGCACATTTCGGCATCCACGAGGAAATGTTAAAAGACGAAGTTCGAACGCTCACATACAGAAACGCTATGTACCACAATAAACATTTATTCAAAGGAAAAGTAAGTTATGTCTAATAATCTTATAGAATAACTAAAAGGATTATGTTTAATTTTATATTGTTGTAAACTATACATCTGTATCATATATTATATGTAGGGTTCATCATATGGCTATAGCTACACACATGACATAGCTTAAAATGGTTTTAATATATGATGTAAATCATGCCTTTTTGGTAAATATATTGCTGTTTGATCACATTGATCTTCAAATTTACATGTAATGAAGCAGAAAGTGTTGGTTGAACTGCCAGTGAGTGACAAACTCATACAATCCGTTATACAATAATAGAGTAGACAGCAAGGGTAATCAACATCTCAAGTAGTGAGCAGGCTTAAGTGTTAGCAAGCCAATTAAGTCTGTCATATAACCTACAAATGCCGCAATATAAGCATTCTTGAATATATGTTCTTTGTTTAAAGTTTAATCACATAATACTGGTGAAGTTATAATTTATATGCATGTTAGTATTTTCTAAAGATGTGAAGTGACAGAAGATCAATTTTTTGAAGCAAATTATAACTTGTGTAGTATATATTAGACTGGCAACACATCTGCGATTCCCCTAGTGTTATGGGTGTCCATGGGTGGGGCTGGTCACATATCATCAGGTGGCACGCTTGTTCATTTGTTCTCTTTTCCATAAAAAAATATAAAATAAATTGACACTTTGGTAGTACTGAAGAAGAATCATCCTAGACATTGTGCAGTCTGTGGAGAGGTCATCCACTACAGCTTGTTATGCGAATGTTTAGAACCTGAGGTTTAATGCAAGAGAGCTTGACCAATGTGATTGCTTCAAAGAATGTTTTTTTATTGTTGGTAAAAACATGCTACATATTTCATCTCATGTAGTATGGGGCTGGCTACAAGAGGCTTATGTGTGACTTATCTGGAACTCGTAATTCTGCAATATTTAGTGAAACAGCTTTCACATATGCTTCTACTCTAGTGCTGGAATTTTAATGCTAATTAATCTACTAGTAATCTAGATGATGTTGGGGCTATGAGTTTGTTAAATGTTATGGAATAAAATGGCATTTTCAAGTTTTCTGCTCGAACAAATCTAGTACATTTGAGAGTCTAAGTTAACTCTTTGAAATTGAATGCATAAAATTAGAACCTTAGGTTTCTTTAGTAATAGATACTGAATCTTAATCTCCCTGATTGGAAGAGACATGTGAAAGTTGTCCCTGATCTCGGGAAGTTTGATGTTTCTGCAGAGTAGTGTTAGGTGTTTATCTCTTAATGAGTCTTGCCACACATCCCTGTAACTTGGTCTGGGCTCAGGTAATATGTTTATGTGTTTAGTTTAGGCAGCCTGTGAAGAATATGGTTTTAACTCCACTTACAGTTAGAGGAAAACATAACTGCAGGTAGATCTACTGGATAGCTGTTTCATGTCAGGTTTTTTTTATAGTAAACCAGGGGTGAATTACTAAGCTAAATCCAAACAATATGTCTTTTAGTTGATACTGTTTAAATTTAAACAATGATGTCATATAGTCTAAAACATCACACTGAATATCAAATATAGACATTTGTCAGTATTAGTATTATATGATTAGATCTAAAATAACTTACTGTAGTTATTTTGGTATCATTGTTGTCACACCAATATTTTAGAGTTATTCAAGATTGTCTAGCTTAAAAACCAGATCTTTCTATAGATATTTTATTTAGCTCTAACAACTATATTGTGCGCTGCGGTTGATACAAAAATATAGCACATGTATCAGCTTGAACTTTGTTAAGTAACAACCAGTATTTTCTGACAGTGTATTTATTATAACCCATTTTCTTGTACCTCTGTACGTTTTTAAACTAATTTTGTGAGGTGTTGGATACTTGAAATTTGGACCACAGCTTGGAAGTGGATGATCCTAAAAAGCAGAAAATAATAAGAAAATAAAAAATGTACAATGGGTTATTATGTTTTAAGAATACTAGTTTGTTATGATTTATATTATATTACTAGATGTGTTCCCACTATGTTCCTATTGAATTACTATTGTATATATCATTTTTGCCTATTATATATTGTTTTTAATACAGTCTTGCATTGGTGTATGATATTAAATAGCTTAAAGTCTTTGTCAATGATTACTCCATTAAATGCAACAATAATTTTTGAAATCCTATGAATAGTTCATAAGATTGGCATGTTCAAACTTTTCTGTTTAGTAATATTAATGTAGAGGGCAAAAGTTTTGAAGCTATCATAGCTCAGTGGTAGTGTGTACCATTTCGCGTGAAGGGACGTTAGTTCAAATCCACCTACAATGAGTTTGAACTTTCAAGGCGAAGGAAAACATCGTGAGGAGATCATAGCATGGTGATAGGGCTTTTTCAAATGTCCACGTAGCTAGCTACCACTCTCAAGTTTAAAATTTGCTGCCAAATACCTATAGGTGTTTTAGCAGTTGCACTTGAGAACCAGTTCCTTCACAGCCTTGGTGTGTCTACCAACAGGTGAGGTTATGGTCAAAATGCTCTTAAAAAAAACAAAAAGATCTACCACTATGGTATGGTTCATTACAAGAATTCGACTTCCGTGGTTCTCCTATGGTGTTTCTCATTAAATATATATTTTTTCCAACAGACAGTATTAGATATTGGCTGTGGAACAGGAATTCTCTCGATGTTTGCTGCGAAGGCGGGTGCTACCAAAGTTATCGCTGTGGAGTGCTCCAATATCGTTGACTACGCTCGTAAGATCGTCGAGGCCAACAGGCTCAGTGATGTTATCGAAATAGTGAAGGGAAAGGTTTGTATGGGATATATATTCTAGTTTTAGATGCATTTTTTCAATTAAAAAATTATTCATTTATTACTTCGAAGAAATCAACGCCATTAAAATATTGTATACAAACAAGACTTACTAATATTAGATTTGCCAAAAATGATTTAAGTACATTTCTAGTTAAATTAATGTCACAGTTAACCCAAACGTAAGTAAAATGTAAAAGTAACTTAACATTTTTTTAAATCTAGTATTATCTCATGACATAGTTGGATTTAAATAAAATAGTTAATCTTATTGGTTTATAAATGATCATTTTTAATTGCTTCTATTGGAGTTGAAATGTGGCCAGTGAAAATAAATTCCAATAGCTTATCAAATAAGGTTTTATTTTGTAAAAAAAGTAATTTAAATCAGTGATAATGTGTAATGCATACTATAAGAAAGAATTATTTAGTAATATTAATTATTATAAATCTGACAACTTGTTTGTTTGAACATTCTAATCATAGAATTCACTGTCAGACTTACAAAATTATTTTTATATTTGATACAACAGTTATTGAGGCTTTAAACTATCTAACATCACACTACCACCAATAGGAACATAGCTGTGTTGAGAAAAGCTACAAAAACGGGCAACAAGAGATTCAATAAAATTTTCGTTCCACGCCATTGATTAAAGTCACTGTACAATTAGTTAGATATCTGATTAACAGAATACATGTATATTAGTATTAATAATTTCGCCAATGCTTTTGGTAACCTTGAAACATTGCTTTGAGTACAAAATGGCGACTGTCTTGATTAAATTGTGGTTAAAGTTTAACTGGCGGCTTAAAATATGAATTCATATGTGCAAAATAAACAATCACGAAAAATACTACCTTAATAAGTTACCACATAAGTTTAATGTATGAGTGGAAAAATAGAGGTACAAATTGTAAAGTTATCTGTGGTACAAGTTGCATTATTGATTACTAGCTTTTACCAGCGGCTTTGTTCGCATTTTTTTTTCAACAAACAGTATTCTATGTTACTTCAAATACCTCCAAGAATATGTGTACAAAGCTACATGATGATTGATTAAGTAGTTTTCGCGTGAAAGTGTAACAAAGAAACTTACATTCACATTTATAATATTGGTAGGGATTTAATAGAGATGGTTTTTTTTTTCTTATGATAAAATATCCCCCCCTCCCCTCTTTGCCTCTAGATTCCTCTGCCTCTAGATGCCTCTTATATTTTCATTTCACATTTATTTAAATATTCAGTAAATAAATACTGAGCTAAGCTTGGTCATCCATGTACGTAATACTAAAGTAAACTAAAGTTTGTTTAATCTTAGGAAGTACTATTCAGATTACAAAAAATTCTTTTTTTTATTTGATTTGGATTAATTGAGGAAGATTTAGGCTCTTTTGTGTATCAAAGTGCCATTTCTTAAAGAAATGTTTGATAAGGCTAAAGGCATGCCTTCAAATAATTTTAATTTTGTGTTTATTGGGAAAATAATAACATGAAATGCTGTTCAACTTTAATTTTTTATTTACTACAAAAAAGTTGCAATGTCTCAGTTATAGGCGTAATTTAAATTAAAGTAACATACCAGATTTCTTTAAAACAGTAAAATGTGTCTAGTAACAAATTCCATATTCCAAAAAAATATATTTTTCAGCTATTTTATTCATTATGCTTGTCAATCAAAAATTATTTATCCTTTATATTGTTAATAATTTCTACAAAAAATATTTTTTCTCGTTTTGACTAAATTTTCTTCACTGTAGTATGTTTTCCCAGTTCATAATGAACTTTGTGAAAGATGGTATCCCCAAAATATAAAGTCATGTACCATTGGTTGGCCATCCGTGCTTTAGGGTATGTAACATCACGCTACCATTAATAGGGGCAAAGCTGTATCGAAAAATGTTACTAAAAAGGGCAAAAATTATTAAATAATTTTTAGGTTCAAGTTAAGGAAGGCCTGGGCATAGGTAGTTTAATATATATATTATAGCTTCCTATATATTAACTTTAACTATGCTAAATGTTACTCATATGTGTTTAGGATTCTTACGAAGGAATTCAAAGTTTCCCTTTCACATATTAATATATATAAAAATATATTTGTGTCAGGTTGAAGAAGTAGAATTACCAGTGGACAAAGTGGATATTATAATATCGGAATGGATGGGATACTGTTTATTCTATGAGAGCATGTTGGACACAGTTCTCTACGCACGAGACAAATGGCTCAGACCCGATGGTATCATGTTCCCCGACAGGTGACTATTCTTTTTTCTAATTATTTGATTATTATAATTATTGTGTCAATTCAACTAAAGCAGGATAAAAGAACATGTAATTTTTTTTTATTGTTCACCACACCACAGTTCTACAAAAGCTACAAAAAAAAAGGAAATTGGTTAAGAGGGGTACAAAAGCTACTGAAACGTTGGTCTTTACTTTTCTATATTTAGGGTTATGTACCACTTGGCAACACAAGTTCTCACGTTCACGATTATTCCTGTTCCACTAGACTGGGATAGTTCTGTTGGTAGGGTATTTTTCGAATGACCGTCTGGCTAGCTACTACTCTCAAGTTGAAGCCGCTCCACTATCTTGGGCCATATCGTTACTTAATATATATATATATATATATATATATATAGTGTATATAGATTGTAGGGTATTTCTGGAATGACCATCTGGCTAGCTACTATTACTACTACTACTACTACTACCACTACTATTACCACTACTACTACTAAGTTGAAGCCGCTCCACTATCTTGGGCCATATCGTTACTTAATATATATATATATATATATATATATATATAGTGTATATAGATTGTAGGGTATTTCTGGAATGACCATCTGGCTAGCTACTATTACTACTACTACTACTACCACTACTACTACTACTACTACTACTACTACTACTACTACTACTACTACTACTACAACTACTACCACGACTACTTAATATGTAGATTGTAGTCAGTGCGGTGGTAGCTGCAACACTGAACCTATGAAGTGTAAAACATAAGTGATATGGGGCCATTGGGAACAGTGTATGAGTCCACCCTTTGAGACTGGTCATTGTGAGCTTTAGGCAAATGAAAATAGTGACGTCATTAGTATCGCCACGACCGTAACGACCTCGATGGTCATGTGGAATGGATGAAAGTATGTTTTGATCATTGTGAACATGGTTTAATTTTTCATGGATTTTTTTTTAGATGTACCCTTTTCATCTGCGGTATAGAGGACCGTCAGTACAAGGATGAGAAGATCAACTGGTGGGATGATGTCTACGGTTTCGACATGTCCTCGATCAGAAAAGTGGCAATCTCCGAGCCTCTGGTTGACGTTGTTGACGCAAAACAGGTGAGTGCATAATAACTTAGCTACTTTTAGTTGTAAATTGGAGTTAATTAATACATTTATTTTAAGTATTTTTGGGTACTTAGAGTACCTTAAGTATGTTAATGAAAATTTTCTGAATAGTATGTCTATTTGTTATTATTGTTAAAAAAAAATTATAGTAGTTTAGCGTTATGGCCTCATCTCACTTGATTTTAAGTGACGTTACGGCCCAAGTTGCACGCTGTACACTTGTGCAGGGACTATCTCTCAAATGCAACACAAACTATTGGTATTTAAGGGCAGATATGATTGTCGCTTGATATAAAGACATATTTATTTATGTTATTACAAAAAAAAAACAATGCAAGAAATGTTTGAGATGAGAAAGATTGTTGTTTCCTTTCAGGTGGTCACGAATTCGTGTCTATTGAAAGAAATCGATCTGTACACTGTCAAGAAAGAGGATCTTAACTTCGAATCCAAGTTCCATCTTCAGGTAATTTCTATGAGGATATATTTTCCACAATCTTAATTGATATATGTTAATGATTTATTCAAAATAGGAGTTTTTGTGGAAGTCTAATGTAAGTAAACTGTTATATAGCCTGTGAGCACAGATTCTCTCTCTCTCTCTCTCTCAGATATAGTTGGAATTCTAATTTAGTTTTAGGAATCCAGTCTGGAATTATTCTTATTTTGTGTAAATTACCATATGAATGTTGTGCTTTACTTAATCCTTCCTATATACTGTAATATTATAAATGCAAAAGTCAGTTGGTTTGTTACAAATTCAATTCTACACCGTTGAATCAATTTTGATGAATTTTGATGTAAAGATAGTTGGCTCTGTGGAAACGGTGATAGACTTTTTCTTGTGAAAAATTTATAGTAAGTTGGGTAAACTGTATAAAACTGGTTATTGCGTCATCCGATGTGTTTCAAACTTAGAGGATATTTGCTTATAAGTTAATCAATATTTATGCGATCGGAGCCGTTAGTAAAACCTATTTTTCAATAAAAAATGAAAATACGCCTAAGAATTTCATATATAAAAAAAAAAAAAATTATGTATGATTAAAGCCAACTTTAAATGAATACATTATGTTAGTTTCATATTTTATTAAAATTATATTTAAGCAGGTACCCTGTTCCCTTTCTATTATTTTGCAAATAGTCAATTTCATCGATTTCTAGTTTATATAATGGATATTAAATTATGATGCTTATAAAAAAAAATCTATATGTTACTAGTTTGATCACTTTGCAATTTCATGATAACCAAAAAAAAAAAAACAGGTGTGCATTTCACACGCGACAAAAGTGATACCTTAAAAAATGTGTACTTCAAGCACGTTCAATCCTACATATACTTCTGTCTCATTCTCTCGCGAGTAATATCATGGCGATGTATTGTTTCTCGTCTCTTTTTGTCTCTTTTTCTGTCGCTTTTTCGTTTCATCGAGTGTAAAATCACAGCGATACTAAATAAGAGAAACGATATACGTGTCTCCAGGTGCGACGGAACGATTTCATCCAAGCGCTGGTGACGTTCTTCAACGTGGAGTTCATGAAGTCGCACAAGAGGCTCGGGTTCAGCACCGCCCCGGAGGCGCCCTACACGCACTGGAAGCAGACCGTCTTCTACTTCGATGACTACATGACTGTTAGTACTCGTTTTGACTAAATATCTAAATAGGCAATTTCCTTTTCATTTTTTTTTTTTTTTTTTTTTTTTTTTTACTTAAGGTTTAGCGTTATCCTGATCTTAAGTGACGATACGGCCCAAGTTGGTGGACAGGCTAAACCTGTGGAGGAACCGGCTCTCAAGTGCAGCTGCCGGAACACACCTATTGGTATTTGACGGCAGGCTTACAACTTGAGGGTGGTAGCTAGCGAGGCGGGCATTAGAAAAAGCCCTACCACCATGCTATGGTTTCGTCACGATGTTTTCCTTCACCGAAAGCTCAAGCTCATTGTAGGTGCTTGGATTCGAACCCGCGTCCCTTGACGCGAAGTCGTGCACACTACCACTGAGCTATCATCGCTTCAAACTTGCTCCTTATTTCTGCTGTGGGGTTTTCTTGCCCTCCCTTTTTCTATCTATGGTTGAGAATGTGCACTATTATGACTTTTAGTATTAATTTTTTTTTTGTTAAATATATTTCTCCTTATTTGGTTAAATTTGTCTATATATGGTTCGTCTTCTTTTTTTCTTTCTATTTTTCTTCACTTCTCTCTTTATCTATCTTTCTCTCCTCTAAAAAGAAGGGTCTGAAAAGGATTCTATAAAAAAAATCGTCCTATGTGACTGTTAGTACTCATTTTTTGTCTAAATCTGTGTATACATTTTCTCTTTACCTTGTCTATTACATAGTTCATTTCTTATTTTCGTTTGTGTATTTTTCTTCACTTCCTTTATTTCCTGCCTGTTTAAGAAGGAGGGTATATGATGAATTTTATCATTAAAAAAAAAACATGCGTGCGTACAAAGTACACATGTCAGAAGTGAAACTTCTTTGGCGAACTAATTTATAAATCTTGTTCGCTCTGTCTCACTTTTTCTCTCAACCTTTCTCACTCGCTTGCTCCCTACTCTCACTCCACGGCTAGTTGCTCATGCTACGTTCGCCCTGTCTCACTCTCTCTCAATCGGTCTCGATCACTCTCTCTCTCTCTCTTTTCCGACACTTCCGTTGCATACCGGCGTGACGTTTCACCTGTAAAAATTTTACCCTCATGCGCCTAATGAAGTTTCACTTGAAAAAAAATTTTTTTTTTGTTACCGTAGGTGAAAAAATTCGAAGAGATCGCCGGCACGTTCTCGATGCGCCAGAACGCGAGGAACAACCGGGATCTAGATTTCGAGATCGAGATCGATTTCAAGGGGGAGCTGTGCCAGGTCCACGAGAAGAACCACTACAGGATGCGCTAGTAGTCGTGGACTCCGGCGCCGTTTGTGACGATATCACCATACTCAAGGTACCCGACTCGTGTACGCCGTGACTCTCAATAGCGTTCTTAGTGATTATTATTATGTATACTACACTTAACGGATTCAGGCTGACCTGTTTTGTACATCGCACGAGATAAAAATTCTAAAGACATTGTAAAAAAAACACCATCTTTGTATCGCCAAAGTCACTTTAGTAAAAAAAAAAAAAAAATAACGTCATCAATTAGTTTCAGTAAACATGGCAGCTATTTACGGCGGAAACTGGTTTCATTATAGGCTTGTAATAATTCATTCATACTGTAATATATAATAATTCATTCATTCATACTCTCAATAACGTTCTTAGTGATTATTATTATGTATACTACACTTAACGGATTCAGGCTGACCTGTTTTGTACTGTACTGTGTACTGTTTTGTACATCGCACGAGATAAAAATTCTAAAGACATGCTAAAAAAACACCATCTTTGTATCGCCAAAGTCACTTTAGTTAAATAAAAAAAAAATAACATGACGTCATCAATTAGTTTCAGTAAACATGGCAGCTATTTACGGCGGAAACTGGATTCATTATAGGCTTGAAATAATTCATTCATACTGTGATTTTTTTTTTAATGAAATCACAGATATTCAGCTACATGAAATGGTGATATCATGTGTCAGTTAGTTTTCATATGATATTAGGTATTCAGAACGGCTTTAAATCTGTAAAATCCGTGCGTCTGTTATTTATAGGACCGAGGAGTTGTCACCGTAAACATTTATTACTTGCAGCCAGCCGTATTATATACGACAATCTTAAAATATAGTTGTGTGTTATATATCACCTGTGAAATAGCTGTGATAAGGGATATTAATTTCATTGAAATGACTATAATTTCCAGGTCTGATTCGTTATTTAGTGATTCTGATACTTTGGATTGCATTGGTGTTTCGTGAAACATGTTTATTATTATGTATTGATGATGTGAAATTTAATAAAAAAATGTTGAACGAGTATTTAGTTTTGCTTCAAAATTTCATAAAGAGGTAGTTAAGTAGCAAAAATTCTGCTTAGAGTACTTATTTACAATGCACCATTTGTGGCACTCGTAATTATGTATTCAACTTCCGAGTATTTTTTAATATCTTTAAGTTTTATCTCGTGCGATAACAGTTTCTGCCATTGTAACTTAGATTTCAAGCCGATTTGTCATGTTTAATCTCGGGGATTCCACTAGATATTCTAAATTTTGTATAGATCAATCGTGAGAAGCAAGTTACCGGACTGAAACGGTTAAGAGAAATCCAAGCCTCCAGTGAAATAAAGCTGCATATGCTGTGTATATTAAACGTCCTAGATGTAAGGTATTATGTTGTCATGGATTTTTGTTGATCAGCTTCAGAAATCGTATCAATAAAAGGTCTATATTTTCTGTGTATAGTTGTTTATTGAAACGGCTTAGATGCAGTGACGTAGCTGGTATGGGGGTGGCAAAGGGGGCGGTAAATCATGCTCTTGGGGGCGTCTGATCTGAGGACTTTAAGTATATAGGGTACCATCGTCTTTATTAAAGGATTTTTGATGTTCAACTGATGCTAAAGCAATCTATTAAGAAGTATATTTTCCTAGTATAATTGTTTATAAATATGATATAGATGCAGTGACGTAGCTAGTATGGGTGGTATTGGGGGAGGTAAATCAAGCTCTTGGGGGCGTCTGATCTAATGAGGATAAATGTATATGGTATTATTGTCTTTGTTAGAGGATTATCGTTAGTCAGATAAAACTGAATGATGCTATGAATAATTTGCATAATTTCTGTCTAAAATTGATAATAAAAACAACATGGATAATGAGGTGTAGATAATATCGGTGGCAATGGGGGCGGCAAATCACGCTTTCGAGGGCGTCTGATCTGAGGACGTTAAATATATAGGGCGATACTGATTATTGATAGGGGCCGATATGAGGGATTTTATTAAAGTATTATTGCTCAGCTTCGGAATGTATTAATAAGCCGTTTATTTTCCTTGAATAGATGTTTATAAAAATAATATAGATGCAGTGACGTAGCTGGTATGAGTGGTTAATGGGAGCGGTAAATTAGGCTTTTGTGGGCGTCTGATCAAATGAGGATATACGGTATTATGGTCTTTATTAAAAGATTTTTGTTGTTCAGCTGAAATTAAAGGAATCTAATAACAGGTCGCATATTTTTCCCTTGTAATTGTTTATAAAAATACCAAGGGGGGCGGTAAATCAAGATTTTGGGAGGGTCTAATGTGATGAGATTAAATTATATAGGGTATAGTTTTTGTAAAAGGATTTTTGTAGTTCTGTTTAAGGAATCTATTAATAAGACACTGTTTACCTTTTATATTGTTTTATGAACTACGTAGCTAACGGGGGCGGTAAATAATGCTTTTGAGGGACATTGAGCTGATTAGGTAAAATATATGAAGCCTCATATTAATTTATACTTGGTTTGGTTTGTTTTGAGAAATTGTTTAAGGTGAATATTTTATTTTAAATGGCTCGTATAACTATGGTGGTAGACAGGATGAAGTTATTGGTAGTTTCACTCGTTGCGGCATGTTGTTTTCGCAATTAAAGTGAGTAGATGATATCGAAGCGATGATAGATAGCTCTGTGGTAGTGTGTACTACGACTTCGCGTCAAGGAACGTGAGTTCGAATCCTTGAATGGAATGATCTTGAGCTTTCGGTGAAGGAAAACGTCTTGAGAAACCATAGCATGGTGGTAGGCTTTTTCTAATGCCCGCCTGGCTAGCTACCATTCTCAAGTTGAAAATCTGTCGCCAAATACCTATAGGTGTGTTTGGGCAGTTGCACTTGAGAGCCAGTTCCTCCACAGGCTTAGCGTGTCTACCAACTTGCGTCGCATCGTCACTTACGACCAGGTGAGATTATGGCAATAATGCTAAACCTGAAGTACGAATAAAATTTGGAACTAAAAATTATTTTATCATTATTGCCCGTTCTTGTAGCTTTTTTCAAAGCAGCTTTTCTCTTATTCATCATGTCGTGATATTAAATAACATATGGCCATCCTTAGTGACTTCTCTATTATATACAATATATTTTTTTGAAATCCGACTGGTAGTTCCTAAGATTAGCGCGTTCAAACAAACTTTTCCGCTTTACAATAATAATATAGATACGTGCGTACGGTATGCGGACATATTTTTAACTATTTTCTCAAAATTTGTATATCATTTATTGTTCTGCAAAAAACGCGTCTTTTAGGTACTCATTTACTGCATTCGCAAATTGTGATGTTTTTATTTTATTAAATCCTGTGTCAGCCTCCTCAAAAGGTCACCGCCCCCCTCTATAGGACACCAACCCTATTAATAGGTTTCAGCCCCACTCCCTATATCACCCCCCCCCCCGCAATGGTTTGTCGCACCACGTTATATGCCACCGTTGATTATGATAGGTTACCCCCCTTCCCCCTGCAATGGGTCATCGCTCCCTACAATAGGACACTATTTTCTGTGCCTTTTCCCCTCCTAGCTACGTCTCTGTATCATTGTATACTGGTTTTGACATTTAGTATCACCACATAAATAACATTTCTGAATGCCCATGTCAAAGGAAGTTAATTTGAATGCAAATTATTGAACTATAATTTAACCCAAAAGTGATTTTATACTTGATTAAATATATTTTTTTGGTAACTTACAAGAATTTTGGTGCGTTTAATTTATGTGTTAAAAGTAACATTTTTTTTCCTATAATGACTTATGTCTATGTAGGCAACTTTGCCAATGTCAAATGTGAATAAGCATTTAGGCAATGGACACAAAGTAACACCCAGGCTCAGTACTAATATCTGGGGTCATACAAATATAATTGTTCTGTGTGGGATTCGAACCCACAGTATGCCTCAACAGCGATGCAACCGACTAAACCACTAGACCAACCGTGCAGATTATTGATGAGAAGCATCTATTGGCGTGCCTTGGCAGTAAAATCGCCTTGCATGCCGTGACGGCAAATGGTATGACGACTGGTTTATGTCTCCTCTGTCAATTACATGGTGTGTGCGCGCTTACACTATACACTTCGTTGTATCTTTCTGTGACCTGCATACTATTATTATTTTATTCCTTATTTTTTATTGTTTTTTTATTGATTATTATGTCCGTAACATTGTGTGGAACTAAAAATATTTAATAATTTTTACCCGTTTTTGTAACTTTTTTCAATACAGCTTTGCTGTTATTGGTAGTAGGCTGATGTTAAAAAGCCTAAAGCCTAAAAAATGAGTCTGGTAGTTCTTGAGACTAGCGCGTTCAAACACCTAAACAAACTTTTTTACTTTATAATATTAGATAAACTCGAATACAAAACTTGAATGTTTCACATCTGCCGGGCGTCCCGTGACAGCCAACGTTTTATTTTTTCATCCAAAGGTTTTTATTATTCCCGTACTCAATAGATGGCGCTGTAGTGGAATGATTAACCAACGAAAAAGGTAAGCAAATACGTCTGCCAGAATATTTGTTGTCCAATACAAACTAAATTTAGTTTCCAGATCCCGAAGGGGATCAGTTAGTACTCTAGGTTTTTCAATTAATAGCTAGTACCGCGTTTGATTTTCTCCTACGCGATTCGGCAACAGCCCAAGCCGAGGTTCGGTCACTAGTGACCCCCTCCGCGCTCGCCCCCCTAGTTCGGTGAAGCTGTAAAAGCCCCTCAGGCTAACAGTATAAGCCTCATAAAAAAATGTTGGTGTGCAATTAAAAAGCGAATTGAAGCGATGATAGCTCAGTGGTAGTGTGCACGACTTCGCGTCAAGGGACGTGGGTTCGAACCCAAGCACCTAGAATGAGCTTGAGCTTTCGGTGAAGGAAAACATCGTGAGGAAACCATAGCATGGTGGTAGGGCTTTTTCTGATGCCCGCCTGGCTAGCTACCATCCTCGAGTTGTGAACCTGCCGCCAAATACCAATAGGTGTGTTCCGGCAACAGCACTTGAGAGCCAGTTCCTCCACAGGTTTAGCGTGTCTACCAAATTGGGCCGTATCGTCACTTAAGATCAGGTGAGATTATGGCCATAACGCTAAAACCTTAAGTATAAAAAAAAAAAAAAAAAAAGAAACAAAATTTATTGTACTTTACTGGTTTGAATACAAATCGTAAAGCATTATTATTAAGAATAAGTAATGTTAAGCGACAGCGGGTGCGATAAATGGCGCGGAGATCGGTGGTGCAGCCGCCGCGTTCCTGTGGAGGTCCACGCAGCAGCAGTTGGTGATCATGTCGTGTTCCTGGCACGAGTTAGCGTACAGGAACTTGCAGTTAGTGTTCAGGCAGTTGAATTGAACTGAAAACAGATAAAGCATTGGTTAATGTGAATTGGGTTATGCTTTTTAGAGTTTCATCGCTCATGCGTGTATTAAATAAAAATGCCATTGGTTAATGTGAATTGGGTTATGCTTTTTAGAGTTTCATCGCTCATGCGTGTATTAAATAAAAATGCCATTGGTTAATGTGAATTGGGTTATGCTTTTTAGAGTTTCATCGCTCATGCGTGTATTAAATAAAAATGCCATTGGTTAATGTGAATTGGGTTATGCTTTTTAGAGTTTCATCGCTCATGCGTGTATTAAATAAAAATGCCATTGGTTAATGTGAATTGGGTTATGCTTTTTAGAGTTTCATCGCTCATGCGTGCATTAAATAAAAATGCAATTGGTTAATGTGAATTGGGTTATGCTTTTTAGAGTTTCATCGCTCATGCGTGTATTAAATAAAAATGCCATTGGTTAATGTGAATTGGGTTATGCTTTTTAGAGTTTCATCGCTCATGCGTGTATTAAATAAAAATGCCATTGGTTAATGTGAATTGGGTTATGCTTTTTAGAGTTTCATCGCTCATGCGTGCATTAAATAAAAATGCAATTGGTTAATGTGAATTGGGTTATGCTTTTTAGAGCTCCATCGCTCATGCGTGTATTATATAAAAATGCAATTGGTTAATGTGAATTGGGTTATGCTTTTTAGAGCTCCATCGCTCATGCGCGTATTAAATAAAAATGCGCGAGTGTCGTGTAACACTCGGTTGAAAGTAATTTCATTATGTTGTCTGTTATTATTGACCAGATGTGTCCGCGACTCCGTTCGCGTGGAAGTAAAATTTAATTATGTCATTTTCATAAAAAAAAATGTTATATAGCCTATGTTACTCGGGGTTAATGTAGCATTCTAATGGTGAAAGATTTTTTGAAACGGGTCGAATAGTTTTTGAGTTTATTTGATACAAATTTATCATCTTTGTATTATTAGTATAGATAAACGTATTATATTAATGATTCACTTATGGATGAAGCAATGGTAGGAAATTACATAATTAATATATTTTTCTAGTTGCGAAAATAAACATTTCATTGTGCATTAATTTAATTAATTATCTTAATATATAAAAATTGCGTGTCTCGATGTTTGTCCGCGAAGATTAAACTACTGAACCGATTTTAATCAAATTTACACACTGTAGTTTGAGCCAACTTGAGAGATAGAATACTTTTTATCTCAATAAGCGATCATAACGCAATAGGTGTCGCTGTAGGCGATGTGATTGACTACTCGAAAAGGCATATAATACGGTATGAAACAGCTGATACGTATGACGAGTACAAAATATATCTGCGCAGCCGTTGAAAACGTACTGGCTGTTTTAAACCAATAAGCGCGCACCTATGACGGGGCACAGCCAATAGGCATAAGCGCTATGGGTAACGGTTAACAGTATAGAGAAATATAGTGCAATATAGAACATACTAAAGAAAGGGCCGTGACGGGAAAAATCTTACATTTTCATTTGTGCACCTTGTAAATCGAAGACTACTACTTAATAGGCTTGCTACTAAATCGTGATTTTAGTAAATTTATTATTTAATATTAGTTATTGTTTTATGGTAAACAAAAATAGTTTCGAATATAAAGGTAACAAAGATTAAAACTTACATCCTCCGCCATGGCAGCAGCATGCATCGTGAGCTTGTTTGTGGGAGCAATAACTGTAGACCGATGAATCGCAGAGTGGACAGCCGGGGTGAGCGCCGGGCGGTCCAGGAGGTCCGTAGCCAGGCCCGCTGGGGTAGAGTCCAGGTCCTTGAGCTCCAGGGTAGTATCCTGGATAAGATCCGGGGTAATACTGGCCGTAAGCACCGCCTAATAAATAATTCCATATTTCCCCAATGAAACCTGTAGGTGAATGTGTTTCGATGAATGATTTGTTAGTGAATGACTGTATGAAAATGAACTTTGAATGAAACTGTCATTTTTATTGTTACGTTTGACAAAGCTTTTTGATGGAGTTTTTGGCGGCATGTTAATATGTACTGTCTTTATTTAGGCTGTGTTCCGATATACACTGAGACCACTGTTCAGTACCCTTACTGGGGAGAAATTCATTCCGTTATAGCTGACAGTATACTGCTGCAGTAACCCAGGGAACTATACGGCGTTATAGATCTTCGCTATTTTTGTACTGTGAGTACTGGAGCTTTCGAGGTAAGGTACTCTCAGTGCTTTGATCACGTGATCAACAGCGTGCAGAAATTTGACAGTGTATACTGTTGATTATTTGAATATTGTTTTTCAAAGATACCGGCCGTTAAATTAAATATAGAAATTTTGTAAATATTGTCTTTATTCCACAGTAAAACCAATACATTGTACAACATGAAAGTAACTGAAGAATTAAGCGTATTCCATGAGCTATAAAAAGTCAGTTAAATAATAAATAAACATAGGTGACAGTACACTAGGCTGCGTTATATTTTAAACAGTAACCGGTATAGCAACTATAAAGCCTATAAAGCAACGGCTTTTCAGTTTACTGATTGGTGCTAATTGACGTCACATCTTACAGTCGTCTCAGTGTATAACGGAACACAATCATAAATTCAATATATTTTATAAGGTGTACATTATTGGTACCATATTCTCCGTGATGTAATTTGGTTACTGTGCACAAGTGTGTTGAATTAGTAATACTGACTCCCACGTGATTTATTAGTTGCCGCCAAAAATTACTCAATTTTTTTTTATATCTGTTTTCTCTTTGGTTATATTAAAAAAAAAAATATATTATATCCGATCATATAAACTACATATTTGCACTATTACTCATTTTTTTATTGTGTTGAGTTACCTATCTACGAATTACGCGTGTGTAAAGAAATAAATAAAGTATGGGGCTGACTGATAACCAGCGCTGTTTGATGCAGCCGTGCAACACAGCAATTGTTGCTGAGTTTGTGTCATCGTCACGTACTATAAGCTTAAATACATGTTTTGGTAAAACTTTTGTTACTGGCAATAAAAATTATTATTATTATTATTTAAAAAAATACCTTGATAGTTTTAACGATAGCGTCAAATCATTGAATAAACTTTGTATTTATATATTCATTCTACGTGACATTGGCTTTAATTATTGTCACTTTCATGAGGTACGTCAATAAGAATACGCGAAGACATGATTATCGCATTAAACATAGGTTAACAGTTAAATAAAATTTCAAAATAAGTAACTGCGAAAAAATGACATATTGTACTACAGATAATCGCACGAATGTCTTTAATGTGACTCATAAGTTAATCAGGAAATTGTATACGAATAGTAAGTATACTAAATTATACCGTCATATGATTTTAATTTGTTCAAAAGCTGTTTTTTTCATCAAACGATTATTAAGCATTTAATTGAATTCCATTCATTTCCTTGTTACCAATACACAATCAGCTTAAATATGACGTAAGCGTCATAAAAAGCGTATGCAAAAGTAGCTCTTATTATATAGAATTAATACTCAGAATAGCATTTACGTTTAATGTATTTATGTCAAAGGCACGTCATAATTTGGCCGGTTAGAGCGTGCATATGGATTTTTACTGCCAACGGATATTAAAATTGTTAGAGAGGTTTATAACAAAAACCAATATATATATGTCGAACTAGTTTATAATTTTTGCCCGCTAGTTATTAGGTAGTAATTATGTTGTTGGCTGGCAGGATATTATAGCCTTGATGGTTTATTTTTTAAATTTTATAAGGCCACTGTATACAAGCCCTTTAAGCCAACATTGATGGTCTTGCGTCTAAGGTTGCAGTACCCGGTTTCTGGTAATAAGGGGTTTTATTGGGTTATCGTGATATTGCGGAGGATATACGTAGATATATTTTCTCAACACGTTAAAAGAATAAAGGGATGTAACCAAAGGCGTAACTATAAGGCGGTAGAGCTGACAAAATACAATGGGCTTCGGAACTTGGGCCGTATCGTCATTTAAGATCAGGTGAGATTATGGCCATAACGCTAAAATTTAACCATAAAAAAAATACCGACGGCGGAAAACATATTTGTCGCATCTCGCAAACATGAAAACTACAAGAGATGCATAAAACTTTTTAAAAATACATACAATAAACAATATTCAGCTGTTTTTTTAAACGTTGTATCAAACACATATTTATTAAATCGCAGAACAACGATACTAAATTCATTCGATGCGTTTTATTTTTCTATTTCAGGTAATGTATATAACTCGTATTCACCTTTTCGCAGATTATGCTTGCCTACGTCGAATTATCTACTTTTGAAATTTATTACATATAATAAAACGATGTAGGTAAAGCGCACGAAATATTAATAATACAGTTGGATGACTGCTTCAGTTATTTATTAAAATTATAACGTGAAGATTTTTTCTGCGGCCCATCCATTGAAAACGACACGGGAATTCTCTAAGGCTATGGAGGCTTATACCACTGGTTGAAGCGCTCTGAGATAGTCAGGTATACCCATTAAACGTGATAGAAAGCATTTTTACTCGACTGGGTTGCGATCACGATGCCACCCTAGAGCTGAGAAAGTTCTTAGGGCTAACAACAAATGTCCAATCGAAAAAACATACCACTATGCCATGGTGTACGCCCTTTATAATGTCTTAGTTTTGTTTTGCCGCGTTTCGAGGTCAGTGCCCATAGCTAAGTTCCATAACTTTTTTTTTTCGGTTCAGCAGCGTCTGTTAAACGACAATTTGACAAGACATTACTGTATTATTGTATCCTTACTAATATAATGAATTAAAAAGTGAGTTTGTTTGTTACGCTTTCACGCCTAAACCGTTGACTAGATTATTACGATTTTTGGTATACATAGAGTTAGATGTAACCCCGACGACGTTGGTAGGCTACTTTTTCGCCCAAAAAAACTTGTTGAAAGTAGGGTAAATAGAGGGATACATTTTTAAGATTAATATTTATATACCTATTAATCATTTCTGATAATATCGAATGTTGGATAAATTTATATTTACCTGTATTGACTAACATCCTGAAATAAATAATCTTATAGAATTTAATACAGAAATTATGACTATATCGATCGCAAACCCGAATTGTTTGACAAAATTAATATTACCGCGAGCGGATCCGCGAATAAAAGCTAGTATAGATATATTATATCTTGTTTTTATTCGTTTACAATAATTCCTACATACTATATACATATTCATAGTTAAATCCTTATGTACAACTTTCATTGTAAATGCAATTTACCTATTTGAACGACATAAACTAATTATTATATTAGCCTTTGCTAAAAGACGTAAATTGAAATGTCAGATACTAGTTTGACTGTGTAAATTTAAACATTTTGCTTCTAAATAATTCGATTTAAAGATTTGTTTTACTCAAAAAGGACATAGTTCACGAAATGACAGTCACATCCGTTCCATATATCTAACTAATAACATCCGGTGATCTTTTACATAATTATAACTTAGTTTTCCGAGTAGATACCTATTTATTAGTTTCTCTAAGGTCTTTCCGTAGTTTCACTAGTGGTTAATAAAAATTATTGTTAATTCCCAGTGTTTGGTTTTAGAGTGTTTTTTTTTTAACTGACATACGCTGTTAGCCCTAGGAACGTTGACAGCTTCACTGAACTTTTTGGGGCGAGTGCTAAGGGCACTCAGCTCCGAGGCAGCGAGCGCAAGGGTGACAGAATGGCTGAACCTCGGCTTGGGCTGCTGCCGGATGGTTTTAGAGTGTAAATTGTGTATATATAGGAGATGTTAAAGGTACCTAGAACGGATTTCCTAAAAGGCACATGGATAAGGTTAATAGAATGAAGGTTGTAAACTTGGTGTTTTCACATTTATCGCGATTCATGATTGTTATATATTAAGATTTGTTGAGTATTGTCCATGTATAGAGTGTTACGAACACAGCGGGCAGCAAGCATGGGTGATAGTTAGGGCGGTTAGAGCATAGGAGATAAAATATATGTTTATTACAAAGAACAAGCATTATTTTGACAAACAATTTAGTGGTAGATGATTCTATGTGTCTATAATTTTATAGTTGGGCTATCATCTGTTAGCGGATGCCATTAGGGGCAGACCGCTGCCGCATCTCCGTCTATCTATTCCGTTAGAATAAAATGCATATTATTTGATAATCACAAGTGAATATTATGATATATTAAGCGCGTATTGTCCATTTATGACCCTGGAAAACTGTAATGCCAATTGAATTTAATGAAAATATATTTATAAATTGACATACCGTTTACTTTGTTTCTGCTTATCTCATAATTCGTTGGCTCCTCACCTAATGTATGAAAAATCTTGTATATAACTGTAATACAGTCTTTGTTATGATGTATCCCTATATGAGAGATTAAACTTATTCGTTAAAGTTTCAAATCGGTCGTTAACTTTGTTCTAAGTTCTCTGCCTCGTGATTCGCTTAATTGCAGATAAATGTTGAGAGATTTTATAGGTTACAAATGAATTCAATATCATTTAACGTTAAAAAACAGTTCCGTTAAGGAGATTAACTGACTGAAAACATCTGGTAAAAGCTTTGATATTAAACATGTTAAGTGTGCAAAAATCTCACCGTGACATCCGACAAACGTAGCCGCGAAAATAACGAGCAGAATCTTCGCATCCATTTCGCACTACACTTGTTCTGTTTTGTAGGAATATTCACACTGCAGTCACGCAGTCGACCGGTGTCTGTTGGCGACGAATCGGTAATGAGAAATGAATATCATAGAATAAATAAACCATTCTAAGACTTTGCCACTTGATATACCGGTATAATCGCGGCCATAAGTGTTTTGCAAATATTTTTTCCTCCCTTGTTTAAATACTTAGACCGTAGGACTCGAACTTCGTTTATATGGATCTCTGGAGGTGAAATACGGTTTTCAAAGGATTCACGTTTGACAAAAATTAAATCTTCTAGCCAGGGATCTGCTAATGGAGGTCGACAACAATTAGATCAGTTTAAGCAAGTCGTGATGCAAATTGTAACTTTATATAAATAGAATATTTAAATATGATAGTGCGTTTGTACTCACATATTTTTATATGACCCACAAATACTACATTTTCGAGACCTTTCATAAAATTTACCTTCTTTTAAATCCAACTGGTAGTTCCTAAGATTGGCGCGTCAAAGAAACGAGCTTTATAATATTGATAATAAGCATTTAAAAAGAAACAATCTTTTGGTACCTTTATAATTAATATTGCAACGTGTTTATTTATAGTGTAACTTTATTTTTACCGACGGCTTTGCTCGCGTTTGATTTTGTCTAACAAATCGGATGACGCGATAAAAAATTTCATACAAAGTTTATGCCTCTCTTTATCCCACTTCAAATAACTTTTTCCCAATAAAAAGTAGCCAATCACCGTCTCCTGGTTCCCATCCATCTCTATACCAAAATTCATAATTATCGATTCACTGGTTTAGGCATATATATACAAAAATGTTTCTTAGAAATGTATGTTCACACATAACTTTAGAACGACTGCACCAAATTGCATAATTCTTTTTATATTGTCTTCTTTATTGCCAGGACAAGGTTTGTATAGAAGAAAATAAAAATAAAATTTAACAGTTTTTTAACCTCATAATATGCAAAGTGAGAGAGTGAATGGGACAGAAGACTAAGAAATTTATATATATATAATAGGTTCGATTATAGGTGATACGTAATTCACCGGGTCAGCTAATTTATAATATTAGAAAGAATATATAAAAGAGTTTTAAAACCTTTTAGCTCTGCTAGCGAATGTTGTCCTGTCAGAACTATAAAAATAAACAGACTAATAAACATTTTTTTGCACAACAGTACCTGAAGTCCGTATTAGTACTTGTCCGAGGGTTAGGGCAGTCGTCCTTAAACTTCTTTAGAAGTCATTCCACCAGTCACTCGATAAGTTATGTTAATTGTCGCGAAACTACTTTGGAAGCGGAGAATCGGATACATAATGTTACTCATTTAGTTTTAATTGTGGCAATATGTTACCTGCGCGCTTTTTTACTTTATCATGGCAATGTGATTGCACTGTATATGATGGCTCAGTTGGTAGTGTTTACGGTCGCCGCGTCAACAGACATGAGTTTGAATCTCTGCGAAAAGCCGGAGCTTTCGGTGATGGAAAACCTCGTGAAGAAACATGATGGTAAATTTTTTTATTGCCATCAATGAATGAATCTAAATTTGCCATTCATTACCAATAGATGCGTTCCGACAGTTGCACTTGAGAGCCAGTTTCTACATTAGGCTTAGCGTATCCACCATCTTGGGCCTGAACGTCGCTTAACATCAGGTAAAATTTTAGCTATATAAAACTTTAACAATATAATTAAAAAAAAATGGATCCACTAACAAATCTCTCCTAATGTCATAAGAGAACAAACTTCACACTTATTTCAGACCAAAATAACTCTACGATCTAGTCTCATATAAGTTATCGTGCTTAGGACATTTTTAATAGCTAATGGGAAATATTATGCAAAAGAAAATACAAGAACACGCACAACACCTGCCAACCGCGAAAACTTGTTTCTTCCACTTGTTTTAAGATACCTGTAGCTTCGGTAAAACTTATTTTGATATCGCGACTTGAATATCAATGTTACTGTCAGCTGTGAAAGAAATATTAATCTTGCGTTTCAAGTGTATATATATGTGAATTTAAAATTTGTACTACGCTCTGTGATCATGTAATTTAAAGTTGAGATATATCGTCGAGTTAGTGCTTAGAATGTCATGCCATAGGTTTTTTTTTACTTTACGCTAACGATTGAAAATTGTCTTAACTTATCTTTATACTTTATAAGTTTTTTATGTTCTCATTCACCGAAAACTCATGCTCAATGTAAGAGAATTCGAACTCACGTCCCTTGACGCGCAGTCTTGTAACACTACCACTGAGCTATCATCGCTTCAAAAAGGAGCGGAGGAGATGTTAGGAGATCATTGAGATATGATAATCAATCATGCATAAAGACTTATTAATCCGTTCATTGATTATATAACATTCATATTACCAACCGGAAAAGTGTTTTTCTTCGAACGCGCTAATTAATATAAGGAACCACAAGTCGGATAACAAAAATTGTTTTTAAATTTGACAGAACAATCGTTGGGGAAAGCGTTTATTTTACAATGTTTACTTTATCTAGCAGGACATATTTTTTATACTTAAGGTTTAGCGTTATGGCCATAATCTCATGTGATCTCAAGTGACGATACGGCCTAATTTGGTGGACACGCTAAACCTGTGGAGGAACTGGCTCTCAAGTGCAGCTGCCGGAACACACCTATTGTTGTTTGGCGGCAGGTTTTCAACTTGAGGTTGGTTGCTAGCCAGGCGGGCATTAGAAAAGCCCTACCACCCTGCAAATTTGCGTTTTGTGTGAGTATTATTCAAGGTAACCAGTAACTTGTTACCATAAACCTTTTGCAATGTCATTTTTTAAATTTGATATTGAATCCGCAGCCTAGCGGCATACGGTGTTCGATAATTATTATGCTAACAGATTTCAGAGAGATTTTCGCCGAGAAAGCATTATTTGTTATAGTTAACAGGTTCAGCGTTGTGTCCACAATCTCACCTGACAATGTGGCTTAAGGTGGTAAAGGCCAAACCTAGTGAAGGGACTAGCTTTCAAGTGCATATACCAGAACACACTTATAAGTGTTTGGCGGCAGATTTTCAACTTGACAGAGGTAGCTATCGATTCGTGCATTAGATAAAGCCCTACCATCATAACATGGTTTCATTACTATGTTTTCATTCTTTGAAAACAGGCTCAAAACGCATCATTCTGTCATGTCTACTATCGACAAAGTAAAAATTAGACACCGAGCATCTATTGTCACATTAATGTGTGTCTGGTAGTCACAGTTAAAATTTTACGCTCACATATCTTTGGTAGGGTAACGAGATCTCTGTCCACATCGAAACTGGTTAAGCGCTATGATATTTTTTCTGTATCCGTTTTTAATGTCATAGCCTCGAGGTGCTTGACCGTGGCCACCGCCAATGAACTCGCTTAACGTTGACGAACCAGTTCTAGAGAGATGCGCACGTCTCTTCGATCCGTATATAATAATAATAAAACGTTCGTCCGTCTGTCCGTATGATTGTTTGAGCGCTTATTACTAGATAAATTATAGAAGCGTTAGAGATTTCAGTACATATATTTTTTAATGGTTTATAAATTAGCGTTATGGCGTCAATCTCAAGTAATGTTAAGTGATGATTCAAGCAACAGTCGCCAGACGCAAAGTTTTTTGGCGGTAGATTTTCAACTTGAGGGTGGTTACTAATCTGCCATGGTTTCATCAAGATGTTTTCCTTCACCGCAAGCTCAAGTTCATTACAGCGATTTGAACTCACTTCCTCTGACGTTGTGTCCGTACACGCTACCACTAAGCTATCGTCATTTGTAAAGTTCCTCAGTTCAATTGGTGTACAAAAATTAGAAGTAAGTTACAACAAAGTTCCAAAGCAGATAACCGATTTACCGGTCAGTACGTTCAAGTGTCGTGTGATGTGAAAAGGTTTTTAAAGGGTGAATGAATATATGATGGTGATATCTGTAATTAACACCCTTTCAGTGCTTTCGCTGATAACCATTTTACGTTTAAATATATATGAATAGATCGGTTCTCGACGGCTCGGTCATTTACCGAGGCGGGGTAGTTTTTGACGTCCATAATCGCCTTCTCAGGGCGGAAAATATATAAAGTTTTTTTTTATTTATTTGATTTGATTCTATCAAGCTATAAGTGATAATAAGCTTACATGATACAAGTTGATATACAATCCAAAAGAAGCGATAATAGCTCAGTGGTAGCGTGTGGAACGCCGGATCAAGGGACGCGAGTTGGAAGGAAAACATGGTGAGGAAACCGTAGCATGGTGGTAGGGCATTTTCTAATGCTCGCCTGGCTAGTTACCACCCTCAAGTGTATTTGTATTCCGGTGTATTCCGGCAGTGGCACTTGAGAACCAGACCCTCTTATGAAGGCCGCGAACGCACCTGCGATTCCTCTGGTGTTGTGGGTGTCCAGAGTCGGCAGTGATCACTTACCATCAGGTGACACGCCAGCTCTTTTGCCCACTATTCCATAAATAAAACGGTTATATGAAATATAATTTAAATTCACGCGACCGAAGACGCGGGCGCGTTTGAGGTTAGATTAAAGTCGTTTAGTTACGCATTTCGTTTCCAATTAGCCTATCTCATGTTAATTAAATTTTTTATGTATATGTATATCAACATACCTAACAAGTCTGAACGTGGCCTGGGTAAAAAGCGATCCCTGTATATCACACTAATATTATAAATGCGAAAGTGAGTTGGTTTGTTTGTTACGCTTTCACGTCTAAACAGCTGAATCGATTGTGATGAATTTTTGCACAGAAATAGAGTGGACCCAGGAGACGGAGGTAGGCTACTGTTTCTCTCGAAATCTTTATTGTAAGTGGGGTAAATAGAGGGATAAACTTTATATGTAACTTTTATATTACGTTTTCCGATTTGTTTGTCATAGCCTATATTAACGCGAGCGAAACCGGACGTATAACCTAGTAATATTATAAAGTGGAACAGTTTGTTCGTTTGAACGTGCTAATCTTAGCAACTATTTGGGATAACTGGTTAGAAACGAAAAATAAAAAACAAAAAATATACAATTTACTTTATTCCATATATACATGATCGATCAATTTATTAAATACTGATTTACATCAACACGATATTAATAGAAATGTTAATAACACATTTGAATTATATCATCGTGAACAGAACAACATATGAAGCGATGATAGCTCAGTGGTAGTGGTTACAGAATCCGCGTCAAGGGACGCGAGTTCGAATCCACCAACAATGAGCTTGTGTTTTCGGTGAAGGGAAACATAGTGAGGAAACCATAGCATGGTGGTATGGCTTTTTCAAATTCTCGACTGGCTAGCTACCTCTCTCAAATTGAAAACCCATCGCTAAATACCAATAGGTGTGTTCCAGCAGTTGCGTTTGAGAGCCAGTTCCTCCACAGGTTTAGCCTGTCCACCAACTCGGGCCGTATCGTCACTTAAGATCAGATAAGATTATTGCCATAACGCTAAACCTTAACTATAAAATATACATACCAACAGACAGACCGAATGACCCGTGGCTTAGTTCATTCTTAATAGTTACATTAAACTTAAAATAATGAAATATTAGTTACACCACCCAGGTCAAACCCAGGCCAACTTATGGTAGAAACAGTATTAATAAATAATCACAAAACGAAATAACAGTAAAAGTAAAAAGTAATCAGATAATTAAATAAAATATACTCGAGAGAGTATTGAATATCTGGAACACTAAGACATGAACGCCAATTGATTGGTCGACATGTATGCTAACATTTTAATAATTCCTCGACGTTTCTGCCCGGTTTTTTTCTACCCTCATTTGTTCATTATCACTAACGAGTTTCCGGCTCACTACACTCACTATATCTGACGATACACGCATCGATAGCACCCGAGGCTTGAGTCATCCTATCGCTGGATTTAATGTCGTAGATAATTTTAGTCCGTCATCCCGATTAAAACTTTTGTACTTTGTAATTTCGATCGCATCCCTTACGATTCTAGTGGAAACGATCTGTGGAGAGGACTTCTGGCTAATGTAATTCTATTCAATTATTAAGACCCTCTTCTAGTAGGTGTTCTGCTATGACCGACTTATGTGTATGTCGATTTTTTACTGCTGGTATGTGCTCCTTAACTATTTTTTTTTTTTCTTTTTTTTTTTTTTATACTTAAGGTTTAGCGTTATGGCCATAATCTCACCTGATCTTAAGTGACGATACGGCCCAAGTTGGTAGACACGCTAAACCTGTGGAGAAACTGGCTCTCAAGTGCTGCTGCCGGAACACACCTATTGGTATTTGGCGGCAGGTTCACAACTTGAGGGTGGTAGCTAGCCAGGCGGGCATTAGAAAAAGCCCTACCACCATGCTATGGTTTCCTCACGATGTTTTCCTTCACCGAAAGCTCAAGCTCATTGTAGGTGCTTGGGTTCGAATCCACGTCCCTTGACGCGAAGTCGTGCACACTACCACTGAGCTATCATCGCTATAAATTTCTGCGACTGTGCGTTTGTTTGGCCGATATATGCAGCGCTAGTAAGTCGCGTTTTACGCCCGTATTTAATTTCTATATTATAATGCATACAATACGCGAAAGTTTAAACATTGTTACACGAGGTTGTAGTTAGACAGGCGCGGAACATTTGATGATAATATATTTACTACCTGCGATTATAAACATATATATATATATAGATTACTATTTAGATAAAGTAAACTATTTTGTATTTATTTAAATCCTGCATCGAGGCGAATAACTATATATTTCGTACGGCAACAGGAAAACTCATTACCCTGTCCTGTCATTTGACGAAATGAGGCTACAAAGCGACTGAATTATGTTTAGCTATACTTCTGAGGTATATTACAGTAAAATACTTGCACTTTATAAAGTCATAACACATAATAAGTATAAACAATATGGTGCCCTATTCCAGTTTGATATATGGTTCAAGTTTCATAGCTCTCATTATGTCACCGGTCACGGAACATTTCCCGGCCTGCATTATGACTCTGGCGTCTTCTCGGCCTTGGACTAACTGCTTGAAGTAGTGCTCGTTTAAGGTGAAAGTTGTGTCGGGATCTTCATTAGGTTCGCCTTCGTACACCGTGACTTTGTTCAGGTCCAGGGCTGGAAGATGAAGAAATGGAGAGTATATAGGAGATATTACGGTAGCTTGTGATCAAGAATTCGACGGCAATTCATATCCTAAGGTTTTAGTCGGTGATACCATAACAACGTCTTTATTTTTATGAAGCGTTGATGGCGTCTTGGGCGTCAAATCCGTGCAATGATTCCGGGCTTTCGGTAAAGGAAAACATCGTGATGAAACCATAGAATGTTTGTATAGCTTTATCTAATGCCCTTTTGGCTTGGGTCTAACCATTTTTTATCCATGTGTCTTTTAAATCCTATTCTTTACGGACTACCTCAGCGGAAAGCACAAACTCAAATGCATATTCAGCGTTCAGGCCAATAGATGCGCGTGGTGAATAACCCACTCATCGTGTGTTAATCGCCCAACACTACCCACTAAAACGCGACATGGCGACACTTCAAATTCCCGTGTTGCGAGATACCAGGAACAGCGTTCACTTCTTCTAATCGGCTAAGTATTGCAATACCTATAGGCGTGTTTTAGCAGTTGCACTTGAGCGCCAGTCCCTCCACTAGATTTAGTGTGTCCATCATCTAGGGCTACATGGTCACTTAACTTCAGATGAAATTGTGGCCATAACTTCAAAACCAATAGGTACTCTACAAAAACATTTCTAGGACAAACATTGTGAGTCTTTTGAAGTGAAAAATTGCTTTTTTTTATAGTTAAGACAGCATTATGGCCATAATCTCCTCACCTGATCTTAAGTGACGATGCAGCCCAAATTGGTAGACACGCTAAGCCTTTGGAGGAACTGGCTCTCAAGTGCAACTGCCGGAACACACCTATTGGTATTTGCCGGCAGATTTCCAACTTGAGGGTGGTAGCTAGCCAGGCGGGCATCAAGCCCTACCACCATGCTATGGTTTCCTCACGATGTTTTCCTTCATCGAAAGCTAAAGCTCATTCTAGGTAGTTAGATTCAAACTCACGTCCCTTGACGCTAAGTCGTACACACTACCACCGAGCTATCATCGCTTCAACTTTTTATTTAAAATAATAGAATAGAGATATTTCCGAGTACAGTTAATTTTTACTTATGCAATTAACGAACTCGATTGCAAGTGCTGACGATTGTATCGCCAAACCGTTAACGAGAACTGTGTTTAGTTAACCTCTAGGTCAGGCGGTTAAATCTACGTCAGACGATCTGACATCAATATACATACAGTTATGTGTACATTCGTGAATGATTGATCGTGTTGCGATCTGTCGACCTACATACAATGAAGTGTAACTTATTGCCTTCTTAATTTCCTTGTGCACGATCCCTACAGTGGCCGATAGCTGATAGTAATCTAATTGTCGGAGGAAGCTATGAGTCGAGTTGATTGTTGTTTGCGTGCATAATTATTATTTGTTTAAATTTAAATTATTTTATAAATTCTTAATTTAATATTATTTAATTTGTTACTACTCTCTATAATTTAAAAACCTTACTAATCTATTAAAAGTTATAAATATTGTGATTCACTTAACGACCAATCAGAGCAGAGCGCGTGCCTCGAGCGGGGTCGAGGCGCCATCTTTAATTTTATGCTAAGCAGATATTGTTGAGGCACATTTTTGGAGAACGGCTACTCATCGAGTTGGATCATTGAGTGTTAGTTGTTTGAAGTAAGTTCGGTGCCTTGAAACCGCTGCTCAGTCCTAATTGTTCAGTTTTCTTTAGACATTATTGTGAAGTAAAAATAATTTCAAAACTGTGGTTATTGTGTTTTGTGATCGCATTTTACCCTGATCATGCCCACTAAATCTGCAACCACTACTGACAATGTTAACGGGAACAATGTTTCTTCGACATATATATATATATATATATATATATATATATATATTATATATATATATATATCATTACTTGTCAAGCTTTTTGTTTAAGTACCGTTCAGTTTAGGAAAAATCGAATACCCAACCTCCTACCCCCAAAATTTTTTTTTACAAATTTTGTATACAAATAAGCAGGAAACTAAAAAGTAACGGCTTAGATTGATTATTTTGCTCAGTTTATTTTGTTACTTCTTAATTCGGTTTTTTATAGTTAAAGTAATCACGTTATGACTACAATTTCACCTGATTTTAAGCGACGATGAGGCTCAAGATCGTGGATACGTTAAGCCTAGTGGAGGGACTGGCTCTCGAGTGCCACTACCGGAACACACCTATAGGTATTTGACGGCAGATTTCAACTTAAGAGTGGTAGCTAGTCAGGTGGACAGCAGAAAATTCCCTACCACCATTCTATGGTTTCATCATGATGTTTTCCTTTACCGAAAGCTCAAGCTCATTGTAGGCGGATTCGAACTCACGTCCCTTGAGACGGCGCATCCGCACAGACTAGTGACACTACCACTACAATTGTTTAAAAATTGTCCTACGTCATCGACACTTAACTTCAGGTAAGATTGTGGTTAAAACCCTAAACCTTAACTATATAAAAAAAAACTCGCGAGATAGGTAGGCTTACCATAATTACGAAGAGCCAAACCGGGACGCAGAAGAGAAAGAGGCTCATTTTCATTTTGCTTTTCGCTTAATTTGTGTTTTTCATATTTGAAATGCAATCAAAATTTTGACCGGGACAGGGATCTCAAACCGGGACTATCCCGGTCAAACCGGGACGTATGGTAAGCCTAGAGATCGGCCAGGGGATATTATTCCTATGTTATTATTATTATTAATACACTCACTCCAAGAGTACACCGTAGTGCCTTTGATGATGTTGAAAAGGAAGACTCCACCGAGCTGTCTTGCCATCTCTGGGTCTGCAGCAGCGACCCTGACCTTGATTCTCTTCACCAGGTCTGCTTTGCCCGCTGAGGAGTTGTCGCTGTGCGATGCCCCCTGTGAGGATTTTCATACTCTTTGTATCGGTGGCGGATTCACAGTTTTACCGAACGTAAACTGTTCAAATTTTACCGTCCCTGCCTACCCCTACGATTAGATTCCACGTGTGACTACGTAGATTGTACAAAAAAAGTAATGTGAATCTGCCGCCAAATACCAATAGGTGTGTTCCGGCAGCAGCACTTGAAAGCCAGTTCCTCCACAGGTTTAGCGTGTCCACCAACTTGGGCCGTATCGTCACTTAAGATCTGGTGAGATTACGGCCATAACGCTAAAACCTTAAGTATATAAAAAAAAACTATGTAACACTTAGATTGACATATTATAAAGTAGCATTTAAGTATATCCTAACTGATATAATAAATGCGTGAGTTTGATTATTTGTTACGTTTTCACGTCTAAGCCGCTGAGTCGATTATGATGAATTTTGGTATAGAGATAGATGGGGCCTTGGAGACGGTGATAGGCTAGTTTTTCTCGCGAAAAGCTTATGGGGACTTGGGTAAAGAGATGTATAAACTTTATATGAAACATTTTATTGCGTCATCCGATTCGTTTGACAAAATCAATATTAACGCGACCGAAGCCGCATTTAAGACCTAGTGTATGAATCAAATCAGTTTCTAAAATAAAGAAAAAGTACCCAAAAATTTGCCGCTTCTAAAATATCAGCTTACTGGTAAATTGTGCTTTGTAGGTTTATAGTTTGACTATAATTTTGCCTGAGGTTAATAAATTTAACACAATGGCTACGTTCCACTAAGCGATCACAACGCTCAAACAATATCCCAGAGGAAACATTACGTCACTTATCAGTATGTAAAATTTTATCTTAAACTGTTTGTTTAGACGGTATAAGATTGTAGACGTTCAAAATTAAAAATACATATTTTCATTACTGTACTTATCTCAATTAATTATAATTGAAAAGAAAAATGTGCAAATTTAGCTATGTTACAATGTTATTATAAGTAATACTTCATTCCGGTGAAATTTAAAACTATTTGATAAACTTTTTTCAATACAGCTCTGCTCCTATTAGAGATAGCGTGATGTTAAATTAAACTTAAAGCCTCCCTTAATTAGTGCTCTATCAAATAAAACAAAAAGTTTTGAAATCCGATTTGTAGTTCCTAAGATTTACGCGTTCAAACAAACCTTTCCGATTTTTAATATTAATGTATTTTATTTTTATTTTTTATTTACATATATATAAAAATGAATCTCTATTTCTCTTGGTCATCGCATCACGCGTGAACGGATGGAACAATTTCGCTATTTTTTTTTTTTAATTATTGTGTTAATTATTATCAGTAGAAGTTTCTTATGACAGAGAAAGATAAGAAAGTTGAGTGGAACATTAGAAAATCTATGTATATTAAAATGAATTGGCGAAATATACGTACGCGCATAACTTCCGAACGATTGCACCAAATTGCCTAATTCTTTTTTCATTGTGTTCCATTGCCAGGACAAGGGTTATATAAAAAAAAGAACAGATTTTTTTTTAAATCTCATGACATGAAAAGTAATGAAGCGATGATAGCTCAGTTAGTGGTGTGTACGAACGCTGCGTCAAGGGACGTGGGTTCCGATAGTCCTATATTTAAATTTCATATAATTAAAAGGCATTTAATTCGTTGAAGTTATAAAGTCCATTATATGTCAAACCGTTTTTGAGTTTTATCGAGAATAAAGAACATCGATTTTAGGTGATACGAAGTCAGCTAGTTAGTTATAAATAAAAATAGACATTGGCATGTACATCGATAAATCGAGTTTTTTTATATACAGCTGGGGTGCAACACTAGATGCAGTGGCCATTGAAATCTGCCACAGCATGCATAAAATGCATGCATAGATTATGTACGCATCGATATAGAAAATATAATGAATAAATTTACAATAAACTCACCATAATAACGTGTGACAAGCTCGGTACTAAAGAGTGTTATGGGTAAAGAGACGGTTACGTTGTAATGCTTTCACTCTCGAATCATTGCAAAACGGCCTGCGGTCTCAGCGGATAAGGTTGACCATGATTTTATAAGGATTACGGACATATGAAAAGTAATGAAGCGATGATAGCTCAGTGGTAGTGTGCACGACTTCGCGTCAAGGGCCGTGGGTTCGAATCCAAGCACCTACAATGTGCTTGAGCTTTCGGTGAAGGAAAACATCGTGAGGAAACCATAGCATGGTGGTAGGGCTTTTTCTAATGTCCGCCTGGCTAGCTACCGCCCTCAAGTTGTAAACCTGCCGCCAAATACCAATAGGTGTGTTCCGGCAGCAGCACTTGAGAGCCAGTTCCTCCATAGGTTTAGCGTGTCTACCAACTTGGGCCGTATCGTCACTTAAGATCAGGTGAGATTATAGCCATAACGCTAAACCTTAAGTATAAAAAAAATACATATTTACTTCTTTTTCATCGATGGTACCTCAGTGGTAGTGTGTACGAACGTCGCGTCATGGGACTTGAGTTCAAATCCAACCGCCTACAATGAGCTTAACTACCTACAGATATACCTACCTATATTAACAGATAAACCAAAACATATTATATGCCACTTTTTTTTATAGTTTAGCTTTACACCACAATTTCACGTGATGTTAAGTGACGATGTGGCCCAAGCTAAAACAAGCTAAACCTGTGAATGGCCTAACGCTTAAGTGCAACTTCCGGAACACTCCTATAGGTATTTGGCGGCGGATTTCCAACTTGAGGGTGGTAGCTAGCCAGGCGGGCATTAAAAAAGTCCTACCACCATGGTTGCCTCACGATGTTTACCGTCACCTCATCTTCGAAGTTCATTGCAGTCGGATTTAAACTCACGTCCACTAAGCTGCCATCGCTTCAAAGATTTAGCTTTATAACCACAAACTCACTTTATATTATGTGAACGATGTAGCCCAGGATGCTGGACTCGCTGAGCCTAGTGGAGGGACTGTCTCTCAAGTGCAGCTGCCTGAATACGCCTAAACATATTTGACGGTAGATTGAGATTTTTATTTAGGAATATCCTTAAAACTGGTTAAATCATTTTGACATTATGCGCACGTACATATTACCTCGTATAATATTATATAGTAGATCCCAGCACTTTGTTATTGCCGCGTCGCGACGCGTCCGTTAACCGGCAATTCGGTTTTCACTTTTTATTGTTCTTTCTATGTGTGAGTGTGTGAACTTTTATTATATTTCATATTAGGGCTGCCACTTTTTGTGTAGCATCATACCCCGGCAATAATTGGAAGGAGATACCAAGATTTTCCTTGAAGAAACATCGTGAGGAAACCTTAGCATGGTGGTAGGGCTTTTTCTAATGCCCGCCTGGGTAGCTACCACCCTCTAGTTGTAAACCTGCCGCCAAATATCAATAGGTGTGTTCCGGCAGCTGCACTTGAGAGCCAGTTCCTCCACAGGTTTAGCGTGTCTATCAACTTGGGCCGTATCGTCAATTACGATCAGGTGAGATTATGGCCATAACGCTAAATCTTAAGTATATAAAAAACAATATACATATTAAAAACTATATGAAATAATAATGTTTATGAATGTGATAACAATATAAATTATTTTCGACGTAAATCAATTGTGCCCATTATCTATAATGGTTATATGATCATGTTAAATTACAAATGGGATAAACTAATAACAAAAAATAACTATAAATAGCATATAGGCATAGCGATGATGTCTCATTTGGTAGTATGTACGGACCCCGCGTCAATCGAAATGGGTTCGAATTCATCTGTAGTCAGCTTTCGGGGAGAGAAAACATTGTTATGAAACCATAGCATGGTGGTAGGGCTTTCTCTAATGCCCGCCTGGCTACCTATCGCCATCAAGTTGGAAAATCTGTCGCCAAATACCTATAGTTTTGTTCTGGTAACTGCACTTTAGAGCACGTCCCTCCACAGGTTTAGCGTGTCCACCGTCTGGGGCCACATCGTCACTTAACATCAGGTGAGATTGCGGCCATAACGCTAACACCTTAAAAAGTATACAGTAATATTAATACATTTAAATGTTTCATTGACCTTTTAATTTTTCACGGGTCTGCTATCACTACACAGGGCTATTGCTTCGTCTTACCTTTGGTAACTTTGACAACCCTAGCACGCCTTCACTAGTTTTATAGTGTGCTAAATATCATTAATATTTTTAGCCAGTCATCATTTTACATATACTTATACATTTATATGTTAAAGTTTGAAATTATCATTGCTTCAGAGAGTTATGTAAATAAATGTTATTTTTTACTGTGTTCAAATGCATTTACCCACATCCTCTCAGCCCGGGGGGACCGGGAAGGTTATGTGCGTCTCTCCCGTCGTTATTCACCAGAAATACCCATTAAGCACCGTACAGCCCTCTGTCATCTTGCTTTGGCGTCCCGGGTTCGAACTTGCGGCACCGCGTAGCCCCGGCGCGGTTACCGGCATGTTAATAGTTTAGTCTATTCTTAATTTAATTAAAAAAAAAATGTAGTAATTGATTGCGCAATGGTACCTGAATTCGTATCCCTACAATGTGCCTGAGTTCTACGTGAAAGAATACAATGTGATAAAACTATAGCCTGGTGGTAAGGGAGTTTTCTAATGCCTACGTGGCTAGCTACCAAAAACAAGTTGAAAATCTGCCGCTAAATACCTAGGGTATTTTCTATGAACCTCATTTGCGTGGAACTAAACGTTATCTTAATAATATTAAGATTCAGCGTTATGCCCATAATCTCACCTGAACTTAAGTGACGTTACGGCCCAAGTTGGATACGCTAAGCATGTGGAGGAAACGGCTCTCAAGTGCAACTGCCGGAACATACCTAATGGTATTTGTCGGCAAATTTTTAACTTGAGGGTGGTAGCTAGCCAGGCGAGCATTAAAAAAAGCCTTACCACCATGCTATCGTTTCCGCACGGTGTTTTCCTTCACCGAAAGCTCAAGCTCATTGTAGATGGATTCGAACTCACGTCCCTTGACGCGGCGTTCCTGCACACTACTACTGAGCTATCATCGGTTCTAAACTTTTTTCAATACAGCTGTGCTTTTTTTTGGTATCGTAATGTTAAATAGTCTAAATCCTGTCTCGATCATTTCTCTATCAAATACAAAAAGAATTTTTGAAATTCGACTGGTAGGTATTAAGATAATATTAATATAGGTAGAATCACGTTAACAACACGAGAATTGATAAAATTCATAAGAAACCAAAAGCTCTATAATTTAGGGGCTCCTTTTTGTATGAATTACGAACGAAAATACATTTCTATGTGGCGACCATATAATAAACTGTTGGAATCCAACAATAAAACGTTTCGAGTGAGCTAAACGCCGTGTTTGGAGTAGATATATCGCAAATGGCCGCGTCCGAGCTCGCAGCGACCGTATTTCTCGGATTACGTCGAATGCACTCGCCCGAATACGGTGCAAGTTATGCGAGATGACGTTTCTATGAAAAGATAAAATGTGCGTGCAGTTCACACCCGATTAAAGTGAAACATAAAGTAAATTCAGTTAGTAATTAGTATATCCCGTAAATACACATACCTACACACTAACACACGTATAATGTTCGGACCCTGTAAGGAACACTCTATAGTGCCTTCTATCTTATTCTCTCGCACATTGTATCCTATAGATTTATTTATGAAGTGATGTCACGAGCTCAGTGGTAGTGTGTAAAAACGCCGCATCATGGGACCGGAATTCGAATCCAACCACCTAAAATGATCTTGAGCTTACAGTGAAGGAAAACATCATAAGGAAACTATAGCATGGTGGTAGAGTTTTTTCTAAGGCCCGCCTGGCTAGCTACCGCTCCCAAGTTGTAAATCTGTCGCCAAATACCAATAGTTGTGTTCTAAAACTTGAGAGCTAGTCCTTCCAAAATAAAGGCCGGCAACACACTTGCGATTCCATTGGTGGTGTGAGTGTTCATGGGCGGCAGTGATCATTGACTATCACGTGACAAGCTAGCTCGTTTGTCCGCTATTACATTAAAAAAATGAAGTTGTCTCTCTTTACTGTCGCTTTTTCGTTTCATCGAGTTTCAAATACCGATGCCGACAAATAGAGAAAGTTAGAACATAAAGCCAACGTCAGGCGGTCACCCATTCAAGAGATGACCGCGCTTGACGTTGCTTAACTTTAGTGATTGGATGAGAACTGGCATTATCAACGAGATATGAACGTTGGCGCGTTAAATCCTATGGATACTTCTATCTCATTCATTCGCACGTTATATCCCATAGATGTACGTGGTCGTCTCTTTTTACTGTCCTCAGCCCTCATGTCCTCATGCTCTAATGCTTCATGCAGAGTACCCTCAGTATTCGCTCCAAAATTTCGGTGAAGCTGTTTAAGCCCTTACGGCGAAAAGCGTATGTGAGGTCGAAAAAAAACTGAAGAATGCTTTAGGCTATTTAACATCACGCTACCACCAATAGGAGGAAAACTGTATTGAAAAAAGTTCCAAAAAAGGGATAAAAAAGATTAAATAAATGTTACTTCTACACGAACAATCTTTTATTAAATAACCAAAAATGTTTGTTTGCAAAACCTCTCATTAATTGCACCACGTTTACCATAGATTATAATTTATGGATGAAATATAGAAGTTTAATTGTTTATCTGTACTCGACACTCGGTAATACGTGAATTTATATTCTTAAGACTAAAATAATATGCCGACACATTGGTGCTAATCGTGAATTCTTAGTTCTTATTTAATAATTGTACCGCGTCTTTTGGACATTTTGCGTAAATAGTAGCATTTGCTTCTAATAGTGCAATTCTCTTTAAACATCTCTATGCATTACAAGTTTGAAATTAAATTTTGAAAGTAAATTGTGTCACATATAACCAATAATTTGATGGATTTAAATGAAATACAAGTGATGTAAAAAAATATATACATATAATGCGTTTTGTTTGCAACATAAATATGGTCAAAAGAACGTATATTAATGTGGTTGACTATTACCATTTTAAATTACATTTTTATTACTTGGCACCTAAAATTATTTTAGACCCTATAAGCGTTGCGAAGAATACACTGTCCTTGGTAGTGGTCAATATTTAATGGAGTTCTCGGCAATTGAAATAGTCATAGACATGAGATGCCATTTAATTTCATAACCATCAAAAGTACATACTTTCGAGAAACTTTATTATAATGAGCAGACAAAAATTTTGACTATTTATGCCTTAATCGTGGATTTAATAATAGCGACAGTACATGTTAATTACTTTCAGTAATCAGATCTGGACATTTTGGACAGATGAAACTATTTTCTACAAGATGGCGACTCTCTTGTTGAAGTTCTCTTGGGAATATTTGTTGGAACTAATATAATATCATGTCCCGAATGATTATTTATACTTCACTTCACTTATGTTAATCAACTACATTACATCACGTAAAATGTCGCGTAAATTACATAACACAGGGTTAAATAACTAAGTATATGAATAAAAATAAAAATCACGATATCAAGATCCCGCCAAAAAACTCCAACAGTGCGGTTGTGGAAGAGACATCTATTATTGAAATACAGTAAGAACCATATATTTACATTATAATATAATATTATTGGGAATTTAAATAAAACATACATCTATTGAATGAACGAAAGACAATTCTTATATTTTTTCTATATCAATATGTTTTCTTAAATTGGCATTTGAAAATAAATCGCACTAATAAATAAAAAGGCTTAAGTACTAAATTAAACAATTACAGAACACAGTTATGACCTCTGTCAACAGATGGCGCTATTCTTAATAATGTACTCTAATTAAAAACATTTTGGGGATATCTTATGTTTAAAATATGGAGTGTAGAAGCAAGGAGAATTTAAAATTTAAAATTTAAAAGCAAGGGAAACTGACTACAGAAATTTATATCAGGGTTCACGACCCAAATTGGTAGACGCACTAAACCTCTGGAGGAACTGGCTTTCAAGTGCAACTGCCGGAACACACCGAATGGTATTTGGCGGCAGATTTTTCAACTTGAGGGTGGTAGCTAGCCAGGCGGGCATCAGAAAAAACCCTACCACCATGCTATCGTTTCCTCACGATGTTTTTCTTCACTGTAAGCTCGAGCTCATTCTAGGTGGTTGGATTCGAAATCGTGTCCCGTGACGCGGCGTTCCTACACACTACCACTGAGCTATCATCGCTCCAAAACCAAAATTCGTACGAGTGATGCCGCTGGTAAAGGCTATTTATTAAATAAACTTTAATTCCACGCGTTTGAAATCGCTCGGACAGCTAATACTAATATATAGTCTAAATTATCTGAATAATTTTTTATTATCTTAACATATCTGTAACACATTTTATGTAAACGTCACATAAATAGATCATTATGGATCATTATTATTCTGAACTACCGCAGTAGGTATTCAACGAGGCAATGTATTATGCGTGTGGTTTATCTAATGAATTCATTGTTAATGATGCGCGTTAGATAGATAGATCGATAGTGGTAACAAGCTTCATTATACGTCACTCTACATCATGTCGAGATAGACTTACACATTCGCTATCCCTACCTAATATTATAAATGTGAATGCAAGTTTGTTTGTTACGCTTTCACGCGAAAACTACTTAACCGATCATCATGAAACTTCGTACACATATTCTTGGAGGTATTAGAAGTAACATAGGATACTTTAATAAAAAGATAAAAAAAAATACGAAAAATAAAAAAAAAACTTATTTAATGGCTTCAATAAGAGGGAAGCCGCGGGTAAAAACTATTTATGTATACTGCAAATAATCAAAATTGAAGTGTCTGTTTGTATAATTGTAAGTCAAAATAATAGCATTTTATTCAACGCATATAAAAGTATATAAGGTACTTTTTTTTTTAATTTGTCTATCTGTCTTTTTGTCCATCTGTCTCTTTGGTCTGGCTGTAGTCTGAAACGGCTGAACCGGTTTTAACGGGGTTCGTTGCAAGGAGTAGCTTAGGTTACATGAATGAAAAAAATAATAGGGTTTCGCGAAAAAAAAATACATATATTTATTTCCACGCGAAAGAACTAGAGGCCACAGCTAGTCTATCATACAACTATATATCACATCTTTTTTTTTCTATATACATAATGAAACTGTGGTTGAACCATATCTGTACATGGAATACTTTTTTAAGACGATTACCAGTGTATATACCTTGTTGATATTGTATCTAAATATAATATTTATTATAAGGTTTAACATTATGGGTATAAATCTCAACCGATGAAGCGATGATAGCTCAGTAGTAGTGTGTACGACTTCGCTTCACGGGACGTGAATTCGAATCCAGGCACCTACAATGAGCTTGAGCTTCCGGTGAAGGAAAACGTCGTGAGGAAACCATAGCATGGTGGTAGGGCTTTTTCTAATGCCCGCCTGGGTAGCTACCACCCTCAAGTTGTAAACCTGCCGCCAAATATCAATAGGTGTGTTCCGGCAGCAGCACTTGAGAGTCAGTTTCACCACAGGTTTAGCGTGTCTACCAGCTTGGGCCGTATCGTCACTTAAGATCAGGTGAGATTATGGCCATAACGATAAAGTGTAAGTTTAAAAAAAAAGTGAGGATGGTGTTCAATATGGTGGGCACGCTAAGCTTGTGGAGGAACTGGAATTTGAAAGTAGTCGGAATTGGAAAGTCAGATGGGTATTAGAAGAAGTCTTACCACTACGCTATGGTTTCTTCATGGTGTTATCTTTCACCGAAAGCTCACGCTTGTCGCGGTTAGATTTGAACTCACTTCCGTTGACGCGACGTCCGTATACGACTATACAGTACCAGCTAAGCCATCATCGATTAAATATATTAATTTTATGGATCAATATATATGATACTTTCTATACTAAAAAAGAAAGAAAAGAAAAAAGTGTGGCGACGTTTTTAATATTTCCTTTAATTTATAATCAGGGTTATCTTTGTTATTGACGAGGGCGTTAAAATGTACACAATTTTGTATTTCATCCAACTGTACCACAAGTACGTATATTATTACTCTGAAACTACTGGCCATATTTTGATTAAATTTATAGGGATGTACATAATTTTCTCTGTCTATACCACTTGGCCGCATATTACTGTGAAAATATCGGGCAGAGTGTGATGAAACTTGACAAGGTGATAGCTAATATTACGGGATGAACGTGTGGGATACTCTTTATTTTATAAAACATAAAGGATCCTCGGGGATAGGAGATAGATCACTGAACCCTAACATTGTTACAAAGATCAACCCTGCAAAGTTAATTTACTTACGTCTGTTCACTGATACAGATATAATTCACTAGAAAATGTTACCGGAACGTATATAAAATTGTTCAGTGAAAATATACAAGTTAGCAACAAATTTCTTTACCTAGACGGCAAATAAAAGTCGCGTGAATTGACTTACGACATTTGAGGCGAGCTTTCGTTAGAAACTTTTTATAGTACAGTAGAACCTCTGTACGTCGAACATCAAGGGAGACGACAAAAAATTCGAGTAATAGAGTTTTCGACTAACAGAGAATGAAGGTATTGGTGTATGAAGCGAAGGGAACAAAACATTTTTTCGAGATTTAGAGGTTTTCAACATATCGAGGTAAATAGTTGTTCACTACTTATCAAGGGATTCTTTAAAAATATCAACTTTAAATTACAATGATTATTAACAAATACTCCTTCGCAACGTTGTTGTGCTTAAATTAACTGATCTCTCTTCATTTTAATTTTGTTACTAAGAAATTAATTAGTGCATACGGTTGGCAGACGCTGTTCTACTAAAAAAAACAACTACAAAAAAAATATACTTGCTAAGAAATTGCAAATGAAGGACTATATATTTCATAATCTGAGAAATACCTATGGCCTAGGTCCTGAAATAGCTACGCCCGTGACTTCGTTTGTGTGGTATTAAAAGATTTTTTCTACACTTTGAAAACAATACTTACACGTTTTCTGAGTGGAGAAGTATCCTAGACTATTTGTCTATAATATTCAAAAATAAATTCTTTCATCCAATCTGTTCTTTTAGAGGTTAGCACGCTTAAACAAACAAATGATAACACACATCGACTTTATTATATTACTACATATAGTATACATAAATTCGTAGGGATGATAATAGGTGTCTAGGTATCGACAACAGCGTTATATACCGACTACATATATAATTAAAAACCATACAGGTAATCCCTTAAGCACGCATTAAGATGAAAAATATTCCCAAAGCATGCATACCACATTTTTATATATACTTTGTAACAGTTGTAGGGAAACGTTCAGTTACAGAAACAGAATCCTGAAAGTTGACAATAGGGAAATTTGTTTGGCGCAAGTATAGCTGAAATTCATACATATGACCTCAAAAGAACTTTAAAAATGCCATCAAAGTTAATGAAGCTGCTTAGAAGGAAAACAATTATACTCTGGAATGCTAGATGGCGTTAAAGTAGCTAGATTTTGAGATTTTTTGACTTTTTTTTTATCTTTCGTAAACAAATTTTTTTGTTCTATAAAAAGTATCCTATGTTACTTTAAATACTTCCAAGAATATATGTACAAAGTTTCATGATGATCGGTTAAGTAGTTTTCGCGTGAAAGCGTAACAAACAAACTTACATTCACATTTATAATATTAGTAGGGATACATATATGAATATATATATTTACATATATAAATTACGATTAGATGATATTCTATGCTGTATACATAAAAGTAAGAGTAAGAAAAAATTGTGTATGAGGTAGAATCAAATCAAATCATAGAGAGAGAGTGAGAGAGAGAGAGAGAGAGAGAGAGAGAGAGAGAGAGAGAGAGCATTTAAAACGAGTAAGTTATATGTTTAATCTTTCTCATGTAAGGAAATGCGGCTAAACGTTATGCGTCTTTGTTATTTCACTCGAATCCTTCTTTAATTGTATTATCCAATCACCACCTCCAATGTTTATTTTCATAAAACCTGTACTTGGTACGTTTTGATACTTAACGAACTATGCCTGATAGCAGGCAGTTACTTATTGATATTACATCAACAGGACATAATTAATTTTTATTATGATACGATACACAGCTTTACAACTATTTCACAAATAAATCAACTAATGAAGACAGTCTCATTATAAATTTAATTGTTTCCAACGGAATTTGTAACATCGAACTATGTGGTTACTGTCATACATTTTGAGCGCTTAATTATGGAAGCAGTTGGGAAACATTTCCTTGTAACTGAGATATAAGTTCGCTTCTTACATTGTTTCAGCCATAATAATTTCTAATTATCGTTGATCATATGATTGTGGTTTATTGTTTTCTTGTATATTTCATAAATGATTTGATATTTTGTGCTCATATAATTCGTTCAATAGCATTTACATTCCTACTATCAATGTTAAAGTTCTTAATTTTAATGTAATAGTAAGGGATAACAACTTGATAACTATAAGCCTGTTGATAGGGTATTTTCTAATGCTCAAATCGAATCAAATCAAAAATCTAGTGGAGGAATTGGCTCTCAAGTGCGCGAAGCGATGATAGCTCAGTGGTAGTGTGTACGAATGCCACGTCAAGGGACGTGAGTTCGAATGCACCTATCCTGAGCTTGAGTTTTCTATGAAAGATAACATCGTGATGAAACCATACCATGGTGATAGGGATTTTTATATTGCCCATCTGACTAACTACCACCGTCAAATTAAAAATCATCCGCCAAATACCAATGCTCTGGCAGTTGCACTTGAGAGTCCATCTGTCCACACGTTTACCGTGCCCACCAACTTGGGCTGTATTGTCAATTATGATATCACGCTAAAACCTGTCAACAAAATAAAAAAAAACAGTGCAATTACTAGAACACAGCTATACGTATTTAAGGGCAGATTTTCAACTTCAGCATGGTAGCTAACCAGGAGGGCATTAGAAAAAGCCCTACTACCATGGAAATAGAAAGGAAGAAAATTTATTGTTGGACAATATTAGAAAATTCATAAATAATTACACATTAATTACTATTAAATTATCTAAGAACAGATCCATTACTCAGTACTCGCTACAGTACAACTTTACGGTATACACTGGAACGGTGGTATTCAATATGTCACCAGTCAATCGGTCGCAGGTTGAGTGCGGTCCTAAACAAACGGACGCCACTTCCTTCGATGTATTTAACATGTTACCAATAAAAATGTTGTCTGGAATAACTAATGGATTTCTTATTTGCCCTCGATTTAGTTTCGTCTTCGAATGTTTGCTTTGTCCCTGGATCTTGTTTCGGGAATATTTAATAAGCTCGATCGGAAATTATCTATGTATAAGTTAAGAATTTTGTATTTAGCTGGATACCTATGAGTCTATGGTTTGATGAAATTACAAAACAGTGCAGTAGTAGAAGATAAAAAAATTTTGGAAAATCCAAAAGTGCACGCCTCATATTCTCATTTTTTTTTTGTTAACTAAAAACAATTAAATAAAACCCATCGAATTAGACCGTAAAAAATAGAAATAATTCTATTCCTAATTATATTGAAGCGTAAGAAAAAAAAAGGTTTCGATTAGTAAAGTATTTCGGTCGGTATCGTGATAACATACAGGATCCGCACATACAGACACACGGAGGCCAAGACAGAACTTTTTTAAACAGTTTTTTAACTAGTTTAAATAACAAAAATGCCATCAAAAATAGCATGAGTGTTGAAAATAGTGTTTGTTCTTGATATGTGTGTGTATATATTATTTTGCAAGTGCGGTATATGATAAATAGATACATTTTAAGTTTGAAAACCCCGTTGTTTCGCGTGAAGTGACAGTAGTACCCACCTCAACGCTTCGCTTATGAGGCGTGCAATTGGTCTATATACAAATATATATTTTATATGGTTAATAGCAATGGCTTTGCAATGTTACCCGATATTAAGTAACCATATAAAAATAATATTCTTCTATAAAAGTAAATTTTCCTCAACTATTGAGTATAAAAGTTAGAATTTTGTAGCAAATTCTTTTCTTTGTTACAGTGTAGCTATGCGATTGAATTTCTATCTACACATACAAAGAATAAATCTTTATTTCCCTTGGTCATCGCATCAGGCATGAAAGGATAGAACAATTTCGCTAATTATTTTTTTGTTGTGTTAATTATTGTCAGGGGAAGGTTCTTATGAAAGAAAAATTAAGGAAGTTGTTTGGAACATTAGATAGTTTACGAAAATGTATAAAAACTTACGCCAATATTATTTTATATAACTGTCAGTTGTTATATACTATTGCAATAGTCATTATACTGTGTTATTGAATTATATTTTTTTATTAATTATACCAAATCTAATAAAATATCCATAGTGAGAACAACGTCTGTCGGGTCAGCTTAAGTATATAAAAACCGATCATAGTAAGTTATACTTAGCATAATTATATATATCTACATAATCTATACATATAATAAGAATGTAAATGTAACGTGTCTGTGCTTATTACATTATACAAAAAAACTATTGCCAGTGACTTAGAATAATTAATAGAATACATTTAGAAATGTCTGTGTGTTTGTGCACGTATCACAGTAAATCGTTTATGATAAAACGTCACCAAGGAAATCATAAAGCATATCCTCGAGTAACGTTTAGTCTTTGTTTCATTAAAATCGGTTAATTCTGTCAAAAGTTATTGTAATTGTAATCGCAGGCACAGTTAGTTGAAAATAAATTGTAAGAATTCAAGTTCAAGGAAACAAATAAATATAAATGTCTCCGACATCACTGGAGATAGTTAACAACAATCTTTTATATAAAACTAGAAAGTACTTTAAACCTGTTAAACAGAGTATGCAATATGTAATAGAATTCTCTCGAACTTCGAAGGGTCGCCCCAGACTCGACCTGTGCCGACTTTATCAAAATTCCCCACTGGGTTCCTAACAACATAACATTCATTTCAATTCCACTGAGATTTTTATTTCGCATTCGTGTTAGAAAGACGCTTAGATCGGTTAAAGAAAAACGCTAGAAAATATTTATTTTTATAGTTAAGTTTTATGTCCATAATCTCACCTAAACCTGTGGAGGAACTGGCTCATTATTATTGATCCGATTAACCTTTTACGCTACTTTGTCTTGTAAACTACTCGGCATCTCTCGTTTCTATATATGTTTACTTCTGAGTATATTTCAGGCTTCCGTATCACAGGCATTGTCTAGTTTCGAGTCGTGTAAATGTTTCTGGAGGTAAAGTATTTGTATTTGTACTACCTAAAGCATTGCGAATGCTAACTAAATCCCCACGGCCATCTGACACCTTGCTAGGGTGCGTGGGTTTCAACTTGCCTCGTCGCCCCGGAGACTGACTCAGCCTGATGGTAATTTAGGTCTCAGATGGCTGGGCTGGTACAATGAGAAGTAGGATCCGCCTTTCTCAGTCTATCTTAAGCTGGTGGAATGGCACTAGCATATCAGCCCCTAGTATGACGATGCGGACTCATCATCCAGCCAAAACCAGCATTATTATAGTTTGAGCTTTTAAAAAGCGCCAGTGCGAACACTAAACTACGCCGTAGACATTACTGGCAAGGTGAGGGTCACCTAACGTTTCGAATCCGAGATATTATTAATCTAACGTTGTAGGCTAAGAAAAACAGCCCTGCAAGTTTCTGACAAGTTGGCCAACTTGTGCGCAACACTTCTTAGTTGTTTTAATTAAGCACTAGCTCGCTGTATGGACGATATTGTTAAAGTTTGAGCTCGAGTTAGCCTTTAGGGCTATAATTCATTTGCAATAAATTAATATGTAAAATGAATGATTGAGTTTCCGAATTCTACGTTATTTGATGAATAAACTTTAATTTACGGTTTGTATGAATAATTTTACGTATACTTTTTTGCAACGCTTCTATTAGCTTCATGGTTCGTCATTTTACAATTAACAATTATTATCCAGTCAAAAATTTATGCATGCTTATACATTCATATTTATATTGAAGCGACGTCAAGGGACGTCAGTTCGAATCCGACCACCTAAAATGAGCTTGAGTTTTCTGTGAAGGAAAACATTGTGAGGATACCATAGCATGGTGGTAGGGCTTTTTGTAATGCCCGCCCGGTTAGCAATCACCCAAAAGTTAAAACTCTACCGCCAAACACCAATAGGTGTGTTCTGACAGCTGCACTTGAGAGCCATTTCCTCCACAGGTTTAGTGTGTCTACTAACTTGAGAACGTGAGATTATGGCCATAACCCAAAGCCTTAACTATAAAGAAAGTGTTTTATTTTAAAGTCAATAGGTTTAGCGTTATGGCCACAATCTTATCTGGTGGTAAGCGACAATGTAGCCAACGATGGGGGGCCCGCTAAGCCTAGTAGCTGACTGGCTCTCAAATGCAACTGCCGGAACACACCTATAGGTATATGGCGACAGATGTTTCAACTCGAGGGTGGTAACTAGCGAGGCGGGTATTAAAAAAAGCTCTACCATCATGCTAGAGTTTCATCATGATGGTTTTCCTTCACCGGAAACTCAAGCTTATTGCCGGTGGATTTGCACACACGTCTATCGATGCGCCGTCCGTATACGCTAGACGATATCATGATATTAAAACTGCTTCCTGGCTAGCTACCACCCTTTTTCTTTATCAACGTGGTATTTAAAATCCCAGTCTTTACGTACTTCCTCAACGCAACGCATTACCATTTACAATAGACGTCGAAAATCATTAATGGATAAGTTTTCGGAATTCGGTATTTTAACTTTGCCCTCCCAATATATTCTTGATAATTTAATGTATGTCCGCAAAAACTTACAAAAGCTAGATTTCATTAAAGACCGCCATAATTTGAATACTAGAAATCGCGATAAACTGGTCACTCCGTATTTTAGACTGAGTAAGACAATTAACAGTTTTTTAGGTAATAGTGTCAGGTTATATAATAAAGTCCCAAAGCACATTGCTGAATTGCCGGACAGTAGGTTCAAGAACGATGTCAAACGAGTTTTGATGTCAAAAGGCTATTATAGGGTGGATCAATATGTGAGCGATCGTGATGTCTGGAATTGACGCCCCTCTCTTTACATCTGCTAATAACTACTGTAACATATTAAATTATTGTTTATAAGCATAAGAATAAGACTTAAAAAAAAGGGCAGATCGAGTTTCTTGCCGGTTCTTCTCGATGACTGCGTTACTTTCCGAACCGGTAGTAATTATTGACGTTCATAAGCGCCTAAATTGAATAAAGATTTTTTGATTTCATTTGATACCCTGGTTAAAGGCGTGAGGGACATATGCCGACTCATTGGGTACTAATCACCCAACACTACCCACTAGAATCCACCACAGTGACACTTCAAGCTTCCGTGTTGCCAGAAACTAGAGACAGCTTTCGCAATACGTCTAGTTGGTTAGATACCACCATCGAGTTGAAAATCAGCTTTCAAATACCTATATGTGCGTTTCGGCAGATGCGCTTGAGAGCCAATCCATCCACTGGACCACATCGTCTGTTAACATCAAGTGAGATTCTGTCCATAAAGCTCAACTTTAACCGAAAAAACTCTGTGGCATCTTCTGACAGTTATTTTTTTTATTTTTTTATTCTGTGTCAAAGGTCAGACGCGATAGCACATGATGACATAAATTTACCGGGACAATGCATGTCAACATACCCTTTCATCTCGTGCCATTGCGATCTCGTTCGACTGCGACCCCGAACTGATTTCCCCCGCGATTTTCGGTCTATGCTGCATTCAAAAGAACGCCCCCGGTCAAGACAATTCAAGAATACGTTTTAATACAGATAGTTCGCTGACCCGCTCTAACTGTACGAGTGTGAGAGAGATAAATGGATCGACATATCTATATAAGCCGGGTGGTAAGATGTGACGTTTGTATATTTTTTTTAGTTTAAAGGTTTTAGCGTTTTGGCCACAGTCCACAATGTCACGAAATTTTGACATATGCCATTCCATATATTTTTGTTTTTTGGGGTGAAACTTTTTAAGTGTAACTTCTTATGCGAGGGTTTTGAAATGCTGATCGGCAACATTTTTGTGTGACGCTCGTTCGGATACAGTGGTGGGAAAAGCTCGAGGTGACTAAGCGAGTGAGACAGATATAGTGATGTGTCCCTAATAACAGAGCCATGTGGACCTGGGCACTGATATTATAAAGTGACAGTGTTTCCAAAGTTGTTGGACACGTAATCCTGGTGAAAGGGCTTGGGTATTTGGCGGGAGAGCTTCTAACGAAGCGGTAATTATAGAAGATCTATCACCAGTTTTTTTATATTTCATAGGGTTAGCGTTATTTCCACAATCTCATCTGATTTAAATGACAATGTTACCCAAGATAGTAGATATGCTAAGCCTTGTGGAGATTGGCTCTCTCTGGGTTTGGTGGTAGGTAAACTTTTTTTTTATAGATAAGGTTAAGCGTTATAGCTATAATATCACCTGATCTTAAGTGACAATACGGCCCAAGTTGGTAGACACGCTAAACCTGTGGAGGAACTGGTTCTCAAGTGCAGCTGCCGGAACACATCTATTTGTATTTGGCGGCATATATATATATATTAGAATATACCTCCAAGAATATGTGTACAGAGTTTCATGATGATCGGTTAAGTAGTTTTCGCGTGAAAGCGTAACAAACAAACGAAACTAATGTAAATTTAACTCATATGATATTGATATAAATTCAGTATGTTATTTAATTAATACGTAACAGTTTCCAAAACATCCTCATTTTCTCTGTGTGGCAACACCTTGAGCCAATTCTGTATGACTGGCTTTGCCGTTCGCCGGTTCGTGATCTACAAGATTACAAACATTACATATTTAATTGTACAAGAACGGCTGAATTTACAACCCAAACGTTTACACAAAAGTAGTGTTAATAATTGGAGGGATTAGTTTAAAAGCCCCACGTAGGAGGGCGGGGGTTTTGGGGGAATTTTCGTTCTATTACTGGAAATCACACCACTTGCGTTAGTATATTACGAGTGACTGTCCCGATGTAAACGCAACACCGCATACCGCGTTTTATTTATCCACAATTGTAAGGTTAGATGGGTACTTTTTGTCAGTCGGCATGTCGCCGGGTCGTGCGGGCGGATTTGATTTGCTCGACATCGTATATTATTTATATGCGAGACTTTACAAGTGGTTTAGCCTTAAAAAACAGTATACGCAGTTGTTTAAGCTAGATTCGACTTTCGTCTGACACGGTTGGACAAAAATTGTAGCATACGTAAACTAATAAAAGAGTTAAGGTTAAGTGACGATACGGCCCAAAGTTAGTATACACGCTAATCCTGTGTAGGAACTAGCTCTTAAGTGCAGCTGCCGGAACACACTTATTGGTGTTAGGTGGAAGATTTTCAACTTGAGGCTTGTTGCTAATCAGGCGGGCGTTAGAAAAAGCCCTACCACCATGCTATGATTTGTTCACGATGTTTTCCTTCACCGAAAGCTCAAGCTTATTGTAGGTGGTTGGATTCGAACTCACGTCGCTTGACGCAAAGTCGTACACACTACCACTGAGCTATCATTAATGATATGCTTATCTTGTTGAATTGTTTGCATGGCGGTAGGGCTTTTTCTATTGCCCGCCTGGTTAGCTACCGTTCTCAAGTTGAAAATTAGTCGCCAAATACCAATAGGTGTGTTCCGGCGGTGGCACTTGGGAACCAGCTCATTCTATAAGGTGAGTAACGCACGTGCGATTCCCCTGGTGTTGTGGGTGTCCATGGGCGGCGGTGATCACTTACCATCACGCTTGCTCCTTTGCCCCCTATTTCGTAAAAAAACAACTGTTTTATATATCTATTTGTATTAAAGACTATAATAATGTATACATAATAAGATTGTAAATTTAGCGTGTATGTACTTTTTAGATTATGTTAGAAAAAAATATTGCACGTAACTAAGAATAAGTAATACTTTTACAACACTTTTAGAAATGTCTGTCTGTTTGTTCGTTCCCACGTCACTTCTAAAGTACAACGTTTATTGTAAAACGTCTTCAAGGAAATCATAAAGCGTATCCTCGAGTAACATTTAGTATTTGTTTCATTAAATTCGGCTTACTCTATTAAATGTTTGAAATAATTTTACTTTCACGCGAACGAAATCGCAGGTAAAGCTAGTTAATTATAAAACTCCATACGTTTGCTAATGATAAAAGAGAAAATTATTTTCTTTGTTACAATGAAGAGCTGTATCGTTATGTATGTAATATTAAATTACAACTTAAGGGGAGATCTAATTACGCCTTTAAATATACACATATACCGGGTTTCATATGCACATATAAAACTGTATATTGCTATAATAAGTTTATTAAATAAAGGAAAACGTAAATGGCGTATCAGTGCGAATCTCGGCCCATCGTATCCCCTCGGGGTTTGTAAATTATTACGAGTGTTCATGCAATATGGTGCTTACGTACAGAAATAATTTCTGCTATAATAATATCATCAGGCGTTAGTGAACGTTTATATTTTTGAAGCGATGATAGCTCAGTGGTAGCGTGTACGACTTCGCGTCAAAGGACGTGAGTTCGAATCCAAACACTAACAATGAAATTAATTCTTACGTAGTATTTCGTAAATCAAAATTAAATATTAAAAATGTAATTCGATTTTGGGTTCCAAATACTTTTCTTAATTTAAAAGTGTACAGTCGAATTTTCATTTGATTTAAATAATTTTTATTGCTCATTGAAAACGAAAATAATTTATTAAAATTTCATATATTTTTATTGTTATCCGTGTTTGGTTTTATTGAAAAAATTATAGTACATTAAAAAAAACTGTGACGCTAGACCTACCGAGTTTCATTTGAACACATTAATCTTAATAACAGCCAGTCGGATTCCCAAAATTTGTTTCGCGTTCGATAGCGCTATAATTGCAGAAGGCTATATGCTATTTAACATCACGCTACCAGCGATAGGAGCAAAGTTGTATTCAAAAATGTAAAAAAAAATTCGCAGAACAATATTAAATGATTTTTAAGTCCACGCAAACGAAGTCCCGGGCACAGCTAGTGTATGTATAATTTAAATTTACCACTTCAAAAATCATGAACCAAATTTACAAAATAAATATACATATCTCGTGATGTTGGTTATCAGAAGTACAGTCTGACCTAACCAGCACCTCGCTACCCATGACCATCGCTGTTAAGCGGTGATAGCTTAGTGGTAGTGTGCACGGACTCTGCGTCAAGGGAGGTGAGTTCGAATCCACCTACAACGAGCTCGAGCTTGCGGTGAAGCAAAATTTTGTGCGGAAACCATAGCACGGTGGTAGGGTTTTTTCTAATGCCCGTCTGGCTATCAACTACTCTCAATCTGAAAATCTGTCGCGAAATACCAATAGGTGTGTTCCGGCAGGTGCACTTGAGAGCCAGTTCCTACACAGGTTTAGCGTGTCTACCAACTTGGGCCGTATTGTAACTTAAGATCAGGTGAAATTATGGCAATAGCGCTAATACTTTAATTACATCATACATTTCTTACACTTCGCTCCGCCTACGGGTTCATTTTAAACCCAAGCATATATATAGTGGACCCCGTTATTTTTACAGATAATTCAATTCATTGTAAAGTTAACATTGTAAAGTGTGAGACATTATTTTTGAAGTGCGTTTATAAATATATATATCCCCTTATTAAATCAACATAGCAGCAGTATCGGCGAAACCGAGGTTTCCCCGGCCCGTGGGGGATTCCTAAAATATTATGTCCGAGGCCCGCCCGCCTCGTTCGGGCGGCAGGGGAATCGGCCCAACAAATACAATTACACACATTTTCCCTGCACCGTCTCATTTCCGTGTATTATTCTAAGCTCCTCGTTCCGAAGTTTCGTGGGCGAGAGCTTTAAATAACTCCTATAATTGTTAATTATCTTTTATACATATAAAAATCGCGTGTCGGAATGTATATCCGGTATAAACTTTAAAACTATGGGACCGAATTTAATGAAATTTTGCAAACGTTATCATACTAACAATTGATTTAATCTAAATCCTTACTAATATTATAAATGTGAAAGTGTGTTTGTTTGTTACGATTTCACGCCTAAACCGCTGAATCGATTATAATGAATTTCGGTATAGAGTTGGATGGGAACCTGCAGACGGTGATGGGCTATTTTTTCTCACGAAAACCTTATTGGACGTGGAGTAAAGAGAGGTATAAACTTTGTAAGACACTTTTTATCGCGGCATCCGGTTCGTTTGACAAAATCAATATTAATGCAAACGAGGCCGTATGTTAATCTATCTGATCTAGTCGATAATATATCGAAAAACTGTTTCACGCATAGATTCTCAAGCTTCAGAAGGTTTTCACCAGCCACTTTACCTGTCTAATCCTTATTATTTGACTTACAAGATATGCCCGTGACTGCGTTCGCGTGGAACAAAAAAATATTTAATGATTTCTGCCCGTTTTAGTAACTTTATTCATAACAACTTTACTCTTATTAGGGGTAGCGTGATTTGATAGTCTAAAGCCATCCTCAATGACTGTTAAATGTTATGTAAAATGTTAAATTTTCAATAAATTAATAAATATGATTGATAAATCAAATCAAATCAAATCTAATAAAAATAATTAATTAATTTGTTTTTTAATTACAAATTTGCTCCTACTAGTGGTAGCGTGATTTTATAGAGTCTAAAACCATCCTAAATAACTGGTCTATCAAATATAAAAATATTTTTTTAAATCCGGCAGTTAGTTTTTAAGATTACCGCGAACAAACACAGTTTTTCGCTTTAACATTTTAATATACATATGTATAGATACATATATCTGCTTGTACTTTTAAGTTACCTTACTTTTTACCTTATTTTATTATCCTTTATGAGCTATATGATCATGATGGATCTTAATATAAACATAATAATAACAAAAAAATATAATCCCTACTTATAATATTATAAATGTGAATGTAAGTTTGTTCGTTACGTTTTCACGCGAAAACTACTTAAACGATCATCATGAAACTTTGTACACATATTCTTGGAGGTATCAGAAGTAACATAGGAACCTTTTATTGTAACGTATTTTTTTTTTTACGAAAGATAAAAAAACTTATTTAATTACTTCAACGTGAGCGAAGCGGCGGTCAAAAGCTAGTATTTCTATAAAGGAGTAAAAAGTAGAGTATAAAGGATTGGAAACGAAAATCATGCAATACATAACTATAATTATGCGCCCCATATATGTTATGAATATTTTCTATTTTTACGGGTTATGTAAATAATTTAATGATATATTCTGTTCATCTGTCAGTTAGATTTGAGCTGTATTCAATCGAGAAGATAGTATTAAATCCTTACTAATATTATAAACGTGAAAGTTTTTAAGTACGAATGTCTGGATGTTTGTTACTCTTTCACGCATAAACTATTGAATGGATTTTAATAATATAGCTTATATATTAGAATAATACAGTGGCTTATAGGCTCATAGTCTATAATTAATAAAGATATTGTGTGAATTGTCCAAAATATAACAAAGTAAAGTCTCATGACGTAAAAGTCGTACACACTACCACTGAGCTATCATCGCTTCAAATTAATTACGAAATTTCACCCGAACGCACATACAAAAAAGGGGGTCAATTAAAACCATTGTAATAACTTACTTTAATTATCAATTTAATATAATACAGCATTAAATCTATGTAATGTGTAATAAGTGACAGAGCCTTTTATATCGTTATAGAGATTTCTAGATAATCGAAGAGAGTGTATCTTTGTATGGACAGTAAGGTAAACAGAATAAAGCCAACTAATTTAGACATTCTAAAGAGTTTATTCGTAGATCGACTGCCGCTAAATGAAGTTAACACTGTACTTTTTAAATGTTTCAATAATTTAATATTGTTTCAAATTAAACTACAGCGTTATTGGAACGGCGCATGCGTTGGTTTACTTCGTGATATGTTGTTCAGCGAGGAAAGTAGCATTGTGGTGGAATGAGCTGATCCTCGGGTCCCAACTTAGTTCGGGTTATTCTATTCGTGATGGTCTTGCATTTGAACCTGCCGTCGTTCTACTGTAAAATTTATTTGGTTACTATATATAACTTTAACTTAACGGGCCTGTTGTTTGTCATATATCATTTAAAGTGATGATAGTTCAGTGGTAGTGTGCACGACTTCGCGTCAAGGGACGTGGGTTCGAATCCAAGCACCTACAATGAGCTTGAGCTTTCGGTGAAGGAAAACATCGTGAGGAAACCATAGCATGGTGGTAGGGCTTTTTCCAATGCCCGCCTGGGTAGCTACCACCTTCAAGTTGTAAACCTGCCGCCAAATACCGATAGGTGTGTTCCGGCAGCTGCACTTGAGAGCCAGTTCCTCCACAGGTTTAGCGTGTCTACCAACTTGGGCCGTATCGTCACTTAAGATCAGGTGAGATTATGAACATAACGCTGAACCTTAAATATAAAAAAAAAACTTAAAATGACCATTAAAACACGTAAGCAATGCTTCAATATTATATAATAATTCTATATATATATATATATATATATATATATATATATCACAACATATGTTATTTTTAATATTTTATAGGTATAGAGGTTTGGTCACAATCTCATCTGATGGTAAGAGACGATGTGACTCTAAATGGTGGACACGCTAAGCCTAGTGGAGATTTCGAGTTTAGGATATTTTCGAATTCTTTTAAAAATTTACACAAGATAAAGATCAAGATAAAAATAATACACCCCTGCTGGTCAATGAAAAAATCTATATATATATATATATAAAAATTAATCTTTATTTCCCTTAGTCATCGCATTACGCGTGAACGGATGGAACAATTTCGCTAATTCTTTTTTTTTGTTGTGTTAATTGTTGTCAGGAGAAGGTTCTTATGAAAGAAAAATTAAGGAAGTTGAGTGGGACATTAGAAAATTTTGCGAAAATCTATAAAAACTTAACGCCATTATTATTTTATATAACTGTCAGTTGTCGTAGACCGCTACAATAGTAATTATACTATGTTTTTGAATAATATTTTTTTTTAATTAATTATACCAATTTTATCAATATTCATAGTTAAGATAGGACAACATCTAGTTGTCAGCTAGTTAATAATAAAACCTTATGGAAAATAAAATTGCAAAATAAATTATCCATACATATAATAAAAACGTAAATTTAATCTGTTCATACTTTTTAGATTTAAGTGAAAAAAAATTACTGCAAGAGACTGACTAAGAATAAGTACTAAAATACATTTATAATATTTTTAGAAGTTTCTGTCTGTCTGGTTATTTGTGTACGCATAACTCCCAAAGTACAGTGTTAATGATAAAACGTCGTCAAGGAAATCATAAAGCGTATCTTAGAGTAATATTTCATCTTTGTTCCATTCAAATCGATTGACTATATCAAAAGTTATTGTAGTTTCAATGAAGGCGCCCATTTAACTAATTTTTCTTCCACACGTAAGATGTCGTAGACACAGCTATGATAAATACACGTGTTCTATTTTTCCCTTAAATTTCCTAAAAGTATTATATTTTTATAATTTAATTAAAAAACAATATATACTATTTATTCTTAAATAAAGTTGGTTACCCCGGTAGAATGAAGAATTGGTAGAAAACACGGGGCGATCCGGTGATAGTTTGAAAGAATATTTTTTTATAATATTGCTAACTGCGGTACGTGAAATGTGCTAAAAAAAAAAAAACTTACAGATATGTCGTATTGCCGTCTCGATTCTACGCTCGATGGTCGTTCCAACTAAAAGAAATAATACGACAGCTATAAGCATGGGCCCGTAGAAGCACCATTCCATATATTTCTATAGAATCTGAAAATGATGAAAAATAAAAATACAGTTTTTTATGTAACATCAGGCAAACGAGCCAGCGTTTCATCTAATAGTAAGTGATCACCGCCGCCCTTGGACACCTATAGCATCAGAGGAATCGTGGTTGCGTCGCCGGCCTTTATGGGAGGACTGGCTCTCAAGTGCATCTGCCGGAACAGCCTACCACCATGCTATGGTTTCCTCACGATGTTTTCCTTCACGGAAAGCTCAAGCTTATTGTAGGCAGTTGGATTCGAACCCACGTCCCATGACGCGGCGTTACTACACACTACCACTGAGCTATCATCTCTTCGTACTCTAATTAAATATTATTCAGTCTATGGTTTTTTCGCTTAGAAACAGTATTACCAAAGTCATGTAGAAATCTACAAGGTTCTTAAGGTAGACAGGCTAAGGAGTTTTAAGGCATAATAATAAACGTTTCCATGAGTTATTATTACATATATTTCACTTCATTTATGAATAATTAACATACTTATATTATATTACTATAAAATGCTATTATAATACCAATATAACAAAATGTAAGGCCAAATAAGGTTAGTTTACGGATTAAAATACAAAACCTCAACGTAACATATTTAGCTCCGGGTGAAAACTCCAACGTTTGAATTCGAAGAACAAAAGAATATTTCCGTACATAGTAAAATTGAAAAGGTTAAATATATATTCCCATTTCGATCATCTTCTGATAACACTGTTACATGACAAAGTTCGGTGAAGCTGTCAAAACCCGTAAGGCTAACCAGATATGACAGTTCGAAAAAAAAAAAAAAAAAACAAACCGGTAGATGACTTCACTTTCACTTGGTAGTTGAAAGTTTTCAAATTGGTAGTTGAAAATATCAAATCGTAGTACCTTTATCATTTGAAGAATGAATTCTCAGTGACCCAGGAAAACAAAATTTAGGCACATTTTGTATTTTATTTTCGATTACACCGCTCCATTCCACACGGCCATTGTTTTGACATTTCACATGTCAATTCGTAAGTATATTTTTAAATATTATTATAATCTATATAAACACATATATAATAATAAAACTGTAGTTATTCTCAATTTCAAGATTAAACCTTTTTTTCATAATTACTGTTGGGAATTCAACCTTCTTGTATTAGTATGTTCTAGTGATTCATTCTTCATGCTTCACAGAAAGCTCAAGCTCATTGTAGGTGGCTGGATTCGAAGTCACGTCCCTTGACGCAAAGTCGTACACACTACCGCGAAGCTATCATCGTCTGTAGTAATATACTTGGTTATGAGAAAGGCGTGTCTCAATTACCTACTAACTAAAATGGTATCATGATGACCGCACATTCCCCTTTGTTTCCAGAGATCAGAGGCATCTTTTAGGCAAACATTTTATATTTTTTTGAACTTTAGCCTTCCGGCCACAATCTGGCCTGTTGTTAAGTGGTCACATTCCAAGACGATAGACAGTCTAAGCCTAATTGATGGCAGACTTTCAATTTAAGGGTGGTAGCTAGCCAGGCGGGCATTACAGAAAGCATTACCACCATGCTATGGTTTCATCGTGATGTTTTTCTTCGGTAAGTGCTTAGGCTCATTACAGATTCGAAGTCAGGTTTATTGCACACTTGCAACAGAAAGCATCATCGCATAGCTACATTGCAGCCGAGAGACTTGCAAATCGGAATCAAACCGGCGACCGTCGACAAATACATCTCTATCAATGGTTGCAGTTGTCTTTACATTAGCCTCGGGTCTTCGTACTGGACAATGTTTGGTTTAAATATATATATAATATTTACGATTACTCGTCAGTCTGTCTTCGAAATAGATTTTCTGTACAATTCCATTTTCCTCCTCCGACCGGAGACTAGCGGTACGATGCAAAAAAGAATCTACTCTAATAAAAATAATATCAGAGGACATCATCCACCATTTCACGCTTTTCTGAAGGCTGTCCGGCGAGCCGTGACACACTGTCCAACAGTTTGTACGACTGTTTTTATATTATTTTTTTTTTTTTTACTACATAATACATCATTTTTGATCGTGAAACTTAAGTATAACTTTATATCTATAATATTATTTTATTTTTAAACACAAGTGACATAACTTCCCTCGAGCATAAGCATAAATACTTTTTAGTTCAAGCTTTATCTTTCTCAAATTGTAAAGTGAGGACAAACAATATTTGTCATGCCATTTTAAACACTTAATCGACGATATATCTCTAAAATAAACGCCATGATCAGAATGTGTTAAAAACATGACGGCTTTAATAATAAATATTTAAAAAATAAAATTAATTTATTTTCAGACCAGCAGATCCGTAGTGTTAGTAACAATATAACTTATAGACTATGTTAGTGTACAAAGGAAATAAAATTGTCAAAAATGACAAAACTCACACCACCAATGGCCTGTCCACCAAACCTTTACATGTACCTGCTAATATGTTTCATATTCACCTACACCAATTTCTATTTGCCAAATATACTTTTTTGTTTGTTTGCTGTATGTATCATACCTTATTATAATTATAATATATATTATGTTTTATATATCTATTTGCAAGTACGTATGTATGTATATATCTATTTATGTATATATATTTATGTTTGTATATATATTTATTTGTGTAAGTATATGAGCTGAGTGTTTATGTTCTGTATGTATTATTCAATACACTATTTATGTATTTTGGTTACATTCAATGTTAAGTTCACTTTATCGTTGTTTTCTTAATTTATTCATTTTTATTTTCTTTTGTCAACCTACAAAATAATAAATTGGCTAGCTGGAAGAAAATACCTTTTGACATTAAGCTCGCCTGTGTACACATTAAAGGGCAATAAAGTGTTCATTCATTCATTCATTGTCAGATGTGAAAAAAAAAACCAATGTTGTTTTAAATATATGTGTCTTTTTTTAAACACACTCTCGTTCTTCTGAATTAGAAGAAGTTCAGTAGAACATGCTCTGATTAAGAGATTCCATGTTAAGACGTGGCGTCGGTTTAATGTCTACAATGTCATCCCATATCTTTACACTATGTATTGTAGACTTGGTTGGCAGAAATGTTATTTAGTTAAAAAAATCATTTATATAAGCTTCGTTTGCGTAGAGTTTCATTAAAATTATTAGTTATCTACCAGTGAAAGCCTTGTTAAAAACGGTCCAACAATTTTAGTGATTACCTGAAACAGACAAACAGACATTTTTTTTAATATTATTTGCTTTTTATATATAGAGTATATACTTTCCTTATTTTATTGTAATTCTGACATTAAAAAAGGACAAGATATTTTTATTATATATATAATGATTGGCGGTCCTCGGAGACAGCGTGTACCGGCCTGTCGGTTACCGGGTAAAAAAGTCGGGTGTGCCTCGAATAAACTGAGATACCGAAGGATTTAGCGGACGCTCGCTTCATTCAATATTTACGTGTGAAGCCAGATATAGGGAGATTAGAAATCGATGATGCTGGTATAACAGGAATCTTTATAAAAACTTGTCGCTACATTCAATATCCCACTTCGAATGTCCCACTTCTGAGATTTTGCCGCCTTAACGCTGGAATATTCTCGAACTGCTATAAGTTCGACATTTTATTATAAAACTGATCTGAAATTGTACTCTTACAAAAAGGCTTTTTATACTCTTGTTGGCTATACTTTTTATACGTGATTCTATTTCGTAAAAAAAATAAAACATTACTTATGTTCTGGTAACTTGTCAGATATAGTAAACATAAGTCCTTATTCTTGCTAATATTAAAAATGTGAAAATGAGTTTGATTTTTTGTTACGCTGTCACGCCTAAACCGCTGAACCGATTTTGATGAAATATGGTATAGGCAAAAAATGTAGTACGTCATCCGATTTGTTTGACAAAATCAATATTTACGCGAACGAAGCCGCATGTAAAAATATAGTAATTCAATACAACATACATGAACGGAACATTATTATGTAAAAATACGTTTTATAGATTTACCGTTATGACCACATTCTCGTCTGATGGCCCAAGATGGTGGTTATGGCTTATACTTATAAGCCTGTTGGAGAAACTGGCTCTCAAGTATAACTGTCGGGACACACCTGTAGGTATTTGACGGCAGATTATCAACTAGACGTTTTTTTATGGAATAAGGGGCAATCGAGCAAGCCTCCACCACCATCCATGAACGCCCACAACTCCAGAGGAATCATAGGTGCACTGTCGGTCTTTATTGGAAAGACTGGATCTCAAGTGTAACTGCCGGAACACACCTATTGGTATTCGGCGGCAGATTTTCAACTTGAGGGTGGTAGCTTGCCAGGCGGGCATTAGAAAAGCCCTACCACCATGCTGTAGTTTCATTACCATCTTTTTCTTCACCAAAAATCTTGGCAAGTTGCAGAATTCGAATTTACGTTCATTTACGTGGCATCCGTGTGCTCAATAATTGAGCTATCATTGCTTTACTTCAACTAATTCATTATATTTAATAAGATAACTTTAGTATATATTTCGGAGAATCTTCTATAAACCGGACAAATGTTCGACAGTAAACCGATCTTATCCGGTATGCACCGCCGTTATCCGGGTTTGTACTAGCGCTTGCTAATTACTACGTGTCGAGAATATGAGCGAAACCGGTTATAGTGACTTATAAACCTTCAGCTTGCATGTTGCAGACTGCAAATTCAAGAATAAAATATTCTACGTAATGGTAGATAGTATACCTGTACTATATACTGGTTATGACCGTGACTTCGTTCGCCTGGACTAGAAATAAAAGTAGTTCAATTTATGCTTTATAATATCATCTATCAGTCATTGAAAATCCTGTTAAAATTGATCCAATCGCTTCGCAAATTCTTCGAGCAAACAGACAGGCATGATTTTTAGAACTTTAGCAAGTGAAATCTTCATTAGGTGCGCTGAAGACTTTATTTCATGGGTTTTGAATGATACTGAGCCGTCACGCTAGGTTATGTGACGCTAGTTCGGGTAATGTCCACTCGAGTCACTAAGTGAGTAAGAGATATATAGTGATTACTATACTCGAGAGCATGATGCATCATTATCAATAAAAACACTGTTTTTTTTTTATTATGTGTAGATCCATAAGTAGTACCATCTATTTATATTTTGATTAGTAGACATATATAAAATAGTTCGTTGTCATTTTACTTTGTTTGTCTACATTTTATTTTTGGACTGGAGTATACACTGTGCAGTGCGTTATCGACCCGAGCGTGACGGTTTACTTTCGATCACTCCTTGCAAAACGCATCTTAAGAAGTTACCATTAAAAACAACATATTTACAGTTACAAAACGTTTGAGAAACTCATCAAATCAAGCGAGCCGAGTGAAAGAAACGCGATTAAATCGAAACAAAAAGGTTACGTTTGAGTAGGGAACAAATAAACAGAGCGACGTTCCGAACGTTCCCGCTTAATAGGTTCTTGTATCACTATTTGTACAGACTAGTGTTTACACGGACCCCGTGGAACGGGATAGGAACGTAAAACATTATCTAAACACCGACTTATACAGGCCATTACGCCGTTTCAAGATTCAGTTCGCGTGCGGCCACCGAAAAACGACCCGAACGCAACGGAACCGGACGAAATTTCGCCAACGAACCGGTCGTAACCGGTCCGCGCCGCCGAAATCCGGATTACGCTAACGGTTGCTAATTGCTACGTGCCGGGAATCGTAGAAAAAACCGGTTATCGCATGCGATGTTGCGTAATTAAGATACGCTTAATAGATTAACATGTCAATATTAATCTTTATCGTGATTGTGAGGATATTAATTACTTTACGACTTCTGAATACGCACTGTTCTGCCGTTTCCGGAAATATCATATATAACATAGTCATGGTAATAGGGTTCTTTCTAATGGTCACCTGGTTAGCTACCACCCTCAAATTGAAAATCCACCACTAAACGCCTATAACTATTTCGGTAGTTGCATCTGAGAGCCAATCCGTTCACTAGGTCTAGCGTCTCCACCATACTGCTACTAAGAATCTTACCTAGAATCAGTTAAAATGTGACCATAACGCTGTTTTATACTTAAGGTTTGGCGTAATCGCCATAATCTCACCTGATCTTAAATGACGATACGGCCCAGGTTGGTAGACACGTTAAACCTGTGGAGGAACTGGCTCTCAAGTGCAACTGCCGGAACACACCTATTGGTATTTGACGGCAGATTTTCTACTTGAGGGTGGTTGCGAGCCAGGCAGGCATCAAAAAAAGCCCTACCACCATGCTATGGTTTCCTCACGAAGTTTTCCATCACCGAAAGCTCAAGCTCATTGTAGGTGGTTGGATTCGAAATCACGTCCCTTGACGCAAAGTCGTACACACTACCACTGAGCTATCATCGCTTCACACCAAATTTCGCTTAAACCTATTAATACAAAGAATTAATTGACCATAGTATATTTGTTAAATGATCAACTGATCATCGTGAAACTTTGTGTACACGTTGCCAGTTGTAAAATAGGAAAAGACTTTGGTTTGGTTTTTTTATAGACTAGGGGACATACGGGCAAGCGTTTCACCTGACTGTAAGTGATCACTGCCACCCACGGATACCCACAACACCTGGAGAGCGCAAGTGCGTTGCCAGACTTTGTATGAGACTTATAATTGCTTCGTAGGTTTTGTTCGACAAACCAATATAAATAAATATATCAAAATTATGAATTAAGATACACTTATTTGGACGGAATTATGAGATATCCTGTATTTTTTTACAATAAAATATAGTATTATGAGTATCACGGAATAAATTCATACAAATATATCGCACATACATAATTTAAGTAATTAGCGTGAAACACATGCAAATTTATAACGTGTATCCGTAAAATACATAGAGGTCATAATAGTTGCCACTGTGAACCGGGAACAAAGCGTTGCGTCCCGCAGAAAGGATTTTAATTGTGGTGTATTTCGGTGGATCGCGGCCTCCAAAACGAAATTCATTGTGGGCCCAAAATGAGTTTCCCATTGTTCTCCGCCTAGATAAAACATGGCACAGGAAAATTAAGGGGACGCCCGAACTGATTGTGTCAGTCATTGAATGCAGGGTGTTACAGAATATTGTCGGGGTTTTTTATTTATTTATTTTTCTTTGCTTATTCCCGTTCGGAAACGGTTTTCTTTCTCGTTCGCGTTACGTTTTTTAATCGGTACAATAAATTAATTTTCTGGTATTAAATTGTGATTTTTTTTTCGTCTGATAAGCATAGATAACGCATCGGTAGCGTGAGTTCGAATGCCTTCATTGAATTTGAGATTTCGATGAAGAATGATGTTGGTAGAGTTTTTCTAATTCTCGATTGGCTGGCTAGCACCCTCAGCAGAATCAATCGCCTAATACATATATTATTATTATTTTATTTTTATACTTAAGGTTTAGCGTTATGGCCATAATCTCACCTGATCATAAGTGACGATACGGCCCAACTTGGTAGATACGCTAAACTTGTGGAGGAGCTGGCTCTCAAGTGCAGCTGCCAGGACACAACTATTGGTATTTCGCGGCAATTTTACAACTTGAGGGTGGTAGCTACCCAGGCGGGCATTAGAAAAATCCCTACCGCCATGCTAGGGCTTCCTCACGATGTTTTCCTTCACCGAAAGCCCAAGCTCATTGTAGGTGCTTGAATGCGAATTCACGTCCCTTGACGTGAAGTCGTACACACTACCACTGAGCTATCATTGCTTCATATACATATAGATATAGAGTACATACAATACATATAGATGCATTCCGGCAGTTGCGCTTAAGAGTCAGTCCCTCCATTAGGTTTAGCGTGTCCAGAGGCTCAGGGTCTTAGGGGGCACCAAGGAGCACTGCTTCAGGGCGAACCCTATGGTAGTGGTTTTGACTCAACCCGCATAAGGATGGACAATCTATTTGAAAGGTGCGCGAGGGCGTTGTCCAAACTGAGGTGGCGTCAGTTGTCTGCTATTATACAGCGTGGTATCCACCAGAGTGAGATTCAAATCGTACTTGCCCACCACCTGCAGCAAGCCGGGATGCCAGTAATGGCGTCTCGAGTCCTGGTTTCACGATGGAGTGGCTTGTGATTTAGCTTGAGTATTCATTTTCTTACTCTTAGTTTTCCTTTTGGTATGTTGTCGTCCGCGCTTTGTAGCACTGTTTGCTGGTGTCATGAGCGTTATGGACGTGGTTTCTTCGACTACCTTTTCCTGTGGCGGCGGGCTGCACTTCTGCAGGTGCTGCGGGTGTCCAGCGTGGGACGTTATGCCGGCTTGCCTATTCTGCACCGTCCACCGTCCGTGGGGTGCGGTCCAACGCAGCTGATCGGTGCACGATGACCTCTACAGCGCAAACATACTAGTGCCTGGTGGCACTGTAGGCTAGAGCCGCTTCTAAGCGTGTCCATCATCTTGAAACATGTCATCAATTGACATCAAGTGAGTTTGTGTCCATAACGCTGATTTTATTAAATATAAAGAGGACACAACCTTCGTGTCTTACTTTCTCGTAAAGGTAACTCCATTATCGCATAATTGTTTAGGTGTTTGCTCAATTGGTTGTTCAATAGACCCTGGTGTCTGACATTTTTTTATAGTTATGGGTATAGCATTATGGCCACATCGTCACTCGATTTTAAGTGCAGATGTGACCCAAGATCGTGTACACGTTAAGCGTAGTAGAGGGACTGGCTCTCAAGTGCAACTGCTGGAAACGACTGTAGCTATTTGGCGGCAGATTTTCAAGTTCGGGATAACTAACTATTTAGCGAGAAACTTGCTCATTAGACGGACGTAAAACGAGCATTACTGCCATGTTATGGTTGCATCACAATATTTCCCTTCACCAAAAGCTCAAGCTCATTGTAGATGGAATCGAATTTACGTCCCTTGATGCAGCGTCCGTACACATTACTAACTGAGCTATCACCGTTTCAATAAGGGAGGGGAGGTATATATGGGAGTCGCGTTTTGTTTTAGTGGGTATTTTTGATAATTCGCACCAGATCCAAGCACCTACAATGAGCTTCAGCTTCCGGTGAAGGAAAACATCGTGAGGAAACCATAGCATAGGATGGAGGAACCATAGGATGCCAAATGAATGAACGTAAGTTCGAATCCTGCAACGTTTTTTGGTGCAGAAACAGATGGTAATGAAACTATAGCACGGTGGTATGTTTTTTCTAATGCCCGCCTGGCTAGCTACCACCCTCAAGTTGTAAACCTGCCGCCAAATACCAATAGGTGTACTCCAGCAGCTACACTTGAGAGCCAGTTCCTCCACAGGTTTAGCGTGTGTACCAACTTGGGCCGTATCGTCACTTAAGATCAAGTGACATTATGGCTATAACGCTAAACCTTAAGTATAAAAAAAAGGTGTCCATATGCTTCTACCGTAGCCAAATCTAAAAAAAAACAATATTAAAGAAATAACTTGTCTAGTGTCAAATAGAAGTCATTGCACCAGCTAATGTTATTTCAAGATACGTGCATATAATAACAGTGGCTGCAAAGAGGCGGGCTGTACAAGACGCTTGCCCGAAACTGGATGCGGTTAACCGTAATTCATGCCCAGAGCTCTGAAGCTTTGTTATAATGCTATCCGAAATATTAATATATAAGCGATGATAGCTCAGTGGTAGTGAGTACGAATCCAACCACCTATAATGAGCTTCACCTTTCGATGAAGGAAAACATTGTGAGAAAACTATAGCTTGGTGATAGGGCTTTTTCTAATGCCCGTCTAGCTAGCTACCACCCTAAAATTGAAAATCTGCCGCCCTATACCAATAGGTGTGTTCCGGCAGTTGCATTTGAGAGCCAGTTCCTCCAAAGGTTTGTCGTGTCTACCAACTTGGGCCGTATCGTCAGTAAAGATCAGGTGAGATTATGACCATAACGCTAAACTTTAACTAATATACATATAGCTGTTATGCAGTAACTGGTACCAATTTAAACACGCATTAGGTTTTTTATTTATTTTTCGTGTTCTGGCTGTTATGTCGTGTTGTTGTTTTTTGTATATTTTTTTTGTTTATTTTATATATCATTTGCTGTGTGATGGATAAATAAAACTTTCTTTCTTTCATATAACGTCAAATCACGTCAAAGTTACAAATCGTATCGACATGGGACCATGATAAGTCAATGCGGAATTACTTGCAGATTGTTTAGGGTTATACATTATTTTAATACCAATGTATCTTCATGATTTTGTTGTTTTTTATTAACATTTTTCCGGAAAATAACGAAGCGGGAGAGAACGGCTAGTAATATGATGTTTTATGTTTTGCATTTCAAGCCTCACTTACTCAAGCGATTATTACGAAATTTTGCATATATATTACAGCGGTATGGGAGGGCATAAAAATATATTTTGAATTTTCTTACGGCAGTGCTATGAAATTCTGATCTGCAGCCTTTTTGCGTGACGCTCGTTTGATATTTCAATACTGTTGTGTAGTTTTAAGTACATATCGTTTGTTTAATATACGTAAACCACTGTTCCTGAGACACACAAATATAAGGATTGGTAACACATGAACGAAGTCCCGGGTATAACTAGTGACATATTACAAAAGTTTTTGGTGTAATAAAAAATATATATATACACAGAAGGTTTTCACCATCCTTACGAGATGTTTCTCAATATTTTATCGAATTATATCGAAAGTCTTATTTCCATCTATTTTTAGAAATTACTACTGAACTTGTACGTTCATGGGACTGTCAGGGAGTTTCACAGAAGTGCCGGTTGCCCAAACTTTCAACTCAATCGGACGAATGATGCCCAAGGGATGAACACACTAACGATCATTAATATATCCATATTAATATTATAACGTGGAAAAGTTTGTTTGTTCGTTTGGACGCGCTAATCTTAGAAACTACCGGTCGGATGTGAAAACCTCTTTCTGTATTTGATAGACCAATTATTGAGGAGGGCTTTTGTATATTTATCATCACGCTACCGCCAATAGGAGTAAAGCTGTATTGAAAAAATTTACAAATACGAAGAAAAATGATTTAATAATTATGAATTCCATGTGAAATAAATCACAGGCACAACTAGTAACATATGTCAGAAATAGAAAGACAGACATGAGTTAATCTCTAAATATTCCTTATTTTATCGAAGCCTATTTAGGTATTCGGCGGGAGATTTTCAACTTGAAGGTGGTAGCTAGCAGGGGGGCATTAGAAAAAGCTCTACCACCCTGCTATAGTTTTACAACGATGTTTTACTTCACCGAGAGTTCAAGCTCATTGTAGGTGGATTCGAACTCACGTCCCTTGACGCGGAGTCCGTACACATTGCTAACTGAACAATCATCGTTTCAAATCGCGAATTCGATATGAAATCCAATACTTCTTTATCTCAGTTCTCTACAGCATTTGGAGTTAACATATTCGAACCCGACTCTTGAAATGAACACGGCAGAAGTTCCCGGGTATTTCATCTTGAAGCATGTTGAAGCGAGGATAGCTCAGTGGTAGTGTGCACGAATTCGCGTCAAGGGACGGAGGTTCGAACCCAAGCACCTACAAAGAGCTTGAGCTTTCGGTGAAGGAAAACATCGTGAGGAAACCATAGCATGGTGGTAGGGCTTTTTCTAATGCCCGCCTGGCTAGCTACCACCCTCAAGTTGTAAACCTGCCGTCAAATACCACTAGGTGTGTTCCGGCAGCAGCACTTGAGAGCCAGTTCCTCTACAGATTTAGCGTGTCTACCAACTTGGGCCGTATCGTCACTTAAGATCAGGTGAGATTATGGCCGTAACGCTAAACCTCAATTAAAAAAAAAATGTATTCAAGACAACGTTGCGATGATACTAATGAAACGGCGTTGCTAGAAGTTCGTCAAGATATTTGATAATCTAGACCGTGCAGAGTTTCGAATACAATCACCGCTTTGACGTTCAATTCTCGACATAACTTGGGACCGTCACGCGTACTTTGATATACCGCGCCGCGTTTCAGAGGAAGTTTCGCGAACGCGGTCTCGTTGGAGCTATTAATTGTATGCCGATATGAAATATTATAAATGAAATACTTTACGGGGGTCAGAGTTATGACTACGATCCGTTAATAACTACTGTAACACATTAAATTATGGTTTATAAGCATAAGTCTAAATAAAAAAGGTGCAGATCGAGTTTGCGAATATCAAAGCAGGGAATTTTAACAATTCACGTTAAATGTACATACGAAGTGTGTGTGCGTGTTGTTATAACCTTATTATTATATGCACAAAGCACACTCAGCGTCTTAAGACGTCGTTTTATCACATGTGCAATTCTGCAATTTGACATTTTTACTTAACTTTATTGTAAATTTCCATTAATTCAATCAGTCAGGATTAAAACCTCGCGGAGTATGGTTGTAACTACTCGAAAATATAATTCGGAAGTCAGAGTTCAGTGTAAATTTTTAATGAAAATATGCAAAAATGTAGTTTTTTTTAAAAGACAAAACAGTGTGTATGTGATTATTCTGTTATATTTTTAGCTTATAACATTGTAAAAATGTAATAGTTTTTTTTTTTTTTTGTTTCATAAATTTTCCATTTATGCATTTATTATTATCTATTATTTTATTGTTTCAAACTGGCACATTGATGGCACTTACAGGATATAAATTTTGTAACTCAGTTTTGGTCGATTACCCGCGATACAGTATTTATTTCCGAGTGCGGTGATCAGCAGATAATTTGTATGCATTGTGTTAATAATTTATGTTGAATAAAGATATTTTTCATTTTTTTTTTCAGTTTCTTGCCGGTTCTTCTCGATGACTGCGTTACTTTCCGAACCGGTAGTAATTTTTGACGTTCATAAGCGCCTTCTTAGGGCCTAAATTGAATAGAGATTTTTTATTTGATTTGATTTGAATCTCACCTGATTTTAAGTTAGTATACCTAGTGGTGGAGTTGGTTCTCAAGTACAACTGGTAGAACATACCTTAAGAGTTTATCCTTAGGACATACGTTTTTTTTTTTTTCGAAAGGACCTACACTGTTAGCCTGAGGGGCTTTTACAGCTTCACCTGAACTAGAGGGGCGAACACGAAAGTCGCTCGAGCCCGCAAGGCAACTCGCACAAGGGTGTCACTAGTGACCGAACCTCGGCTTGGGCTGTTGCCGAATCGCGTAAGAGAAAATCGAACCCGATACTAACTATTAATGTTAAGACATACGCTATGGATAAGAGGTTTTTACTTTCTTTAATTGCAGTTGTTGAATTTCTTTAATATACTTATGCTTACTTTAAAGATAAAATGGATAAGTCAAGCCTGGTGGAGGTATGATTTTATGGCCATAATCTCACCTGATCTTAAGTGACAATAGTCGGTAGACACACTAAACCTGTGTAGGAACTGGCTCTCAAGTGCAGCTGCCGGAAAACACCTATCGGTATTTGACTGCAGATTTTCAACTTGAATGTGGTTGCTACCCAGGCGGGCGTTAGAAAGAGCCCTGCTTTTGACTACCACGTTGGTAATGCTTTCACTTCTACATATATGTATGTATGTACGTTTGTATACAATAGGCTGTTTTAATACAAAGAAAACTATAACGTATGTAATTTATACTAATGCATTCGACCCGGTTTCGCGCAGGATGCCGGGTCATTATTAATCATTAAGACAACACATTCTCCCGCGATGGATCATTAATCCTAATATCATTAAAGCGAAATGCACGCAAACACGTATTCTCGGTAGGAATATATTTCCTCCGGTGTTATTAATTAATGCCATTTTTTCAGTTCACTTAATGCCTTGAGAAAAAACCCGGCGGTAACGGGACGCCCGGCAGATGTGAAACGTTTCAGTTATAATTGGAATTTTTCTTTCACGGTAACTTACTAATAAAAAATGAGAATAAGGGATGAAACAATAGAAAAATACAGTATTTTAATAATAAGTACGCTGATATAACAGGGTAGCGCATATTCGAGGCTGTCGTGATCGGGGATGTAGAATAGGGTGGTGAGAAGGCTTTTACTGATATGACGTGCATGGTGCACCTAAGACAATGTTTTACATCGAACATCGCGAGTTTAGCATAATAACCTAACAGAAGTGAAACTTGTTAAAAAACAAAGAAAAAGAGAGAGGGAAGAAGAATTTATTATAATAGATTTAATAGTTTTTTTTTATTGTTAAGGCTTAGCTTTATGGCCATATCTTACTTGATATAAGTGAAGATACGGCCCAAGTTGGTAGACACGCCAAACCTGTGGAGGAACTAGCTCTCGAGTGCTGTTCCGGAACATACCTATTGGTATGTCGTTGCACATTTTCAACTTGAGGGTGGCTGCTACCTAGGAGGGCATTAGAATTAGCGCTACCATCCTGCTATGGTTGCCTACGATGTTTTCCTACACCGAAAGCTCAAGCTCATTGTAGGTGGATTCGAACTCACGTCCCTGGACGCGAAGTCGTACACACTACCACTGAGCTATCATCGCTTTCCACATATTGATAAATTACTATTGAAAATACCTCTTTTTATATGATTAACCAAAATACCTAATTTTAAACTGTTTATCTATTTATTCTCAAACATGACCCGGAGAACTTCGTATCACATTATAAATCTTTGAATATTCCGGATTTTCTCATGAATCAACTTTCTATTCCTGAAAACTGCATTAAAATATGTTGAACAGTTTAAATTATCTTAGCGAACAGACAGCGGAAGCGACTTCATTTTATACTATGTAAAGGTTTCAAATAGTTGTTGTTAACAAAAAATATTGAAGTATTGATGTAGGTATAGAAGTATAACAACCGCCGTTTTTTCCATCATAACATCGATTTCTCAATGTAATAGAAAATTCGGAATATATGCCTAATCGATAGCTCATTGCTCGATATCGACGTTTCGTCGAATACTGACCATCTCTAGTCAAGCTCGATGGAGAAATATTGAATCCAAAAGACAAAGGCTTACGGAAGGCGCCGGTAGGTTTATCTGGAAGCTTCCAGCTGATATCAAGCCGGTAATTGATGGGTATGCAGCGCTCGAGTGACAAATCACGCTGACCGCATCCGACCTGCGTCAAGCGACTTCGTGACTTGAATGAGTCGAGATAGTTTCGGCCAATCCTATTGGCTATTATATAAAGTAACTATAGATACAGTCATATGGTACTATATACTCGGTATGAAGTCAGTTAGGAATATTACACCGGGTTGTAAGACACGACAATTGTGTCTAGATTGATCTCGAGTACAATAGAGTCGGTATGAATCACCGGTTTAAGGGAATAGATCAAATTTTTTTGTTACACGTTACGGTTGTGTCAAATTCTTGGATAGTACGCGGCTTTGTCTGTCAACAACCTACATTTTGCCTACATGAAAGTGTAAAGTTTCACCAATAAACATTGTCATACTCGTTTGATGGTTTCCGGGCCCTTTAGTGGTATGCTTAGTCGTGTAAAACGTTTTTTTATATAGGTAATAGGTTAGCGTTATGGCCGCAATCTCGCATGTGTTAAGAGATGTTGTTTTTCCGTTTTTACTTATCATGACAATAAGGTCTATAATGGAATGTCAATTTTGGCGTTTATGACCTTTTGGATTGACGTTAATATTAAACTTTCGCTAATGCTTGACGTGTTAAATACAATGATCTATTTTTTTTTATTGCTGTGGCAGTTGTCTATGTATATATATATATATATATATATTTCATTATGATAAAATAAAAATATTATATATTTTGGCTGAAATCAATTCTTAGTTTAAGTCTGAAGCTAAATCCAAATTTTAAGGTTTGTAACAGAGTAACAGTAATTATTATAATCGAGTGCGAGCTTTCGAAGAAGCAACGACACGGCCCAAGACGGTGGACACGCTAAGCCAAGTCTAAGCCCTTATAAGTATTATAATATAGAAATTAAATGCGGGTTTCAAACGTAGCTTACTTTGTAATAATTACTCGACGTTTTTAATCGGGATGATTGATGTAAACTATCTACGGTATGGAATCCAGTGATAGGTCGACTCAAGCCTCTGGTGCGTTCGATGCATATATAGTGTGCCGGAAGATCATTAGTGGTGGAAGGGCTTTTTCTGATCACCGCCTGGCTAGCTACCACCCTCAAGTTGAAAATCTGCCGCCAAATACCAATAGGTGTGTTCCGGCAGTTGCACTTGAGAGACAGTTCCGTTAAAGGTTTCGCGTGTCTATCAACTTGGGTCGTATCGTCACTTCAGATCTGGTGAGATTATGGCCATAACGCTAAGCCTTAACTATAAAAATAAAGTGGTAATAAGCAAATTCCAATAATAAGTTACTAGAAACTGCCCTCCGTAACACACCGTAACACTTCAGTCGGCTCGTGACCACGGCCTCTGTAACCAGACCGAAATGTCGAGAATTTATTCAAAAGTAAGTTTTTAGACACGTATTTAATTTCTTTATTATATTGCATACAATACGCGAAAGTTTAAAAAGGGTTATAGCTATAAGTATTTGGAGGCAGATTTTCAACTTTCAAGCTTTCAGGTACATTAGTGGTAGTTAAAAGACTATTTGACTAAACTTATCAACGCTGTGGTTGTCGTTGGTTTTGTATTGTATTGTATTGTACTTCAGGTGCAGTGCATTAACGTTGGTGGGCTGCAGTAATAAAATCTAAAGATAATATGAATCATCACCTATAATGTACAGTATAGGATCAAATAAACAGGATTATACGTATAAAAATGGTACATGACAGATTAAGATTTCGCCATTAATTGCTAGCGTGTTTCTTTTTTATTTTATTAAATGTAAGTCAGTAGAACGTACTGTTTGTTATAAATCATAAATCTGATGTTAGAAATCGGAAGGGTAGTAATAGTGGCAGAGAGGAATAACACAGAGACAGTGTCCGAGACTTGCGACTACGGATGTAGGTTTAAGGAGTCCTCTTTTCGACGTACGTCAACACTCACCTTCACCGCTCGTAGGCTATTTAGTATCACGCTACCGCCAATAGAAGCATAACTGTTATAAAAAAAGTTACAAAAATAGGCAGAATTATTAAATAAGCGATGATAGCTCAGCGGTAGTGTGTACGACTTCGCATTAAGAAGTTCAAATCCGCCTACAATGGCTTGAGCTTTCTGTGAAGGAAAACACCGTCAGGAAGCTATAGCATGGTGGTAGGGTTTTTTCTAATACCGCCTGGATAGCTACCACCCTCAAGTTGAAAATCTGTCGCCGAATACCAATAGGCGATCTGGTGAGATTATGGCCGCAACGCTAAATCTAAATGATTTTTTTCTCATAAATAAAGTTTGATAATAACATATCTCAGACATTTAGTTGCGCACAATAAGCTTAAAAATGGGTATAAAGTTTTCACTTCATGTACTACATATAATAAGCCGACCCTTACGAGTATTTGCCAAATTATCATTAATGTATAATGCATATTTAATTGAACTCCTGAAAAGATTACATTTTCAAACAATGTAAAAGGTCTTGAACAAATGTCAGTTTAGTTAAATTGATTTTAATAGTAGGCGCCCATTACATGTTAGTTGACTTTAAACTAGGTCTTTGCAAATATTTTACTAAAAGCGGAAACGCATGTTTTAAATAACTTATTAATTTTAATAATTACAGATATAACTTTTTGTCTGTATTAAAAATAATACATGTTTGCAGAAACAAACCGCGTACATTTTACGTCAAAGTAAGTTTGCGTAAATGTCAGCATTCAGTGTAAAAATTAATAACATGCGATGTTTAAAGAAGAAAAAAACGAAATAAACAGGACCGCGTGTGATTCGCTGAAATACCAATTTACCGAATCGGCGAATGTCAAGCGCCATTTTAAATATTTGTAGACAGACAACTGTCAGTAATTTTTACTATAAGCAAATTATTAAAAATGTCGTATGCTTTCATCTGCCTGGTGCTTGTTTTATGTGTCGAGATGAACCTGTCGTTGAAATGCGATGAGGTGATCGTACTAAAATACGTCAACGACCTCGGAGAGATCGTCGGCAATTGGACATACTTATACCATTTGCAGAAGGCTGACCACGCGCACAACAACACTGTACCTTCGAAAAGTGTTTTGTGCGCTGAACTCGAGATATCTAACGCAGATAAAGCTTCCGTAGAAGCTAAAAGGGCAAGCTGCGGCAGAATCTACGTACCCTTCAATTGGAATGATATAAAACTGGAAATATCCGCTCCAGAACTCAAGTTTAATGCTCTGATAGTGACAGGAATCGACCAGTACGTAATGGAGACATGTGGTAAATACGCAGTCCTGGAAGTGTTTAGAATCAATAAAGATTTCGTATTACTGGTTAACGAATCGGAGACAATGATGGAACTGCTAGGTAAGAAAGTGCCTACGCGAGAGGAATTGAATTGTTTAATTAAGAAACTAGAGAGGACTAAATACTATGAAAACGTTGCTGGAAAAGCGTATTGTTTTCAATAATTGTTTGCGTGTGAATTTTTAAAACAATTCACTGATCTGCCAGACGTTCTTCTTATTTTTTATTTAATGGCCACATGTGTGCGCACACACTTTTGCCAATGTCACGTAGGTTGAACCATAAACGATGGAGTTTGTATTAAGCAACTTTTGTTTTCCTCTTTAAATTATATCCAAAGCAGGCTATTCACTAACAAATAGACGACACAAACAATACATGCAAATCGATGCATGCAAAGCGTCATGTATCGCGTTATGGTCACTTTTCGAGATAAAATATACTCTTCCTGTCAAGTTGGATCAAACTGCAAATCGTTTAGGAGTTAGGATAAACAACGTGACCCGATATTTTATATATATAATGATTTTGCGATAAGAAGAGAAGATACAATTGGAGGTGAATTTGCTATTATATAGCGACATTTAGCGCATTAGACCTGAGTTTGAATTCATGTAATGATACCGAGCTTTCGGTGAAGGGAAACATTGTGATGACACCATAGCATGGCGGTAGAGTTCGTCTTCCGTCTGGATAGCTACCACACTCAAGTCGAAAATCTACGGCCTAATACCTATAGGTGGCGATACAGGCGTGGCACTTAAGAGTCAGTACCTCTGACTTAGAGTGTCTACCATCTTGGGCCACAACGTCACTTAATATCAAGAGAGGTTGTGGCCATAACGCTAAACCAATGATGTATTGAAAAATACATACTGACCAATGTTATTGAGAGGTATCAATATTTATATATCTTGGATACTAACTACTTCCTGTTCGTTTATAAAAACAGTTATTGTTTAGTGAAACTTATTATTAAAATGTTCTGATAATTAAAAAGAAAAATTACTGATATAATATTTTATTTATTTCATTTATTAAATTATTCTCGAATTAACAGTTATGAATAAGGCCTGGCGCGTACTACAATTGAAATCACGCGCTTGATTGTAGGTTTGAAACCGGAAACAAAATGTAACACGTAGCTTTTTTATATAAACGCGTGCAATAACGCCTTTTTTCAGTGACTGATTTAAAAACCGTTATTTGCCACATTTTGTTCCACAGGTACCGCTCTTCAGGTGATATTGCCTTACGAAATACAGTGTCTTCATATTGCAGACACGGATCCACAACTTGTAATAATCTATCAAAAGTACCAATCGCTAGACTGCTCACATTTCCTCGCAGTGCGTGCTTGGCCTAAAACCGGATTTATGATATTTAACTGGTAGTATTTTTTATAGTTAAGGTTTAGCGTTATGGCCATAATCTCACCTGATCGTAAGGGACGATACGGCGCAAGTTGGTTGACACGCTAAACCTATGGAGGGACTGGCTCTTGAGTGCAACCGCCGGAACGCACCTATTGGTATTTGATGGCAGATTATCAACTTAAGGATGGTGGCTAGCCAGGCGGGCATTAGAAAAAACCCTACCACAATGCTAGGGTTTCCTCACGATGTTTTCCTTCACCGAAAGCTCAAACTCGGTCCCTTGACGCGTAGTCCGAACACACTACCACTGAGCTATCATCGCTTCCCACTCGAGTTCTTAAGATATACGCATTTTAACAAATCAACAATATTCTCTACTTTACTATAATACTAGCTGCACCCGCGACTTCATTTGCGTGGAAATAAATATTATTTAATAATTTTTGCTCGTTTTTATTACATTTTTATTACAAACCGTGCTTCTATTGGTAGTAGCGTGACATTCAATGGCCTTAAGCCTTTTTCAGTGCCTAATTGCTCTGATTTAGAAAGATATTTGAATTCCGAGTGGGAGTTTCTATGTTTAGTCCGTTCAAACAAACAAAAAAAATCCTCTTTGTGATATTAATATAGATTAGGGTGGCGCAAAAAAACCGATTTTTTTTTTTTCAGTTTCGAGTGAAAAAAGGTTAGTTTTTGATGTTTTAAGAGCACTCTCCAAAGAACAACTAAAAAAAAATTTTAAGAGATGGCTCCAAATTTTTTTTAATTTCAAAAATCGTCAAAAATCGTTTTTTTTTTTAATTTTTAAATTTTTATCTATTATTGTAATAAATAAAAGAAAAAAATGTATGGAATTTAAATTTAAATATTAAAAGGTCCCTCGAAAAAATCTAAAGTAATAAACTAATAATTAAAAAAAAATTGAGCGACCTTTCAAAACTTAAATTTTGAACTGAAACTTTCAGAAACTTATTGTTTTTTGGTCTATAAAATTTTACCGTATTTTTGATATTTAAAAAAATTTGGAGCAACTTCTTAAATTTTTTTTTTAGTTGTTCTTTGGAGAGGGCTCTTAAAACATCAAAAACTAACATTTTTTCACTCGAGACTGAAAAAAAAATAGTCGGTTTTTTTGCGCCACCTTAATATAGATATAGATAGATTATAAATATTTTTAAAGTATTACAAGGGTACTTAATGCTAGTAACCTAGTATTTTCTATTTAAGGCGCAAACAAGTAAGCGTGGCACTTGATGGTAAGTGATTATCGCCGCCCAATTGTCACCCACAACACCAAGGGATTCGTAGGTGCGTCGCCGGTCTTTATTGGAGGGACTGGCTCTCAAGTGCTACTGCCGGAACACACCTATTGGTATTTGGCGGTAGATTTTCAACTTGAGTGTGGTTGCTGACCAGGCGGGCTTTATAAAAAACTCAACCACCATGCTATGCTTTCCTCTCGGTGTTTACCTTACAACGAAAGCTCAAGCGCATTGTAGGTGATTCGAAGTCAACGTCTAATTACGTGGCGATCCTAAACACTACCACTGAGCTATAATCACTTTGTTGAAAATGTTGTTTCGTAGCCCAGGTCGGTTATACAAATGAAGAGGTCAAATTTACACGGTCACTTACAATGCAGATGGGCTGCAATAAACGGAGTCAGCTGTTACATACTCGATCGATCATTTTTCCCGGATATGGCGTAATACAAACTTTTCGGATTGTATCATAAATCAGAGAATTGCGGGTCCTTACATATTCCATATGTGTCAATGATATTATATATTTTTTTTTATAGGTAAGGTTTAGCGTTAAAGCCATAATCTCACCTGATCTTAAGTGACGATACGGCCCAAGATGGTAGACATGCTAAGCCTGTGTAGAAACTGGCTCTCAAGTGCAACTGCCGGAACACACCTATTGGTATTTGCCGGCAGATTTTCATCTTAAGGGTGGTAGCTAGCCAGTCGGGCATCAGAAAAAGCCCTACCACCATGCTATGGTTTCCTCACGATGTTTTTCTTCCCCGAAAGCCCAAGCTCATTGTGGGTCGTTGGGTTCGAACTCACGTCGCTTGACGCGAAGTCGTACACACTATGACCGTGCTGACGACTTAAAAAAAAAAAAAAAACAAACAAGTTAACCCGTAACAAACTGGAACAGATGTAGTCTCTATTTAAACACTGCATCGAGGCGATTAAGCATCGAGATTACCCGCCCCATTTCAGCTTACAACCGCTAAGTTTAAGTGGCCTGTAATGAATCGAGTAAACATAACTCGGCGGGGTTATTATTTACTCGAATGAGTTATAAGCCGCGATAAATCTCGAAAGCCTTTGTTGTGACTTTATGGAAGTTTCTTAAGGAATAAATAACTCTACTATTATATTTAAATAATACAGTTGTATTCGTAAATTCGTCCGCGTGAAACTACAGTTTAAAACATGTTTTTTTACCCGTCTTTGTAACGGTTTTCAATATACTTTTTCTCCTGTTGGCGGAAGGGGGATGTTTTCTCTATGAAATACAAAAAAAAAAAACTCTGATTTTTCGTTCCTAAGGTTAGCGTGTTCAAACAAACAAACTATTCCAGTGTATAAAATTAATATAGTTGACATGGTAAAGGTTATACTTGACTAGGGCTAGGCGATTATTGAAGCGATGATAGCTCAGTGTCGTTAGGAACGTTACGTTATGAGACGTGAGTTCGAATCCAACCACCTACAATGCGTTTGAGCTTCCGGTGAAGGAAAATATCGTGAGGAAACCATATAGCATGGTGGTAGGGCTTTTTTAATGCACACCTGGCTAGCTACTATCCTCAAGCTAGAAATCTGCCGCCAAATACCATTAGGTGTGTTCCAGCAGTGGCACTTGACAGCCAGTCACTCCTATACAGATCAGCAACGCATCTGCGATTCTTCTAGTGTTGTGGGTGTACATGGAAAAAAGATGCCAGTATAAACTTCTCACAGTGATTAAGCCACTAACGTGCGTTCGTCAATGTTTTTGAAGTGAATACTTCGTTAAGGACACTGGGCACTGTATTTTGTTTGCGTTGAGTGAGACTGTGGCGAAACACTCGGGCACGTAACACCAGTTTGAATCGAGTGAGATGTGAGTGTGATGTGTGAGTGGCGCTATGTGATCGTTTAATGGAAGAATCAAATTTATAGGGTTAAAAAATCGATATAATTAAATCGATTCAAAGCTGTGGATCGATGCGGTGAATCGATATGTCACCACTTAAAATCGATGTTCGATTCTTATGTATCTTCATAAAACAACATTAACAATTATTTGAATGTTTTACCCATAGATATAATTTACCCATTGATACATTTTATATTAAAAATGTAAGCACGACAGGCGATTCGAAGAACAATCTACCCTTTGGAACTAGATTTTTTTCTGAATTAGCCCATTTTATTACGTTTCGAACTGATCCAATAATCTATCTTTTTCAGAACGAATCACCGTTTCTATTGTAGTCAATGCGTCACTTCTATACACACCCGGCGAGCGTTACATTAAAGAGCATGACGCAGTACTCGCATTCAATATTGACATAACACCGTATGTGCCGCGCCAATACGTTCTATTTAATACATTATAGTTAAATTTCTTACTATTAATTTCGCCTTGATGAAGTTTTTACTTCGGTCGTATGTTCTTAAGCGCACACCGTCTTTCGTATTGTGCTTAGTTTAACAACAGGGTTGTCACTTTTTCGTGATATTTAAAAGAAAAATACGGTTACAACATGCAGACTATTTTGTATGTAGTATGAAAGTCACTTTTGACGAGGACACGAAAATTGAACAAAGATTTCAAAACGCGTGTGAAGTGACTTCTTACACTTTCATTTTCCGTGTCGCCGTGAAAATACTCTAAATGAACGGGCATAATAACATTGTGTGTCGAATTCTAAGAGTTACCCCCCCCCCCCCCTTCTCCCGAGCGAAGGTCAAACGTAATGGGCGGCCATTACCGTGAAAAATCTACCGAACCCGCCACCCATTAATGTCTGTCCAGTGCACTTGTGCGCCAAAAAGTGCCTTTTGAAGGATCCAATCGGCTCGAGTGTCTTTTACCCGAGAGCGGAATGGCGTTTAACAGTACCACCGTGTGAAGCGTTTCAGGCACCTAAAATGTTATCGCGTTTTCAAGTAAACAATTGATCGTTAACAATTAATTCGTTCGCGTAAAACTTGAAGTTTATTTTCTATTCCTTAGTAGTGGTAATTTGTGTTGGATGAAAAATATAATATGTTCCTATGCAGAATGGTTTGTTTGTTTGTTTAAATGCGCTTATCTAAGAAACTATTAGTCAAAATTTAAAATATCTTTTTATACTTGATAGAGAAAACATTAAGGAAGGTTTTTGGTTATTTAATATCACGCTACCACCAATAGGAACAAAGTTGTTTTGGAAAAAAGTTACAAAACCGGGCAAATATTATTAGATATTTGATAGTAGATAGATGAGCGTATGGTAATTAGCTACCCAAATATTCCAAATTGCCCTTACCACCATGCTGTAGTATATATAGGTTAATTCCTCAATTCGAATTTGTAGTAACAGGCGAAAGATTCGTATTAAAGGGAAACCATATTATTTTTAATAACTTTAAAAGTGTAGCAGCATTTTACCGGCGCGCTTCGATCGCCGGCCGAAACGGTTTCTGGATTAATGGTTCTTGTTTAGTTCGAAAATGTTTGTCATCGGCCAGGTGGGCTTCCCTCTGATTTACTGGTAACAAACTCTGAAACTAAATATTGTTTCCCGTGATATACGGACGGGTTTCTTCTAAATAATGTATGAGTGTACGAACTCTGTGGAGTTTTTCGGCTAACTTTTATTGGATGAAATGATTACCAGACAGGTTTGTTACTCGTTTGTTCATGGAAAAATGACGTTCAGAAATCATATTTTTACTTTCCTAGCCAATGTGTGTGTGGACTGAGATGGTGAATACGCTAAGTCCAGTCGAGCGACTGCCTCTCAAGTGAGACTGTCGCAATTTGGTAGATATTCAAGAAAAAGCATTAGAAAAATATCTACTACCATGCGTACCATTCATTTTTCACCAAGAAAAATCATACGGATAATACTAAAGGCTGTATCGAGCACCTTATTGTAGATTTAACATGACGTTTTCCTTCACTGAAAGCCCATACGTATTACACGGATTCTAACTTACGGTAACCGTGGATAAATCTTGATAACAATTGTTGTACCCATAGATTTTATTTATTGTAAGTTAATTTTTTAAAAGAAACGGCTGACTGAACGGACAAGGGAATACGTATAATGGGATTCGTGCCAAGTGTGGAACGAAGGGAACTACAATCCCACGTACAGGTTCGAACGTGTGCGCTGAATATAAAGGGTGAAGGACAGGAAGGGAGTAAGGTGGTACAAGGGATCGAAACCCCTATTACAACCTCTGTATTCAAACATCATTACAAAGAATACTTTTACTGCTGTTGAGGACGATTACATAATTGTTTAAATGAATATATTCATTTATATATGCATATATAATAATAAGACTTAAAAAAAAACGATGCAGATCGAGTTTCTTGCCGATTCTTCTCGATGTCTGCGTTACTTTCCGAACCGGTAGTAATTTTTGACGTTCATAAGCGCCTTCTTAGGGCCTAAATTGAATAAAGTTTTTTTGAATTGACTTTATTTGAAAAGGATGGTAATTAGTCACACAGTGTAGTTTTATGGTGGTAGAGCTTTTTCTGATGCCCGCCTGACTACCTACCACCCTCAAGTTGAAAATCAGCCGCCAAATAGCAATAGGTGTGTTCCGGCAGTTGCACTTGAGAGCCAGTTCCTCCAAAGGCTTAGCGTGTCCACCAACATAGGCCGTATCGTCACTTCAGATCTGGTGAGATTATGGCCATAACGCTAGGCCTTAACCATAAAAAAAAAAAACAAAAAAAACAAAAAAAACGATCACTGCTAATGCTTGCAGTCGAAGCGAGATACCTGAGGACACGTTTGTCTTAGTCGGAACATGGGATTTTTCAATTAACAACATACTTTTCTATATATTGGTGTCTATGCTATAAATCATTATTGGAAATGATTTGAGTATCGTGATTGTAATTTTGTTTCCTCATCAGAAATAACTACACCGTCCATTTCAAACGTGCGTAGTTAGATGTTATCGTGCTAATGTTATTGATTTGATTGGAGCAGAGTTAGGTTAGAGAGGTTGGTGTTATTCTACCTGGCTGGCCTGGCTAGCTACCACCCTCAAGTTGAAAATCTGCCGCCAAATACCTATTGGTGTGTTCCGGCGGATGCACTTGAGAGTCAGACTCTACACCAGGCTTAGCGTGTCCAACATCATGAACCCCATTGTTACTTAACATCAGGTTGTATTTTTGTAATAACAATACTAAATCTATAAATTATAAAAAAAACATGCTTTTCCATTTTCACTTTAGCATGCTAATGTAATTTATTTTACTTCAACAAAAAAAATAAAAAAATTCCGCCCAACAATTCCAAAAACAATTTCCGCCCATATCATAGACGATGCCATTAGTTTTACTCGAGGGCGGCCATTTTCATAGATATGTAGATAAGGGAGGTTTTTGTTAATTTTTTTGTTTTATTAAATAAAATAACATGTTTGTTACCAGTTTCTGGCATATATATACCGTAAGAGGTATGCAGAGGCGTTTAAAGAAGAAGGAAGTATATCACACTTTATATACTTTTTTTTAATAGTTATTGTTTAGCGTTATAGGTATAATCTCACCTGATCTTAAGTGGCGATACGACACATGCTGGTAGATACGCTAAACCTGTGGAGGAACTGGCTCTCAAGTGCAACTGCCGAAACACACCTATTGGTATTTGGCAACTTGAGGGAGGTTGTTAGCCAGGCGGGCTTCAGAAAAAGCTCTACCACCATGCTATGGTTTCCTCACGATGTTTTTCTTTACTGAAAGCTCAAGCTCATTGTAGGTGGTTGGATTCGAACTTGCGTCCATTGACGCAAAGTCGTACACACTACCACTGAACTATCATCGCTTCGAATATATAGCTGAGTATGATATATATCGGATATATGAGTATTGTTATATATATATATATATATATATATATATATATATATATATATATTTGTTTGTATTAATATATTTTATATTTTTACTTCAACTCTATTATTGGAGAGATAATATTATTTCTATTGTCTATTGCATTTACTTAGCATCATTTCTGCACCCCCCTGGATTGACTGGCAGAGAACGCTGCGGGCATTAAGTCCGCCTTGTCTACAAATCCATACTAATATTACGTTTCCACACCTAAACCGCTGAACCGATTTTGACTAATTTTGGTATAGAAATAAATGGGAACCTGGACACGATCATAGGCTATTTTTTCTCGCAAAAACATTACTGAAAAGAGGTTAAAGATAGGCATAATCTTTTCTATAAAACGTTACATTGCTTCATACCAATACCAACGCGAGTGGAGCCGCACGTAAAATGTAGTTGTATAAAGGTATGTAATAAATAACTGAATAAATATATTTCTGAATGCGCGCCTGTTTTAAGCTAACAGTCTGTCGTGGAAAATAGGTGACGATTACTCGATTAGTTGTAAGTGAGTAACGACCCTTATTCCTTAGGGTTAGGCTGCGACCGTCGGCGTGGGCACGGCGGAGGAACGGAACAACCAAGAACATTGACAATGAGATTCATCAAACGAGTTAGGGACTTTTGTTGCGTGACTGGATTCCTTGTAAGCCCTAGGTTAGGCAGTTGACAATTTAGTGTTATATAACTGCGTTTTTTCGGACCGAGAATCACGACTAAGCTAACGGTAGACGGCACATAAAATGTTGATGTTATTGTGTACGTAGTGATTCTTATGTTTACGCGAATATTTTTCATCGAGATAAAACTAATTTAAACGGATTTTATCGCGGTTATTTATTAATTTTCATATTTCGAAAGCTTTTCACCCTCCGTGTACGTATTTTCTTCTGTATGTTATTTAGTAGAGACTTGTTTATACGGAGTTAATGTTAATGTCAATGTCATGGGACGTGAGTTCGAATCCAAGCACCTACAATGAGCTTGAGCTTTCGGTGAAGGAAAACATCGTGAGGAAACCATAGCATGGTGGTAGGGCTTTTTCTAATGCCCGCTTGGGTAGTTACCACCCTCAAGTTGTAAGCCTGCCGCCAAATACCAATAGGTGTGTTCCGGCAGCTGCACTTGAGAGGCCGTTCCTCCACAGGTTTAGCGTGTCTACCAACTAGGGCCACATCGTCACTTAAGATCAGGTGAGATTATGGCCATAACGCTAAACCTTAGGTATAAAATAAAAAAAATGTGTAATAGTACGATGTGTTTGAAATTGGCTTATGCAGCAATAGTTTGGAAAATCCAAAAGTTCACACCTCATAATCTCATTTAATCAATAAAAATTAAACCATATCGAATCAGATAGTGAAAAGTAATAGGGTTCTATTCCTAATTATACTGAAGCGTAAGAGAAAAAGACTTGATTAGTAAAGAATTTCGGTCGTGCTATAGTATACAGGATCCGCACAACGAGACACACGGACGTTAAAGACAGACCTTTTTCAAACAGTTTTCTAACTAGTTTAAATAACAAAAATGGCATCAAAAATATCATGAGTGTTAAAAATAGGGTTTTTCGTGATATGTGTGTGTATATATTATTTTACAAGTGCAATATATGATGAATAGAGACATTTTAAGTTTGAAAAACCAGTTGTTTTGCGTGTAGCTACAGTAGTACCCACGTCAACGCTTCGCTTATAAGGCGTTCAATATTGCTATTCACATGAAGCCCGGCCTGATCGCTGGTTATGACAAAAATATCGTAGAAAGTGGGTTAATAATAAAATAACGGTGTGCACTAAAGACTACACAAGAGAAGCGAAACGTCCATATATCTCTTTCTCTCACTTAATCGCCTCGAGCCAACATCACCCGACCGACTGTCACAAAAAAGGATCAGAAATCCAAAGCCCTTCCATATAAAGTTTCACTTGAAAAATACTTAGCATTCCTCTATCTTATCTTCTATCGGCTCAGAGCCTTTTGCATTCACCCTGATGACCGGTGAAAATGTAAAAGCCACTTGTGAAGACAACGTACACAACACTCAAAAAAAAAAAAAAATTCGCCGACAAAGCAGAGGGGATTTAATGCCATTACATTCCTAGTATATCATCACATAACACCAGGGAAACGTGAAATAATTTGTGAACCCACATAAACCGGATGTAGGAATCATCCAAAGGTACGAAATTTATGAGCACTTTATATTATCGACTCTTTTACATAGTTACAAATGTTGGTAACGTTCTTTACGATTCTTAGCTTATTCTTTTATATGTAGTAAAGTTTGGCAACCGTTTTTTTTTATGAATTTCGATACCCTTTTAGTGATGTTACCTTGAACAAGGTCAGGGAGCATGATATTTATCTGAAAAGGTTTGAGCGTCCTTCTTTGTTTCGATAGTTCTTTAGGTCGAACAATTATTTTAATTAGCAGGTTCATTTTAAGATACTAATCCACTCATATCAATTATCCTGCCTTTTAAAACGTCTAAAAGCAGTTTAAAAATCACGACTAAGGTTAAGAAGTATGTTTTTTTTATTTTTTATTTACTTAAGGTTTAGCTTTATGGCCATAATCTCACCTGATCTTAAGTGAGGATACAGCCCAAGATGGTAGACACGCTAAACCTGTGGTGGAACTGGCTCTCAAGTGCTGCTGCCGGAACACACCTATTGGTATTCGGCGGCAGGTTTACAACTTGAGGGTGGTAGCTACCCAGGCGGGCATTAGAAAAAGCCCTACCACCATGCTATAGTTTCCTCACGATGTTTTCCTTCACCGAAAGCTCAAGCTCATTGTAGGTCCTTGGATTCGAACTCACGTCTCTTGACGCGAAGTCGTACACATTACCACTGAGCTATCATCGCTTCGAGACTGCATACAAAACGCAATGAGCTTAAAGCCCGACCAACTGCGGTATTTAATTACGACTATGTCAAATGTGTGCTCACACGCCCGCAGTGTGTGAGGAACTTTTAGGGTAGATTGCCTAAATAAGCCTATATGCGAGCGCACGAACAAAATGATAGCACATAGAGGGGTTGAAGTTATCGCCGTGACTGAAGTCGGTCAGATCGCATCATTATCTGGTGTGCTTTAAATTGTTCATATCTGGCTTAGCTTATCCTCATTTCATGAGTGCAAGAAAAGTTTCCGTAGTTTCGCAAGTCATTAATATTGCATGTACCATGTTTCTTTTTATGGGGATAGCCTGTTTTTGGTACAGTTTATATGGGCAATAATTTTTTATTTGATTTAATCTTCATCGTTAATGGTTCTAACTACGTGACATTGGCAAAGTTGTGTAGGCACTCACCTGCCCATTAAAAAATAAATAAAGTCATTTATAGTAAATCTGTGGATGCGGCTTTTGGGATCTGTTATTGAAGATTATGTTATAACTAAACGGATTAGTTTCATAATAATTTTATGTAATCAGCAAAATTGTTTCATCGAGGTGATTGTAAATCTATGTCTTTCAATAATGCCACTTATACGTGGTTGTAAGTTAACCAGAGAAAGTAGTCTAGCGAAATTTCATACTTGTAAAAAAGGGTACAACAACTGTAGAGAATCAATCTTATGTAATCGATGTGAAAAGCGATCGTTGACCCTTTCACGTTTGTAGTTAGTCGGTAATATATATTAATTACTTCTAATATCCTAGCGATTTAGCACAAAAACTTTGTTACAGAAGGGCAAGATTTGGGATTGTGGTAGTCGCAGACGTTATGATTCAAATTAATTGGCGGTAGATCTCGTATTGATATAATTCCACTTACGGGTAACTGAGACAAAATACACGGATATTTATTATTTATAAACATATCCGAAGCATTCGATTTAAATCAATAATAGCTCGGTGGTAGTGTGTAGGAACGCCGCGTCATGGGATGTGAGTTCGCATCCAACCACCTAAAATGAGCTTGAGCTTTCGGTGATCGAAAATATCGTGAGGAAGCTATAGCATGGCGGTAGGGCTTTTTCTGATGCCCGCCTGGCTAACAACAATCTTTAAGTTGAGAATCTGCCGCCAAATAACAATAGGTGTGTTCCGGCAGTTGCATTTGAGAGCCAGTCCCTATAAAATAAAGGCCGGCAAAGCACCTGCGATTCCTCTGGTGCTGTGAGTGTCCATTGGTTGCGGTGATCACTTGCCATCAGGTGATACGCTTGGTAGGTATGTCCTTTCTTACGTAGGTAGTTCAACAATTTCCTATCTTCAGTATCTGGAATAGATATGGCTGGTATCAGGGAAAACCCTACCACCAGGCTATGGTTTCTTTCACCGAAAGCTCAAGCTCATTGTAGGTGGTTGGATTTGAACTCACGTCCCTTGACGCAAAGCCGTAGACACTACTGCTGAGCTATCATCGCTTCGATGCTTGCTGGCAGTGGATAGCTCGTACATAACAGATAAAAAAAAATAGAGGATGTAAGACATAATATATAAAAGAAAAAAAAAATTAGAGGTTGTAACGTTCGCGACGGTGTCATAGAAGCCTTACTCTAACAAACGACTAACCTAACCAATATTATTATTAATGGCGAATCGAGACTCGTCGACTTAACGAATATTTAATATCGCTGCCGCTTGATTTATGTCCTCTCCACAATGTGTCGTCGGATTTCGGGAAAGTGTTTCGTTTTAAAAGTTATTCTCTCTTCCTTTTTACGATGCGTAAAAATTTCCAAAGATGATAACTTAGTGGAGGCTCGTACTAATGCCGATGGACGTGAGTTGGTAAGATGGACTTGCAGGCCGGCATGGGAGTTGCGACTGATCCTGGACCGTACTGAGTTCATCATCAGGTGAAGTATGATCATTATACCAAGCCAGGAAAAAAAGCTTTCTATGCAGGAAAACATTAATTAAACTATAGCATGGTGTTAGGGCTTACTACTCCCAAGTTGAAAATGTACCCGGATACTTATACGTGTGTTCCGGAAGTGGTACTTGAGAGCCAGTCCCTCCAAAGGTTTAGCGTGTCTACCAACTTGGGCCATATCGTCACTTAATATCCGGTGCGAAAATGGCAATTTTTTTATTACCATGTTGTTTATTATTACCGTTTTCAAGGATTTGTTATCACAACACGCAAACGCATTACCCGGGCTCAAGTTGAAGGCGTGAGGAGCTTGTGATGCCTCATCGGTTGCTAATCACCCAAGCTTACCCACTAAAACGCATCATAGCGACACTTCAAACTCCCGTGTTACCAAAGACCAGGGCCGGCTTTCGCAATGAGTCTAGAAGGTGAGATTATGGCCATATAGTAAAAAATGAGGTTAAAAAACGTTACCACTTTTGAAGGTATTTTAAAAATCGACCGTTTATTTTGAAAGTGGTGTAAGTCCATTTTTGACAAAAATGAGCTATCACGTAATTCATGCTTAATTTAATGTAAATTTTTATATATAACTAGTCCGTGTTAGTTTCTCAAAAAAATCCTATGTATTACACAACTTAAAATCGGTCGGTAAATGAAATTGCATTATCAATAAATATAGTAACCTTTAATTTTCTCGAAACAAAAGAAAATGGACTTAAACCACTTTCAAAATAAACGGTCCAAATATTTGCTACCCTTAATGCAGATATCAAATTTATGCTTAACTAGACGAGATAGTATTAAAGGTATAGCGAATAGTTGCGCGAGTGAGTGGAATTCAGACGTCTCCTTTACGGTGGTTAACATGTAACTTCGTATGGAGCGTCTTGAATCATTGTGGCCGAGGATATTATGTTTCGAAGGAGGCTTACTCCTTCGGAATGTTTTGTTACGACGCGTACAGTATCGCCGACACTGGGCTGTCTTGAAGTTGTTTTGGTGTGAGCCTCAATACGCATAGACAGAAGGTGAAAATATATAGATACGGTAAATGCACACGTTGAGTTTGTGTTAATTGGCACACTCAAACCTTAGAGTTGCGTCAATGTCAAAAGAAGTATTTCATACGGCCCAAGTTGGTAGACACGCTAAACCTGTGGAGGAATTGGCTCTCAATTGCAACTGCCGGGACACACCTATTGGTATTTGGTGGCAGGTTTTCAACTTGAGGGTGGTAGCTAGCCAGGCGGGCATCAGAAAGAGCCCTACCACCATGCAAGTGTGTTGTGTACCTATATCAAATGTACGTAAAGAACGCAAAATATCTGCGTGTGTAATACAATATTGTACCAATTATAGAAATAAAACTTCTAAAAGTCATAAGATCAAATTTAATTCGTAATATTTCATTAATAGTTTCAGATTCTTATAAAATAAATTATGTCCTTTATACTAAGCATAGCAATGTGTACCTTTACATGTCTCTGTTTCACGCCCAGTATAATAAACATAATGACGTACTTCCTCGTTTATTGAAATACTAGCTTTTACCTGATGCTTCGCTCGAGTTATCCTTCTTTCTATTTTGTCAGACAAATCGAATGACGAAATACATTCTCTCATTATCCCACTTGAAATAAGTTTTTCACTAGCAAACGGTAGCCTATCTCTGTCTTCAGGTTCCCATCTATCATTATACTAAAATTCATCACAATCGATTCAGCAATTTAGGCGTAAAAGCGTAACAAACGAACTCACTTTCGCATATATAAAATACTAGCTGACCCGGTGAACTTCTTATCACTTATACTCTGGAATGCTAGATGGCGTTAAAGTTGCAACATTTTGAGATTTTTTGACAAACATATTATTTTTATCAATTTATCTGTCGTAAAAATTTTTTTTTCAGTAAAAAAGTATCCTATGTTACTTCTTATATCTTCAAGAATATATATACACAGTTTCATGATGATCGGTTAAGTAGTTTTCGCGTAAAAGCGTAACAAACAAACTTACATTCACATTTATAATATTAGTAGGGACTATATAAATGCACATTAGTTAGCGTGCTATTTGTTTTGCCCAAATAATATGAAGGTGAAAATATATCTATGCTGTTAAAATATCATTCGAGTAAAACATATTTCAGGTAAAATAATGTCCGCCGGATATATGGTTAGTTTCAAATTTGATGTTTTATGAACAAACTTAAATTGGATTAGTTTAAAAATTAAAGTTGGCAACGTGAAAATTCTCATGGATTTTTCATTAACTTTCTATTTTGGTTATTATTCTTGCGGGAAAAACGACTTGCTATTTTTTGCACCGCGGTACCTTTTGCGGGTTATTAAAAATAATGGTTTTGATATACTTGTGATTCACGTCACAATTTTCGTTTTTTTTTTTAAATAATTTATACTTTAAGCGCTATGCCTACAATCTCAACTGATGTTAAGTGACAATGTGGCTCATTATCCTGGACGCGCTAAGCCAAGGGAAGGGACTGGCTCTCAATTCCAACTGCCGGTACACACCTATAGATATTTGGCGGTAGATTTTCAACTTCATGATGGCAAGCCCTTTTTATTAATTATATACTCTAATATTAACTATCTTGACGATGATATCTCAGTAGGTAGTGTGTACGGTCGCCGCGTCAAGGGACGTCAGTTCGAATCCACCTACAACGAGCTTGAGCTTTCTGTGAAGGTAAACATCGTGATATAACCATAGCACGTGGTAGTACTTTTTCTAATGCCCGCCTGCCTAGCTACCACCCTCAAGTTGAAAATCTACCGCCAAATACCTATAGGTGTGCTCCGGTAGTTACACTTGAGAGCCAGACTCTTCATTAGGCTTAGCGTGTCTATCATCTTGGGCCATATCGCCACGTAACGTCAGGTGAGATTGTCGTCATGACGCTGAACCTTAATTATAAATGAAAACCAACATAATCTCAGTATAGTTACCAAAGCTAAGAAGTTTTTTTTTTTTCTAACTGACGTACGCTGTCAGCCCAACGGCTTTGACAGCTTCACGGAACTTTTGGGGGCGAGTGCTGAGGGCACTCAGCCCCGAGGCAGCAGGCACAAGGGTGCCAGAACGGCCGAACCTCGGCTAGGGCTGCTGCTGGTAAATGAAAAAAGATTCATGATCCTGTGGTCCATGGTTCTGTATTACTAAATTAGTGATACTAACTACGACCTTATCAGGTAAGCAGCTCAAGGGCCGCGATGGTAGTCCCTTACAGAACCGTTTACTTAACGTGTGAGTGTGCACGAATGGTATGCGGTGTGATGGTGTAATCTCAGTGATGTAGAGTGTCACTGTATCACACGAGCACTAAGAAAGAAGCATCCATATATGAAGTACAAAGTATTACAGCTAAGATTTCTTCAATATTTGTCTAGACACGAACTCCTCAGCTGCTGATGGATTCGCCGAGCGAGTGCCGGTTCCATCGTGTGCCAGAGTGCCAGGGAGGGAAACTCCGAACAGTTTCCGAGTCTTGTGACACGGATGTCGATATATGGGGCTCCTTTCCGACGCGTCAACACTCACCTTCACTACTCGTGTTTCTCACCCTGCCCAAATTTGGTAGGAGCCTGCTAGCGCAGCGTTAGAGATACGTTCCAATATAGAACTTACTATAGTCCTAGACAGGCCGAGATGGATAAAGCCTTGTTATTAGGTTTTAAAATAGTGCCTTCTTGTACAAAGTTAACTTGTCTATAGTTTATAGTCATTCCTTTTTGGGCTCTAGCTAGTGAAATGCTTACAGCTTCACGTATAATTAAAAACTCAAATATTATTTTGAAAAAAAATAAACTGCTTGTTTCTTGTTGAAAAACACGTTTTAAAACGTAATTTCCAATCAAATTTAACTTAATTTGTACGGCTTAACGTATATTTTTCGTTTCAATTTTGAGAGTAACATTTTTAACTTTATTAAAATCCTCAATATATTTAATTGACAAGCAAAACTTAATTGACATGCGAATTATTATTGGAATTTAATAAGTTTGATATTAAATTAATCGAAAATGATAATTCATTTGTATTTTGGATGACAAATTGACTTCACTTTGTAAATCATGTTGATATATTTTTAATTACAAACGGCTTGTTATAAAAGTTAACTGATCCAGATGTCTATATTATTAAAAAAATTTTTTTATTAATTATTATCAGCCCAATGCAGGAATCGAACGTGGAACCTATACATACTACTAACTGAGCTATGATCGCATAAAAATTTCCACACTTGTACAATTTTCTCATATAGTTTTTCTTGATCGAATGAAGAAAGTTATAAAATACTGCGTTATTTTCTGACGCGGTTGTAGTTTTGACGTTCATAAGCGCCTTCACATGGTATAAATTGATAAAGATATTTGATTTCATTTGACTATATATGAATGTGTTAAATATACAACCAAGTATAATTCGAATAGGGTTAACGAAACAAGCATAACTTCGATAAAACTTAATAATAAGAACAAACATCGGCGACACGAATTTCTATATATATCACATTGTTTTCCCACGCCAAAGTTTATCACTTTAATACGTAGGTACCTGCTATGGCGGGTAATGTATATATATATTTTTATAGTTACCAAATATTTTCTCCCGCAAATTAGGGTTTAAGCTTTATTGCAACGGACGGATATAAAAATTACCATTTTCGTTCGGCGAAACAGCGTTAGGGGTGTTTTGGGCTCGTTTAACTGCGAAATCGATTTATTCGATTTAAGTCGATGTTAATAGAAGTTGTTATGTTTTCTAGGTTTATCGCGTGGCCACAAACTCACTTGATGTTATTTATTTATTTATTTTTCGAACGAAGTTCCTTATCGCGCGTTGTGAAAGGGGGCTAGACGGAAAAAATTCTCACGAAAAGTTGTAACGACACTTTTTGCTATAGTAAGCTATAGTAAACTGTGCGGCGTGCGCATGTTTCTCTGTCTGTCTCTCTCTCTCTCTTATAGAAAGCAAGCCAGATATTTTCATTTCTATTTCGCATTGAACAGTGTGGTGTTGCGCCGATTATTTTTGTAGAGTGTATACAGGTTTTTGGTACATAATAAATAATAAAAAATAATAATAATAATGAATCCTGACAGTGTTTCTGGACAAGTTCGTGTACAACTTCGTTCCATCCGGGTGTCCCTTGACACCTCTCAACTTTTTTATGTAAGAGGTGGTAAACGAGCTAGCGTGTCGTCTGATGGTAAGTGATCACTGATATCCATGGATACCCACAAAACCAGAGAAATCGCAGTTGTCCTTTATTGCAGGGACTGGCTCTCAAGTGCAACTGCCGGAACACACATATTTGTATTTAGCAGCAGATTGTCAACTTGAGGGTGGTATGTTAGGTGGGCATTAGAAAAAGTCCTCCCATCATGTTATGGTTTCCTCACAACGTTTTCTTTTACAGAAGCTCAAGCTCATTGTAGGTTGGATTCGAACTCACGGCCAAGCACGCGGCGTTTGTACACACTACCTACTTAGGTATCATCGCTTCAAGATAGTTATTATAAGAATATTTAATTCATAAAGAGGGCTAATGTTGTGACACAAAATGGTGGACACGCTAAATCTAATGGGGAGATTAGCTCTCAAGTGCAATTACCGGAACACACCTATAGGTATTTGGCGGCAGAATTTTCCTACGAACTCCAAAATGGCTGGTCAGAGTAAAATTCACAGTCAATCTTCATATTAAGGCAGCAGAGATGCTGTGAAATTTGAGAGCGATCGAAACAAACATTGTTTGTTAGCTTTTTGCCATCTGGCTGTAGATCAGTAGTGCTACTTGTGCAAACCGGACCAAGATAATATTAATTTATAAAACGCAAAAAGAATGTCATCGATAACAGAGATTAATACGTTTAAACAAAAAAAAAAACTATTGAGTTTTCAAAAAATACTACCTAAGTCCGCGACTCCGTTCGCGTGGAACTGAAATTTTATTGAATCATTTTTATAAAAAAATGTTATATAGCCTATGTTATTCAGGGTTGATGCAGTATTCTAATATTGAAAGATAGCTCAGTGGTAGTGTGTACGACTTTGCGTCAAGGGACGTAAGTTCGAATCCGACCAACCTACAATGAGCTTGAGCTTTCGGTGAAGGAAAACATCGCGAGGAAACCATAGCATGGTGGTAGGGCTTTTTCTGATGCCCGACTGGCTGGCTTCCACTCTCAAGTTGAAAATCTGCCGCCAAATACCAATAGGTGTGTTCCGGCAGTTGCACTTGAGAGCCAGTTCCTACACAGGTTTAGCGTGTCTACCATCTTGGGCCGTATCCTCACTTAAGATCAGGTGAGATTATGGGCATAACGCTAACCCGTACCAGTAAAAAAAAAAGTAGTGTTTGAGTTTATTCATTACAAACAAAAATCCAAAAAACTTTTTCTTTTTACAATATTATTATAGATAACAGATTTATGTTGTAAAATTTTTGGGAATTCAAATTTTTTGATGTAATTTGTAGCAGCTCGGTAAGCGATATCACATTTTCGTTTAAACTCCAAGTAAAAGTTTTCGTTATCAGAACTAGGGAAAGTTTTAATAGTAAAAATTAAACTTATCTAGTGACTTCGTAGGTACGAAATTTAAATATATTTAAAATTGAATATCTTCTTTGGTATGATATTCGTAATACGAGTTAATAAATAAAAGTAAATCAAAATGTGTTTTTAACATATATGTTAATTTAAATTTCCTTTTATCAAAAAGCATAGGGGATCTGATTAAGACTATTTAATATGAAGATGATATGTGATTTTTTAAATTAAGTATATTTATGTATTCCAAAAAGAATTGTGTGGTTTTATGAAATTATGATGCAAGTGAAACTTTTTTTATCAAAGGTTTGGAAAATCCAAAAGTGCACGCCTCATAATCTCATTTTATTTTTGTTTGTTTAATAACAATTAAACTATATCGACATCAGACCGTAAAAAGTAATAGATTCTATTCCTAATTATACTATAGCGTAACAAAAAAAAAGACTCCAAGACAGAACTTTTTAAACAGTTTTTTAACTAGTTTAAATAACAAAAGTGGCATCAAAAATATCATGAGTGTTAAAAATAGTGTTCTTTCTTGATATGTGCGTGTATATATTCATTTACAAGTAAAATATATGATATAATTGACACATTTTAAGTTTGAAAAATCAGTTGTTTTGCGTTAAGTGACCGTAGTCCCACCTCAACGCTTCGCTTGTGAGCCGTGTAATAGTAGACAAGATATACGATACAGGGTCAGCCGATACGATCCATTGACGAGCGCCTACCACTTTACCCCTTCTCTGAAGTTGGCTGTAATGCAACATGCGACAGATGGACGAAAGAAATTGAGTCGATGGAAATGTTTCACTTTAAAACAATAGGCAGTTGTCCAAAATTGTCGATACAACTTTGAAACTTTATTAGCCGAATTAGCCGTGACATTTTTAGATTTTCGTGGTAACTATTACGCATAATCAATATTTAAAAAAAAATGCGGTGGATAATTAATCTATTTATAGATGTTTTTCGTTAAACAATAAAGAAGTCGGTTTTTTAATAAAACCTAGCAAGAGTATTTTCTTCCTGTATTTTTATTCATGGAATGGTGGGCAAACGAGCAAGCGTGCCACCTGATGGTAAGTGATCATCACCACCCACAGAAACATACACACCAGAGAATTCGTAGGTGCGTTACCGGCCTTTATAGTAGGGATTGGCACTCAAGTGCAACTGCCAGCACACACCTAATGGTATTTGGTGGCAGATTTTCAACTTGAGGGTGGTAATTAGAAAAAGCGCTATGGTATGGTTTATTTTATACTTAAGGTTTAGCGTTATGGCCATAATCTCATCTGATCTTAAGTAACGATACGGCCCAAGTTGGTAGACACACTAAACTTGTGGAGGAACTGGCTATCAAGTACAGCTGCCGGAACACACCTAGAGGTATTTGACGGCAGGTTTACAACTTGAGGGTGGTAGCTAGCCAGGCGGGCATTTGAAAAAGCCCTACCACCATGCTATGGTTTCCTCATGATGTTTTCCTTCACCAAAGCTCAACCTCATTATAGGTGCATGGATTCGAACTCATGCACCTTGACGCGAAGTCGTACACACTACCTCTGAGCTATCATCGCTTAATCGCTAGCATAACTTTAATAGCCCGAATTAGATAGATTAGATTAGATAGATAGACTCACAGATTCCTTCGTGTCCGTACACTAGTTCAAACCGTGGCTCGGCCATTCTGGTACCCCCGGCTATCTCCGTGCCAAGTGCACTCAGCATCAGTCCCAAGAAGTTCGGTGAAGCTGGCAAAGCCTTTCAGAATAACAGCGTATGCCAGGTCGTATAAAAAAAAATTTACCCCAGCGCACAGATCTCAAGTACTATCAGTTAGATTTCAATAAATGTTTTTATGTTTGACAACTTGATTATTAGGGAATTCTATAAACTATTTATCGTCACGCCAATACCCTGAGGAGCCGAGCAGGAAAAAAGAACGATAAGCGAATATGATGGTAACTATCCTGAAATTTGGAATACCAGTTGTTAAAGTTACAGGAGTGAACACGGGTTCGTTTTAGTTCAGAATAAAAGTGTTACATTCGAGAGGTAGAAGACTAAGGAAGTCGTTGGCAAAAGTAATCTTAAACAAAGCTAATCGATTGTAAATAATCGAGTTGAGGGAAAGTTATCAGGGCATCACTATTAACGTAAAAAAGCGACTGATTTAAGCGCTGATTTATGTGTAATAATAATAAGAGGCAACTTTTAATTTGGTAACGCGGCTAACGTCTGCGCCATTTGTTCGAGGGTGCGCTGTAAAAATGTCAACTTGTTGTATTTATTACTCCAGAACGCGTTCTAACGTGACTGTATAAGGAAATGGCCGACCAGCAGGTGTTCGATATTTTCATAAATATTTAGTTTATTTACATTTTTCGCTTTAAATTCAGTAATATAATGTGCATAAATTTTATATCATGCTCGCCGTCGCGACGTTGTTCATGTCAGGACCTGTTTTTGAATTTATATGATATTGATTTAGTAACTATAATTCATAATTATTATCGCAGAGAGAGAGAAGAGAGAGAGAGAGAGGGAGAGAGAAAGAGAGAGAGAAGAGAGTGAGAGAGAGAGAAAAGAGAGAAAGAGAGAGAGAAGAGAGAGGGAGAGAGAAAGAGAGAGAGAAGAGAGAGAGAGAGAGAGAAGAGACTAACTTCTTAGCACTCCGAGCAGTTCCGGAGATTTGTGACATGAATGTAGGCTAACACAAGCCTTCGCTTCGTCTTTCTCTCCCTGCACAGCCAAATTTGGTAGGAGCTTGCCAGCGCTGATTTGCAGACGCGTCCTAGTATTCAATTTCAAATTTGCATCTGTCTAGCCCTATTTCTACTCTTTACTGTGTCAACTTCAAATAATAATTAAGAATGTCGTTAGTATTAAATTGAAATACACTAAGATGAATATTTACAAGTCATTCGAAAACATTTAAGGGAAACTACTAGGAAACGTTAAAAACTCTTAAGCGATCTCTAAATATCAAAATATTGATTTGAAAATTTCAGTATCCTAATCATATTAATGGTTGAAAGTAGTGAAAACACGAGAAAATAAAAATAAACGATTTTTGTCAATTTTGGAAATATAAAACATATTTAAATAAATTAGATGTGAGTATTTTTAGTAGCTATTTAGTAAATCCTTCGAATGTGGTTGCCTAAATATTATATGGAATGAGTGACTGATGATTTTGTGAACGAGTATGTACGAAAGAGTTCGATCTTGGTATTATTACGTTACTACATTTTACCTGCGACTTCACTCGCGCTAATATTGATTTTGTCAAACAAATTTCATAACACAATAAAAAGTTTCATACAAAGTTAATCTTCTCTTTTTATCGTACTCGTAGTAATGTTTCCGTGAGACAACTCTATACCAAAACTCATCATAATCGATTCAGCGGCCTAGGCGTGAACGCGTAACAAACAAACAAACTCACTTTCGCAATTATAAAATTAATATAAATTATGATAATGTATTTGATGTAACTATTGTTAAAAGCCCCTAAAATAAAATAAAGAAAATATATATACTACAAAATTTTCTACGTGATATTGGCGTAATTTAATATGAACAGGTCGCCACTAAATCGAGGGAGAGTTAGCGTTGAATCGTTTAAATATCGTTGATGATTTATCTTCGGCTTCCAATATACATGTTATATTGAAGATATATGATAGTGTGATCAATCGATATGGACTATAATTTAGGGACGTCTCCATAACGTTATGGGTTACTGCTTACTATACAAGCGTACTTTATGCTACTGCAGCGAATTATTCGGTACTAGCTTTCACCTGTGGCTTCGGTCGTGTTAATATAGACTTTGTCCAACAACTAGAATGACGCAATAAAAAGTTTCATACAAAGTATATACCTCTTTTTACGCCATTTCCAATAAGTTTTTCGCGAGCTAAATTAGCCTATTACCGGCTCCAGGTTCCTATTTATCACTATACCAAAATTCATCATAATCGATTCAGTGGTTTAAGCGTGAAAGCGTAACAAACAAAAAAACCTACGCATTGATAATATTAGTAAGAATTTATATTTTGTAGGTTCACCGGTATGGCCACCATCTCACTGAATGTATGAATAAACTTTGTCTGTAACTTTCTATTGCGTTATCCGATATTAACGCGGACGGAGCCACGGGTAAAAGTTAGTAAATGCGTATATACAACGAGGCGGAAAGATATAGCGTTTTATAATACGCAGAATGGATCCGGGTAGTGTATGTTACCTTTGGGTTTTGCCGTTCCTAGGCCTTTGTGTTCGCACACTTTGATATCTATTGTTTGGTTTGACACTCGAGTAAAGGTAAACTATGGAGTTTAACTATGATACCAGTAGGTCAATTCTGTAATTTGCACGAAAATATATTAGCGTTCGCCTTGTGATTGAAAGTCGACTGTAGTGTTCATTGTTGAAACTTGAGAGCGTTCTGGCTAGGGGTGGAGAAACAACCATCTTCATACTTTAAAGATACAATTTGATTTAAAGTTTTTTAAATTTACAGTTTTAGAGTTACACTATTTTTAAGTTTATAATAATTTAAATGAATTAATTTAAAGTTACAGTATGAAAAATAACTTTATCTAATTCAAGTTTTAAGTTTTAATTACTTACCTTCGAGGGATTCTTTCATTTCATAGAATAAGAGTTATCATGTATGTTATTGTTTAATTATCACTCTGTTAAATTTTATCAAAAACAGTTTAATAGGTTCAGAGTTATGGTTCTATAGGATCATTTTTTAGTCTGGCTCTCAAGTGCAACTGGTGGACCACACCTATAGGTATTTGGTGGCAGATTTTCAACTTGAGTGTGTTAGCTTTTTTTCAGCCAGGTTAGCATTAGAAGAAGTCCTTTCACCATGCGATGTGATACAGATAAATAAAAATTCAAAGAATATTATTGAAATCTACACCGATAACAAAGTACACGCCGATCATTAAAAGCAATAATTTTTCAAAAATTGTTTTGAATACTTTTATAAAAAACCTTTTACCTTTAATTTATTATAAAAACCTCTTTTTTCTTTGTCGCTCACTTCTTAAGTACTTTTGATCAATTTATTACACTTCGAAGCTTGTACAGCTTCTTCTTTGTTAACGACCTTATTCCTCGACTGTTGAATAAGAACTAAACATATCGTCGACGATATTCAAAAGGAAGGCAACGCATTTCCGGTGACAGATAAATAATCGATAGAAATAATATATAAAAATAATAATAAATAGCAAATTGAGAGACCCAACAAATACCGAAGTGACAACAGGAATTTCACTGAAGTCCGTTTAATTCATTCGAATATCAATTCAGTAAATAAGAATATTATAAAGACCATATTAAATCATTAAAATTAATTACAAAAATAGAAATCATGATAACACAGATTCAGCTAATTTACATTTATTAAATATAAAAGAAAACTTTGTCAGAATTCAGATAATTAAAAAGTATCTTTTATGTATATCTCATTAAATTATGTCGAAGGTATTTCCTACACAATAAAATAATGAAATATTATGTATTTTTTGTTTATGGGTTTAGTGTTTGGCTTCAAACTCATTTCATGTTATGCGACGCTGTAGGCCAGGATGGTAAACATTTTAAATATAGTGACAGTATTGGCTATCAAGTGCAACTGCTGGAAGACACCAGTTCGAACGTGACCACTAATTTGAAACTCGAAGCTGATAATTTACCATGATATGATGTTATCGGTTTTCTGTCACGAAAAGCTCAGCTGTAAATATCCAAATTCATATTAACCAGCGATTCGTAAATATACTACCAATGAGCCAACATCTCTTCAAAAATAATATACCTTTTAACTTAGTTTACTGTGTTCCCGTATAATGTAGTCACTATAGTCCTTGCGTGTCCTCATCCAGGGTCCGTTTGAGCTAATTTACATACACGCCCATGTATTGTATTAATTGAATGGGTCTCATGTATGCGGGGTTTTATGTATCCTTTCACTGTACCCTGATTTATGAAATGGTGTAATAGATTCGATTCCGCGCTTTCGGATTTTTTACTTTAATCTATACTAATATATGGAACTGTGGACTTCGTTTTTGTTTGTTTATTAACACGTAATATTTGGTACTACCGGTCGCATTCGAAAGAAATCCCTTTCTATATGATAGCCTGATTCGTGAGGAATAGTACAGAACAAGGCGAGTGTGACTGGGCAAGCTGGTAAGAGTCGACGTAGGCGAACTCATCTCAACCAGATCGAGGATATTCTGGAGAAAGCCAGGTGAAAAGTACCCGTAACCGAAGAGCATGTATGAAGGTGCTTATGAAAGTAGAAGAAGCGAAAGATGATGTCAGGATAGTAGCAAGTGGAAGGATGTGGTCTCTGCCTACCCTTATGGGTGAGAGTCGTGATACCATGTATCTTCATTTCCATCCATAGAACTAGAAAAATGGCCAACACGGGACACTCTGCGGATGTGAAACGCTTAATATTGGAATGTATAATTAATAAAAACTATTGCGGGCAGCAAGCCTCTGGAGTAAGTTTTGAATAAATGACTCTGAATTTTGAATAACAACCAACAAAATAATACCAACCAATATTAACAGTACGCATTTCAAACAACGTCACAAACCAGGAAGTTGAGAACAGAGGTGGAGAGGTGTATAACGCCATAGAGCGTCATGCCGTCCGTGGTCACGGCATATTCTAGTCTACTACCAAGGCGTGCTAACAGATGTTTCATATCAGAATCGCTTTGAGTTTCACACGAGTGAAATCACGTGATAAATAACCTTGTGTTGTTCGTGAAAAATCTAGCATCCGTTAGGCGTTAGCCTAAGCATACAGTCGTCAGTTAACCACAAAAAGAAAACAATATAATTACGACAACTCTTCTGAGTTTTGATATGTATATAAAATGTATGCGATGGTAATGCTTTGCATAATAATGTATACCATATCCGAAAACTTGAACATAATAGAGAACCACGGTTTCAGTGTTTGCGAAGTTGCGAGGATACAAAGTTATATAGTTTATAGGTTGATGTATACTTGATGGTGAGCATAGTATGATCCAAAAATATCGACAACTGTCGACAGATATGCAATCAGTCTTGGTGGTCAATGTCATACCGATTGTAAGGCTGGGAGCTGGAAACACACCGACAGACCCTGGAACGTCACGTCCCAGTTCGGTAACGAATGCTAGTTTATTTTTAATAACTTTTAGGTTTAGCGTTATGCATATAATATCACCTAATGTTATGTGATGATGCGGCTCAAGATGGTTGACATGTTAAGACTAGTGGAAAGACTGACTTTCAAGTGCCGGAACACACCTGAAGCTGTTTGTCGGTACATTTTTATTTGGCGGCAGATATTCAATTTGAGGGTGGTAGCTAGCATAGCGGGGATTGCAAAAAGCCATACCGCCTTGCTATGTTTACATCACGATGAAGCGATGATAGCTCAGTGGTAGTGTGTTAGAATGCCGCGTTATGGGACTTGAGTTCGAATACTTGACCTACAATGAGCTTGAGCTTTCGGTGAAGGAAAACATCGTGAGGAAACCATAGCATGGTGGTAGGGATTTTTCTAATGCCCGTCTGGCTAGCAACCACCCTCAAGTTGAAAATTTGCAGCCAAATATCCATAGGTGTGTTCCGGCAGTTGTACTTGAGAACCAGTTCCTTATCGTCACTTAAGATCAGGTGAGATTATGGCCATAACCATCCATCCATACATTCAACCGAAAGACGTCCACTGCTGGACATAGGTCTCTCCCGAAGATCTCTACGACAACCGGTCTTCTGCCACCCACGCGACCTTCACCAGGTCCACCATAACGCTAAACCTTAACTATAACAAAAAAAAAACCGTCACCGAAAATGTGACGTACACTGTAGGGATCGAACTCACGTCCACTGACGCGGAGTGCGTACACAATACTGAACTATTACTGTTTCATATCATCACTAACTCTTTGATTACTGTGTATACATAAGCTGATTCAGCTACATGAAATTACTAACTGGGACACTCTAAGGCAGCCGATACACCTAAAGTATGGTGATCTCGTATCGCATTGTCGACATCCTCAATATGTATGAGTTTAAACTCTTGTGCTCTTCCTACGCATTCTACTCATCATGTTTGGCCTGATAATCATCCCCTCGCGTGGCATGAATATTTATCATAAAACTGGGGACATGTTACGTGTACGAATGAAAATGAACATTGCAATTACAAACTTCATGAAGTCAACTTTTGTTTCGGGCGTCTGTCATATATCGTTACTCGTATTAAGAACGTCGTATACGAACCAAGTGAAAGAAAAAAAATATTCAAAGTAGTCATGAGGACTGGCAACGGAAGAGAAAACTTAAAACTATAAACAAACAGTTATTATTTTGGATATACAAATTAATTGTACGTGTATACTAATAGAAACGGATATAGTGTGTACGTTAACACGTCACGTGACCATGTCGATGACGGCTTATATGAATTTACTCACTCTCTAAATGTTCCTATAGAAGTTTTCACTTTAAAAGACAGTATGTTCTTAGGACCATAAGAGAGAAGCGAAAACTTTTTTTTTATGTTATCTCGGCAAAGTGACTGCACTGTACCTGAAATTAAGTACAGTACAGTTCGATAACAGCAGCGACCATCGAGAGAACGACAATCCATCGCCAGTCGCTACTGTCATGCCGGCTTGCAACGCGAGGTAATAGAACATCGTTAAGTCGAACCTCAATATGTGGAAACCTCCAAATCTGGAAAAAATATATTTTTTTTTTGTATGGTAGCTCGGCAAAGTGACTGCTCTGTACCTGATGTTAAGTACAGTACAGTTCGGAAACCAACAAAAAATCCTATCACTATGTAATGATTACATTTTTCTATTACGTAAGCTCTGACTTATCACCGCGCAGCGTCTAAGCACATTATCACTTAGCCAACATTACTTGATATACTATATTTATTATCTTATAAAATGCTTCGAAGTATCAGGTTCACGTGAACAAAGTTACATTAAGTTAAGACAAAACATGCCGGAAATTTCACACATGGCTGATTGGTAATCCTTATGAAATAGTACTTTTAAGCTGTGCTAATTTTACTAATACAATATTGTATAAAAACATCGGGCTTGAATGCGTTGTCCGCACAGCGAAGCGTCCGACCGAAAAACGGTGTCGTGCGCGGTACTGCAAAACTCGGCTCTCAGGCGTAACATGAAAAATTCATATACCGATTTCATAGACTATAAAAATATTATCACGAGTAAACTGGTATTATTAGCGTTCACAATACTCGAAAAATACCTTCAGCCCGTCTACATGTAGACGTTTTTTGAGGTATAACTTCGTTACGCGCGCTTGACTTGGGGAGTAAGTTGGTGAATGCGTGACAAGCGTGAATTGCGCAAGGCGACCGGAAGTTGAGACAGAGATATAGTTATTATACAGAGGTTAGTGAAGATAGAATGAGAGAGAGAGAGTTACGTTTTGTATATTACTGTAAGAACAAGAGAGATAGGTGTGAGTACACGTTTTCTTTCTCTCTTTCTCTCAAAGCCAGAGATGTTTTACTTCAGTAGTATGGTCTTAAGCACACTTGATTTTTTTTAGCTTTTCAGGGCATTGTTGTCCAAACGACTCTGTCTAGGTAGGCTTCGTTGCAGAGTAAATCAGTGAGAATTGCGTAGAGGTTTATTATCAATAGATTTGTTGATTGGTATTGTCGTTACATTCTACAGTACATTCCAGCAAGCATATCGCTGTGAGTGTCTTCATCAGTGGTTCCAATAGCTCGGTAAAGCTGTCAACCGCTAACAAAACACAACACCATCACTTTGTTACCCGAAAAAAAAAAAGCAAAAAAAAGTGTTTTTCGATATGTCGGTTCTGTTATTCGCAGCGGACTACTTGGTCTGTGACAGGTAATAATAATGTGGGTGCACCCGCGTCGTATATAACCAAGCGGGATCGGGTAAATGTGGATTTACAGGGAGCGCCTGAACGAAGCCGTTGTGACAGCGATTCATATAGATGTATCCCTTTTGTGTGCTGTTGGAAGTCTTGATCCTTTGAAACGTAAAATAGAATAAAATATACTTTATTCTGCTAAATGGTAAAGTTATAAAACGCCAACGTGAATTTGTTAGACTCTCACGCATTAAGTACTCAGCTCAATAATATATGAGGATTCTATGAATATATTGAAAAATAACAATATACCTAATTTAAACGGATTTTATCACGGTTATTTATTGATTTTAATCCCGACGTTTGGAAAGCTTTTCAGCCTTCGTGGTCACGGGGCCGTGATCAGTCCGACGTCCGAAGTCCACACGTGGTCAGTCCGCTCCGTGACCACGAAGGCTGAAAAGCTTTCGAAACGTCGGGATTAAAATCAATAAATAACCGCGATAAAATCCGTTTAAATTAGTTTTATTTCAATGAATAATATTCGCGTAAACATAAGAAATCATTAAATAACAATAGGTTTTATTCTTTCAAATATACCGACACCGTGAGACAATTTACAAAATTCTGTTTGAATCGAGTCCAAGTGAATTTACTCGCTGGTTAAGTTCTGTCGGTGGGGTTAGCGTAAATCGTGAAAGTAATTTAGCTTAACAAATGAAACTTTCTCCCGACGACGTAAATTAGTCGTAAATTAAAAAAGGGGAATTTATAAAAGAAAAAGAATACGGCCGGATTCTCCCCGCTTGTCTTGTGAAATTACCGAGGTCTTTAGGCCGAGTTTACGCGATTGGTTCGTCCTCTTGTATTGGATGTTTGAATAATAATAGGCGTTGAAGAGTAATTTGTTTATGTAACTTACTGGTTCAGCTTATAACTGGAACAATGCATATGTGGATATTGCCACTTAGCCATTTACAATATAAGACCTCGCGGATCATTTTCTATATTATTCATTAAAATAGAATTTATAAAAATGTACAGTTAGTTTTTTTTTTTTATAGTTATGGTTTAGCGTTATGGCCATAATCTCACCTGATCTTAAGTGACGATACGGCCCAAGTTGGTAGACACGCTAAACCTGTGGAGGAACTGGCTCTCAAGTGCTGCTGTCGGAACACACCTATTGGTATTTGGCGGCAGGTTTTTAACTTGAGGGTGGTTGCTAGCCAGGCGGGCATTGGAAAAAGCCCTACCACCATGCTATGGTTTCCTCACGATGTTTTCCTTCACCGAAAGCTCAAGCTCATTGTAGGTGCTTGGGTTCGAACCTACGTCCCTTGACGCGAAGTCGTGCACACTACCACTGAGCTATCATCGCTTCAAAAATATATATTCTTATATATATATATATATATATATATTATTGTTATATAGATTCTACTTTGGACTTACGTTTCGGTCCAACCGTGATAGTAATTTAACTATGCATAAAAAATTACTGAAATCGTTTTTATCTATTATATCGTTTTCGTTTTAATCTATTAATTATAAATATTTAATCTATGAATATAAATATTAATCGTTTTAATCGAATATATCTAATTTTCCTTATTCTTATATACAATCATTTAATGCTATTGAGTCTTTTGATTAAATAAATAAATTAATTAAAGGTCGAGTTTTCGGAATTCGGTATTTTAGTTCTGAGCTCCTGATACATGTTAACCTAGATTTCAATATTTCCTAAATTATTTGTTTTAATTGTGTGTTTCCGGTTATGGTAGGTTAATAATTATGATGACTATCAAAGTTTGCAACAAATCGGATGGCGTAATATAAAGTATCATACAAAGTTTACTTTTTCCCTTACACAGCCCCTTATTGAACGCCTCATAAGCGAAGCGTTTAGGTGCGCTCTACTGTCATTTTATACAAAACAACTGATTTTTCAAACTTAAAACGTTTTTGTTTCTCATATATTACATTTGTAAAATAATATATACAGACACATATCAAGAAAAACACTATTTTTAACACCCATTCATTTAACACTAGTGAGAAATCTTCAGTAGGCTCAGCGGGTCTACCAACTTGACCAACATCGCCATCAGGTGAGATTGTGGTCATAACGCTAAACATCAATAAACTATAAAATGATTCAATTTTTCGAGTGATTATAAGGACAATACGTAAACGAAACGCGAGAGGTTGGTGTAGTGACGTAAGCTAGCAATATGCCGTTTTTTGTGACGGCATTCAGGTCGAGTTTCCTGCCAAGGCGTGTCAGTGGATGTTTCACATCCAGCAAATTAACTTATATGGGTTAGATATACTTATTTTTATACTATAACTTGTTTTTGAAGCGGTGATAGCTCAGTGGTAGTGTGTACGACTTCACGTCAAGGGACGTGAGTTCGAATCCAAGAACCTACAATGAGTTTGAGCTTTCGGTGAAGGAAAACATCGTGAGGAAACCATAGCATGGTGATAGGGCTTTTTCCAATGCCCGCCTGGGTAGCAACCACCCTCAAGTTAAAAACCTGCCGCCAAATACCAATAGGTGTGTTCCGGCAGCTGCACTTGAGAGCCAGTTCCTCCACAGGTTTAGCGTGCCTACCAACTAGGGCCGTATCGTCACTTAAGATCAGGTGAGATTATGGCCATAACGCTAAACCTTAACTTAAAAAAAAGAAAGGATATAATTTTATTATTTGTATACAGATATGATACATATTAATATCCAATTAAACACATTTCTTATGTTATGGTATTTGCGCGGAAAACACGGTCCTTGATTATGAATTTTGGCTGCATCCGGTCGCTTTGTGATGGTTACTTTGAATCCCAGCGGTGTGGTGTCAATTCGAGCGGTCGAATTTTAACGTTTACGTTTGTGGATAGAAAACTTAAACCCTATATTGATATGAAGTGACATTTTGAAGCGACGGTAGCTCAGTTGGTAGTGTGTACGGCCGCCGCGTCATGAGATGCGAGTTCATATTCACCTACAATGAGCTTGAGCTTTCGGTGAAGGAAAATATCGTGATGAATCTATACCATGGTTAGAAATTACCCTCAAGGTAAACATCTGCTGCCATATACCTATAGATGTGGTTCGGCAGTTGCATTTGCGAGTAAGTCCTTCCATTCGGTTAACGTGTTTCACTATCTCGGGTCACATCGTCACTTAACATGAAAATTGTGACCATACCGTTATACCTTATTTATAGAAAAATCCGGCTGCGATCATCACGTATATTATAAGATACTTGTCACAGTGAATCTTTTTTGGCTTGCCACGTGTTGAGGTAAGGTAATGTATAGGCACACACATCATGCACACAGATGTATATAGTGATAGTATATCGAAAGATAAATCATCTGTAATATAGTCTACTAGCTTTTACCCGTAGCTTCGGTAACGGTAATATTGACTGTGTCAAATCGGATCACGCAATAAAAAGTTTTATACTAAATTTATTACTCTCTTTATCCCACTTCCAATAAGGTTTTTGCGAGAAAAAGTAGCCTATCATCGTCTGTAGATTCCTTTCTGTATCTATAGTCGAAATTCATCATAATTGATTCAGTGGTTTAGGCGCGAGAGCTTGATAAATACATAAACAAACAAACTCACTTTCGCATTTGTAATATTAGTAAGGAACTATACTTTGTAGATTCATCGTTATGGCCTTTATAAGTTATTTTTAAAGTTGTTATTATTGTATGCAGTTCCGATACAAGATGAGTCTTCGCGCTTTGTCTCCCGTCTCGTTTGCAATCAGAACTTGTTGGTAAAAACAAACGACGGAATCTGAAGGTTACTGAATTACTGACGGGACTGAACTATTTCACTGTGGTTGTTACATTGTCATATTTTGGGTGGAATGCAGTCAATTCGGTGAGCTGAGATAAAATATATTGACAAACTTAGTACAAAATAAAAATTTCTTAGTATTTAATACCTTTACTCCGCCGATAGTGAGGCCGTACCTTATTATTTTGCTATGGCCGCTTAAACACAGGACTCGTTTGAGTCTCTGATTAAATAGTTGAAATTCTCCCGACTCTCTCTCGCACTGTAAGCATATTGTGCTCGAAGCACAAATATTTTGTTAATTTTATATTATTGTCCAACTATTTTTGTTACTAATTGTACGACTCATTTACTTAGACGTAAACTATGTATTACGATTTACGTTACGACAGATGATAAATATATTTCTTATGTTAAATGTATACAATGTTACAAAAGAGTTACCTATAACTCGTTATTAGCACATACTTTTAAATTCGATTGTGATTTTCAATCATTTTCGGCTATTTTATATACATTATTAGTTTTATTTATATAGTATTGATTTATCCTAGGTTGTACGCAGAGGGTACGCAGGCGTAGTCACGGGGTACCCTAGCGTGGGAATAAAATAAACAAATCCAATAGGAACGGGCTGTTGAAATTATAAATCATATAGGGGTCCAAAACCTAAACATGTCTAGTTGACAAAACGGGTGATTCCTGGGAATTTATGGCAACCCTTACTGCGATTAGGCCGCGTATACACATACAAATTCCATTATTTTATATTTTTGTATTGAATATGATATATGTTTCGTATATGTTAAATAATTTTATGAACTAGCTTTGCCCGTGGCTTCGTTCCGCGATACGAAAAAACTATTTATCCGTCTACCAAAAACGGTATTTTTTTTCATGACGAGAAATAACTTATCTCCGTTGTTGTGATGCTGATAAGATGTGCGCAACCTTTTATGATGATCGGTGGAATAGTGAAATCCTGAAAGCGTAGCAAACAAACAACTAATCTCACATTCGCATTTATGTTATTGTTTTAGTGTTAGGATGTTGATGTGAGTCATCCCCGATAAACCCATTGCAAGTAGATAGTTCTCCTTTCATTTATCCGTTTTTCTTTAAACACTTTGTGTATTGCGCACCATTATATGATACGTTTTGAGGTCTTAATTACTCAGTTAATCACCATGAAATTATGCAGTCACCTCATCAGAGGTATAAAAAAGGACGTCGAGTACTGTTCGGGTTTTCAATATAGACACATAGGTGATACTAAAACACGACTCAGGTGACGCCATCTTTGAAGTCGTCCGTGAGCTTTAGCTACCTTCTACTGACTTATGATAGGTTTTGATGTTACAAAGCTATTACATGGTGGATTAAAATGTCATCGATAATAATGTGTGGTGTGATCACCCCTCTCTGTACATCCACTATTAGCTATTGTAAATGCAAACATTGAAGTAATATGCAAAATAATGTACTAAAATAAAGATAAAAAACCAGCATTTTAAACAGGTTTCTGCCCAGTTTTTCTCGATAACGGTTTTACTTCCAAATCGGTGTTATAGTTCGTAAGCGTCTTTTTAGAGCCAAAATTGAATGAAGATTTTTGATTTTTGATTTCACCAGCTTCAATAATCTATTAAGCTCTTTTGCTACCAGCGATAATTTTTTTTATCCATTAGTAACCTCTAGCGTTTCAATAATCTGTCCTCATTTGGAATAGTCTATTCATTGATCATACTATTTCTGAACATGATAGATGGCGCTGCAGTTGAATCTAGATACGCAGTAGTGTGTCTACCTAAGTTCAAGCTAACAGAACTGGCGAGCAGCATCGTTTGTAATATTACACGAACCATTTGGAGCCATTTTCGACACCCTCATAACTCGAAAACTATTTAACATAAACATGTTAAATAGCCTTCAATATATTATTTTAAGTTATAAGAAAGAAATTATATTTTAAGTTGTTATAAAATATTTTATGTTGTTGTAAATAAATTATAGGAGTGACCATTGAACTGGGAGATTTAGATCTTAATTCTTTTATTGTTAAAGTCAACAAACAAGGTATATATCATAACATTGAACGTGGCTTCCATTTGACATTTATGTTGGGATTATCGATTATTGGATAGGGTATAGATATATACATGTGTACTCCGCCTTACAGTTAAATCGACGTGACGTAGGATGAATATATTACAAAAGAGATAAGTGTCGTAGAAAGAAATGTACATATTATATAATACATGCTGTGTCTTTGTGTATACGTAAGCTTAGTCAATGTCAGATGGACCCAGCTGAAAAGCAGCACTATAGCAGTTTGCCGTAGCGTTTGCCGAGCTTGGGTCCGTTTTCGATGTTGTATGAAGCTTTCGTTTGGTAAGACTGTATTTGCGTATTTGCACTATGTGTATTCTGTACCATAGAAATAAAAGTTTTTTCTTTCTTTTTTTTTTCGTTCGTTCGTTCCTTCTTTCCTTCCTTTCTTCCTTCCTTATTTTCTTTCTTTCTTTCAGATTCCAGACGATAAAGCTATAAATATTCTGCAATGTAATATTACAATCTCCATACGTATAAAGCGATTATGGCCCAGTTGGTAGTGTGTATAAATTATTACGAAATGTGTGCGTTTATGTGTTCGTAAGTTCGAATCCACTTGCAATGAGCCAGAGCTTTCGGTGAAGGAAAACTTCGTGAAGAAACTATTGGGTTATTTGATATGATAGGGTGTTTTGTAAAGTCCATCTCGTTAGCTACTATACTCAATATACTATACTATAAGTTGAAAATCTACCCTCAAACACTTATAGGTGTGTACCGGCAGTTGCGTATGAGAGCCAGTCTCTCCAATAGGCTTAGCGTGTCCAGTAACTTAGATCACTTCATCACTAAACATTAGGTGAGATCGTGGTCAAAAATTAAACCTATAAACGTTTTAAAAAGTGCGTGAGTGTCGTGGAACACTCAGTTGTTATAATTGATTAACGTGTTACTTTATTGATTATCAAATCCAACAAATGAATTACTAGCATCTGAGAGCATTTAAATGAGACGCAGAAATAAGTAATCGATCTAAGGAATAGTAGGAAATCTCATAAACAATGTATTTTTTCTAGTTGTAATACTATTCACAGTATTATCAATCTATACATATAAATAAAATTGAAGTTTCTGTTTGTAATATTGAAATAACCGTTTTTTACTACATGTATTTGAATATATACGGTAGATACACAAAAATAACTTTTTTTTACAATTTTTGTCTGTCTGGCTGTTTGTTCCGTCTAATCTCTGAAATGGCTGGACCGATTTTGACGGGACTCTTATAAACAGGTAGCTGATGTAATAAAGAGTAAGTTAGGCTACGTTTGTTTTAGAAAAAATCTCTTATTTTTGAAAAATAAAGTAATGTTGTAATGTCCAAGTACTGTCCAGTGCCGCGCGCAGCTCACGCGCATGCCACTGGGCCGTCATGTCGGGCGCCTTCCACCAACGAATTAATACTAGTTAAATATATTTATAATTAAGACAGGACAAATTCTGTCGGGTCAGCTAGTATACATATATAATTATCAATTTGTTTGATTGATCCAATTGGAACAATTGATTGACGGTCAGAGCCACTAATATCATACAGCGTAAACCCCTAGGGATGGTACGGAACCCAATATCGATGTCGCTACGTGATTCAGTATTAATCTAGTCTTAGTGCCGGGTTGATTGAACTCTAATCTGATCGAGATGATACGGTTAGTCTGGGATGTCATCTAAACTATAACAGGTAATTCGATACTCCGAAGAATTAGAATCTCCTATCTTATGATACAATATGATTAAATGATTTCTAATCACAAAAGGCTCCGTAAACAAAAAAGTAGAAACTTTAAACACTCTTAAACAACGTAAGTTGCAGTTCCTCGGACGCATAAGGCGCATATGGAAAATAAGATTTCCTCCAACTTATCATACACGGGAAAATCTCTGGGAAAAGACCATCCGGAAGAAGGCGAACTTCGTGGCTCAAAAATCTTTGAACGTGGTTCAAACTTTGCATAAGATCTCTACTCAGTGCAGCAGTTTCTAAGCTCCAGATAGCTTTAATGATAGCCGACCTCTAGTAGGAGATGGCACCTCAAAAAAAGAAAGCGCCAGAAGGAAATGATGAAGGGTCCAGGGAAGACTCAAGTTAGTTGGTCATAGCTTTTTCTAAAGCTAGCAACTACCCTCAAGTTGAAAATCTACCACCAGATACCAATGGTGTGTTCCGGCAGCTGCACTTGAGAGCCAGTTCCTACACAGGTTTAGCGTGTCTACCAACTTGGGCCATAACGTCACTTCAGATCCAGGTGATAATATGGCCATAACCCTAAGCCTTGACTATAAAAAAAAACTTTTTGTAAGATGATAATTATCCAATCGTTTATTCATCATATATCTCCTTAAAATTTTGGCATCTATCGAGTAGTTTGAAGGTGAAGCGCTTATATAAAAACATACAGACAGACAAAAGGTTAAATAAAATACTGTTACCCTCTAAGTCATGCCATGGATTGCAATGCTGGGCTAATAATAAGACTAATGAATCTCGAATGTATGCAACAGAAATGTGAATGTTGGGATGGATGTGGCATGGTCAAGAATGGACAAAGTCAGGAATGAGTATGTTAAAGGTACTTATAAAGTGGTGTAGTAGTCATGTTGAAAGGGAATCATTTGTGTTGGTTTGGGCATGTCATGAGAAGAATGGAAACGCATGGGGTGAGAAAAGTAAAAGATATCAGTGTTGAAGAGTGGAAAGGAAGAGAAAGGACAAAGAAAAGATGTATAGATTGTGTGAGAAAGGAGATGAAAAAAAAAACGAAGCTTATCAAGAGATATCAGATGATAAGAATTATGGAAGACGAAAATGTATTGCTACGATCCCAGATGACTTGGGAGCCGGACAAGAGAATGATATTGTCGCCTAAACTTAGTTGAGTTGGGAATAATACGGCATTTTAGAAATGCATGAATATCACATCCGAATTGTATCTACCGTTGCCAACCCTAAGCAAAATCGTAGACAGATTTGGTTATAGATTCGATCTGAGACACAATCTAATATAACAAACTACTGTCCGAAGTCATTGATAGGATATAGAAGTAGAAATCATAGGTCACAACTAGAAGCTAATTGGCAATCGTTGAAAAATCTAATGTTGCCATAGCACGGCGTAAAGTGATATTTTTTTAAATCTACTGGCTAGTGAAACTACCGGAACACACCTATAGGTATTTGGTGGCCGATTTTCATCTTGAGATAAATAATTAGCCAGTTAATTAGGCGTTAGAAAAAGCCCTATCACTATGTAAACTGTTATGTTTAATATAACATTTTTCAGCTTTCCAACACATCTGCCTACCAGACCCGCTAATATGTTGTAACATTACTATGCGTACATACGTACATATGTTATTTGACACACAATTAAAATAAAATTCAAGTTACTTGATTGGACTGGCATTGATATTGGCTTGTTGAATTACTTTTAATTCTATCTCTATATATTTTAATCTCTTTGGGTGCGAAGTAGATTTCCGATTCATAGACTTTGGAAACGTATATTAATGCGATATCATTTGGGAGCGGGCAAGAATATTCTCTAGGTGCTATTATATCAATAAGACCTTGACGTTTGTGTATAATGTACTAGTGCTTGCTCGCAGTTTTGTTCGCGATTACATACATTTTTCTACATATTGAGAATCATGCTTGTTTTCGTCTTAAATATACTTATGTCTTTTTGTACCTCTGACACTGGGTATGGCAAACTTCATGATGATCAGTGGGGTTCAAGCACCATGTCAAAAGGGTTTCCGTGTCAAAAGGCTATTTATAGGGTGAATAAATATGTGGGCGATCGTGATGTATGAAATTGACACCCCTCTCTGTACATCCGCTAATAACTATTGGAAATGCACACATCTAAAAGAATGTATCTAAACATGTAGTTCGATTTTCTTCCCTGTTTTTTTTTTAATATCTCGATGCGTTACCAATGGCAGTTATGATGTTCATAAACACCTTCTCAAAGCCTAAATTGAATAAAGATTTTTAATTTCATTTGATTTAGAGTAGTTACTGGTTTTAGCTTGGTCGTTAATCGTCTCTTTGTATTAAATATAATATATACACGTTTGATTAAAATAACTTTATGAATTTAAATTTATATTTACACTCTTGGTTAAAAATGACTATAGAAATTTAAATTGTAATGACGAGATTTTATGAAAATTGTTTAATAATATATTTCAGTAGCTCGCTTTCAGCTTCCGGTTACGGTGATATAAAAACGTGTGTTTTGCAATACTGAGGCAGTGATAGTGGAGCTCCGGAACGAATTAGTGTCCTGAAGTATTAGTAATGTCAACAACCATATAGTATGTGCAGATTTATTAAGCAAGAGAAGTTAGATAAAAGGAGTCTTACACTTGTAATATTAGTAACGATTGAATTTGAAAGAGAATGCTTAAAAGATGTGTTCGTTAAAAGAAGCATACAGAAAACGCTGGAGAGGTGAGAAAAGTGTTTCTAGAGATTACAGTTTATTTCCATCGGTAGCAATGATAGCTCACTGGTAGTGTGTACGAGTTCGCGTCAAAGGACATGAGTTCGAATGCAACCACCTACAAGGAGCTTGAGTTTTCAAATTTAGTATCTGTCAACCGGTAATCCAAAAAACAATTATATTATTTCAATGGTTTTTTAGGTTACTAAAAACGGTATGACCAAGAACTACAGAAAATAGAAATGACACTTAATTGTCGTAATACTTATCCTTACAAATATTACAAATATGAATGTAACCTTTTTTTTGTTACGCTTTCACGCGAAAACTACTTAACCGATCATCATGAAACTTTGTACACGTATTCTTCGAGGTATTGGAAGTGACATAGGTTGCTTTGTATTGAATAAAAAATTGTTTGTCAAAAAATCTCAAAATCTAGCTTATTTAACGCCATATAGCATGGCAAAGTATAGGTAATACAAAGTTCACTGGGTCAGCTAGTAAGTAACAGGTATTCTTTTAATTCTGTGTAGTACTTTTATTTGTATGCATCTCAATAAAGTTTTTACCCACTCAGCGCGCAACGCGACTATTTTTTTTTTCCCTCTAAAATATCAAGTCTGGTTAAACGAAACCAGGAATAAAAATACTAAAAAAACTGCATAAAGTTTCATTATCTGAACGGTGAAAATTTTAAATTGCATTTAGCACCGTAACCGAACGTCTTTAGCAAACCGGTTAACTCACTTAAACCGGGCAACTTTCGCCCGGTTAACCAGGTTAGGGTTAAACTGGATGAAAATTATTGCTTCGCTTGTATCTCATTGAACATTTTACTCAGCGAGACAGTACGGGTGAGTTTGCGGCAACTTGACGTAGTAATTATTCCGCTGATTTGTTATTAATTTATTGAATATAGTGATAATTATTTATGTATTTAGTTCCATTTAATACTAGAAGATTTTAGATTTTATTTGACAAGCGATGATATCTCAGTGGTAGTGTGTAGGAACGCTGAATCCAAATACCTACAATGAACTTGAGCTTTCGGGGAAGGATAACATCGTGAGGAAACCATAGCATGGTGGTAGCGCTTTTTTTAATCCCCGTCTAGCTATCTACCACCCTTAAGTTGAATATCTGCCGCCAAATACCAATAGGTGTGTTCCGGCAGCTGCACTTGAGAGCCAGTACCTCAACAGGTTTAGCGTGTCTACCAACTTGGGCCGTATCTCACTTAGGTTCAGGTGAGATGAGAGAATGTCACTTGATGTTTAAGTGACTTTAAGACAAATTACGTATGGTAATTTATTGGTTTTACAGAGATTTAAAACGCGCTTAATCAAAACAAACAGTGCCAGTTGAAACGATACTTACACATGATGGGCCTTAAAAAATTTCCCCTACCATAATTCATATGTTCGACAGACGTATAAACCGGATACGGAATCGTTTAACACCATCCCACACGATTCGATCGTAAATTCTATCCCCGCTTGTCAAATCGCGGCATCCATTGTGGATGGGTCGTAAAAGTTATTATACTCGTCGAGGGTGTCGCGAAGGTACGCGCGCCTGTCACTCTCCATACACAAGGTCAAATTTCTTGCTAAATACTTAAAAAAAGAAACCTTCTTTTACCCTTAATTTATGGACATAATTATGTGTGTATTCTTTATAGGTTTAGCGTTATGACTACAATCTCACGCTAAGTCTCTTACTGGGTCTTAATGCAACTTCCGGGACACCGGTATTTGACGGCATTAGATGGGTATAAGAAAAGGCTCTATTACCATGCTGTGATTTCCTCAGGATGTTTTCCTCCACTAAAAACTCATGTTCATTGCAGGTGGATTCAAACTCATGCCCATTGAGGCAGCAATCGTATACACTACCACCAAAGCTAACACCTCTTCAAATATTATACCAAGGATTTGTAATATTAGTAAGAATTAAGACATCTGTAAGCGTCATCTATAAGATGTTTTGAAGCGATGATAGCTCAGTGGTAGTATATAGACTTCGCGTCAAGGGACGTGATTTCGAATCCAACCGCCTACAATGAGCTTGAGCTTTCGTTAAAGGAAACCATAGCACGGTGGTAGGACTTTTTCTAAAGCCCGACTGGCTTGAAAATATGCCGCCAAATATTAATAGATATGTTCCGGTACTTGCACTTGAGAGCCAGTCCCTCCACAGATGTAACGTGTCTAGCAACTTGGGCCGTATCGTCACTGCAGATAAGGTGATATTATGGCCAAAAGGCTAAACCTTAAATATATTAAAAAAAATTTTTTTTATTTATTATTAGTCTAACCGGAAGCTAAGCCTAACTTAAGCATACGAAACGAGTATCCATTTTTGTTATGTGTTGTGGAAAGCGACCATAAGTGCTACATGAATTTCATGTAGCTACTCTATTCAATAGTTACTTAGCTTATATAATGCGAACTGTGTAAGTGACGCTTAGCCGAATATTCATTCTAAGGAAAAAGGGAGCAAACGCAAATATAGTATTTGCGAGTTAGGGCGTGTTTGCTTACACCCTTATATAGTTTATTTTATGTAGCTGACGGTTCAGCTGGTAGTGGGTACGGATGCCGCTCCGATGGATGTGAATTCGAATTCTTGCTAGGAGCTTTAGTTTTAGGTGAAGAAAAACATTGTGATGAAACCATAGTATAGTGGTATGGGTTTTATATATGCTCGTCTGGCTAACAAAATATACCACCAAATACCTTTAGGCGTGTACGGGCAGTTGCACTTGAGAGCTTTGTCCCTCCACTAGGCCTAACGCTTTCTAGGGTCACATAGTTATTTAACATGTGATATTAAAGTAATCAGACGAGTTATAAAGAAATTTTTCATCATTTTTCAAATATAAAACCTCTTTGAACTCGTCCAACTCTAAAATTATGTATTTTCTCTTATTATGTTATATGATAAATTAATATGGCTTCCTTATTTAAAGCGGCTGTTTTTTCAGGATGATATTGATGTTAATGAGTAATAAAAAAATGTACTTGTAATTAAATAATATTAAATGAATTATCAGGTGAGATTGTGACCGAATGCTAAATGTATACCTACCTAAAGCTATTTTTATATAACACACCCGTAGACATAAACCATAAGAATTGACACATAATTATTCAATAGAGATACAGTCGTCTTCACCTACACACACGCACACACACACACAGATTATGCACAAATAAAGTACACAGGCATATATTTCTTTTAATAATGTTTTCTTCCTAACTCGCATCTCTTAATTATTGAATGCCCTGTGAAGAAATATATACGAAATAAATAACATTAATAAACTTAAAAAAATGTAATAAATTCATGTTTATCGTTTCAAATTTGATATTTTCTACTTCTTAGTACGTTATAAATGCATCGTACATTATAAGGATGTATACTTTATAAGGTTATGTGAATTCAATTTGGATATATTATGTTCATCTGTCAGTTACATTTGAGTTATACTCAAGTATATAGCTGATCGAGAAGTTAATTATATATCGGTTATATATATTTTTTAACGAAAATCAAACAAAACTTTTTTTTCACATTACCATGCACTGCCATCCACCTCTTAGCTTTGGTTTAAATTACATGTATCTTGCTCATCGGGAAGTTAGTTTAAAATCAATTATCAATTTCCACCCAGACTGTAATCTGCTATAAGGTATTATCTGATAGCAATTGGAGATATATAGTATGTTTTCTAGCACAAATAAAAACGTTGTTTTACCCGGAATACTCTATTCAGAAACAAAAAAATTAATAGTTCCTTTCTCAGTTTGTTATATAGCTGTGTAAGATGACATTCGTAACAGTGATTTTTCTATAAGAGTAAGAAGCAGTTGGGCGTGTAGCTTTTACTGAAATGGTTAATTAAAGATCGGCGGTCGGAGACTCGCGCAAATTAGATCGGATCGTTACGCTCCGATAATGCAATGTCCAATTAACTATAATATACATAGTGCCGTATTACTGCTAAAGATGCAAACGTACTCATAAAATTTTACTGTACCCGGCAATTCGCATGGTTTATCGTAAACTAAAGTTTTTTTTTACGTCATGGGGGGCAAACGAGCATGCGTCTCACCTGATCACCGTGAGGAATGAATACCCACATCACAATGGGAATTTCAGGTGCATTACCGGCCTCTGTTGGAGGGACTGGCTCTCAAGTGCAACTGCCGGAACACACCTACTGGTATTTGGTATTCAACTTGAGGGTGGTAGCTAGCCAGGCGGGCACCAGAAAAAGAACGAGCACCGTGCTATGGTTTCCTCGCGATGTTTTCCTTCACCGCCAGCTCAAGCTCATTGTAGGTGGATGGATTCCCACATCCTATGACACGGCGTTCCTACACACAACTACTGAGCTATCATCGCATTGAAAGTTATTTATCTTACTCTCAGTATCTGTATCGTTTGCTCGATTGAATTACCCTATATCCGTTTCTGTAGTCCTGCGAAACTTCAGAATGATTTGTTAAGCTCTCTCATTGAACTATGTCGCATTGCTCGTCCGCACTATTACATCCATATCACTTAGTGATATATTTTTTTCTGCTCGGCTCTTAAAGATTTTAGTATACTTTAAAACAGCCTGTAACGTCCTCAATAATTAGACTGTCGATACAAAAGTAATTATTAAAATCCGACTCACCTTGAGATTAGCGCATTCAAATAAACAATTGAATTGTTTACGAATTCGCGTCAAGGGACGTGGGTTCGAATCCAAGCACTTACAATGAGCTTGAGCTTTCGGTGAAGGAAAACATCGTGAGGAAACCATAGCATGGTGGCTTTTGTAATGCCCGCCTGGGTAGCTACCACCCTCAAGTTGTAAACCTGCCGCCAAATACCAATAGGTGTGTTCCGGCAGCTGCACTTGAGAGCCAGTTTTCTCCACAGGTTTAGCGTGTCTACCAACTTGGGCCGTATCGTCACTTAAGATCATATGAGATTATGGCCATAACGCTAAAACTTAACTATAAAAAGTCTGTGTTTTTACGCTTGATTAGTTAATGTTTTAGCTTCAATATTTTTATTTAGTTTATAGGCCATTATAGCGTAATGACTAAAATCCCATCTCATCTTAAGTGACGATGTGGCCCAAGATAGTGGACAAGGTATGCCTAGGTTTGAAAGGCCTTCAAGGCCTCTCTCTTGGACGCCTAGGCTATGGAGGGACTGGCTCTCAAGCACACCTGCCTATAGTAATATGGCGGCAGATTTTTAACTTGAGGGTGGTAGCTAGCCAGGCGGGCATTAGAATGGTAGTGAACCATTCTACGATTTATCACTATGTTTTAATTCACCGATATCTCAAGCTCGTTGTATCTATTTTGTAGATTAATGAATAAACATCGGGTGATATCAGAAAGCGACAGGTGTACGTTCGTTGCTATCGCATGTTAGGTTTGTTGTTAGATGGTCACCATCCAACTACCAGTAGCAGTAAGATAAAATTCCACCCAACCGCCTCTCCACTCGTAGGTATGAGAAGCAGAACTTAACAAGTTTCGAGGCACTTGGATTATCTACAAGGCTCTGAGGTCAGGGCCTCGAATAACAATTAATTAGATGAGCTTTTATCTTTAAAAGATGCAAGTCAAGCGCGATTTAAATTCACTAATGGTTCAGTAGGTTTTCCTGGAGTATTTTCTTTTATTTACTGCAGTATTTTAGCTTCATTTATATATCAAACAATTCGTGTAACACAATCTTATAGATTTAATTTTCGAGTTAGAGTTATCTGTTTGACTTAAAAACTTGCCGCCAAGAGCTAATAACGAAACAACAATACCCAGACAATAAAACAGGATAATCAGTATCAACGAACCACATTACCAAAATAACACAATTAAGCACTCAGCTCCGAGGCAGCGGATGCAAAGGTGCCCAAATGGCCGAACCTCTGCTTGGGCTGCGGTCGGAAAATGAACAAAGCTTCTCGAGCCTAACTAAACCACATGACCTTACTTACTAATTTAGTGATCCTAACAACGACCTATCTGTAATTTATAATAGATGCGAGTGCATGGTAACAGATAGACAAACAGATCGAAGCGATGATAGCTCAGTGGTAGTGTGCACGACTTCGCGTCAAGGGACGTGGGTTCGAATCCAAGCACCTACAATGAGCTTGAGCTTTCGGTGAAGGAAAACATCGCGAGGAAACCACAGCACGGTGGTAGGGCTTTTTCTAATGCCCGCCTGGGTGGCTACTACCCTCAAGTTGTAAACCTGCCGCCAAATACCAATAGGTGTGTTCCGGCAGCAGCACTTGAGAGTCAGTTCCTCCACAGGTTTAGCGTGTCTACTAACTTGGGCCGTATCGTCACTTAAGATCAGATGAGATTATGGCCATAACGCTAAACCTTAAGTATATAAAAAAAAAAACATAAAGCCCTTTAGGATGTATACCAATTTCAGTATTAAAAAAAACTATGAAATAAGTTAGATATAGTCACGAATTAATGATGAAATAAAATTCAAATGTCATCGAAAGATTCGACTTAATATTTCACCCAAACTAAGGGTTCGCGTCATCGACCCACGGACCCTTGGGGCTTTATTTTCGTAACAATACAGTGTTTGTGCTCGTTAGGAAAAAAATGCTCAAGCAAGCGGGTTCCGTCCCATTAAAAATAAAAAGCTTGTCGCCATTTTGGAGCGGCTAATCAAGAACACTGCTGAGTACGCAGGCCGATAGGGGAGCGTGGGCGTGCTTGAATGACTGTTTTACCACAGTTATTTTTATAGTTGGCAGGTCAGTTCTAATATGGTTATTAATATTAAAGATTTCATCGTATTTTTCTCGTTTTACTGTCAGTGTATTTCTGTACTGTCTGTTCCCGCTACTTCGCTGTAGTCTCTGATATTACGGGACCTATTTTTGAAGCTTGTGTATTTTGTATTATTATGCTAAGTATAATTGTTATTACCTCATTTTAATGAAATCATAATAACGGACAAATAATTAAGTAAATTCTCGCTTGAAACGTATTACAAATTTTGTAACTGTAATGGGTTAATATATTGTATTTCGTTATAAAACAAATTGCTCATAGTTTTTTTATATTTTCTTCCTATTAATTCAGTCAATTTTAAGAAAAGGTTTTTTTTCTTGTAAATATATTTTTTTATAGTGTATTTTCAAATTAGTATCAGAGTGTATTTTCTAAAGGGTTAATAATTAGCATTTATATTAATTACTAACGCAATATTCAAGGTGCATGTAAAAAAAAATCGATGTCGAATTATATAATTATATTTTCTTTTACTCTGATGATCCATGTTTTTATTATATGATTTATTTTCATCTTTTATATTTATACTTATTATTATTATTTGTTATTGAACCTTGACACATCTACAAATTTTCAAGACAAGCAGACGATTATAAATTGATGAAAATTACGTCTAAAGATTCCGTTATATAGACAGATAGATTAATAGATTTATTTTATGTTTGTCCACTCTGATTGTCGATATATTTCCGTTCACCCGCATCTATTAGAAATTACAGATAGGTTGTTGTTAGCATCACTAAATTAGTAAGTAAAGTCGTGTGGGTTAGTCAGGCTTGCGAATCTTTGTTCGTTTTCCGACAACAGCCCAAGCAGAGGTTCGGCCATTCTGGCACCCTTGCGCCCACTGCCTCGGGGCTGAGTGCTTAATTGTGTTATTTTGGTAATGTGGTTCGTTAATACTGATTATCCTCGTCAGGATATTAAAACAAAACCACACTATTGTAAATTTTGAAGTCAAATAAATGTATTGAAGCTAATATAAGTGTGCCAAAAACACAGAGCCTAACCAAGTTCTTTACCCAAGTAAATGTAGAATTAAAAAGTTTGCAGATTGGGTATATTAAAAAAAAAAAAACAAGTTATTTAATTCTATATTTGCTTGGGTAAAGAGTAAACAAAAATGGAAATGTATTGAGTGACATTCTAAGCACTAAACCCTTATTTACAAAAAATAAATAAAAAAAACGGTGTGTGTAAAGATTACACTACAGAAGTGAAACGAGCTTCACGTAAAAGGTCGCGGATCAGAATTTCAAAGCGCTCCCATGAGAGGATTCTTTTCAAAAAGATATTCCGTGACCAGAGTATACAGGCTTTACCTATGGTGCAATACGTGCAACTCACATGGACGCAACGTTTGGAGGGTGCTAAGCACCTCTCCTGACACCTCCGAAGACCGACCGCGTACCCATTAGAGGGTGCCAGTGTATTTGTATCACACGGGCGCTGCAAGGGCTAACCTCCTCTCTGTGTGTATATCAATTCAAAATATTACATATATACTATCAGCTGGAGAAATAAATATTGATAGTATGTTTCAAATGTTTTTTTTTTTATGTTGCATAGCATAGTGACTGTACTGCACCTGGTATTAATTACAGTACATTCCAGAACAGCGGTGACTGACAATGATCCAAAATTCAAAATCAGTCACCGCTGTCATGCTGACCTGTGGCCATGTATGTGAGTTTTAACAATCATTTCTCTTTACGTTAGTGATTGTAGAATAATAGAATTCGGCTACACGGGTAGGAATGTTGTAGACAAGCGTTGTATGAAAAGAAATATAATTACCTTACTAAAGGATATATCCTCTAATTCGGGATAATTGTTGACTAAAAGCATTCAACAAACCCCTACATTTATACCGAAATAATTCAAATTTTGTATCAAAATATCAGCGTTTATGAACTGTAGCTCCCTTTACCCACAATAAAGAAAATACAGAAGGATAGTTTTGGTCGATCTTTACCTAAGTTACATACGCCCTACTGCAGGGTTGACATCAACAGTACACTATGAAAAATTTCATATCGGAATTCTACATCATTACTGGTAAAAATGATTTGTTTTTTTATACTTAAAGTGCCGGCAACGTACCTGCCGTTTCACTGGTGTCGTGGGTGTCCATGGGCGGCGGTTTTCACTTATCATCAGGTCATCCGGCTACTCGTTTGCCCCCTATTCCTTAAAAAAAAATTAACAACACTGATAGCGATGAAAAAAATTATTAAATCGGCGGACAAACGAAGAAAAACTAGCCCACATGAGAACAATGAAATCTCACTATATACCTCACGTTTCCTCAGTAGCCTCGAGCCGACTTCACCCCAACGAACGTCACACAAAAAGGTTGCAGATCAGAATTTAAAAGCCCTTCCACTAGTATCTTTTTTTATAGGGAGCTAACGAGCAATCATCTGATGGTAAGTGATCGCCGCCGCCCATTGACACCTGTAACACTAGAGGAATCGCAGGTGCGTTGCCGCCCTACATAGGATGGACTGGCTCTCAAGTGCCACTGCCGGAACACACCTAATGATTCTTGGCGGCAGATTTTTAACTTCAGTGTGGTAACTAGCCAGGCGTGCATTAGCAAAAGCCTTTCCACCATGCTGAGGTTTCCTTACAATATTTTCCTTCACCGAAAGCTCAAGCTCATAGTAGGTTGTTGGATTCGAACTCACGTCACTTGACGCGAAGTCGTACACACTACCACAGAGCTATCATCGCTTCTTTTATGGGTGTGTTCCAGTAGTTGCACTTAGGAGCTAGGCCTTTCACTAATGTCCATCATTATAGCCCACATCCATTATGATATTCGATGGGATTGCAATCAAACGCTAAACTTATACGTTATATATATTATTCACTCTGGTTTCAATTTACGATGTTAAAATTATATGATAAATTTTGCAAAATAATATATTGTTAGCTTTATCATTGGTCGCTTCTTTATTTTTAGCCTTATCGTTGATCTTCTCTATACATTAAATGTCACATTGCAGGGGTTTCAATATTCACACATTAGTAAAAAATAACTTCATGGATTTAAATTAATATTTACATTTGGTTATATTTAACTTTATAAATTTAAATTGTAATGAAGAGGTTTTATATAAATTGTTTTAATAATGTATTTCAAGTGTTAGGCTTTTGCATTGGTCGCCTCTTTATTTTAGCTTTATCATTGATCGTCTCTTTACTTTAAATATCATATTACAAGGGTTTCAATATTTACACGTTAGTTCAAAATAACTTTATAAATTCAAATTGTAATGATGAGATTTTATAAAAATAGTTTTAATAATCATATTCACACTAGTTCGCTTTTAGCGCTTTAAGTTTCCGGTTGTGACAATATAAACACGTCTTATAATACTGAGGCAGTCACAGTGGAGCTCCAGAACGAATCAGTGGACTGAAGTATTAGTGATATGAAGAACCGAATATTACGTGCATCCTATTAAACAAGACGGTTAAGATATAAAGGATTTTTACAATATACATCAGAGCTGCTAGTTGATTCATGATAATTTCAATACTTAGCATCACATATAAAACAATACTAGTAAAAACTCGCGACTGCTGTCGGACCGACTTCATGCGAGGTGTTCGCACGAGCGTATTTACGTTGTACAGAATTGGCTTTCTGTATTCCTCTAAGTTGCGGTTGAAGCGTGCGATAACCGAACCCTTTTGGAAATGTCTAGGTAAATACCTAATCTATCTCGCAGGCCCGTGAGGTATCCAACTCATGAATATTTACGTAATAAGGTATACCTTTAATAATAAAGGCGGGGTCTCCCCGTTCGTCTCTTCGGGGACTCGATATTATAGTTACCCTAAAACGGTCGGAAAATCATCGCTTAGTTATTTGGCTTCCCAGAGCGTTTATCCTTGAATAAACCTGTTTCTCGATATATATGTAATACTTAGGACCTGAAATAATGTTTACTCGATACTTCTGTGATATATATTATTATACAGTATTATTTAGGTTGGAAATTATAATGGTGGGATGCTAAGTTCAGTGTTGACATTGGATCTTGAGTAAAGAAACTACTTTCAAGTTGAGATCTTGCCATCTAATACCTATAGGTGTCTTCTAGCAGTTAAACTTGAGAACCAGTTCGTCTATTACCTTTAGTGTGTCCACCTTCTTAGACCACAACATCGCTTAACATCAGATGATATTTCCGGGATAACTCTAAACATATTACTATAATATAACAATTAGAGATTTTGGAACATATATTTGGCAACAGGTTTTTTTTTTTTTTTTTTTTATAAATTACACGGCAACATGACTAGGTATCTTTACTCGACGTCATCACGACTGGATGTATTCTAATATAATATAAATTCGGTCGTGTGTTTGTTGCGCTCTCACGTTTTAACTAAACAGTGAATAAGTTAGGAAGCGATGATAGCTCAGTGGTAGTGTGTACGATTTTGGCGTCAACGGATGTAAGTTCGAATCCAAGCACCTACAATGGGCTTGAGCTTTCGGTGAAGGAAAACATCGTGAGGAAACCATAGCATGGTGGTAGGGCTTTATCAAATGCCCGCCTGGCTAACAACCACCCTCAAGTTGAAAAACTGCCGCCAAATACCAACAGGTGTGTTCCGGCAGCTGCACTTGAGAGCCAGTTCCTCCACAGGTTTAGCGTGTCTACCAACTTAGGCCGTATCGTCACTTAAGATCAGGTGAGATTATGGCCATAACGCTAAACCTTAAGGATAAAAAAAAATCACATATTCTGGTATGTTTCTTTATGTAATAGCGGGCAAACGAGCAAGCGCGTCACCTGATAGTAAGTGATCACCGTCACCTGTAACACTAGAGCAATCACAGCCGGCCTTTATAGGATGGACTGGCTCTCAAGTGTCACTGCCGGAACACACTTATTAGTATCTGACGGCAGATTTTCAACTTGAGGGCGGTGGCTTCCCAAGCGGGCATTAGAAAAAGCCCTACCACCATGCTATGGTTTCCTCACGATGTTTTCCTTCACCGAAAGCTCAAGCTCATTGTAGGTGCTTGGATTCGAACTCACTACCCTTGACGCGAAGTCGTACACACCACCACTGAGCTATCACCGCTTCAAAATATAATATAATTAATTATAATAAATATAATATATATCGAATATAAAGACGCTTGGACAGGTATAGACAAAGGGTCTTCTTACCCAGTAAGAACGGTGACTTTCTAATTCAAACGTCACGGGTGCAGCTCTAGTATGGTAATGACGTGCCGCGATTAAACGTATTACTGACATCTCTATTTTTATGATAAAGACTACGAATAGCCGCTAAACCTTACTTATATCGCTGACAAAGTGCTAATTAACTTCACGGAAACACGCGGAAAGTATATGTGGAAATTTAGCACGTACTTTTCTGTTCGTTATCTGTAAATCGGTTCGCTTCAACTGTCTATGGATTGGCCATTCACGATGTCGTACCTCGCGAATCATTAAAGGTTAAGTTTTCGTTTTTTTTTTTTTTTTATATTTAACGTTTATCGTTATGGCCGTAATCTCACCTGATCGTAAGTGACGATACGGCCCATGTTGGTAGACACGCTAAACCTGTGAAGGGACTGGCTCTCAAGTGCAACTGCTGGAATACACCTATTGGTATTTGGCGGCAGATTTTCAACTTGAGGGTGGTAGCTAGCCAGTTGGGCATCAGAAAAAGCCGAAAGCTCAAGCTCATTGTAGGTGGTTGGATTTGAACTCACGTCCCTTGATGCAAAGTCGTAAACGCTACCACTGAGCTATCATCGCTTCAAAATTTGGTATTTTAATTTTCCCTCCCCGATACATTCTTGATAATTTAATGTATTTCCGCGAAAACATGTGAAAGAAAAATTCCGTGGAAGATCGGCATGATTTAAATACTAGAAATCGTGACGAACTCGTCACCCCCTATTTTAGGCTCAGTAAGTAGTAATACCAGTGAGACAAATAACAGTTTCTTAGGTAATAGTGTTACCTAAGCACGTTACTGAATTTCCAGATATTGAGTTCAAGAACCATGTCAAACGGGCTTTGATATCAAAAGACGATTACAGGGTGGATCAATATGTGAGCGATCGTGATGTCTAGAATTGGCACCCCTATCTGAACATCCGCTAATAACTACTACAAATACACACATCTTTACCTACAACACACACTTACACACAAACACTTATAAACATGCCTAACAAATCTAAATAATTTGGAATCGTTAAATGTGCTGTGAAGAAATATACAGTAAATAAATAAAATAAATACACATATTAAACTATTATGTAATAATGCACCTAAAAAAAATAGTAATGATCGAGTTTCTTGCCAGTTTTTCTCTATGACTGAGTTATTATTCTTTTAATATTGACTTATTCCGTTGCGCAGTTAGCATCCAGAGCCGCATGTAAAAGCTACTCTTTGAATATTTGATGATATATGGAAACCCTAGAATAATTCAGTGCTTTGTTAGAGTTTCAAATATTTGTAATATCTTGTCAGGACGAGATAGTAAACTTTGCTGGTGTAAAAACTAGTACGCATATATATATTTGAACAGTTTTAATAATATGTATTGTAAATTATAACACATAAAATAAAAATGAAAACTCGTGGTACATAGGTGTACAATATATAGACTGAGTTAGTCAACCGAATAATTGCTAACAGGCGGGTAAATAGCACAAATTATACTTCCAACCACATTTATCTACCGTGAACACTCGAGCCCGGTTTACTTTGGCTACATACACTATGGACTTCCGACAATTTGTCGTTGACATTTATAATACACCTATATAAGACCCTATATAATAGTTAATTACTTCGATATATTAAATTGTATTATGGTTTACTTTTATTATTTTTTGTCGTGAAACATCTAAAGGCGAGGGTAAACCTGATCGTTGGCGTGGCGTTACAGGCCGTGGCGACGCATCACCACTCTATATGATGGAATATATATACTATACGCAGTCTATACGTGTAGTGTGTGAGTTGTGACAATGCGATATCATGCGCAAACGAATGTGCACAATCTCTCTTGCCACACTAAGCTAGCATATCTATAGTATATACAGTGTTGTTTACTAAGTTACACATGTGAGGGTAACTTGTATCTGTTTCCCCTTGTAATTTGTTCTTTTACGCATATAACTTATAGAAAATTTTTTTGATGTTTCACATCTGCCAGGCGTCTCGTGGCGGCTCACATTTCTTTTCTGTCTGCCATCTGGACAACTAATATAATTAGTCGCTTAATGGAACTAGGCTTAGCGTGTATACCAACTTGGGCCGTATCGTATCACTTAAGATCAGGTGAGATTATGACCACAACGCTAAACCTTAATTATATATATAAATGTATAAGCTATGATATATATAAGAAGTATATGACTTCGTGTTTGATATCAAATTTTAATTAAAATTTAGGTCCATGGTTTAATTTGGCGCGTACAGCCTTCCTCTGTTTCTCCATTATCCGGTCAGATTCGAGCAGAATGGCTCTTTTATTTGCTGAATAGTGGATGCAGAACACTTATCCTTACCGGCTTACTTAAAGAGTTATGTGGACAATTCGCTTCAGGTTATCACAGAGCAGGCAAACGAAAATCTCCGGTATATTGTGCCTATTATATTTTTATTTTAGATAAATGTTTTTTTTAAGTGAAGTTCCATAAACGCGTCAGGTATATTTCGTTACAAAAAATTAATGAAAGTTGTAAAATTAATTTAGGCTATCCCGAGCTCCATTTTATGTGGTCCTATATAATGTGGGGGCATTTCATGTTAAGTGTTGCGAAAACACAGCCTGGCAAATTTATTTATATATTGTATATTTATTCACAGCACATTTAACAAAATCAAATTAACTTCTATGTCAACCTGTTTTCAGAATTTAATTGTTTCATGATTGATTCAGTATTTCAGTCTAATAAATCTATATGAGTGAACCTTGGTATCATACATAATAAAACGTCTCTGTAAAACAGATTTTTATTTGCATTATTGTGTTTATTCGATTTGCCTCTCGCAGTTCTAAACTACTCACAGATAATATAAAAAATTGTAAAAATCAATGACCTAAAATAATTTGACAGGTAGTTCTTCTGCTATTGGCTAACTTATAAGAAAATAAACGGATTTTAATTATTTTTTTCATATAAAGCGTAGACTTATTAGCTACTTTATCAATGTATACATAACCAATATGACAGCTGTAAAAGTATTTACATTCTAGTTGCAAATGTAATCTATTACAAAAGTCAATCAAATGTGTACTACGCGGTTTTTAATAACTATAATTTGCAAAATAAATCTTAATTATATTATTATTATTTATATTTGAGGTTTAGCATTATGACCATATTCTTACCTGATCTTAAGTGACGATACGGCCCAAGTTGGTAGACACGCTAAACCTGTGGAGAAACTAGCTCTCAAGTGCAGCTTCCGGAACACACCTGTTGGTATTTAGCGGCAGATTTTCAACTTGAAAGTGGTCGCTAGCCTGGTGGGAATCAAAAAAAGCTTTACCAGCATTCTATGATTCCCTCAAGATGTTTACCTTCACCGAAAGTTCAAGCTCATTGTAGGTGGTCGGATTCGAATTCACGTCCCCTGACGCGAAGTCGTAGACACTAAAACTGAGCTATCATCGCTTCAAATCAATTTAGTACGTTTATATAAAAGTGCAGTTCTGTTACCACTTAAATAAGTATTAATCTTTGGCCAAATTAAAATACTGCAAGGTCAACGGATTGCACTAATTAATTCAACTAGATGCCTTTACATCTGGCTGTTGCCACCGAATGTCTCGGCGTGTTAATCCCGGATTCGAGAAATGCCCGTCTCAGCAAACACCCGTATTATACAGTTCAGACCGTATCGAGCGGAGGCACGCTTCATTCCATCACATAATTTGTTTTCTTCTTTGTCGTTTTAATACCTTTTCCATGATTGATAGTAGGCAAATGAAAAATTTACAGAAGCATCAGCTGGCTAGCTACCACCCTCAAGCTGAAAATCTGCCGCCAACTACCAATAGATGTGTTTCGGCAATTATACTTGAGAGCCAGTCCCACCACAGGTTTAGCGTGTCCATCAACTTAGGCCGTATCGTCACTTAAGATCAGGTGATATTATGTCCACAACGTTAAACCTATAAACTATTAAATCAAATACTCGATCGGCGTGCGTTACATGAGAGAATGTGACGCATCAATCAAATTCTGTTTCGAAATACCCTGGTTTGTGCCGTGCCAACACGTTTTATTTAATACGGTAGAGTTGTATTTCTTGTTAATAACCTTGCTTATCTAACGATTTTTCTTTTGTTGTGTGGTTATGAATACACAGTTTTTTATTATGATGTGATATAAAAAAACGTTTATGATCTTCTTGTTCGCATGCGTAATCTCACTACCCAATCAGAGGCTAAGACTTATCGACTGATAGGCACCAGCAAACTACCCACTAAAAAGCATCTGCATCGGCAAGATTAAACTTCATCCAAGTACGCAGACCTGTCCCTTATAGATTCCTGATCATTAGAATGTTCTCGAATCGTGCTCGTGGACAAGAGTAGTCACTATGTCGAGCCACGATAAAAAAAAAATACGTTACCCAATAACATAATGTTTTGTTAAAACCGTGTTCCCCGCGTAGACTACGTCGGTCGTTAGCACTTTACTTCTATTGACGAGTAATTTTTGCTTCCACGGCGTTGGTTCAGTCGGTAACCCGGTATCTGACTTACGTTGATCAATTTCCAATTAAATAAAATAATACAAACCACGATGCAAGTGAAACTTATACTTAATACAATCATCAAAACACATAACTACCGCGGATCACTTGAACGAATGAGTTAGAATATAAATGCTACACCGTCAGCTGATAGCTGAGGCGATGGAATAATAGTTTCACTTTAAAATTAGTTCATGATTAAAAATACATGAAATAAAAGGATTTTATTATCATTTATTGCGATTTAATGGTAAACTGCTAATAAGTAATTAGGCTAAATTAAATCAAAAATGTTTATACAAGTTAGTTAAGTCAAAACTACCTAACAACCGGCAAGAACTTCCATCTTTTTTTATAGTTAATAGACCAAAATCTCACCTGACCTCATCTCAATGATACGGCCCAAGTTGGTAGACACGCTAAACCTGTGGAGGAACTGGCTCTCAAGTGCAGCTACCGGAACACATTTATACGTATTTGGCGGCAGATTTTCAACTTGATGGTGATAGTTAGCCAGGCGAGCATTAGAAATAGTCCTATGCATGCTATGGTCGCATCACGATTATTTTTTCACTGCAAGCTCAAGCTCATTGAAAGAATTAGAACTCACGTCTCTTAGCGCGGCGTTGGTATGCGATACCACTGAGCTATCATCGCCTCAAATTGAAATTTTCATCCAATCAAATCAATTGAAATGTGTTTTAAAAGTGTGATTTGTGGTATGGTTGGTGAATAATACGAATTATTATTATTGGAATAATTGTGTATGAAACAGAAGGCGAATAAATAACGGGAAGAAATATTGGAAATAAATAGACGTGATATACGGATTCCTGATCTACACCAGCCACGTACATAACTCTGAACAAAGCAGTTTGTTAGCGAGTACTTTAGCTTTACGCGGCGCCGCCCCACCAAACGGAGTGCTTTTTCATTTCCCGCCGCCGGGGGGCGGCATCGCTTATATATGTATTTTTTCCCACTAGGCGTTAATGCCCACAAGCCGATGGCTTTATGCAATTAAATTGTTTTCGTGGGGGAATTATATTTATTACCAGGTGGCGTTTTTGATTAAGTAGGTCTGTAATTGAAAATGTAAATCTGGTTGTTGTTGTATTATTATAATTTTTTTTTTTCAAATTAATCTTTCTTTTTTTTACTATGGCAGGCGTTGTGAATATAATGGAGGCATGATTTTAATGAGATTTGGTATAGTGATAAGGAATACTATGGATTCATATATATAATACTATTATCCTTTAAAAAGAAAGGGTTCTTTTAAGATAGATATGTTAACTTACCCTGACATTAGTTCTATGCGTTCTAGTAAGGAACTGGTAAATAGTGGTATTTGTCACGTTTAGTGATAGCATGACATGGTTTTTTTTTTGTATAATAAGGTTTAGCATTATGGCCATAATCTCACATGATCTTATGTGACGATACGGCTTAAGTTGGTAGACACGCTAAAACTGGAGAAACTGGCTCTCAAGTGCAACTGCCGAAACACACTTATTCTTTCGCGCACCGTTTTGGAAGTGGGGTAATGAGAGGGATTAACTTTATGAAATACTTTTTGCGTCATAAAACTTGTTTGACGTAACAACATTATCGCGAGTGTAGCTGCAATTAAAATCGATTTTACGTATAAACTAAAAAAAAAAATAGGAAAAGAAAAATGGTGAAAACCTGAAATAGGGAAACCCGAGCAAAAAAAGTTCTTAACTAACAGAATATCAGCTCTTCGCCCCCATCACTGATGCTTCTATAGGAGGCAGATGATCAAGCGTGTCACCTGATGGTAAGTTATCACCACCGCTCACGGACTTCCACAACACCAGAGGAATCGCAGATACGCTGCCGGCCTTTTTATAAGAGGGACTGGCTCTCAAGTGCCACTGCCGGAACACACCTTTTGGTATTTGCCGGCTGATATTCGACTTGAGGGTAGTAGCTACCCAGGCGGGTATTAGAAAAAGCCCTACCACCGTTCTATAGTTTGCTGACGATGTTTTCCTTCACCGAAAGCTCAAGCTCATTAGGTTGTTGGATTAGAACCCACGTCAAATGATGCGGCGTTCCTACGCGCTACCACTGAGCTATCATCGCTTCAATCTAATTGGATTACAGGCTTATTGTTTTCAAAGCTCAGTTTAGAAAAATTATTATCGTCACGTTGCATGAAATCTGTGAAAACAATTTATGAGAATTGATACCAATTTTACCAAATTTTGCCAATTTTACCAGACTGAAAGAAAATTACCTTTAACTTACAGTAGTCTTATCCTTATAATTTCAGTATTTTTAGCATTGATTGACCGTTGAAAGAACCACAACAGTGAAATAGTTAATTACTTTTTATAAATTATAGCTCAGTTGGTAGTGTGTACGGATGCCGCGTCAAGGGACGTGAGTTCGAATCCACTCCACCTACAACGAGCTTGAGCTTTCGGTGAAAGAAAACATCGTGATGAAACCATAGCATGGTGTCAGGGATCTTTTCAATGCTCGCTTAGCTAGCTACCACCCTCAAGTTGAAAATCTGTCGCCAAATACCTATAGGTGTGTTCCGGCAGCTACACTTGAGAGCCAGTCCCTCCACAGGTTTAGCATGTTCACAAGCTGGGCCACATCGTCACTTAACATCAAGCGAGATGGTGGTCATAACGTTCAACCTTAACTATATAAAAAAATATGTATAGTTTCAAACGATTATAAACAATACTTGGTTAACACAATGGAGGTTTCGCCTACATTGTTTCAGAATAATTACTTTTAATTGACCCGGTGACTTACTCCGTGGTTGTTTCAATTAATTATCTTCTGGTCAGTCCGATTCGGCTTTACAATTCGGGCTGTGTTGAATCTCTATGTGTATTCAGGTTTCATTAAAGGGATGAATTGGCAGTGTACATATTTACGGGAGATTAGATGCGGGTTGTTTGTTTTCCTTCATTCGGCTAATTTAGAGTGGTAGCGTGTACGGACGCTGCGTCAATGCACGTGAGGTCGAATCCATGGAATTTCCGCGAATGAAAATATTATGACGAGACCATAGTATAGTGATAAGGCTTTTTCTACCACCCACCTAGCTACCAACTACTCTTAAGTTGAATGTGTACGAACGCCGCGTCCATAGTCGTAAGTTCGAGACGATGCAATGAAGGAAATCGTCGTGATGAAACCATAGTAAGGTGGTTGGGCTTTTTTTAACCCCATGTAACTGGATAACACCTTCAAGTTCACAATGTACTCCCAAATGCCTATAGGTTAGTTTCGGCAGTTGCATTTGAGAGCAAGTTCCTCGACAGGTTTAGCGTGTCTAACAACTTGGGCCGTATCGTCATTTAAGATTAGATGAGATTTTAGGTATTTCGTTAATTAGAGTTTTGAGTAGGATTTTTCGTAAGTCAACTGAAATATAAAAAACATGTTGCTAAGTCGGAAATATAATATTGCCGACTGCGAGTTGTACGGACGTGCACTAAACCAATAGAGTTATAATGTTATAAAGTACAATAAAACCTCGTTAAGTCGAACCTCGATAAGTTCAATACCTCCAAATCTCGATAAAATGTTTTGTTTCCCTTCCCTACAAACACCAATACCTCCATTACTCGAAATCTCAACCCTCTATTAGTCGAAATAATCAGAGAGTCCCTCCAAGCCATTTTAGTACATATTTTCCCTCCAATATAAGAAAAATTAAATTTTACCTCTGTATCTCGAACATAATATTGTTTTATTTTACTACCTTTACAACTAGATTAACCAGAACACAAGCAACTCTGAAGAACAAGAATATTCTGCTCTATATACCTTAGACAACGCTATACTGGTACGTAACTGTGTATATTATGTATCTGTGTATATATGTATCTGTATGTATATATTTACATGTAGACATATTTTTTATCAGTGTTTAATATAATTTTGGAATAATTGCTTTGCTTTTTGTATTATTATATTTTTTTTGTATAAACCCACTTGGCCACAACCGAAAATCAGCGCTGGGCCTGCCTATTATGGTGACTTAGCTTATGCTGAGTTGTGCGCCTTTTACAGTGGCACTGCGGCGCACGGCGGATTATAACATTTTATTATTATTTTTTTAGATTATGTATAATGTTTTTTTTAATGATTGTAATGTTAATTAATGTTCATGTATTTTTTACTTTATCCGTGTAGCCTTGTGTCTTGTAAATAAATTTATTTTCTTTCTTTCTTTGTTTCTATAGATATAAACAACCGAATTTTAATATCTGAAATTATTTGATTAAATTATCTGAAGCAAAAAAAAAAGTACTGCCTTTTTAATGCCATATTTTTATTTTAAGAATGTTTAGAAATATTGTTGGTGTATAATAAATAAAAATATGTGTGTCACATCTGCAACTTGAATTTTTATTTATTTTACCTCTCTAATTCAAAATTTATAAGAATGAATCTTGCCTGCCTCCTTCTGCCAAATAAAAATTCCCCTTAATCGGAAGCCTCTATAAGTCAAAAACTCTATAACTAGAATTTTTGGCGTCTCCCTTGATGTTCGAGTTATAGAGGGGTTCTACTGTATTTATAAAACACTTATATTTCAAAAACGTTGGTTGACTGACTCATCGCCACTACTGAAGCTAGAAACATGAAATTTGAACTGTACTTCCCTTTTACAAATAAAAATATTTAATTTCCTGAAACATTTACATGGATTGTGTCTTGCTTAAGGCTCCAATCTACGAAATGCCTATGAGAAGGAAACCTTAAAGATTGCAGAAAAAAAAATAAGATATAGTCAGAACACGGTAACTTTAAAAAGCTTTTTATTTATTGTACGATACAATTGGCTACTTAAACAAGATTAACTTAGGAACAAAGAATAAATTAACTATTGTATTAATAAAAATATATTGCTCGTTGCGACGCCCGGATGACCACCCGAGAACGCAGACGCATTGTCAGCGGTTTCTAACTTATACAACTCTCAACTATATTGTTAACACTACACACAAAAATATGAGTATACAAATTAATAATCATGTTCTTACGTGTATGTATTTGTAAAGATATGTGTAAAAACTACTTTAAAATAACAGCCATACGGTCGTGGATTACATTTCCGCATCATATTCAAGAAGCCAAAACCATTTCCAGTTTTAAAATCACAACTACACCGACATTTTTAAAGTTAAAGAGATATTATTTGTCATAATTCGCTTTGTATATATGTATGTATGTATGTGTATTTAGTTTATTTATTTTGACTACATTTTGTTTATTTCATATGCTATTAGTTATGAATTATTTATATTAGGTTAGTATATTTATTATTACACTCTTAGTTTATAAATTATTTTATTTGCACTACTTACAGTGGTAGTAATTATATCTTACTGCCTTACTGCCTTACTGCTGGTTAGCTGGAACAAGACGCCTTGTGGCATTAAGCTCGCCAGTGTACATATTTAAAGTGCAATAAGGAGTTCATTATCTATGTGTGTATTGTGTTGTGTATGTGTGCGCGAACACGCCGTAAGCTTTTTGTATGTAAGTGTGTGTGAGTATGTATGCTAATGTGTGTGTTTATGAGATTCTTGACTGATTCTAACACACTGACTAATTACGCTAAGTAAATTTAGTGACGTAGACAACAATTTTTCGATATTTAAATCCTGAGGGGATAAACGGGGGCGGCAAAATTTGTATGGGGGGAGAAATTTCTTCACCCACCGACTTGAAGTTTAGTACAGAGATTCTCTATTAAATAAATTAAACAGGTGTTTCACCGGTTCTCAAATTGTATCCCCTACGTTATCCCGTTATACAATATTTTTGATGTATTCCTCCTAGGAAATAACATTTTTCATTGACACTTCTAGTGATATATCTCCAAAACTACCGGACCTATTGATTTGAAAATTTCCATGGATATTCCGCTTATGCGTGAAAAATAACGCGAATGAAGCCGCGGGACACCAGCTAGTAAAATCGGTAAAGAACAAACTTTTCATATTTATAGTTTATTTTGTACGACCGTTTTTTTTTTAGTCTTATAAACTGTTGTATATTTTCTTTTTTACATTTCGTTTACATTAAAAGATTTATATTCGAAGGTAGTTATTAAGCACTATTCTCTTGGTACCAAAATGATGCGTAAGATGACCATACGTTACGGTAATATATAGACATTCTTTATTCACAAGTTACATTACATACGATACAAAGCTCTGTAACATGCTCTGGAATTAACATCAAAAGCGGATTTCCTACTGTTTTCCATTGTCATCTAAACAACAATTATACAGCGGGAAGTTTTTCCTCGCACGACTGCCTTGTGGAAGCAATTTGCGTCGACGCTGTTTCCGGACCGATATGACTTGTGCATCTTGGACTTGTGGGTGTCCATGGGGGGTGGTGATCACTTACCATTTGGGGACACGCTAGCTCGTTTGCCTACTAAAAAAAAATATATAGAGCTCATATGATGTCCAGCGAATGCTGTTGTCCTTAGGGTCAATATATATTTTTACAATATATATCATTTATCTGATATTAAGTGACGATGTGGTTCAGAATGGTGAACATGCTATTCTCAATAGAGGGACAGGCTCTCAAGTTCTACTGCCGGAACACATCCATAAGTGTTTCAAACAAAATTTTCCACTTATGATTCCACAATAAAAAATACCACTGCACTATGGGTTTATTACGATGTTTTCCTTTAACGAAAGCTCACGTCTGCTTCCGAGGTATAGTAGAGATTCGAAGAGACTCAAAAGAAATTGTACTATCTCTCTTAAACTTGGAATATAACATAGGTTCGGTAGGAAAAAAACAAATAACGGTTGCATTGCTTATACATGGATGCTAATTTTATGAATTAAAGCATTGTCAGTTCATTGGTCATAGGTTTAAATACCAGCATTGAGTTCGAGCCTACCCACTTACTACTTTCAAATTACTAATCTGTCGCCAAGCAGCTATGCGTGCGTATATTCAGGAGTATACATTTAAAAAGTTAATTCCCCTACTAAGGTTAACATGGTATGATCCTGGACCACGTATTGGGAAAGATTTTGGATACACGCTAAATGATTAAATATTTTTAAAGGATGTGTTTTCGTAGTTATTTTTTAATCTTCGGTATGATGATACAATACGTGATCTACTATTAATTTCAGTTTGTTTTTTGCTTCGGAAGGTATCGAATGAAAGAATAGTACTTGTAGTGAATTTATACAAACAGCAAGGCTGTTACAGACCGTGGAGGTTGCGTCTAATACACTCAAGAGTCTCGTTCCGCAATCGTTATATTTTACAGCGAAACTTCCGCTTGCTGCAATTGTTACACAATCAATGATCGTATATTTCGAACAGCCGTCCGTACTGTCGAATGTTTTGAACTCAACTGTCTCACATAGCCCCGCTACCACCGAGGATAATAATTAATCAAATAAACGACTTACTTCACTGTAATGATTGTAATCAACAGTGTAACATCAATACAACAACTCTTATAAATGCAAATTATAGTCATTGTTCCTGGTTGAATCATCTCATTAGTTAAAAGTACATAGCACTATTTTTCCATATATATGGTGTCCATAGTAGATATGGTATTTAACACATACTATTTCAGTGCCGGACCTTGTATAGTCCGTCTCATCAAATGACACCTATTGGTTGCTCCAGCGCAGATTATCAAATAGGCATAACTTAAGCTATTGTTGGATAATGACTTGTAATGATTCTTTATAATCCGATGGAGCGTTTAAACTACTTAGCTTACCGGTTTATTTTACGGAATAGTAAATTCGCTACTGAGACTTATCCACAATTCTAAGATAAGCGTGGTTCAACTACAACAGCGCCTAACAATGAGCGAGATTACAGCCGTAACACGATTATGAAACGAAAAAAAAAAGTACAAGAAAACATCCAGCAAAAGTAAAAATTAAGGTAACACGTTATCCAAATTAAACATCAGAACGCTGGAGGAGCGAGCATATTTACGTCTGTTAAGTTAGGCTAAACAATGTTCTGATTAAAATTTAATTTCGGCTGCCTCCCGCGCCGGCGGCCCGCTTCGCCGCCGTTTGTTGCCGACGCAAACATCTTGTTTAACTTCTGATTAGGTTTTATTAGATTCTTACAATTACAAACGATTCGAAGCTAACACAGCCTTTGCTGTTCACTGTCTATTTATAAAGCTAGGTTTTTTTTTTTTTTATACTTAAGGTTTAGCGTTATGGCCATAATCTCACCTGATCTTAAGTGACGATACGGCCCAAGTTGGTAGAGGACCTAAAACCTGTGGAGGAACTGGTTCTCAAGTGCTGCTACCGAAACACACCTATTGGTATTTAGCGGCAGGTTCACAACTAGAGGGTGGTAGCTACCCAGGCGGGCATTAGAAAAAGCCATACTATGGTTTCCTCACGATGTTTTCCTTCACCGGAAGCTCAAGCTCATTGTAGGTGCTTGGATTCGAACTCACGTCCCTTGACGCGAAGTCGTGCACACTACCACAGAGCTATCATCGCTTCGAAAGTATACAGTATACATGAAATAAATCCTGTTTTTCAAGTGAGAGTATTATTGTATCGCTACACATTTTTTCGTCCGTCTGTCGCATGTCGCATTACAGCCGGTCGCGGAGTAGGGGTACAGCGCTCAAGGCCAATATGGTGGCAACTATAGCTCGCATCAGCTAAACGTGTAGCATTTGTATTCGTACTCATTCGTGCAAATGCTCCGCAGTGTTTGTGTGTTTTGAACAGTGTAAAGAAGAAAGAAAGAAGAAAGAAAATACATTTATTACGGAACTCACACTGACTAAATGATTAACGATAATAATTAAAAATTAGGGCGAAAACAAAAACAATAATTACCTAGTGAATATAATAGGCAGCGGGTGCCCACTGTGAGGCCGTAAATGGACCCATCTCAGCAAAAATGCTAAAACGTATGATGCGTTGCAGCGCTGGTTTTCCGATGGTCCAACGTGATGTCACGGTCAGCACTACTGTTTAATACTGTACTGTAATAGTGTACTGTAATAGTGTACTGTAATAGTGTACTGTGATAGTGTACTGTAATAGTGTACCGTAATAGTGTACTGTAATAGTGTACTGTAATAGTGTACTGTAATAGTGTACTGTAATAGTGTACTGTAATAGTGTACTGTAATAGTGTACTGTAATAGTGTACTGTAATAGTGTACTGTAATAGTGTACTGTAATAGTGTACTATAATAGTGTACTGTAATAGTGTACTGTAATAGTGTACTGTAATAATGTACAGTTGTAAAAGCGATGATAGCTCAGTGGTAGTGTGCACGACTTCGCGTCAAGGGACGTGGGTTCGAACCCAAGCACCTACAATGTGCTTGAGCTTTCGGTGAAGGAAAACATCGTGAGGAAACCATAGCATGGTGGTAGGGCTTTTTCTAATGCCCGCCTGGGTAGCTACCACCCTCTAGTTGTGAACCTGCCGCCAAATACCAATAGGTGTGTTCCGGCAGCTGCACTTGAGAGCCAGTTCCTCCACAGGTTTAGCGTGTCTACCAACTTGGGCCGTATCCTCACTTAAGATCAGGTGAGATTATGGCCATAACGCTAAACCTTAAGTATAAAAAAAAAAAAAAAAACTTGCATTGTGGATGCATAAAGGAATAGGTTATCTTTAAATTTGAGTCCTATTTGATTTATGTAGAAGTTACTTTACTGGCGGAAATCCATCATTAAATGTTGAAGTAGACGATACTTTGCCCGTCCGCCTGGAAATAATTAGTTGCTGCTACGTGTTGTGAAACTAAAAAAAAAAAATCGTGTCGCGGACGACTCGGATGGGTCGCAGTCCCTTTCGTGGTTGATTATTATAAATAAACGTATTAGATTATTTATTAACAGATACAATTAAATTAAGTACTGAGTGCAATTAAATGAAACGCAGAAATAACTTTCGCATGATGGTAGCGCTTTTTCTGATGCCCGCCTGGCTAGCAACCACCCTAAAGTTGAAAATCTGCCGCCAAATACCAATGGGTGTGTTCCGGCAGCTGCACTTGAGAGCCAGTTCTTCCACCGGTTCAGCGTGTCTACAAACTTGGGCCGTATCGTCACGTACGATCAGGTGAGATTATGGCAACAACGTTAAAACGTTAACTAAAAAAAAAACTAATGAATTTTATAGTACATCATATAATTATTACAATTCATTACTATACATATAATACGTTACGAAACAGCTGACGCGTATGTTGTGTACGAGCTACGCAGCCGATGCCAAATTATTGCCTGTTTTGAACCAATAAGCACGCACCTATGACTGGACACAGCCAATAGCGTACGCGCTATGGATAATCGTCTACGTTGATACTATACATAGGGTCGTGATGAAAAAATCTTACACTTTTTTCACCTAGCCCCCATCCGATGATATGCGATGATCCGATGAAGCGATGATGGCTCAGTGGTAGCGTGTACGACGTCGCGTCAAGGGACGTGAGTGCGAATCCAACCATCTACAATGAGCTTGAGCTTTCGGTGAAGGAAAACATCGTGAGGAAACCATAGCATGGTGGTAGGGCTTTTTTTAATGCCCGCCTGGCTATCTACCACCCTCAAGTTGAAACTCTGCCGCCAAATACCTATAGGTGTGTTCCGGCAGCTGCACTTGAGAGCCAGTTCCTCCAAAGGTTTAGCGTGTCTACTAACTTGGGCCGTATCGTTACTTAAGATCAGGTGAGATTATGGCCATAATTCTAAATCTTATGTATTAATGTATTATGGCCATAATTCTTAGTCTTATGTATGTATAAAAAAAATTAAAAAAAAAGTGCGACACGTCCGTAACGTGCGATAAGCGATTTCGTTTTAAAAAACAATTTATTATCTCAAAATAATTATTACATTATTACACGCGACGTTGATCGACAGTTCCCTTGACGGTGGTGAATTATCGAATTAAATGTGGTTATGTTACACAATCAATTCCTCGTGTTTCGCTCGGTAATTGTGCATCCACAGATCTATGTTGATGTTGATCGATCGACGAGATACAATCTTGTTAAAAACTTACACGAACCTCGAAGATTTTCCAAATATAAAATCCCACTAAATAAGAGGCAGAATAAGTCTACTGATGTTACGTCAATACTCTTCCGTTATTTTATCAGTTTTTCTTAGATATAGAAGCCATTGATTGATAATAAATAGTGAACGAAAGACGATTATGTGACGAATCTCGTAATTTTACGTGCGGATTTGATCGCACGTCCCATGAGACGGATGTCTGGCTGATGGCCAATTAGTACTCGATTCGATTACACGCTTCTGTAGATAACATTGTGCTTCATATTGGATTTTATCACGGATAATCTATATTAGTATCCACTGTAGGGTCGAGATATCGCGAAATCGATTCTGGCTCTGACCGATTTTTTTTTTTTGTTCACTGTGTGTTTGTTTTTATTAATCTTACACTATTTTACAGCTTCACTGGACTATGTATATATTTGGATATTCAATATTACTTTATATACCTTTTTTTGTTTTTCAACATAGTGACTGCACTGCATCTGGTGTTAAGTACAGTGCAATCCAAATCAGCGGTGACTGACACTGAAATTCAGTATCAGTCACCACTGTCCTGCTTAGATACCTTTTTCACGCCTCCTTTGAAGGAATCTATGTCATAGGAGGGTGGAAACACGCTGACCGGAAGACGGTTCCGCAGCTCCACGATACGACAAAAATATGAACCAGCAAACTTTTTAGTTCCCAATTCATTAGGAGTCACCGTGTAGCTATGATACTGAAGTCATGCCCGCGTGGTCCTGTAGTGGAACGGGGAGGAGAGGATTATGTCGAAAGGCTCTTCAGAACACTCGCCGTGGTACTTACGGTAGAACACGTTTAAAGAGGCAATGTCCCTTCGTTGAGAGTTTACGGAGGCCGTGTCAGTGAACGTAAGTTTGATTCCCGGAATGAGCTTAAACTTTCGGTAAGGAAAACATCTTAATGAAGCCATAGCATAGTAGTAGGGCATTACCTAATACCTACCTAACTGGCTATCATGCGCAAGTTGAAAATCTGCTGAGATTGTGACCAAAACGCTAACCTTTTAAGTATATAAAAAAAAAATCATTTTTCTATGCCAAAACGTTTACGTCAAGTTTCGACGTGAAAAATACTATGTAAATGAACAAATGACCGATCCCTAAATATGAGATTCTATTACGGACCCCGATGGACTCTTCAATCAAGTTAATCGTGATAGATGTCTGTCACCGTCGGCTGAACTATGGCCGGATAGACGAGGTCCGAGCCGGGCGGGCCGCATCCGGTCTGTCGGGAGCCGACGCGAACTAGATTGAAGCGGCCTGCCGCTTTGTTGGCCTCATCTGATAACACCTCTATCGATATATGATCTTTCTAAGTCCTCAAACGCTTAATACAATTTAAGTTACTCTTAATTATCACTCGGTAAAACACTTAAATATTTTTTACTAAACGTATATATAGGAACACGCTGGCGGTACTCGCGTGTTCCTTCATGCCAATTTTGCTGATATAGTATGGATGCATAATTAGAACTCTTACAGACTCTTTTACCATGCTTTTACTAACTCACTTTCTTGTTTCTCTCTTTCCGGGTGGGATTTTGTAAATAAATTTTATGTTGCAGAACATAGTGACAGCACTGTATCTGGTGTTACGTATAGTACAGTCCAAATCAGCGGTGACTAATACTGAAAGATATCTTCTACGCTTCTTTTGAAGGACCCCGTATCATAGGAATGTGGAAATATACTGACGGGAAGACGGTTTCAAGTTCGAGATTAGGAGAAGAGAATAGGAGTCACCACAAAGCTGTCACACCGAAGTCGCTCCCGCGTAGTTCTGTAGTGGAACGGAGAGGAGAGAACTATATGGAAGAGTTGTTTAGCACAGTCGACGTGGGACATGCGGTAGAAGACGCTTAAAGAGGTAATGTGCTTTCGTGAGCTTCAGCGGTTTTACGGTTCTGGTTTTTTTTTTTTATATACTTAAGGTTTAGCGTTATGTCCATAATCTCACCTGATCTTAAGTGACGATACGGCCCAAGTTGGTAGACACAACTGGCTCTCAAGTGCTGCTGCCGGAACACAGCTATTGGTATTTGGCGGCAGATTTACAACTTGAGGGTGGTAGCTACCCAGGCGGGCATTAGAAAAAGCCCTACCACCATGCTACGGTTTCCTCACGATGTTTTCCTTCACCGAAAGCTCAAGCTCATTGTAGGTGCTTGGATTCGAACCCACGTCCCTTGACGCGAAGTCGTGCACACTACCACTGAGCTATCATCGCTTCAAATGTGGTATCTGTATCATTTACGATGCGTATAGCCCGCCTCTGCAACCAGTCTAAGGCATCGAGGCGATATTAACTGGGTCCATATCAGAGGTGGGAGCAGTATTCCATGCACGGCCGAACTTTGGCCTTATAAAGAAGGAACTGATCTGCCATAGAAAACCGACGCACTCTGTTCAGGGTTCTGACCTGACGTGGGTGAACTATCATCGCTTCAAAGTTTTCTAAGTACGTGATATTTTTGTGTAAATCCCAAATAATAGGATAGTCCCGTCTGTATCTAAATGTATGGACACACTATAGCTGTGTTGCGACATACCAAATAAACGGGGGAACTAACAAGTGAAGCGTAATTGTACTTGGAAAACAATCAAGAAAATCGTGGCAACACTCGCGAAGTGTTTCGTTCCTTGATTGGTTCCATCGAAATTGCGAGAAATTTAATTGGACATAATGAGTCGAATTCCTTGCAAAGGATCTAGTGATATATTTATACAAATTATGATATTATAAATATTACTTACACGTCTGATTATTGTATTAATTTATTAAGAGTTTCGAAACGATGATAGCTTAGTGGTAGTGTGTACGACTTCGCGTCAACGGACGTGAGTTCGAATCCAACCACCTACAATGAGCTTGATTGAGCTTTCGGTGAAAGAAAACATCGTGAGGAAACCATAGAATGTTGCTAGGGTTTTTTCTAATGTTCGCCTGGCTATCAACCACCATCAAACCATCAAGTTGAAAATCTGCCACCAAATACTAACAGGTGTGTTCCGGCAATGGCACTTGAGAGTCAGTCCTTCCTATAGAGGCCGGCAACGCACCTCTGATTCCTATGGTGTTGTGGTTGGGTTTTCATGTCCGGAAGTGACCACTTACCATTAGAAGACACGCTTGCTCGTTTGCTACAAATTCCATAGAAAAAAATTTGTACGCACAACAAGTTGAGTTGTTTGTAATAATTTACATTACACAAAATTACATCAGTAAAAAGTGAAATATTTAATAATACAATATTAAAATAATAACGTGTATTTTTTTATTGTTTAACGAAATTAATTTAAATTCAAATGAATTATGTCTACGGGCTCAGCATTGGCATAATCAGTATAGTAAAGTTCGATGTTGTTAAATGAGGGACACATGCTGGTTATTGGGTTGTTGTAAGAGACGTTATTTATGTAAAAGGGTATATGGAATAATAGTGGGGCTCGTATACGAATATTGGCGTTAAAATTTATCATACTTAGTAATTATGGACAGTTTATAGTTGAATGAACTATTTTATGTTGATAAATTAATTCGCTTACTTATCTTCTTGTAGACAGTAAGAAGAATCTAAAACGTTTAGCACATCCATTGAATTTTGTAGAAGGGCATAGGTCCTATTGTACTATTGGAAAACTTAAAAGGGTTGAATAGGGGATGATAATTTGTATAAACAAGCACACGGAACTGAAATTAGGAAAATGAACATTAATAAAAAATTTAAGGGTTTCACTTGAATTTGTATTGTTGAATTCATTTTCACTTTTTCATTTGTTATCGTTTATTTTTATTTCAAATTGCCGGTGAACTTCGTAACACGTTACTAATCCTTGAGATTTTCTACTTTTCTCTACTGTAATATGTATGTATTATATGTATAAACCTTTGTCATGAATCACTCTGAATTCTATTACTGAAAATTGCATTAAAATCCGTTGAATAGTTTAAAATATCTAAGCGAACAGACAGCAAAAGCGACTTCAATCAACAAACAAATTAAAGAATCCTTTCACATGTGTCATTTCATACATTCTTTTGTTATATCTTTAAGTACGCGATTGTTGACAGACAACTTGGCTAGGGAAGAACACATCTAACATATCAGTGGAAGACTGTGTTCCAAAATATTATTCAAGACTACACGGACGAACTTACAGTGACGTCAAAGAATATAATTAAATACGAAAATTTATCTAGAAATTGCCATCGAAACGTTGTATTTAATAATTAAAACGAATCCACGTTGTAAAGGTAAAAACAACAATTTAGATTTACGTAGCAGTGAATCCTGTATTTCACTCAGAAACGAATGTCTTTTGCTTGCATTTTTAACCGGCTAACCGTCGCGCGTCGGAACGGTGAGCAAATTGAAAAAGAGACGGCCGGACGTAAATTTCGACGAGATTCGCATTTTTTAGGATACATTAGACATTCCGACTATATGCGTCTTGTTTGGACTAAACAGAAATGGTTTTTTACCGACTCTAGAATTAAATCTTACGATACAATTTTTGATGTTCGTGTGAACGCGCTAATCTCAAACACTACCGATCGAGTTTCGAAAAATATTTCGTATTTCATAATGAAATCATTCTGGTAGACTTTCGGCTATTTAACATCACGCTACAACCTATAGGAGCATAGCTGTATTGAAAAAAAAATACAAAAAACTAGAAAAAATTAGCAAGCAGTTCCAAGCGAACGAAGCCGCTAACACAGTTAGTTAAAATTACAAAGCTGAATAGTTTGAACGGGGTAATCTTTGGAACTGCCAGTGGGATTTTAATTTTCTTTTTTGTATTTGATAAAGCTGCTTTTGTGGAAGGCTGAAGCTATATTCAAATGTTTTTATTAAATCGAGCTAAAATGATTTAACAATTTTCAGTACCACGCGATTGAAGGGTAATGAATAGAAATGTGTGTTGATTAGTGGCACTGTCGTCGATGTCGTCAATGAATGCATAATGAATTCAAATTCTGCTATTAACATATATATATATATATATGTTTTATAGAGTATTCATATATTAAATCAATAATTAGATTGAAATGACCCTATGAATAAATGATAGGAACACCGAACCAAACATTTGCGATCTAATGACAAACAAATGGACCAATAAACGAAACGGTGCCATTGAATTAATTATCATTAGGGATGCCAATCTAATATAGATGAATTGAATAAATCGATATTTATTTAATAGTTGCCCAGCTCCGAATCGATACAGTGAATCGATATTTCGCATTTAAAAATCGAAGTTCGTTTCTTATCTATTTTCATAAACCATTATTTACAATTATTTGAACGTTTAACCAAAACATAATTATATGGAAATGATAATGTTCACATATATAAAATGATAAATTGATTATTATTTATGATTGGCTTTACATTGAAAATATAATCATGAAAAGCGAACTGAAAAACCATCGATTATTAATAAATGGATTTTTTTGTGAATCGATTCGTTTGGCTTCGATTTTTATCCATTCAAGAATCGAACTTTATCTGGTAGAATCGGCCTTACTAATTATCATAGAAAACAATATTGAGGCAAACTATTGGGATGTATGTATACAAGATGTTAGGCAACCGCTCCCGCAGACAGGTCATAGCACTAATGATACCTTTAATGGGACAGAAAAAAACTCAATCTAAATCACAAAAATGACATTTTTATAAAACGTTTTATTAATATAATTTCAGTACTACTGAATGAAATGATAATTTCATAAAAAAATATTATGATAAATTTATTAATTAATAATACTTATCAAAAATAATCTGTAACAGCTGGCGAAGGTCAATGCACGCCCTGAGGTCAATGCCCTGCCCGACAACATTTCTTTAAATACCTATCTTCATCTACTATTAAAAACCACTGTGCTAGTTTCTACCTAGCCGCTTTCATTCGCATTCACTGATGGAGTAGACCATGTATCAAAATGTAATGACAAAATTACGTAAATGAAATTTTATCAAGAATCTCTAATAACTCTTTATGCTTTTAAATACTTTCAAAGACATAGGCTGTTAGTCTGCTTCACCTTGCTTTGGGGTCGCGTACTAATTAATGCACTCAGCTCGAGGTAACGGGCATAAGAGGGCTATGGGGTAGCTGATCCTTGGCTTAGTGTTTGGTACTTGTTGTATTCTTGTATTGTTAACGATGAGTAATAAACTTGCTACGTACTTAACCGGATGTATATCTTCGTAATACATATCACTCAAGCAGTATTCCCGCGATACAGTGACACTCTACATCACTGAAACTACATCATCACACCGCATACCATTCATGCACACCCACGCTATCGATAACGTCATGTTAGGATGACTAAATTAGTAAGTTAGGACCTGTTGGTTAGTTAGAACCTTGAAGACTTGAACTTTAAATTACTTAATAATTTTTGACGGTACTTGTAACTTTTTTGAATACAGCTTTGCTTCTATTGGTGGTAGCACGATGTTAAAGCCTTCCTCAATAATGGCTCTAACTAATACAATAATAACTTTTGAAATCCAACCAATAGTTCCTAAGGTTAAGGCGTTCAAATATACTACCAAACAAACGCTTTCTATATTATAATGAAAAGGAAAAGAAAAGTCTCCTCAAAATCGGTCCAGCCGTTTCAGAGATTAGCCGAAACAAACAGACAGACAAAAATATTAAAAAAAAAAAATTTGTTATATAAGAAAAGTAAATACTGCATTTATTACATAAAACCTGTTATCTTTATGTTACAAACAGACACTGTATTTATTTATGTAGGTAATGGTTAATAATTCCAAGTAGCAATAACGTACGTAGACTAGTGAAGGTAAGTTAGAAGCGGACAGATTCTGTACGAAAAATGTTTCTTTTTATATAATTGCCTCCTTTATTATGTTCTTTGAAGTATCTAACGAAATCACGTTAATGAATTGCCTCATTGTCAATGTCTCATTAGCGAACGCTTTTGTTTCACGAACTCAAGTTTACTTTAGCGTTCGGTAAACTTGTTATTTTTGATTAATCAGTACAAATTTACGTTTAACATTGTTATATCGAATACATACTGGAGCGATAACAGCTCAGTAGGTAGTGCGTACGGCCGATGCGTCAATGAAAGTGAGTTTGAATCCCTTACCTTAAAGACTTATGATCTGTTTATCCGATCGCTGTCGAATTTCAGAGATCACTCAGGCTCATTGCTGGGATTCGAATTCACGTCCATTGACGCGACATGCATATTATTTATATATGCACCATTATATAAACCAATATTATTTTTTATATGAAATTATAAATAAAAAAAAACATAACTTAAAGCCAACAATCCGTAACGATTATAGCCCGTAATGATTTCGGTTCAAGTACGAATTAGTCTTTTGTAAACTTGTTAACGTATTAAAAAAAAAGGTAAAAAGCAGTCACAAGGACTGCCGACAGAACTGAAAACTATATTTTACAAAATAATGTCAAAAAAAAAGAAAGAAAAACTCGAATCCATTAGGTTGAGTTGTAGAATCATTTTTTTTATACTTAAAGTTTTTAGCGTTATGGCCGTAATCTCACCTGATCATAAGTGACGATACGGCCCAAGTTGGTAGACACACTAATCCTGTGGAGGAACTAGCTCTCAAGTGCAGCTGCCGGAACACACCTAGTGGTATTTGGCGGCAGGTTTACAACTTGAGGGTGGTAGCTAGCTAGACGGGCATTTGAAAAAGCCCTACCACCATGGTATGGTTTCCTCACGATGTTTTCCTTCACCGAAAGCTCAAGCTCATTGTAGGTGCTTGGATTCGAACTCACGTCCCTTGACTCGAAGTCGTACACACTACCACTGCTTGCTTACGTGTGATTTTAAGGTCGCACGTCAGACCGATCGACCAAGCGTTCATATATGACCAGCTCGTAGTTAACATCTGCATACGCTCTCTACATAAACGGAAAGCGTTCGGTGACGATGACGCGAATTCCTTGATTTTTGTTCACCCAAAAATTGCTCAACACGCCTAAAAATGTTTTCACCTCAAAAAAATGAATGGCGTGACATTCTAGACACTAAATCGACGGTATATCTTAACACCGTTAAATACCGTAATCAGAGGGTGTTGTCATTCACAAACACATTATACACAACACTGACGTTTATTCTACCGTTGACAGTAAACACATTTTAACATGCTCTGACTACAGTATCTTTAATATTCAGTAATGCTATCGATTTAGTATCTAGAATTGCTTTCATTTTCTATTTTTATTTGTGCTAGTGAGTATCAAAAAATATAAAAAATATGTTGTCCATCTAAACAGTTAGATACATAGAAAACAATTGTACAGTAGAAAATCACTTGCAAAGGTAACCGTGCTTGATAGAATAGTTTGAAATCACTATAAAACTTTAATCTCGATGCGTAGTCACTAGAGTGAACACATTGTTAAGTTTCGTGGACATTTTTCGTCTTATTTACATTTTGCCCCAGAACACAGAGCTAGAGGTGCGATCTTTTTAGGCGTCAGGGAAAAATGGACGCAGTATTGATAAAAAGTGAGAAAAAGTAAATTATGTATGAGTTAATTGAAATTAACATCAACAAATCGAACGAGATATCTTGTTTTATTATTAACTAGATTTTACATGTGGCTTCTGTGACGTTAGTATGTGATTTTGTCAAACAAATTAGATGACGCAATGAACAGTTTCATACAAAGTTTATCACTCTCATTATCCCACTTCCAATAGGTTTTTAGTGAGAAAATTACCCTACCGCCGTCTCCAGGTTCCCGTCTAACTCTATATCAAAATTCATCATAATCGATTCAACGGTTTAGGCGTGATAGCGTGACAAACAGACAAACTCACTTTCACATTTTTAATATTAGTATGATAAGTAAGAATAATGATATAGATTATATAATATTACAATACGTAGATAAGTAATCTATTTTATTGTTCGGTGCCTGGCCTGCCTTATTTCGTTTTAGAAATAAAGTTATTTATCTACCACCTAGCAAATGATTTTTTTTTATTTATTTCGTTCACAAACCAGACAACACATCGATATCAAAACAAACACATAGTTAAGATTAAAAGTAAAAAGATGCGTGACTTAAAAAAGAGAACACAGCTTAAATAAAAGCACCAGAAATTAAACAAAAGTTTGGAAAATCCAAAAGTGCACACCTCATAGCCTCATTTCTTTTTTTTTGTTTATTTAATAACAATTAAACCACATCGAATCAGACCGTGAAAAGTAATAGGGTTCGATTCCTAATTATACTGAAGCGTAATGAAAAAAAAAAATGACTCGATTAGTAAAGTATTTCGGCCGTTATCGTGATAACATACAGGATCCACACATACAGATAAACGGAGACACAGAGACAGAACTTTTTTAAACAGTCTTGTTAATAGTTTAGATAACAAAAATGGCATCAAAACTATTACGAGTATTAAAAGTAGTGTTTTTTCCTGATATGTCTGTGTGTGTGTATATTATTTTACAAGTGCAATATATGATAAATAGAGAAATTGTTAAGTTTAAAAAGTCAGTTGTTTTGCGCGAAGTGACAGTAGTACCCACCTCAACGCTTCGCTTATGAGGCATGCAATAAAAAATCAGAACATAACAAGATGGACACTTACAATAGAATGTGTGAGTAAATTGGTCCAGTCTCAGCATAATAGCTACAGTGATATCGTGCAGCGCTGATATTCTGACTGGCTATCTTTTACTGACACCAAATGCTAATTTAATTGTATAGCGTTAAGTGTTTTATTTAAGACTAACTGTGTCCGCCACCCAAGTGAAACTAAAATATTAATTTTATTATTTTCATACAACAATGTCATATATATTCTATGTTACTCAGGGCTAATGTAGCATTCTAATAATGAAAAAAAAAATGTAAAATCGGTTCCGTGGTTCTTGAAGTACAAACGAAAATACAAATCTTTCCTCTTTATAATATTCATATGTTATATAAACCTAATATGTGTTGATTATTGAAATAAAATTATTAAAAAGTATATATAATTAGTTATATATTCTGTCAAGTAAAGGGGAATGTTGGGATGCTATGGCGATGTTACTTGTAAGAGACCAAATACTATATTTATACATTGCATTAAAAATGCGTTCTCCTTTATCGAAATCGTATTCTCATTACTGCAATCAAACTCAATATTTTACCATTTCTTTTCCTATTACATGAGATTATCTCGCGATAAACCAAAATAATATGATATCATTAATTGGATAACTATGTGGTATTTTTATATAAAAAAACACTATATTTTACGTGCGGCGTCGCTCGCGTTAATATCGATCTTGTCAAACAAATCGGAAGACGCAATAAAATGGATCATACAGAGTTTTTCTTCTCGTCATCCCAGTTCCAATAAGATTTTCCCGAGAAAAAATAGCATATAACCGTCTCCACGTTCTCACCTATGCCTATACGAAAATTCATCACAATCTATTCAGCGGTTTAGGCGTGGAAGCGTAAAAAAACACAAACACACTCACTTTCGCATTTATAATATTAATGAGGATATCCAAAAGTAATCGTTGAACATGGGGAGAGTAGTCGGTACATACAACATGATACAAAAGCCGCAGGTAGAATCGAACCGAAACTTTAATATTGGAATAATTGGAAAGCCGGGCTGTTGAATGTTTCCTATATATATGAATGATAAGTATCTACGGATGTATCTGGAAGCCAAGTAATTAATATAATCGTGTGAATAAACTTTTGGTTACACTAACAATTGTGAGTGATTTATTTTTATATAGATGTTTCATTGCTGTCGAAGCGATGATAGCTCAGTGGTAGTGTATACGGATGCCACTTCAAGAACCGTGTGTTCGAATCCACATACAATGAGCTAGAGCTTTCGGTGAAGAAAAACATCGTGACGAAACCATAGCATGGTGGTAGGGTTTATTCTAATGCCCGCCTGGGTAGCTACCATTCTCAAGTTGAAGATCTGCCGCCAAATATCTATGGGTGTGTTCCGGCAGTTGCATCCCAGAGCTGGACCCTCCAGAAGGCTTAGTGTGTCCACCACCCTAATTCACATTCACCCATAAACTATAAAATAACGCCGTTATCAAATACACGGAACTTTACATTTCAGAAGTGCTTAATAAAAACAATGCTCCGTACTTTGGAAAATAGATTAACACCAAGGCGAAGCACAGGTTAAGAGAAGAAAAAAAAAAAGAATCCTCGACGAGCAGTCAAAGTACAAATTGTTTCTTTAAACTGAAACTTTTATACGAACCGTTGACAGTGTTGTTTCGATAAAAAAAGGCATTCGAGATTCGGTCGTCCCGGGCGAGAACGCACTGCGCTTGCGTTACGCACGACATTGGCGATGGGTTATGTTATAAGCGATAAGCGATTCAACATATACATTTTTGATGTAGGCCAAGATGATGGACACGCTGAGCCTATTGGAGGGGCTGACTTACAACACACCTATAGATATTTGGCTGTATACATTCTCAACTTGAGGGTGGTAAATAGTCAGGCAGGCATTAGAAAAAGCCCTACTGCTATGCTATGGTTTCATCACGATGTTTCACTTTCACCGAAAGCTCAAGCTTATTGTAGGTGGATTTGAACTCACGTTCATTGACGCGGCGACCATACACACTACTGACTCAGCTACCATCACCTCACCAACTGAGATATCATCGCTTCAAAATACTACCGAATGATAATGAGAATATTGATAAAATCAATTTTTCTTATTCAGGTTAGGCGTTGAGAAGGTGCTTATAAATGTCAAAGCCAGCCAATTCTACTACTTTTGAAGAACCTTGTCAGGATTTTAATTTGTCATTGAATCAGATCGCACCAAAAAACTACTGGAACATTGTTTGCGTTTTAACAAGATCAATGCAATATTATATCGGTTTAGAGTTGCCAAAATGTTGTATAGGAGCGCTTTGCAACTAAACGAGAAAAAAAAATGTGTGTGTGTGTGTGTGTGCAAGTCATACGTAGATGTGAAACTTCTCAAAAGTTCCTGATTAATAATAATTATTGAAAAGTATTGAGAATACATATGGACAATGCTTAGTAGATGATAGCCGAGACGTTACGAAGCATCCCACAAAGAGAAGACCGAGAACGTGTAATGTGTTCTATCTCATTCTCTCGCCGGTTGAATCCTATACATTTACGTCTCTGTGTATGTATGAACTCACTTTTTTGTTTCACCGAGTTAAAGTCACAACGATGCTAAAGAAGTTTCACTTCAAAAATAACTTTATACAACTGAAAGTTTATGGCTGACTTAAACGCTAAAAAGACTTTTTCCCTGCTGTATAAACTTCTATGAAATTTAGCACAATAAAACCTCATCTATGCCTTACATGGACCCACATACATGGTATTTTATTACATAAAACAAATAGATTGCGGTAGAATAGAAGAAAAAGAATAAACAATGAACTGCTTGGTGGGTTTTATGGAAATTTCTGTATCAGAGAGTGGAGAATACAACAGAAGATATAAACAGGTATTGCATTTTATACTGTATATATAATAATATAACGTAATTTAAGCTATTCTTGAACGTAATTGGCGGAACTGTTGCGGTGTCGTTAATTATTGTAACTATGCAAATCGTTTATTTCTTAAAAATAAGATAATAATATCAGTCTATTGAAGCCAAAAAATACTGTAAATTCATATCGTTTCGGAAACAGCATGACGTTCTGGAATAGAAAAAAACAGTGAAAGAAACTCTCCAGTCATCGCTCTTTTAAAGGGTAGGACAACATCAATATCTGTAGTTAGTCTGGATATAATCGCTTATGCTTATGAATTGCCCCAAACGCGAAAGGGTGGTTGAACCGTGAGAACTTTGAGTGCGAGCGAGACTCCGAAACGTGCAGTCGTAGGTTTGAATGTAGTCGTGAAACAACTTATGAAATACCTCTGAACGTTTTTATACGAGATGGAAATAGCTTTTGTTATCATAACATCCCATTATGTTATTTGAAAGATGCTGTAACTTTGATAGTATGTGCGAATGGTAACTTTTTTAATTCAATTTTTATTTTTGATTTGAGCTTTTGATTTGCGTATATATTTAGAGGTTGCCAAAGGGATTTCTGTATATCTTTGTCTGCAGTAAACCTACCCTGTATAATTTTGATTACCTTCACTAATACTTGTTTAAATTACAACGCGGGTAAAATGGGTCGACGATCGTGTAAGTGTTGCTTGAAGTTCATGAAAAATATTTATATGAGAATGGGTTAAATTAGGTTTTTAGAGTAATAACAGTACTACTTATTGTTTTTGAAGCGATGATAGCTCAGTGGTAGTGTGTACGAGCGTCACGTCGATGGGCGTGAGTTCATATCCTGTAATGGGCATTAGCTTTCGGTGAAGGAGAACGTCGTGATGAAACTATGGCATTATGGTAGGGCTTTTTGCTTACCTGCTTAGTTATCTATTTACAAGTAGAAAATCTACCGACTAACATCTATAGGCATATTCTGGCAGTTGGACTCGAGAGCCAGTAGCTGTATTTGGCTTAGCATGTCCACAAAATAAGAAAAATCAAATCCAACTTCTTGGGTTTTTTTTTTATTTGTTTGCTGGAACTGGTTTTTACGTCCGTAAATAGTTTCGTAGAGCTTAAAATAAATAAAAAAAAACCTATTTTTTTTCAATTGATTTTTCAGAAGAAATAATTTAATTTTGTCAAAAAGTAAGATGGCTGCCTTTACTTCTTCGGGTCAATTCACGACCCTTAATGTAGTAAAGTGATCGGACTATTTCGAAACACTACTGGGCCTCCTGCATTCACAGTGTCGAGGCAGAGAGGCACTTACATCGTTCGTGCTCGGATTCTACGAAAGCACAATTGATTTTAAAAGTACTTCATTTGGTATCCTTTGAGTTTCCGCTTTGTAAATCGATCTTGCAGTAAATTCTCGATACATTACAGCGAATCACTAATATTTAGGACCATTTTAAGTGTGACACAGGTTCTATGTAGAAATTGTATTGAGACCGGGTATTGTATATAATACAACACGTCTGCTGGTTTGTTTTATCATTATGACATTTATGGTGAGACGAACTTCTTAGCCATAAGTGGATTCACAGTGCGAATGCCTAGTCCATCGTGTGACATAGACGGAAACTTCAAGCAGTTCCAGAGACTAGTGACACGATGTAGGTTAAGACACGTTAAGTCTGGTGGAAGAACTAGTTCTCAAGTGCAACTGCCGGAACATACCTATAGGTGTTTTCTGGCAGATTTTCAAGTTAAGGGCGGTAGCTAACCTTTTGTTTTTATTGTGATATAGACAATCTGCGGACTCTGGGTGCGCACCTTTATTTAGGTAGGCGTGATTTAGTTAGCGTTAAAATTAGCTTTACAACAGTATCTAGGCATTACAGTAAAAAGTAATTGAGTTTTTTTTTGTTTTTATATTTAATGTTTAGCGTTATTGCCATAATCTCACCTGATCTTAAGTGATGATACGGCCCAAGATGGTAGACACGCTAAACCTGTGGAGGGACCGGCTCTCAAGTGCAACTGCCAGAACAACACACCTATTGGTATTTGGCGGCAGGTTTTCAACTTGAGGGTGGTAGCTAGTCAGGCGCGCATTAGAAAAAGCCCTACCACCATGCTATGGTTTCCTCACGATATTTTCCTTTACCGAAAGCTCAAGCTCATTGTAGGTGTTTGGATTCGAACTCACGTCCCTTGACGCGAATTCGTACACACTACCAATGAGCTATCATCGGTTTTTTTCACTTATGTAACTCTTATAATTTTTCACTTATTTCTATAATTGCCTTGTGGTTAGGGTTTGGGCAATTAAGGCTTGTGTGACCCTTTGATCACCGCCACAAATAGCTTTTACCGGTATGCTATGGTTTTTCCACATTGTTTTCCTTCACCGGAAGCTAAGCATCAGTAGGGATTCAAACTCACGTCCTTTGACGCGGCGTCTGTACACACTACCAACAGAAGCATCATCGCGTCAAACAATGTTTAGGAATAAATACAATCTCACCAATCTTGAGTTCGTAGATTTGAATTTACTTCGATTAACACGATTTCTGAACATGCTAGCACCGAAATATCATTGGTTCACTCTACGTGTTTTGTTCTGAATTATGTTTGCCATTTTGTAGACATTGTATTACTATATTAAGTAAAGGTAGAACAAAGTGGATTCACTTCCTGGCTCGTTTATTTGTTACGCTTTCACACCTAAACCTAAAAGAAATCAATGGGAACTTGAAGACGGAGTCAGGCTGCATTTTCTAGCTAAGTACTTATAGGCAAGGGAATAAAGATAGGAATAAACCTTCTACACAACTTTTTATTGCAAATTAACGTGAGTGAAGCCGCGGGCAAAAGCTGTAATGCTGTCATAAATGCAAATGCGAGCTTATTAGCTATTTACACTTTCACGTCTTGAGAGCTACAGCGATCGTCTTAGAATTTTTCATACGCGTTATCACGGTTGTAGAAAAAGATCTTGAGTAATGTAGCTTGTACCTAGAAAAATGTCAAAAATAACTTTTATATTGACGAATTGCCTAATAATGCGAACGATTGTATGGTGGTAGGGCTTTATCAAATGTCCGCCTGGCTAGCTACCACCCTCAAGTTGTAAACCTGCCACCAAATACCAATAGGTACGTTCTGGCAGCTACACTTGAGAGCCAGTTTCTTCACAGGTTTAGCGTGTCTACCAACTCGGGCCATATCGTCACTTAAGATCTGGTGAGATTATGGCCACTACGCTAAACCTTTGGTATATATATAAAGAACAAAAATACGAAGCTGTGGACAAAGGCCAGTAAGAAATATACACCTATTTGAATACTTTTAAAGTAAATCAAAGGCAATACAAAGGAAAAGTTTATGAATATTTTTAATAAACTTGATCACTTTAATAAAGTTTCACATGAATAAACAAATAATTAATAATCTCGGTGTCTTACTTACATATTTTGTTCAGACAAAGAGTACCATGTCTCCGATGAACTCTTACATTGAAAGAAAAAAAAATGTACGCAAATTACAGCGAAGTCGTAGACAAAAGCTATCAAGAAATTACTGTTAATTGAAACTTTTTGTTAAGGCACAGTACGAAACGAAAGTTTTTGAATATTTCTAACGAACTTCATTAGTTCATTAAAGTTTCACATGGGTAAATAATAATTAATATTTCACGGTGCTTTATTGTACATTCGAAGAAAGCGAGACGTAGCGGGGCGGGGTCTACGGCAGTCGTAGCGCGCGCGTAGCCCGTAGCAGACGCTACGGCGGCCTGCGTATCTCATGTAAGATACAGTACAAATTACGCCTAACATATATTGTAATTAGTGTATAAATACCTGGTATACAGTGTAAAATACGTATACAAAGATAGAGTGGTTCTTGTGTGTGAGTGTGTGTGAACAGTGCCGTGTTTTTGTGTGGGATCCCTGTCTCTGTCGAGGTAAATAAGGAAATATTTTTACTTAGTACACACAAATATGGGGAAAATATCGCGTTATACTATTATACGGGATTCTGTGTGGAGGTATTGATTTTTATAGAATATTTATGATTAGCCAATTACATTTTAAAGTGTTATTAGTTATTTCGTAATGTGCCTCAATATTTTTTTTTTATGTTAAATTAATAAATCATAGATAATTTTTTCATAATCTACATATTATTATTCTAAGTAGTGTCTTAGGTATTGTATTTTTTATTATGCTAATAAAACGGTGAGATAATTTTAATATTTTTAAGTCATATACGAATTTTCTAAAGCGTGTCTATGAACACGGTACACAGTATCTTGATACGTTTTCAACCAGTCATGTTAATTAAAAAGTTACATTCTACTTCTAAATTACTGTCAAGGAATTTACATATTTTATTATTGTAAAAGTAATAAAACAAATTTCATGATGTAGGATGTTAAATGAATAATTGTAATGACTATATTACGTAGTATTTATTTTTATCGTTGTACGAAAAAGCTACTTATCTAAACCTGAATTTAAGCGGAGTGCGATCCAACGACACCCACCAACAGACACGAAATCTGTAGGTGCTTGTTACTGCCGTGCGATCCTGCATGCTTTTCGATAACTTAATATACACTGGCTGATCCCAAAACTTGAAACCTAAAAATTAGTCTCCTATAGCATCATGTCTACGATTATTTTAATAAAAAAAAAACAAATTCAAGTATTTTATTATACTTTAATAAACTAAAGATATCATTTAGAAATGTTAGTATTTCATTTAATTTGTTTTCGTATTGGATTTTCAATAACCTCCTAGTTGAGTTCCGCTTTTAAATTTGGTACCTCTTCTTAATCGATCTTTAACTTAACTTAACGTATCTTTATCGTTTATCCAGAATCTCACATGTTATGTGACGATATGGCCCAAGATGGTGGAAACTCTAAGCCTAGCGGCTGGATCTCAAGTGCAACTGCTATGACGCACCTAAAGGTATTAAGCGATAGATTTCTAACTTGAGGGTGGTAATGAGCTAGACGGGCGTTATGAAAAGCCTTACCACCATGCTATGGTCTCATACCCATATTTCCTTCAACGAAAGCTCAAGCTTATTGCAGGAATTTGATTGAATTCATGTCGAATGATACAGAATTTGTATAAATTACCACACGACTGCCTCGAATATATTTATGTGTATAAGATTGTCACTATTACCGTATATATACAAACAATTCTACTGACTATTTCCGACAATTAAGTCAACAGTTTACTTAGGTAACTAATGAATTATTTACATATAAACTTAAATAAGGTTTTACATTTTCTCAATTATGGTATATATAATTTAATATGTATTGTATATGGAATGATAGGATAACTGGTATTGTATATGGACTCCGTGTCAATAGACGAGAGTTTGAATTCCTGCGATGGGCCTGAGGTATCGGTGAAGGGAAACATCGTGATAAACCCTTAGCATGGTGGTATGGCCTTTTCTAATGCTCGCCTGCCAAAAACATGTCGCTAAATACTTTTAGGTGTGCTCCGGCAGTTGTACTTAAGAGTCTGTCTCTCTACTAGGCTTAATGTGTCTACATTGTGATGCATATAATCGAATAGAAAAAAAAATTGTTTTTTTACGAATTTAATTCAAACAAAGAAGTGGATACTGAAATCGATTTATTTTATTTATAAGTTACATTAGAGCTTAGTCATATATAAACCGATTTAGGAATTTATTTTTTTATTACAATGGGATTATTTTCAACTGGATCCTTTTTAAATTTCATAAGCATTGAACTCCGTATTTCAAAGAAACGGTAGGTAACTCCTTGAAAATTGAAAAGTAAATGTATAGTGACTGTGATATTGGTAAATATGTGACAATCAAGACTAGGTATGCACCTGAGTAATTATAGAAAAATATTAACGAGAATTTCTCGACAAGTGTAATTCTTATAAAAGAAGTCGTTTATGCTAAAGAATTCAAATGTTTTTAATACACCGTGTTATTAATATTTTTGCGCGTAGTAGCGAAGTTTTGATGAATTTCTGATTAATCTAGATATACATCAAATCTTTCCAGTCTAACAACGGAATATAACTTTGTGTCATTATTTAAGTCTCTCTAAGAGATATTGTAATGTAGTTTTTGGAATAGAAATTATAAATTTTATATGAAGCGTGTATTATAAATACATATGAATTATGTATGAAGCGATGATAGCACAGTCGGTAGTGTGTATAAACGCTGCGTCAAGGGACGTGAATTCGGATCCAACTACAATATGCTTAAGTTTCCGGTGAAAGAAAAACATCGTGATGAAACCATAGCATGGTGGTAGGGCTTGTCTGGCTAGCTATCACCCTCATGTTGAAAATCTGCCGGAAAATACCTAAATGTGTGTTCCGGCAATTGCACTTGAGAGCCAGCCTTTTTCCAGGCTTTTTGGGTCACATCGTCACTTAACATCAGATGAGACTATTAAAAAATATACATATGTAGTTATGAATATTCTTGAAATATGTTCGCAAACGAGCAAAGGAGAGACGACGGCGTAGCAGGAGAAATAAAAAGTCGAAGGTTATATTGAAATCGTATGGAAATTTAAGACGTACGTAATAACGCGAATGAAAAACGAGGCTGCGAGCTCCACCGCGTTCTTTACCACCTCTTTTACGAGGACCGGCTGCGTGCATGCATTGTTCATGAGCGGTGGATGTATTTCAATCGATTCACAATTTTATGTTGAATTCATTTTATTAACTGCTGGTCTCCACTCAAAACGTACCGAGATAGATTAAATAACGCGAACTAATGAATGCGACACCCCTAAGTGCGATATCGGTACAGTCCAAAGTCATTCATAGCTGAAGATAGTCGTGTATTAAACAATTTGAAGTTGTCACGTGATGCTGTAAAACCTTTTAGAACTCTACATACATTGAATGATTTAAAAGCACGATAAGCTATAAAAGAGTCACTATGATGGCTGCGATGATATGATGTGTACAAGTTCATTAAACTTCTAAACATACTAATATTATAATTCCAATGAGTTTGTTTGTTTGTTACGCTTTCACACCGTAACCGCTGAACCGATAATGATAAATTTTCGTATAGAGATACATGGAAACTTGGAGACGGTGATAGGTTACCTTTTTATCGTGAAAAACTAATTAGAACAGGTGTTAAAAGCAGGATAAACTTTGTATGAAACTTTTTATTGGGTATACGATTTTTAGTATTAAATGTCAATATAAACGCGAGTAAAAGCTAGTTGCTATATACATATCAGCTGATTGCGAAACACAGTTTTTCAGTTAGTTTTTCATAAGCACTACCGAACTTCACGGCCGTTTGATCGTATGTATCGTCTCACTGAACCTTGCAATGAAGTGAAAAACAGAATATCGCTGTGGAAAAACTAAACGCAATCAATAAAAGCCGCAGATGCGAAGACAACGTGAATCTTAATCAAAGGGGAAAATTGATTTCCATTCCGCAGTGGATGTTCGCGGCTTACTGCCAGCGGAATGGGGTATCGCTTGATGAATGCTAATTCTGCACTCTAAAGTGTACGGATCGAAATTTTAACCAACAAATACGTAACAATTTTCATAAATTACTATGCGGTGTGTCTTGAACAATCTAATATACCTGTAGAAACGAAACATTCTAAATATATAACGTTGTTAAGAGTTGTTATGATCTATTTTAACACTTTTTTTATACAGCCTAATAAACAATTTTATTTTAATTATATTGACTCCTCTGCACTGTTGGAACAAATTTATTGAATAATTCTACTAATAAATACACGACTAAAGTATTTATTTCACATCCCTCTGTGTCGTATGAATGATTTCAAGAACTCCTTTTTTTAACGCTTACTTTTTCATTATTATAAAGAAATTTCTTAACGACGTAGACATTTTTATAATAACCTGATGATGTATTAAAAAGGAAGTTGGTGACGTACTGTTTAAAGACTGATATTAAATATATATATTCAGAATTCTTCTTTTAATAGTGTTTTTTGTGTCTTTTTATTGTTTATACACCTGGATTATATTATTACGATTTTTCTAATAATTTTTTTTAATTATATGGCATTTTAGGCTTTTTTAAGTTTATCTTAGTGTTATATATTTAATGTTACCTATATAAATATTTTTTTTATAAATACCTGGAAAACTAAAATTACTGAATCCAAAGTGAATGTAGATCAGTTTTTTTGACACAACGGTTGGCGTAGCGGTTAAAGTAATTCTCTCGCTGCAACCGTCACTCCAAAGTACTGTAGGTTCAAATCCTGCCCTAGATAGTTATTTGTTTGATCGAAAAATCCTTTAAAGTCCTTTTCAGTTGATATCGGTAAAATCGCTTATTTATGCAATGGGCGCGATAAGAAAATGGGGAGTGAAAAGACTAGAAATTCAACAGTATTCGTCGATATCACGTAGGATTCTAAGTGATAGCTGGATCGACAGTTAGTTGATCCCAAATCGTGATACAGCAAACGAGAGTTACTGTCGTGCGATCCAGGCGGGTGAGGATCGTAACCACGTCACTTGATTGCTGCATATGTCTGCTGATCAGCGAAATGATTAATTTTTATATAGTTTATTGTTTTAGCATTATGTTCAACGCGATGATAGCTCAGTGGTAGTGTTTACGACTTCGCGTCAAGGGATGTGAGTTCGAATCCAAGCAACTACAATGAGCTTGATCATTCGGTGAAGGAAAACATCATTCTAGGTGTTTGGATTCGAATCCACGTCCCGTGATGCGGCGTTCCTACACGCTACCACTGAGCTATCATCGCTTAAAATATTATTTAAATAAAATACCGGAAACAGACAGTTCTTTGCCGGTTCTTCTCGACGACTCGATTATTTTCCGGACACTTGATAGTTTCGAAGTGAATTGGATAAAAAAATTATAACTTGATCTGAGTCAGGAGTCAATATAAAGTGTATCAGTGCAGTAGAAGATAATAATAATTATAGTTACTATAACGATTGAATAATTCAGATAGTAAAACAAAATAACTTCAGGATAGACAATTTATGAAATATCTGGTTTATTCAGTCATTTGTCGAAGGTAAATTCTTTTCATACTTGTTACTATTTATGACAGAAATAGTCACTTGTTCGAGATAAACCTACTTAGTAGTTGTAAACTATTTGTATTAGTTATTAATATACATTTAGAATAATCTTCTTGTTCTTTATATGTATAACAAGCTTTTACCCGCGGCTTCGTTCGCGTTGAAGTCCTTAAATAAGTATTTAATTTTTCGTAAAAAAAAAATCAATCATAAGTATCCTATGTCACCTCGAATACCTCCAAGAATGTATGTACAAAGTTTCATGATGATCGTTTTAGTGGTTTTCGCGTGAAAGCGTAACAAACAAACTTGCATCCACATTTATAATATTAGTAGAGATAAGATAAATGTGTTTCCTTTGACGGTGCATAGCGTTAAAACTGAACATATCATGTCACTATCGCTTACAGAAGCGACCATGTTGCTTGTGCTCGCAATTATTGATCAAAAGGTAACAACACATACAGTAATTTAAGAATGTTAAGTACAGTCACTTAGAATACCTCTCGAGAATCAACGGATGGCTTTGTTGATGAATTTTTAGTAAATTACTATTGTAAGTTAGAGTCCACTGGTTACTCTAAGGTGGTTTACGCCTTTACAATTTTTCGAAAACATATCTATTTAATAATAATTGCCTTTGTTTACTTTTGTCGATAACAAAAAACGTAACTTTTATAATAATGTTTAGTTATCTATGTACAGTTAAAGTTTAGCGTTATGGCTACAGTCACAACTGGTGTTAAGTGGCGATGTGGCTCGAGATGGTCGACAGTCTCAAGTGCAACTGCCGGCACACACCTATAGGTATTTGCTGGCAGATTTTCAACTTGAAGGTCCTAGCTAATTAGGTGGAAATTAGAAAAAGCGCTACCACCTTGCCTTGGTTTCATCACGATGTTTTCCTTCACCGAAAGCTCAAGCTCATTGTTACTGGGGATTCGAACTCACGTCTCTTGACGGGGCATCCGTACACACTACCAACTGAGCTGTCGTCGCTTCGACGCGTATATATTTTGACAAAGAGTTAAGGTAAATATGACGTCACTCAATACACTGAAAAATAACACGTTAAGTTAGCGAAGCAAGACAATGATAAAACAAACAACATAGAGAAACCGGCTCTTTCCTTTGAATAACAAAAGAGTGCTTTAGCCAATCTTAAGGTGATTACAAAAATACAGAAGCCCGCGCAAAAGGGCGAGTCTCGTGTCCAGGATTATTCTAAAACAACGCCCCGCCCGAGGGACATTCCCGAATCGGAAATCAGGGTATAAGTCATTTATAATTCAGCTTATCTAAGTGCCTTGAGTCGGCATTCTCTTCGTAATTTTTCTTCTCGTATCTGCTAAGTAAAGTGGTCCATCGGAGGTACTGCTGACTACGAGTTTTTTTTTTTTAATATTAACAAAATCGCAAAAAATTAATTATGTATTCTTATCGTCTTAGGTAATAATTCAAATTATATTCATGTTAATAAAGTGTCTTATACATTAGCAGTTTTCACTCGATCCTCGTATTATTTATTACTAGCTTCTACCCGAATCTTCATTGCCATTGAATTTTTTTTTTTTGGGTTTTTTTTTTTTTAATAAAAATATCCTATCTTACTTCTTATACTCCAAAAATATGTGTACAAAGTTTCATGATGATCGGTTAAGTAGTTTTCAGGTGAAAGCGTTACAAACAAACTTACGTTCACAATTAAATTAGTAGGCATATACTTTTTCAGTTTAATACATCTACAAATAGATATTAAATAATTATTTCAATTGTTTAGTTATGTATCGTACCTTCAGTGCTTATTTATCCATTCAGCCAATGATTGCAGTTTAAAGGGTGAGGTGAGAAGAGGGGGTAAACTATATATAAAACTTTTTATTGTGTCATCCGATTTGCTTGAAACTTATCGGAACATTGCTAATAATTAACTAGTTGATCCGGAGAACTTCGTATCACGTTACATTTTTTTTTCAGTTTTTCAGTACTGTAATATGTATGTATGACATCTAAAACCCTTCCTCATGAATCACTCTATCTATTGTTGGAAACTGCATTAAAATCCGCTGAATAGTTTAAAAGATCCAACCGAACAGACAACGGAAACGACTTCATTTTATACTATGTACAGAATGATTTTGAAAGTATGAATATTTTGTTATTTCAAACTCGTCTTAAAAGGGGTTGAATGGATTTGTAAACATAATACCGAGAAATCGTATTCGCGAAACTACAATTTGCCAGGTAAGCAGCTGATAGACAGTAGACTTCAGCTAAAAAGATAATTTTTGAATAAAATAAATTAATTAAAATCATTCGATATAAAAATGATTTCCGCATCGATCTGTTGTATGGGATTGCTTGAACCTATTTTTAAATTAAATATTTATTATTATAAGAGGAAATAAAAATACTTATTACAGTTTAAATTGATTAAACATTGAATTAGAATACAATTGATATAAGATTTTTTAGAGATAATGAGCTCGACCTGTGCCGCTGGTTTTCACTGACTGTCCTGGTCGTATGCTCATACCGGGTTAACTATACATTGCGGATTTAGCACTATTGTATCTAGTGAGCCCTTTCACATACATGTTAAGGATATAACAGATCGATAACCAGTATCGGTTGACAAAATCGATATTAATGTAAGCGGAGCCGCGGGTAAAGGCTCGTATAGAATATTTTCGAAACGAGGGAACTATGCCTCTAACCAAAGACGTATAGTAGAAATTTCACGAAATTAGATTTTCACAGATTATGTATGTTTGTGCATATACGAAAATTATATACAAATTGAAACGGTTCAAATTACTCCGTCTAGTGTCATTTAGGTTTCTGATAATAGGCTATGTCGGTTCCAATCTGAAATCTGTTCAGCGTGCTTCACCTAGACCGTGAAAGGCTTTAATAATGAACTCCATTCGCTAGTCAGGGTTTATCTCGATACTGTGGGGTTAGTAATTATAATTTTCAAACGTTGAGTTGTTAACGTTTTGTACATTACTTAACGGAAAATTTAACTTTGACAATTGAGAGTATTATGTTTAATTAATTATATAATCAAACGGTAATTACGAGATAATGGTATTTAATATTATTAATTCTAATAATTTAACTATAATTTTGTTGAATATTCGAGGGAATTCTTTGAATGTTGGTAAGAGAAATGTTTTCGCATTTCTTTTTGATACCACTTTAGCTTATTAACAGTTATTAAATAATCAAAGGAATCGGTTAAGAAAATGAGAAAAAGGTATTTCTTTGCTTATTTATATATTTTCGTTTGCGTGGACTTTAATTATGTTCTATCGCATCTATACATATATTTTTTTAATTTTAATCCTTGCAATGTTGTGCTTTTTAATTTATCATTCCTTGATATGTATAATTTCTTCCGAGGGTCTATGTATTTCTCTGTATTATGCAGCAATTAGCTCGAGCTTTCACTGAAGGAAAACACCGTAATGAAACCGTAGCACGGTGGTAGGGCTTTCTCTAATGCCTACCTGACTAACTACTACTAACTACTTGAAAATCTGCTGCCAAATACCTATAGGTATGTTCCGGAAGTTGCACTTGAGAGCCAGTCCCGCCACTAAGTTTGGTGTGTCCATTATCGTTACTTAACAACACGTAAGATTGTGCTCATAACGCTAAAGATCTACAATCTATAAAAAAATACCCCGCTAAACTCGGTCGTTTTTTATAGTTAAAGCTTATTCATATGGCCCTGATCTTAAGTGACGATACGTTCCAAGTTGGTAGACACACTAAACCTTCGGAGGAACTGGCTCTCAACCGCAACCGCCGGAACA